>OZ012615.1:6168860-6788406 GCA_963942555.1 Aleiodes leptofemur | reverse complement strand
TTGAAATGACAAAAAATAGCAAGTGACCTTTTTTATAGGAAGTCTCATCAGCTCAAAATAAATTTCTCGTTAAATTCTTGTAAGTCCAATAATTTCAGAAATATTGACAATAATAGAATTCGGATATAATTTTCAGAAAAGTCAACGTTAATTCTTCCACAAATATCTCCGAAAAGAGTGGATGTAACGAAAAATATCAAGAGTTCTTTTTTTTTTTAAATTCCATAAACTAAAAAAAAAACGTTCTTGATATATTCTTATGAACTCAGGGGCTTTGGGATATTCGCAAAATGATCTGAAATTTTTAAACTCATCCTCTATCATTCCCCCTCAACTCCAACTGAAAATTCAATTTTCCCCAAAAATCCAATTACTCAAAAAAAAAAAAAAAAATTTGGAAAAATGTGAATGATTGAATTTTATTGGTCATAAAAATAGTTGAAGTATGGCAAATCAATTTTTTCCATTACCTCCACGTGAACCCCAAAAAGCCCAAAATTATTCTCAATATGGAATTGAAATGTCAAATACGAATGACACGAGGATGCTTCAATCAAGCTCCCCTCAAAACAATTGAAAGATACTGTCCAATAACCCAAAAATAAATTGAATAGAATGAAAAAAAAGCATAATCCCCCCCCCCCCTCTAATAAATAGAATATGACACTGAACTTATCATGCATGTGGAGTGAAAATGTGGAGATCAATGTCGACGCGAGGAAAGAGAAAGAGTGAGTTACTGGATGAGTGGGATAGATGAGAGGGAGAGAAAAGGACTGCGACCGATAATTCGTTCGTGGCTGAATGGCACGGTAATAACCGTCGAGATTCCTATTATATGCGGAGATGAGGCTGGGGGATGAAGCAACCAGAGGGGATAATCCTACCACAGGGATTGTGGCGCCAAATTCAAGGGAGTGAACCAGTACCGGAAACGTGTCTTTGGCCTTCCGTTGAATTGTTCACTTACGAAATAGGTGGGATGGCCCGTTGAGATTTGAAACTAGTTCGCATATTGATTATTTTCAATTCAAAATGTGAATACTATTGTTTTCAGTCTTTCATTGCTTCAGTTAATTCATTCATAAAAGTTTATTGAATTATTCGCTGATTTATGATGATAAAAAGCTTTAGTTGATAAAAATAGATTAATTATATTTTATTTTATTTATTTTTTGCTATTTTTTTATCTTCTTCTTTCACTGCTTTCAGATGGAAATAAGGAGGGATTACGTTTTTTTTGTCCTCTCTGTGGTCTTTCTGATTGATGGCATTGCAGGACAATTCAGGGATAAAAATATAAGTGAGTAGATTCTCATATCATAATTTTTACGATCCCACGAGAGTTATTAATTCATCACTGAGCAAATTTTTTCAATTGAAATAAACTTTTTTATATTATTTTTATTAATATTCATTTTTATATTAAATTTTTCATTCTCATTAATCTTCAATGCTTATAATCATTCTGAACAGTTAAATGAAAGACAACAATTCAGTTTTCATAGAAATTCACGTCGATTAACTTCGCAAAACTTCGTGAAACTCTAGATGAAAATGGAAAATTTGAAGTTATGAATTCATTAGTGTTTTTGTAGGGTGAAAAAATAAAGGGCATTTATTCAACTTTTTCATCGGCTTCAGTAGAATAACTTTAACATTAATACATATTTCCATATTCAAAAATATGGAGTTTTCACAAAAGAATCGATTCAGTTAATACCGAATTTACATTATTTAGGTTTTTACATTTTTAGGAGGATTTTGTTATTAAATCAATAGCAGAAATAAAAAGGAAAATTGGAATCTATTTTTTAAATTAAAAATAAGTGGAAAATATTAAATTTTCTAAGATTATTATGATTATCTATTTATGAGAAAAAGTGATACCTTTTTCATTTGAGATAATAGGGGAGACTGGAGTGAAATAGACTTTTTTAGAATTCTTTTTGGAATCAAGACCTCTATGAAAATATTGAAAAAAATTCCTGAAGATGCCTCAGCATATCTATATTATTTCCTTATTTTTTTTTCATTCCTTTTCGAGGGAGTTTTCATACTGAAAAAAAGTTTGATTCATTTCACCTAATGTGTCCGTTTTTTCCTTTTTCTATTAGTTGTATCAAAAAATGTATCAAAAAATTAGTGTATTTTTAGAAAAATGGAATTTCCATGGATTTCATAAGGTTCATAAAGAGGAGAGAAAATTTCAGCTTTGAGAATTGATTGATTGCGAGTTATTCATGTTCCGGATTATCCCGAGAGCTATCGGACCAAAATTAATTGTATTATAGTATTTCCATCAGCTATTACTCCTCTCCCCAATGTTATCGATGAAATTTCGAGAATCCCCCAATTTCATTGAGACTAAAAAACGGCTTCCACCCAAGTACCATAAACAAACATATCCTCTATTTACGTAAATAGAAGAAAATCCCATAAAAATAGAAACAAGCATTTTTATGTATTAGTGGAACTTAAACCAGTACCACAATGTGGTTATCGAGAATTCCATTCATTTTATCGAGTAAATTCATTCCGCATTACCGCTTTCATTGAGCCACCGACAATCCAATTATTTACTTTTTGCGGAGTCTTTAGAAACTGTTGGAGTAAAAGGACTTAACGAATCGTGAATACTAACTTGCCAATTAAATCGAAAATCTTCCAAAACTTTGTCATTTACTTTCTTCTATTTTATTTCCAAAAATAGAGTAAAAAGTTTAGTATCAAAAGAAAATTACTCACGAGTGATTTCCCAAATTTATTCGACCAAATCGAGATGTACGAGAGCAATTTTACTCATACCACGTGTTTTCATGTATCGTGGACGTTAACAAGTGACGAGATTGTTTTTTTTTCTCTCCCTCTCTCTCTCTCTCTTTCTCTCTTTCATCCACCACGATAAATCCAACGCTCGGGGTGGAACTTTGAGTCAACGTGTTTACATATGTGTGAGGATGTAGAGCATGAAATTCCAATCCCCCTCCTCCTAGTTGCACCCCTCTAGTTGCCTCTTTCTCCCTCAATGTGGGTAACTCAAAGGCCTTCGACGAGTATCCAGACACTGGATGGAACGCGTCTGAGCTCTCAGAGATACTAAAAGCAGTGAATCGAGGATGGGGGATAGAGTACAGAGAGCTTCAAAAATCTACCGCAAAATTGGAAGGGTCAACGTCACTATCATCTCATCAGTTCACACTACATTTCACGTTTTATGACGAGGGGAAATAATGAAATGATCATGATGAAAATTTGGTTTTATGTTTTTCAATATTTTTTCTCTTCTATGATTGATCACCTGAAATGCAAGAATTTCAAATGAAATTCTGTAGAGTGGTGGGATGATTTTATTTTACTCTGCAGTTTTTTGGGATTATCTTGGAAACAAAACGAGTTACGAAAAATTTTGTAAAAACTTTTTTTTTCAGAATTAGAGTAAAAAGGACGTATCTCCATTATTTACCGAGAAATTCCATGAAGAATTGTCACTGAAGTTGAAAAATAATAATGCAATAAAAATGCATTTTTCATGAGCAATCAAATGAATTCTAATCAGCGCATAAATTGAAATTTTTACAAACCGAAAAAAAAACAAAGAAAGTAGGAAATTGCAGAGATAATTGTTAACATGTTTAAATGGTTTTTTTTTTCAAACTCAAAACGACAAACTATCAGAGTTACCTAATTAACTAATTAACTAGGACCAGAAACATTTCAACCAGTGTATTTCATCTCATTCAGAAAACTACTAGTCTCACTGTGTTTTCTATGTTACAAACCGTGTTGAATAATTGTTCAGTCGTTAATTACAACAATCTACTTCATTCAAATGGAATTTCATTAACTCACATGGTTGTACTAGTTATAATATAGTTTATTTTGACAATTTAATGTTATACTTGATAAACTTACATTAATTTCGTACTGCAACATTAATTGCATATTAAATTTAAAAAAAAATTGAATTTAAATGCAAATTTTGAGATTGAAGGGATAAATAGAATATTTAATATTTGTCGGGAGAATTTTCGCAAATTATGCGAATGAAAATATGATTTTTTAATGAATGTCAAAACTAATTGGAAATAGTCAAGGCTTCGGGGGAAAAAAAACATTTTCATCGGGATAAACTTCAATTTCTGATGGAATTTTGCACAGTTTATACCGCAAGTATTTTCGGAATATGTAGGGTTGGAGAAAAATGTCATGAGATTTTTTTTATAAAGAATTTCGTGATCTACAAAGAAGATATTACGGAGAATTAGCAGTGAACCTAACAGTTTTGAAGATATTCTCAGATGAATCGAACTAGAAGATAATTTGAAAAATTGTGAAATTTCTTTACGGAAACTGTTGAATTTACGGGAATTTATCAAGAGATTTTTTTTGTGCAGGATTTTACATGCTACCAAAATGATTTCTTGATAAATTCACATTTCCCCAATAGTTTTCAAACTATTCGCAAAATAATGATAATAAACAATAATTTAAAAAAAAGTGAGTACATAATTTTGCGAATATCTCCAAAACGGTTAGGTTTAGTGAAAAACATCAAAAAAAAACATTTTTGTAGCCATTTGAATTCTCTACAAAGAAGTTTTTTTTCCATACATTCCCATAAACGCAATATCAATAACAAAAACAATTATTCATCCTTCATGTCCATCTTAAAAAATGATAATAGACTTTCCATAATACAAAATTTTTTTAGCAAAACAGGAAATAAATTTAATTCTGTATTCATTATATCGTAATCACTGGTGCGTTCATGCAACGTTGAAACACGAAACTTTCGTACTAAACTCATCTATCGTGCTAACACGCCTATACCCACAGTATCACGCATTCCAACCCTTCCAACCCCCTCCTCCAACATTGCCCCCCCCCCCCTTCGCTTTTTCTCTCCTCGATACACCGATTTCACATTAACGAATAATCTACGTTGAATTAACGAATAATCCTTTTTCCCCCGTGTGCGTCAGAAATAGATTTTCCAATTATATATTTAACTATTTATTTATTTATTTTTCGTTTTAATTCAGTACGTACACCTGAGGCTTTTAAATCAACGAGTTTATTCGCTGTTTTATTAAGCTCAAATTAGTAAATATCAGCTTAATTGCAAATGTACTTGTCGCTTCACGTTGAATGTAAATAATTCGTCGACATTTTTGTTTCAGTTAAAATGTTTAATTGTTTAGTATTGAAGAATCATTGAATTAATTAAAATGTTATTTTGAATGATTCAGGTGAAATTAAGTGAGGCAATTTTATTTTCTGATGTATTTTTATGGAATTGATTGAAAAATCAGAGATAGAATTAGTTTGATAATTACTTTTTTTTTTGATACTCTCATTTTTCTCGAAAGTCAAGAATTAAATGCAGGTGCAAAGAGGAAAAACAGGATAAATTTATTTTTCTCATCATTTTTCTTTGAAAATATCCTGGAAACTGAGTAAAATAGGATAATTTTCCCTGAAACCTCTCTTGTTGCTCTATTACGTGTACACTAAGAAAAAAAAAGAGTGGTAAAAACTACCAAATATTTTACCTTTTTTTTCCTCAATCTACAAAGAAAGATTCGTGCAAAATTGCGTTATCTCGATTAATTTTCGAATATTTCCAAATAATTATTGGGAGACAAAATTGACTCATCCTGTTTCATGTATCCACTACCGAATTTACTATCAAAAGAACATCAAAACTATTGGATCGAAAAAAAAAATATTTCCAATACGATGAATAAAATTTAAAAAATCAGACAACATCATTATCTCTCGAATAATTTCCCAAAATCCGTCGATGGAATTCTCGAGACTATCTTCGAAATCACTTTGAACGAATACTAAATGCTGTTGAAAGAACAAAACGCGTGAAAATGGGGATTGATGAGTAGAACGTGATTACAGGTAGTTGAAACGTAAGTATTTGCATACAATGCGTAAATGCAATGAATCTCTTGTTACGATGGTATCACTTCATGGCAAGTTTTACGTCATTCTAGGCTTTTTGGCCCCGATCGTAAAACTGTATAGTAAACGTAAATCATATCCTCCAGGGCCAATTTCAATGGCCCACTAACATGAAAACAGTGAAACTGCGATTTTATCAAATACCAATTGTTTATAGAATAATATTCTATTATTGTAGTGAATTGAAATGATTTATGGGGAAAGAAAAGAAAGTTTCATTTTTGAATTTAAGAATATTATGTGGATGAAGGATTTACATTATTGTTGACTTTCATTCGTTTTCTGATTGGTCAAAGAAAATCACGAAATAAACTAAAAATTCTAATTGTCTTATTTTCAATAAAATAATCACTTTTTCATTAGTTCAAAAACCGAATGTCGAATCTTTTGAAAATATCTTAGGAGTTATTGAGTTTACGAGAATTTATCAAGAAACCTTTTTTGTAGTTGAAAAATTTTTCTATAAAAAGGGTCTCTTGACGTTTTTCTTCAAACCTACTCACTTCAGAGATATCCGCAATATAATTTACACAAAATTTGTGCAACTCTGATTGTCTCATCATTTCCCTTCTCTTCTATCAATCATAGTAGTTCTGTTGTGCTTCGCACTAATGATTGAGTGTCAAGGTAGAAACAAACAGAAAAAACACCCATAAATTAATATTTATGATTAAAAATCTATTTCTTGGTATTTAAAGTGAATTCGAAGAAGAATTTAGGAATTTTTTTTCTTATTAAAGACTTTAGGAATTAGATTAACTATTTGTAATTTATTCCTCAACCAATGGTATGCCGTTTGATTAGCGTATTCACGTATTTCCCTATGCAGAAAAACAATCATTTGTTACAAAGTTTTCAGACGGTCAATAATTTTCATATTAGATCGTAATTTTGTTTTCCTTTTTTCTAAGAAATTTTCCAGATTTCAATCTTTTGCGTAACCTAAAAGTGCGAAAGCCTGCATTAGCCCATAAGACACCGGGTCATTTCTATTTCTTTTTTATTTATTATTGACCAAACAAAACGGTCAATTGATCGAAAATTTCACGAGATAGCCCAGATCCATATAAGCTTCCAGTTAAAATTTATTTTGAATTTTAATCTTTAAATTCGTGTAATGATAAAACTACCTCAAAGCATAAGAAATTGGATTGTTCCACTAGCAACACTCTAGAGAGGTAGTCAGCTGCGGAAATAAGAATTTGCAAATCAAAAATAATTAAGATCCCAAGAAATTATGCAAAAAAAATTTTCCCTATGAATTTCTTCTTCTCACGATAAAATACTTGCCAAAAAAAAAAAAAAAACTTTCTCACTGTTATAATGAGAATATCTTCATAAATTCGATGTAAATTTTGTCTCATGAGCCACGAATAATTAAAACCCGGAGTATGAAAAGTCTACAAGGTTTCCCAAAGTGTCCACCACTCTGTTCAAACTCGTTGGAAAAAAAAATTTTGCAACAAACTTTGATACGAAAAAAGAAGAAAATTTCCTCTGGTCTCTTTAATACTTTTTTTTCACATCTGCTATATAGACGTCAAATATTAAAAAGAAGGACGAGGCCGTAATGAAAATTGCGAAACCCACGACAAAAGGGGATTTTTTTTTTCAGAGAATAAAAAAAAACGAGCGAGAGTGAAAGAGAGAGAGAAAATGTGCACCTCAAATCGCCGGGACTCTATGTGTATATTCCTCGTGTATGCATCACTCGTGCGGAAGGATTATTCACTAAAGAAAAGAGGAAAAAATAAAAAAAAGAGAGAAAAAGGAATTTACAGGAAGTACGAGATAGAAACTTGAACTCTCGTGCATCTGTATCCGTGTACATGTCCGGATGTACGCCAACGAATCCGCATAATCGTCTACCGCATAATTTTGCAAATTTCACGTGCCTCAAAGGATTCTACCGCTTGAATTTTTGTCCTCATCATTTCACCATGTCCATTACAAAAAATTTTCTCCCCTCTATTCTCTTTTTTTAATTCATTTTACCCTTTTTCACATTCTTTAATTTACTTTCATTCAGTGGTAAATCCCTTGTTGCACAAAATTGTCACTGATAAAAATTCATTGCAGTGCGTTATCATCGTTAAATGTCTTTGCAATTTAATTAGACGTGAACAATTTGTAATTTCATAAATTGCATTTTACTTGACGTAATATAGTTTTTTTTTCTGTTGAATTGACAATGGAAAATAATTAATTTCAAAGTGTTTAATCAGGGAGAAATTTTATTTACTGATTGAGAAGAAAAGAAAAAAAAAGATAATCTGTAAATACTTGAAGTGAGCGTATTTTTCAATCGATGGAGTTACCCTCCGGGTTTTTCCAATTATCTTGGAAAAAGACTACCAATTAGGAAATGTGATTTTCTCGTGGCAGCACATTGTTAGAGTTTCGAGCACGAGGAGAAGAAAAAACTCTTCGGCATTGAGGTACTTGGAAAATGAAGAGAATTAAAAAAAAATGCGTTTTGATGAAGGATAAATGATGAGAAAAGCAGAAAAAAACTGCATTTTTACGAGAATTCAGATGATTCTGTAAAAAGATAAGTCGGTTATTTCAAAGAATCATTTTTTGGAAATATTCTGGAAACTAAGCGAGATCGAGCAACCTCACCCCTTGTAACTCCAAAAATTCTCTACAAAAAAGAATTATGGCAAAATCGCTCTATCTCACTCAGTTTCCAAGATATTTTTACAAAAAGATCGACAAAACAAATTGCCTTTTAATTCCTTGATAATAATGTTAAATAATTAATTACTTCATCTTCTTTTGTTGAAAATAATCCAACTAAAATTGGAAAAGGATTCCTCTTCGTCTATGCGTATAATCTATTAATTCGCACTCAAGTATTTTCTATTAAAATTTCGCACGAGAATTCCATGTAGAAATAAATCGTTTATCGGATAAACGAGTTTTTGGAATTCATTGAAAGAGTTAATTTATACCAACAATTGATGTGTAGCCAAATTGACTCTGCGCATAGAGTTTTAAAATTTACCGTGAAAATTTCATTACGCATCTGTGATTCGCTATTCATGATTTTAAAGCATATTTACGTGGAACTGAAATAATGGTGATAAAAGGGAGAATTGAGAAGAATTTACTAGTTGTTCCATTTGCAAGCTGTGTGGCAGAAAGAGAGAGAGAGAGATGATCTCATTGAAAAGCTGGGGAAATCCGAGTTGTAAAATTCTGTTATATAATCGCTCTAAACTCAACAGTTTTCAAGTTTATGAAAAAATCTAAAAAAGATTTTTTCCCTCATTTCCTTAACTGTCGGCTCCGAATTGCATTTATTATAAAATTTTTGGAAATTCTCCAATTTCATTATTTCCAAAGAAGAAATTCCAAATCACGCAAAAATAATAGAAAAAAAATCTGGAGAAAGGAAAAATATTGAGACCACACACGTGCTCAAAGTTGTTTTTATCGAATGCAGCAGTGAGATTCTAACGCTAAGAAAAATAAAAGAATAAAGAAAAAAGAAGAAAAAAAAATATGCTGAGCTCACCGAACATTCTTCTAGACATCGTTTTTCCCAGTTGGGCTGGTTGATATGTTGAAAATCAAGTTCCATCGGTATTCTCAACGGCATTCAATTCACATATAAACAGATTGCTTATGGAAAATAGCCCACCACAAACGGCAGACAACATCATTGGATTTGGTAAAAAAAACTTTCGAACATCACTACTTTAGATTGCAACTCGTTTCTCCCCTCACTCAGGTATTTCCTCTCGGTCTGCATTCTGTAATTCAAATATGGGAATTGAATGATTTTCTCGGTACTGAAAAAATAAAAAGAAAATTTCAACTTAAAAATACATTTTTCTCGAAATTGACGACAATTTTTTTTTCCTCGATTTATTTCAACATAAATTCGATTGTAGGAAAAATAATTTTTTAGCTGACAGTGATTGAGAGATTTTTCATGATTTACACGGTAAATTTAACAAATTTTCCAGCGACTGTCTCTCCCTCTAAAAATAATTCTAAATTATACGCTGAATCATCTCAGACGACCCGGAAAATCGTGATGGCAGAAAAGAGATGAAAGAAAAAAAGAAAAAAAGCACAAAACAATCTTGAGTTGAGAGCTCTGACAGTTGTTCAGTCGCAATTTAGCCCAGTTGAAGTACAATCCTTCATAATAGGTCTGAATTATAATGCTAAAGTGAGACAGTACTTTTCTCTTCCCGAGCGAAAGAAAATACCGGCAAGAATTCACGCCTAATGACTCTTCCCACTCTGCTCAATATTCAAGAGAAAAAGGGAAAAAAAAACAATGAAAATTCAATGAAAAAAAAATTAAAAGTCCTTTATTCTTTCACCTATAACTCGACAAACCAAAAACAATAAAAACATGACACTCTAGAGGCAAACGATAATTCAATCACTCCGCGCAAACGTGAGCGTAACGAACAGACGTAGAAAATATACAGAAAAGTTTTTGGAGGGAAAAAAAAAGAAATACAAAATAAAATCGATTAATTCTCCAATTGATGCACATGACTACTGGAGCGTCACCTGTTAGTCTGAATTTTCGTGTCCCTTTTTTCTCTTTCTCCCCCCGGATGCAAATTATTCTTCACACAAAGAAACAATGCCCATTGACTATTGGCTTTTAAATTTCCATTGAATTGGAAAGAAAAGATGGGACAAAAAAAAACTCGAATAAAATTGAGTATGAAAATTAAATAATAAATGGACTCGTGATAGAGAGAATGAGAGAGAGAGAAAGAGCACTTGGAACAATCATTCAGACCCTCGACATGTCTGTAAATTCAGATATCCCTACGTCGCATCGCTTAACAATCATCGACATTGACGTATATACCAACGACGTTAACGGCCCTCGAGCGATCCTCAACGTCTATCGCAATCGCCGCAAACTCACTCCTCGAACGTGTCGAAAATGATGGTAGGCGCCAGTGTAGAAGAGGAAAGAGGGAATGAACACACATACACACAAGGTAAATCCCATCGTTTCTCCCTCGACTACCTTTTACCTATGTGTACTCAACAGCATTGTATATACACCACCACTGTGCAGACCATGCAAACATGAGAATGCATTTCCGAAATCCCAATTCTCCTCTGAATTCAACAGCCGCCACTCTTAAATCATTTTCCATTTCAATATCACAATTTTTATTTCTACGATGTTGAAAAGATTTTTTTTTTTTATATAAATATATTGGATCAACCGTATTGCATTGCCTTCTTTTTGGGAGATAAATAACGAATTTATTTATGTTTTTTTTTTAAATGGAAAAACTTTTGATTTTTTCGCGAGTGAAAGATTGGAAGAAAGACGAGATTCATGTGTTCATATGTTCCGACAATGTTTTCTCCATTGTTAACATTTTACCATGAAAAAAAAAAAATTGTATACGTAAAATATGTCTATGCTTCAATGATAGTTATTGCTTCGGTTATTTATTATTTTCTGTTTTTTTTTATTTAAATTAAAAATACTAATTTCCCTTCCCATTCAAATGACTCCATTTAATTCAAATTATTTCAATCCAATCTTCAATTTGAATTTCGGCATATATTACGTATGCATCAAGAGGCATCAATCAAATCCAAAAAAATTCAAAAATTCATGAGCACAATTCATTAATCAAGTTCATTGCTAATTGATCAATCCAATCCCAATGAATTAAAGTGGACATATTTGCGATTTACAACATGGTTAAATGAAACTGAAAAATGAGAAAATAATTGTCAATTTGACACGAGAATTATCGTCATACTTCTTGTCTTTCAGACATAGGCCAAGAGCAAGATGCAGTACAGGTGCTGCTTGCAAAGTACCTACAGCGCCGCCTGCAAGGCAATCAGCGCCCCCTGTTAGCACCACCACCGCCATCTGTTCTATTTGCAACAAATCAGCATCAAGCTAAAGCACGCCAAGCAACAAGAAGACACAATGATTTGACATCAGCCACCGATGATAGTGAGAGAAAAGAAAGAAAAGAGAGACGCGAAGATTACGATGATTACGAAGATGATCTTCAGGGTTTCGAAGACAGTGATAGAGGCAGAACGAGGATTGATTTACTCGCTGGTAATTTTAACGTATTTTCTTATCACTCATGAATCCTTTTTTTTTTTCATGTTATCAGTAAAGTCCTCTTTCACCTCTTATCTACGCTAATTTGATTTTACGGGGATTAAGCTCTTCGGTGTAGTAAATATCCGGGTAAAAGGATGTAACCTACTGCGATAAAGTAGATAGCATGAGCCGATGTTTTTTTTTTCTGAATTAAAAAAAAAATAGACGGAAGAAATTGCGACAAAATATTTAATCAAACTTTCCGGTGATTTACCGCATATCGATTTCAGGATTTTGATATTTTTTTTTACCCTTTTTTTTTTTGAACTACTTCTCTGTTTTTCACAAACTCTTTCTCTTTTTTTTTTCCAAAATAGCCTGTTAGCGAATGAGTTTTGAAATGGCCGGTAAAACTTTACCTGAGCGGTTATCGTAAATCCTCAGTACGTACGTGATATCGGACTTGAACTTTTTAATCGAGCTTTTGCGGATGGCCAGCGGTATAACAAAACGAAAATAGATATTGTATGTTTCAGAATTGTTAGAACTCATTCGAGATAACAATCGGACAATTTCGGAATTGAAACAGAATGGAATTTAATTTCTTTGGGTTTTTTTTTGTTTTTTTAAGAGGAGAATGAAGTGATAAACTTCCGGACAGTTTTTGAATTTTTTTTTTTAAATTGAGTTGTGTCGTTGAGTTGTCGAGAGTTTCAAATGTTTGGTGATTTTTTTTTGTTCACGCTTTAATCTGTTACAAAGGCTATGGAATATTCATCGAATTTTTCGGAGTGACAGTGTGAAAACAAAAAAAAAGTTTTGACGCACAAGAATAACTGGAAAATATCGGAAAAACGTGATATTTTCAATTGCATTCACCGTACTCAACAAATTGTGATGGAATGAATTGCATTCTTTCGAATTTACTTCGTTTTCTAAAGAAAACATTAGAGAAGTGCTTCGAAAAAGCAAAATTACCAGAGAAGCACAAAAGTAATGCCATTACATCGAAGAATCACCTACTCTAAAAATAAAAATACAAAATCATTACAAAATCCAAACGTAACTCGTTGTATTCAGCAAATAGAACAAAAGTCCACTGAAAGATTTGTCTTAGGAAGTACTCAAGTTTCCGCACGAAGTGAATAGCGAGCTTTGACAAAGTTCGATCGAGCAAATATTTTCACGACAAACGAGACCTTTGAATAAACTTTCAATACTATCCACTGTTATACGAAATCGAGTTGAACAATTCTCATTTTCATTCTAAACTTGTTACATTTTTTATCATCTGTTTACAAAACTAACAAACCCAAAAACACCCATCTTCGAATTTTGAAGTTGTCTTTGTTTACTTTAGTGAATTTCTTGGATAGAATTATTTCCACCAAAATCCTTATGAAATTCTGCAAAATATTTTCCAGACAATTAAAGCAGAAAAGTCGATTAAGCTTTCAGAAAACTTCATGACCTAATTTCCAAAATTTTCCCCTCTTTCTCTTTATTAATACTCCTGAAGCATCAACTGTAATATTCTAATGAATTAAATTGAAAATAAAAGCCCTCAAGTGTTTTGCAAACTTCACTAGAAACTTCGTTGCATGAAAATCTTGAAAAAAAAAATGATAGTTACCTCAGAAGATGCCATTAATAAAGTGCAAGGGCCATTGCCTAATGTCTCTCGGTTCTAAATCCAAAATGCAAAGTGAGGGGTTACCCTAAACGTCTGACCCAGAAGTACAATATGAACTCAGCTCCCTTCTTCCTCTAACATTAGCAAACTCAACTGTGGATTCTGTTCTGGACTTAATTACGCTTCTTGTGCAAATACAGTTGACTGTATGAGATAGGACTCTGTGCAACGTGTTTCCGTCTAACATAATGTGACTGTTGTAGAGTCTTTGGTAGTAGCTATGAGAGAAGTGTAAGACCAGTAGTATCTCTATATTCCCAGATGGAATGAAAATGCAATGAGATACTTTGGTAATGGCAGGTAAGCCAAGTGTAACGGTAATTTAGCACGATGACTTGGTCTCAAATATATAATGGTATCTTCAGATGTCTTTTGTTGGTGGAAGACGTTCTTCAAAGACGTCGTATCGAGAAGAAAAGCTTTTTGCAGGATAAAGCTTAGGGAAGCGTATTCACTGGTTTTTAGGATAATTGAAAATGAATACAACTAGGTTGATGTAAAAAATTTTTTGTGGAGGAAAAGCAAAGGACATTTCTCGTACAAAACTCCTTCGGAATTGAAGCACTTTGGCGCTCACACTCGACTCTAATTAAGCAGTTCGGTAATGAGACTTGGTAAGGTAGACGAGGGTAGGAAGCCTGTTTAATGTTTCAAACAACCACCGGAAATGTGCATTACAGCTTCATACTTCAAGAACTTCGAACGCATTTCATGAAACTAAACATTCTCCAACTTGAAGATTCTAGATTCAGGAATCGTTGCAAAGGAAATTTCATCAAGCCATTGATTTCGAAACTTTTGAAGGAGGAAGCTTCACTTATGCGAAAGTATGAAAAAATCGTGATACAATTAAAAAAAGAGATATTTATTCACTCACTTGATGAAGTAACATATTTTATTATGAAAAATACAACAACAAAAAAAATTCAACTCAAGAAAAAATGATGATAACAATCTGTATTATTTTAGGTAATAAGACTTTGAATTTTTTTAAATTAATTTTTGATTACGTTACGAAGTTCTTTATTTTCAGATAAAATATTTTTTCCAAGGAGGATAGCAGTTTTACATGGAGGAGTAGGATAACATAAAGAAAACAAAGATGAAATGAATTAGGATTTTCTTTCGGAGCGAGGGCTTTTACGAAAAAATCTGAAAAAAATCGTGAAGAGGTTTTCATATCTTTCCATTGTCCTCCATTTCTTTCAGAATTTTTTGCGAAGTTATTCTCAAGAAAATCTTATTTTATTTTGTCCTTCACTCTTATTCCATGAATCTCTTGATAAAGAATTTTTCGAAATTCAGCACAAGGTCTTCAAAAAATCCTCCCAAATCAGTTTAAATCTTCTGAAATTCCCTGCCTTATCCACCAAGATTCTACCAGCTTCCGAGATTGTTTCCAAATGTATTTCGCAGAAAATATTGGACCCAAGTGATACCCCAATATTCGCCGTGAATCCCCTGCGCTTTCACCTAAACGTGATAAAATTTGGTAAATCCAACGACTTCATCATTCCTTTTCTCTCTCTCTCTCGAATTT
This sequence comes from Aleiodes leptofemur, assembly GCA_963942555.1. NCBI lineage: Eukaryota > Metazoa > Arthropoda > Insecta > Hymenoptera > Braconidae > Aleiodes > Aleiodes leptofemur. Next base: position 6,773,127 of record OZ012615.1, on the reverse strand, counting down.
CCGTATTCTTCGAATCCAAAATAACAAAACTCCCAAGCATTGAACACGTACAAAAGCTCATCCCACACGTACAGTGTCTATTAGAAATGTATAGACATTATGTGAACACGTTGCATTACGTGAGAATCCTCAGATCCAGTGTATTCTGGTACTCCAACCCATCAGTTCATGTCTCGTGGCGCTGGCGCATTACTCTAGTTCGTAAAACCCCTCTCCCCCTTTCTGAAGCACACATCCCCCTCTATCGCCAGTGTCTCATCCTTTCCGGTAAATCCGAGGAGAGAAGGAAGGAGGGGAATAGCTGCATCGCGGAAGTAATTAATTTCGATATTATCCTGACGGGACAATTAAAATTAGTCCGGGTCGTTATCATGCGGGACGTGGATGAATTGTTTGCTTCACGTCTCTCTCTCTCTCTCACCCCCCTCCCCCCTACCTCCTCACATTACCCCTCATCGCTATTTTGTAATTTCGTATTGTATTAAAACAATATACAGAAATTTACACGATATCGGAGAGAACACTGTATTATTAATTTATTTATGTATTTTTTTTTGTATGAGTTAATTTATCAATTTGTCATTAATTGATTAATAATTTATTGGAAATTTTTGGTGATGCAGGAAAACTATTAATGCACAATGATAAATCGTTTTAGGATTTTCCGCGAAATTGTTAATTATTTAAAATATATTTTTTTTTTTCATATTCAAGATTAAATGGTAAATCAGCGGATTATTTGTGTTTTCCTTTTATTACTAATTGATTTACATTCATTGGAATTATCAATGTAAATTAAAATGATAAATCGTTGTTATTATTCTTTCAATCGTGTTAATTATTATTTATTCCATTGTTACGTCATTTATTGATAATGCTAATATTTTATGTTTATTGAGTAAAAAAATTAATTTTATACCGATTTATTACTTCTTTATGTGAACAGGAGATTGATGTTTGTGACAAAAAAAACAAATAATGGAAAATATTATTTGATTTTTTTTCAAATGCCGTTTCTCAATAACATGATGAACTTGAATTAGTAATTGTATAATTAAACAGGTAAATTTAATAATCCTCAATTAAATAAATAATCAATTGAATTTGAATGACTCGAAATAGATATTCAATTGTCAATAATCACAGAATCAATAGAATGTAAATGTAAAATAGTACTTGGTACGATTCGATTTCCTCCATTTACTTGGAATTTTCACTGTTGGAAAGCAATTGAGAAAGGGGGAAGAATGAAAATTCAGCACCAACCTGCGTGGAGTTGATAAGCTAACGTAGACACAAATATTTTAGCCCCAAAACTAATTTACACGTATTTATTATTCCTCTACAAATAAAAAAAAACAAATTACTTTTCTGAAATGAGCTCTTATTCATTTGTGAATAAAATTAACGAGAAACACATATTTTGTCATTGAAATGCAAATTAATTTCGAATATAATCATGTTAATGATTTTATTTTCTCTTAAATTTAAGTTCAAATTTTGTAGGCTTTCTTAGAGGGAGAATTAATGAAAAAATTTCCACTAAAAAATTGAATAATTTAATCCATTTTGCAAAAAAATTATTATTCCCATTTCCATTTTTCTCATTGTCTTGCGAATTATAGCGTCGAAATTTTTTAATAAATTTTTTTTGCGACCATTCCTGTGTCTTTTCAATGAAACCACAACAATTTATAAAATCAATATACTTTATCATCTCTACGAAAAAAAGTCTGAGTATATTTTAATGAAACTTAGTGAAATGACTCGATTAAAGTAGATCAAACTGTTCTAGTTGCCAAGGTTGAGTGGATCGTCCTACTCCTGGAGAAAGTATTCGTGTTAGTTTCATAAAGTGCCATTCACAACGACGTATGACAATTCTATCATTCCAAAGTTTGTAATTCTATAAAATATTATTGAGTGAATTTCAATTCAGTAGTTGAGAAGTAAAACGTGATAAATTAAATTCACTTTCATGTGTTGGAAGATGGCCTTTTAGATTTCTGTTGAGTTAATAAATAATTAAATCGAAATTTTTTAATTTAATATCGACGTTTCGGCTCCTTTGTGAAGACATCTTCAGGATACTATTATTTATTTGTCTACAAATTAGCAATTTCATCATAAATTTAAATGCTACGAATTTTTTTTAACGTATTACAAAAATATTGCCAATGCTGGTCATCAATTATTAGAAACGTCAATATTGAATTATGAAATTTAAATTTAATTATTTATTAACTTGCCAAAGACCTAAAGAACCTTCCAACACATAAATTTAACAAAAGATGGCATATTCATGCATTGAATTCATTTCTTATGCATCAGGCTTCTCAATAGTCTATCAGCCTTATTGAACAGCAACAACTCTAGAGACATAAGAAATCTATACTGCTTCTTCAGGAAGTACTTCCAGATTAGATCAATGAAACTCGATAATTGATTAATTGAGTCACCCACTCAGTTTCTCTCCCAAATTACGAACTACGAAATAACATCAAAGCTCAACCTAGATTCACCTACCAAAAATGAAATTAATTATTTAGACTTTATCAACTGAAATCGTCCTGAAGTACTAAACAAAATAGATCAAATCCATCAAATTTTAACATTATTCTAGTCTGGACCCATCTTTATACCCACACAGAAACTTTTAACAAAACGGAACTCCCCAAAAAATGATACTGGGTAAATGTATCAATTTTGTTATCAATAAATAATGTAGTCCATTCCTAATTTGAGCATATGATGGAGATTTCAACCAAAATATTTTGTTTCATGTTTTCAAAACCTTTCTAGTTTTTATTATGGAGAAGGGATGTATGGAAAAATAGAAAATGAAATTAATGAAAAGATAAAATCGGATCACTCGATTTTTTTTAAATTGATTTTTCAGAAATATCTCCTTTACTGTCGTTTTAGCCATTATTTCCACCAAAAAAGAGGTCCTCAGATAACATCCATTAGCTGTCTCGGATTGCAAAATATATCCAAAAAATGAAATCTAAAAAAAAACACATTTTATTTCAATTTTTTGCTACTGAATAAATTGCATTGATTTCCATTCAACCTCTATTATCTCACGGAATTATTCACTTGTATAATATTTAGTCGGTATTAACTACAATTGAGAATTGATGATAACAGTATTTGCAAATATTTTCACTAATTTAAAATGTTCGTGTAAGCGTAGTCCTGTCTTTTTCTCTCTCGATGAAACAATCGAGTGAAAATACAAACAGAAAACTCAAAATCGTAAATTGTAAAATAAACGAGTGAAACAAGTTAAACGATGCGAATAAACATTTTGAACGATTGTAGCGTGTATCATGTCAGCGGATTTTATTTTTTTTTTTTTACATACACGTAACAATTTTCATTTCCATTGAAACGTTGGTAGAGGCTTTTTTCTCTGTCCCTTGAAAAAAAATTCCCAGCCAGTGAGTAAAAAGTATGAAAATTGTATAACTCAAGCTTCGGGTGTTTGCACCAATTAGATATCCGTTGGAGAATCATAGGAATTATTGGATGCGGATATCGTCTAGTGGCGAATGTAAAATATTGGTGGTTATAGTTTTTTTTGTAAAGTGGTCGACCTTTGCTACAGTTCAACTTTCATTTTGCCAGTTGAAATTCTTTGGAATTATAATTCGAAATTTCATGGTATCATGGGATAACAGCCTTGGACTTTTCTACCTTTGATTGTATTTCAATAACTTAGTGATCTAAAATTCTCGTTTTTCAAAAAGTTGTTGACCTTTGATGATTCGAAGGATTTCAATGATATTTTGAGCAATTCTCATTGACGAGAAAAATTACTGTAGAAAAAAAATGAATAAAATCCTCAAGAATTCTCAACAACTCTTGAAATAAAATCCAAAATTTCGAGATTCTTTTTACCAGGATTTTTTTCAAAGTAAAAGCTTCTACCAAAAAATTAAAAAAATTACTCAATAATCCTCCCAATTTTTTTGATGTTTTTTTACAAAATCCTTCCCATTAAAAAAATCCTGTAAACCACATAATTCTCGAGACATCTAGAAAAAAATCTAAAGACAAATTTTTCACTGCTCCTAAAATTGTAATTGGAGCTGCGATTTATCGCAGCTCAACACTTGCAACATTAGGCGTTACTTCACTCGTTTACTCATCGCTCGTTCCCGAGAACGTGCCGATTCCCCTGAGAGAGATTCAATAAATCTGTCTGATCATAAAACGAAGCGAAAGAAGCCTGCTCGAATTTTACTCGCAATCAACGTATCGACTAAATACATATAGTTTATAGTTGAAAACTTGTACTTCCTTTTCGGTGAAGACTTTCATCAACAGCTCATATTATAGTCAACACAGCCTGCAGAAAGTTCCAAGCGAGAAACGCTTGGACACCTCATAAATCTATTGACGTCAAGATCGTCTCCTCAATTTCGCAGTGGCTCGTTCATCTTGCACCACCAAATTCTTTATCCATCGTATTTTTTTTCCTCCTTCTTCTTCGTCTTCTTCTCCTGATTTTTGCTCTTCGTTTTCTCATCTTCTCCTTATTCTTCTTATCTCAGTTTCTTATTTCTTCTTCAAACGAGAAATCACCCATCTTCAATTTCTCGATATCGTAACCACGTTGTGCTTCGACAAAAAAATCCTACAGTTGAGGATATTGTGAACTTTGAAATTAAGGCAATCAGAAAGTTCAAACGTTTCATCGCACTTTCCACCTTCAATCTAAAATTACCCACACACCAAAATTGATTTGCCTAATCAATCAATGGGAGGGAAAAAAAATTACGTAAATCATTTCTATCATTAACTCAATTATTGCTTGAAGGATGTGGGGAAAAAAAATTCATAAACTTTCAAGCTGCCGAAAAACCAATTCAAAGAAACTCGTTATTGTTGGATTCATCTTCGTTGAGCAAAAAAATTAGCTGTCAGAATTTCTATTATTCGGTACAATGTATGGATCTTGAGTATTAATAGTGGGGTTCTTTTATGGTACATCCTGGAATCTAATGCGATGGAGAAATCTTTGAAGCTCCAAATTTCATAAGGAAAAGAGGTCGTAACTTAAATTTCTTGATTGCCCTGAGATTTCGAGGTATTCATTGATAACTAAAATTAAAATCGCAACGTGAAATCAACTCTTCTGATTTCATCGCTTGAGGATGTGATGATGAAACAGCGATGATCCAAAAAAAAAATCTTTCTCTGAATTATTATTAAACAGGAATATATATTTTGTATTTTTGAATAAGATCGACCCTTGAACTCGACCTAATTCCCAAGAAATGAAATGAATATAAAGTGTATAATGAAATACTCACTTATTTCTACAAAGGGAATGATCAAAATAATTTTTCTTCCATGTGGGTATTCGTTTTACATAAATCCGTAATTTTTTCAAAAAATTCTACGTCATTTACAGGCACAAATCCTAAATTCGAAATTATCACCAATAAGTGCTAACGTACAAATCATATTTAATTTATTTATTTCCGCAATAACTATAATGATTTATGCAATAAAGTCCTTTTTATAGAGAATTTCAAGAGTGTCGAAAAAGGATTAAGGTGAAGAGGCTGCATCTCCATTAGTTTCTGAGATATTCTTTTTTGCCTCTTCGCTACTGAATTTCATCAGTAAAATTTTCATAATGACCTTTCCAGTAGCTCCAATCATCTCTCCTAAAAAAACGTAACAACCAAAAAAAATTTTATCCCCCTCCCATTCCAAGTTACTCTCTACAAACTAATTGCAAATTGACCAATTTCATTTAATGACTTCACAACAGAAATGATAATTCGTCATATTGCAGAACCAATGATAATAACGAAGAGTTCCTGTTCCCATTGTGAGTCAAAATTTCTCCAACCTCCCAAATCCATAAGTATTTGGATTTGAATAGAGTGACTAGGCGGTATAATTTCTCCAAGCATTGGAATTACAATTCGACCTACGTATCCAAAATGATTCACCAAATAGTTGTGTAAGCGTGGGCAAAATAATTCAGTATTTGGTTTAACCATAATTTTGTTGAGAAGTATACATTCTAAAATTACACAGCATCTGTGTGGATGACTACTTTATAGTTTGATTACATCAACTCTACTTGGTTGCATTGGTATTCCAACTTTCATTTTCACTCATAATCCAATGGTTACCACTTTGCCTCTCTTCACCAGTGGCAAACCAATGATAAAACCAATATGTACAGAGTCCTAATGTCCTACACACGTCTTCAATAAACGTGACATTACATTCACCCACGTACCACATGCTTCTGTGACATTTGTCACTCAATTGACACCCCTATCTTGATTATTAACCACGTGATAACCTCTCCCTTGATAACTCTTATGCAAATCTTGAGACTGTGATTGATATGTGACATGTAATTTAGTGTTATTGTGTTTGATTTTGTCTGGTGAATTAATCAATCTCACTTCACGGTCAATCACCAAAGGAATTTGGTTAATTTGCTCTAGATTGTATTTGACCTAGACCTATATTACATTAACACTATCGCTGGATCGATAAATTATCGTCAGTGATCCATCAGCACGGCGAAATCCTTTTTCATTAATTGCAGAAAGATCCTGGATTTTTCGGAATTAAATCCAGAGTCGAAATCACAAAAACTGGAAACCTGTTTTTTCCGACGTAAGCCCAATGGAATTTGTTTTTTGGAAAGAAGCTCTTTGAGGAAAATAAGAATATTTTTTGCAGTTATCATTTTTCTTAAGAATCTCACGACAAAAATGTCGATAAGTCAATTACGGTTTCAGATATTTCATGAATACTTTAGGATAATTTTGATTTTAGAGAAAATATTCAGTTTTAAAGAGAATCATTAAGATATTGAGATGACCAAAATCGAATTCTTGAAGTCATTTCTACACAATATGAAATTTTTTCTTCTACAAAATACTCATTCCCATCGATTAAAATTTGATTTTTCTCTGGTGTGATTGTTTCTAGATACAGTCGAAATTCAAGGGAGATAGGGCCATTTATTCCTCATTTTTTTTCGTAACTTTTCGAATTATCTACGAGAATGGATTAGGACAAAATCGTCCCATCTCGCTTAATTCCCGAAATATTTTCACGAAAAGATGGAAAAAAATCTATTTAGCTCGTTTTACCTCTCCTCCACTGAAAAAATTCCTAATATTCAACTCAATTAGAAACACTTTTCCATATTACGTAATGAAATCCAATTGTTCATATTAACACACTAATGTTTCGAGTAATTAAAAATTATGAATAATTCATTCTCTTTCATAATGATTATACAATAACAATTAATCATTGAATTGAAAATGAAAATGCAGTAAATGCATTTTTTTGTTATTCAATCATTATAATTTATGAAAATTTATTGTATTCATAATTACACAACATAACATATCAACAAATCATAGATCCACGTGTTATCAGACAAATATCAAATGTCAGCTTATGCATCACATATGTTTTTCTGCTTTTAAATACTTTTTTTCTCTCCATTATCCTCCATAATCATCAAACTGTCATCAGTGGAATTCAGGATGTGCATGAATTATCAACAATTCAAGCACATCATATCTCTAAATAGAATATGAAGAAATAAAGAATAATATATATAATTTAACCATTACTTGTGTTTACCAAAGAAAAACAATTTTCATTCGCATTGAAATGCATTGAAGTAAATAAATCCAAGAGGTATGCAAGTGTTGAGAGATATCAATTCTTCCTTCATTTATTTCTTCTATTTTCCAATATATATATATATATTTCTTTTTCACATTGCAAGTATTTCAACGATACACTTGTAGTGATATACCTGTCTCGATCGTACTCTCTGAAGCACTAGATTTATCGCAATATGACAATATGATTTCTTTCCACTTGCATGCCTTTTTTCACTTGTATCTCTCATCCTCACTCGTGTGGGATAAAGTTTATTCAAAAAAATCTTCTTCAAATGCAACAAACTATCCACTCGAACTGTCGCATCTTTTTGGCATGATTCCTCTTGAAAATTTCCCATGAATAAGCAAAATAAGAATGTAACGCCATTTCCGACTAAAAGAAAAAAAAAAACAAAACTCGTTTTCACTCGAAAGCCAAAATTTATTGAAATTGCAAAAATACAATGGAATTAAACATATAATTTTACGGTCCATCCGATATTAGTGTCACACAAGATCTTGGGGGCAAGTTGATTCTGGTGAAGGTCGTCCACTACAAAATACACGATTGAAAAGCGAATGCCTTGGCCAGACGGTACTCAGTTGAACGTTGCTTTTGCCATAGAAGGTTGTTTAAAAGTGGGAACCCTCTACCTGGCCTCAAGGTAGACGCGTGTGATATCTCTTCCATTTTCCCCTTTCTACTAATTCCTATAAATTCCATTTAACGAAATATTAATTTCATTAAAGTACTCTTGGAGGAAAAGAAAAAAATGTTAAAACAATTTAGATGAAAGTGCTTATGTATTGTGACGATAATTGTGAAATTCGAATTGATAAATTTGTTTAATTCAGTGTGAAAATGAGGATAGTAATATGTCTTTTGGTCATCATCGGATTGGCTCTTCCTTCACAGACAATACCAGGGCGTTTGAATGGTACGTTTCCAGCTCTTGCACTTTGTAAAGCGTTGATTATGTAAGGAATTCGAAATTTGTAGATGTTCATGTTCATGCGAATAGCATCAGTGAAATGTATTATGTATTGTTTAGTGAGTGTAAGTAGTAACAGGTTGCTCAGAAAGCCATGCACTATTGTATTTCTGTTTGGAGCTGGAGTGTTTCTGACCGTACTGGAATATTCAGCAATTATTGGCAGTATTAAACGAGCCGGTAAACGATAATTACGTAATTAAATGCCACGAGACAACGAGACACGCGGGCTCATTCATGTCTCTATGGCTAGCCACCTTTTATTGTTATTATTTTCCAGTTGTTCTGAACGTACTCGTGCAAATTGTTCATTACAGGAATTTATTAGATGATAACGAAGCTCGTGGGGGAAAGATAATAATAGGGTAAAGGGAAGTTAGGAGAGCAATTGTTATAAGAAAACTTAAAGAGAAGGCACCTTTTGTTTTATTTCGTTTTATTTGAATATTCGGGGATTTTTTTTTTCTAGATTTTCACATGATCGTGATTATAAAAGGCAGAAATAGGAAAAAGAAGTAAAATCTATTTGCAGCGATAGATAAATAGCAGTTTTGCAAATTATCACGTGCATGAGTAAAAGAAAAAATTAATTAACGCGAAATTCATTTACATAAGAATTTTTTTGTCAATTATTTGGAAATTGGGAATTAAATTTTATTACATCATTTGAGATAAAATTAATTGAAATAAATCAAAAATTGAATTTATTTTTTGACTAATATAAACTTGTTTTCCTCATCTCAATAATTAAGTAACTTTCCAATAGAATTAAGATGATTTCAGAAATTTAACATCTTAATTTTCTACGAAAACATCTTTCTCAATGCTATCCTCCCCGAGGGTCTACAAAGGTTTCAACAGTCCCTAAAAAAAAATTTTATCCATCGAAGAAGAGTTGGCTCGTTAAAGATGATGAAATGATACATGACCTACTTAGCGTGAAATCAAAATTTTTATGTTTCAACCTCGAATCACAATAAAATCTAACCATCATTTATCATCATCTAAAAATCAAGATGAATTAAAAAAAAAATCGAAAGTCCATTAATTTTTTTATATTATTTTGAAACATTAACAATTATCTACAATTAAATCTCTGATTACTCCAAAGAAACTGTGCGATTACTAATGCTGATGATGTGACAGGACAAAATAATTTTTGTAATTAAGTTAATTTTAATGTTTCCTTTATTTTCACATTCCCGTGACCCCATTGCCCCATGAAAAAACTTTCACCAAATGAAATAGACTACAAGTTAATTATAATACCTAAACTTCATTCTCTTAATGGAAGAAGCAAGAGAGAGAGAGAGAGAAATAAAAAAAAAATAGTAATGAAGTTTTCAAAAAAAAAAGAGTCTCGCTTTGTACCAAAGTACGATGACATATCAATTAAGTCCCTCTTTTTGCCTATCATTGTTGAAGAATCGAAGGGCTCTTTTGTGTCATCACGCTCGGTACTCTCGAAATCCCCGGGCACTTCCCTTCACTCTATAGCGTACTATGTTAACCAGATTCACCACGACAAGCCCTCCTCTTTTGTAGTTAACTGAAAAAAGCCATTCACTCTTTTTCTCCAACATTTTCCAGCCCCCACCCCCCCCCCCCCCTCTCTCCTCTTTTTTCATTCCCTCTTTCTTTCGCTCTCCCGCACATTCCCTACCCTCGAGTACAATCCTGTCGTAAGTTCCTATTACTCAGACGGTTATTGGTGAGAAAAATCATTTGATCTTTTCCTCGTATTTCAAACACAGAGGAGTATTAAAGTTTAATATCTCTGTTATGAAAATCCCTCTATTCTCTCTACTGATATTTTTCCTTGTTCACTACTTCTACAGATTCTTTTGTTAAAAATTCGAGAGTCAGATGAATATACTTTACTATTCAACGCTTTTTCATTTGAAATTCATTTGATATCAACGGGGTAAAAGAATAATTCGGATTAAAATATCGGATTGTACTGAATCATTGCAAAAATAATTTTATTAATTTTTATTTTTTGCATTATCTGTCTTTCTTTTTCTCCATTAAATTGGAACTTGGAATTTGAAAATTCATCAGAAGTTAAAACCAGTTTTTTTTCGCAAAAACATAAAAATATTTCAACAAGACTGGAACGAGATGAATCAAGATTTTTTTCGATTTAAGGATGTATGATCACGACAAAAATTTTCGATTTGGGGCGTCAAAATTTTTTTATAGTTAGATTATTCCCCGAAGAATTTTATCGTAAAAAGTCCGGGGTAGCTATCCATGCATATAAGAAAGAAAAAAATTATTGAAAATTGACAGAAAATACATGGTTTATTATGGAGAAATAGGGGTTACGGCCATAAATTGAAGATGCTAATCATGACAACAATTTTCGATTTGGGGCGTCAAAATTTTTCTATAGTTAGATTATTCCTCGAAGAATTTTATTGTAAAAAGTCTGAGGTAGCTATCCATGCATATAAGAAAGAAAAAAATTATTGAAAATTGACAGAAAATACATGGGCTCTTATGGAGGAATAGGGGTTACGGCCATAAATTAAATAAATGCTAGATGTTCAAGCTTGCGTAGTATGAAAAATTACTATGCATAAGAAAGATGGATAGTGTAGTAACTTGACAATTTTTTTAAAATACTATGCATCCATCCATCCTGAGAAGAAAAATCCAATTGAAATTCAAATTATTCCATTTAATGCTTCTTTTCTCGTCATACTCGCCATTTTCTCCTCTCATGAGCGCCACAGCCGGCCAATAAGAGAAACAAAGGAGAGCCCCGCTTCCCCCACTCCGTCGATCATACATCCTTAAGATCCTCATCAAAAAATTTGAAAAAAAATCAAGAAAATGCTCGAATATGTCTACATTACCAATAAAAAAAAAGTCTCATTCCCCAAAAATTTTGTGAAATTTAACAAAACAAATTTTGTTTCACACAAAAATCCACTAAAATTATCATTCTACCAGAAAAATATTGTTCACTCAGAAGCAAAAAATAACAAGTATCTCTCCATAAAACTAATCACCGAAATTTCTCCACTTTCCCATAAAATTGCACTGATTCGAAAGAAAAAAAAACCATCGATTTCATTATCCCCAAGAGCAAAAGTGCACAGAGAGATAGTGTGAAATGCGACGTTGAACTTCGATTGTTCTTTAATTGGCCCTCGAGATTCCCCAGTGATTTCCTCTTCCCGTATAAAAGAATAAGAAATAAAACTTGAAAAAAAAAAGTAAAGATTTTGAGGTAATAATCTCATTTCTCCATGGCAGAGAGAGAGTCGAGGGACTGCATCGATCACTGTTTTCCAGCCCATGGGGCCATTGTCCTCGTTACCAGTATCTCACAACAAATCTCTGCAACATTGGCTTACACACTGGTGAAATTCAAATGATACAAGTGCAGAATGAAAATACATAGCCAGTTCCATACAGAATAGGACAAAATAGGAAGGGAGGGGGGGGGGGGAGGGACAAATGGGGTAACAACAACACCAACAATGACAAGAAAATGTAGTGTTGCCTGAGTTTGTACACTCTGGGTTACATATAAATACCTTGTAGACAATGATAGTAGACAACAGTTAAAGTCAAACATTCTGGAATTGTTAACGAGTAGGAGTCCAGTTGTTGAAGCTCGTTTACTAACGCCAAAACGGAAATACAGAGTGGTACACAAGATGGAGACATATTGTCCTCATTTTCACAAGTAGTACCAGCTGAGGAAGTCACCCGAGTCCGTTGTTACAATGAGCTCAGTTCAAAGCCCGGATGTTGCTTTTTTCTTTTTTTTGTTCATTCGCTCTCTTCTTTTTTTTTTATTCACCTCTGGTAATGATTTTTCCTCCTCTTGGATTATCTGATGCATCCTCGGCTGATGCCTCACTTGATTCACTGATGGATACTTTTGCTGATATGTATGACGATCAACCGAAGACTCTCACTTTGGATGCAAAGAGAGCGGCAAGTTGAATTCCAGAACACCATGCGTCACGCTCTGAGGAATTAATTCCTTAATGAACCAGATGGGTGGCTTGAATACGGTGGCTTTTACGTTGAATTGGTGTGCGTGAGTGTGGGTTTGTTTGTGGTAAGGTGTGGGGTGTGTTGATACGGATGAAGATGAGGTATATTAGAGTAAGTGGAGAAGCTGGAGATTGTTTTGGCTTGAATTAGCAGAGTGATGAGGTTTAGTGAGTCAATCGTTCATGGATATCAGGATTTGGGAGAGAGATGAATTTTTTGAGATTTGGTAAAGGAAAATCAAACAATCAAAGTCAATGATTTTTACAAATGTTATTTTATAGAAAAAATTCAAAAAAGTAGATGGTTTTTCGATTTTTTTTTTAGCTTTGGCATTTATTTAGAAAAAATATGATGGAGCTCCTTCCATTTTCTTCAGTTCATTCAATTTTTGTCATGTCAAAAGAATCAAATCAATGGGAAAAATTTGTTGTCCTGCCAGCTTGACAGAAATTTGGTAACCATCCATTTCAAAAAAATTAAATTTTGCATGATAATTTTCTAACAGTGCACCCCCCCCCCACCTCTACTGTCAAAAACAACATAACAAAAGCTTTATAGAAGTTGTCAAATAAAAAAAAATTCTGCAAATTTTCTGCACTTCTCATCAGCCAAACGAGAAATTAACAATGAAGTTGGGGAAAAACCTAATTATCTTCATTTACCCTTCACGCTGATGTTTTTTTTTTCACCACGAGTTTGTAAATTTGTTTTCTTCCTCTTCCGTATAAATATTTGATGTGTCCGAAAACAAACATACCCACATCATTCTTTCACACTTTTTTTTTCCACTCCATAATGAATGAAGTTCGAATACTTGAAGAGAAATGGAGGTGAAGAAACAGTCACGTATGGTTTTCAATGTTTTTTTTTCTTATCCTTCTAAAAATAATGGTCATTCATCTTTCATTGACTCTATCCACATCACGTCGAATTTTTATCCTGTCAAAACCCTTGAGTTAGGAGATGTTTTATTCAATACGATTGAATGCACCTGAGTATAACATGTAAGAAAAGATCGCATTCAAAAAGAGACTCCATAATATACCAGATCATACCACCACGTATGAACATCCACTCGATAATTCATTCTAATCATTTCATCGTAAATATTCGATTTTCATATTTCATTATGAGCCAAATGCTTTATCGCTCTATCAGCGAATATCAGGATGGGAAGCTGAAGAAAATTCCAAGTGATTCGATTGCACGCTGAAGCACGTGTTGAAGTAGAAGCGTCCGATCATTTTTTTTCTTCAAAAAAAAATAATAAAAGATAAGAAAAAACAGTCACGAGGGAATAAAGTTCAGAAGGCAACGATTCCCCTATAGATTCCCTCTTTAAATTCCGTCTTTTCTCCCTCATGTGTATACATTTTTCCTCCATTCTTTCTTTTTTTTTCTCCCCCCCTTCATTTTCACGTTTCACAGTTTTGAACCCTGAATGCTCCTTTCTGTAACGTTATCCTTTGCCTTTTCTCTCATCCGTAGCACTTTGGAAAATCCAAGCCAGTCTCTGATGCTACGTAAACACTTTGTCGGTGCACTGCAGGTGGCAAGGAGCATTTTGCCATTCTGCTTAACCGAGTGTGTACTCCTTTAAAGGTACAAGAGCGTCAGTCTTGACTGTTCGAAAGGAGAGCAATTTTTTTAGGTTCCTTTTATTTGTGAATAAAATGGAATTTAAAATTCATTCTGATAGAAAGAGGATTGGTGAAATATTATGCAGGGATTTTTCTACTGGGAAAGTTCTGTTGAGGAGGTCCAATTGATTTACATGGGTAAAATGAAGTGTAGTACCCGAAATTTGACAAAATAAAAGAAAATATTAATGAAAAACGAGATAATGAACAAATTAATAAGTTGTAAGGCATTTATCATTGGAAAAGAAAATACTATTTTGCAAAAATAATTAAATATCTTATTGCACAAATAGAAAATTGTAAATTCCAAAAAGCTAATTTTTAGATTTTTTCAACTTCATCTGAACGATAAATGATAATATATTCACGAAAAAAAGTGCAAAAATTCTGATTTTCTATAAGACTTGTATAAAATTTTACATTTTTTAAAATTTAATTCTCAAAAATTTACGCGATAAGGCTAATCGGAATTGTGTGATAGATAGCGACTCAAACTATCATGAAAAAATTGATTTCCATTATTATCTAATATTTTTCACTAAACATGGATAGCGATTGGACTCCCTTCATTTTTGTTATAATATTTTTCCCAAATTCTTTTTCATTTTTCGAAATTCATGATTTTTCGATATTTATGCACGAGTTCGCGGCATACATGATAGAATTCAAAGTGCAGAAATATCAGTACATATATCGGTGTTAATATTGACGCCATGAGAGAAAGTCACCAGTGTAATACATCTGTAAGAAATTTCACTCGATAAGGCTTCTCTGCATCTCTGGAAATTGAATTTTTTTCTATGTATTTGCGATAAAAAAAAGGGGGGGGGGGGGACATACAAGTTCGGATGGAATAACTGGAAACTGATAAAATATAATGGAATTTTCACTGCTCGTGGTGAGAACAATTTCAGAAAAAAAAATGAGTGGAATAATTGTGCAATTAATATTAAATTACTTCCTTTCATTATAAATGCCAATGTTTTTCCAATCGAGTAGGCGAGAATGAAAGAATTCACGATGAAACGGCCGAGAAGTTTTTAAAAATTATGGAGAGTTATGGATTTTTATGATAAAGGAAAAATTAATCAGGAGAAATGTATAAATATTTCAAGTGAAAAGTTCAATTCGCAATCATTAGTTATTCTTTGAAAATCAGTTTTGGCTTTATATTTATCTTGAAGAAAATGAAAAATTCATTCCTAGAGACGAAAATCGATGGTAAAGTTTATTTTTGAGCTGCGCTCTGTATTTCTGTAATACGACCATTAAAGTGGCGATTTCCCGAAATGGGAAGGATTAAAAACCTCTAATTTGCAGATAAAGCCATCGAATTTGGAAAATACCACTGAAAAAAAAATAGTAGTAAAAACAATGAAATGCGTTATTTCAATAATCCTCATCAAATATTTTTTTCAAATGTATGTAGAGAGCCGAAAGGCTATACGTGGAATAAAGAATAATGAAATAATATTTTTTTCAAGTGATTAAAAATTGGTTAAATTTTGAACAATTCATTAAAAACTAACAATTTTTTTGACTGCTGAAAACCAATATCTGTCTGTCGCTAATAAAGCAAATGTTGAATGAGGTAAATTCCGTTGAAATAAATATGAAATTAATTGGAAAAAATTATTTGTAGAGGACTATTGAAACAATTCGTTGCATCATGTGCATGACTTTTTTTCTCACTATGAAAATCGATGCTTTCCATCAGAATATTCCTCATTTTTTTGATGAAATAATTGAAAAAATTCAAATTTTGTTGCTTCACATTCAAAACATCTATAAATAGAACGAAATAGCGAGAAATGAAAAAATTCTAAAGCTGGTGTGTACAAACCAAATTGGTTGCAACATGAAATGCTCTTCGCTAATCCTTCGAATTAAGTTTTCTTTTTCCCAAACAGTGTGAAAATGAGCCAATAATTAATAACAACTTCAATATCTAATTTTCTGGGTGAAATCAGAAGTGGAATAACTAGTAGCATTGGGTGAGGTTTGATACCAACGGATTGTAGACACGTTGCGGGCTAAATTCCAAATGGTCGGGGGAGCTTTTCTCAATCCAGAGTGAGGTTAGTAGCAGAGAAAGAGAGAGAGGATAGATGAAAACCAAGTTGGAGAGGATGTGGGCAAATGGCTTAAAATCCGTAGCCTCCAGGAGAATGGTGTAACGGTGCGCGTGATGTTCACCAGTTCAACGATTCAACCGCCGTTATTATACGTATTGCTGAACATTTTACCTTCAAGGCAAACTCGAAAAGGGGCAGCGAGAGGGTAGAACACACTCATACACCTGGAAAGTGGGAGAGTATTATCGTGTCTCTGTCTTTAAATATCCACCATTGTACAGCACACAGAAGGGAAGCTATTCAGGCAGTGAGGGGGGGGGGGGGGGAGATTGGAGCCTGGCTTCGACGCATATAATGCAGAGGGAGAGGAAGGATTAAGCTTTGATTGTCGCATCAGTATGCATTGCATTACCTGGTGCATTTCCGTTTCGTACTGACTACTACTCATTTTATAAAACGGATTTTATGACCTCACTGATCCACGTGCTTTATGTTTTATACAAATTAAATTTTAAACATGAAAATTTCAATTCAACTGAATGTTCCTCATTCCATTTTTTTTTTAAATTTCCGCTATTTTTATCAATTAAACATTCAGTGATTCAGAAAGAGATTTATTTACATTTTTACGATTTTCTCTTTTTTTGAAGACTGAAAGGAATTTTTTGTTGATGTATTTTTTTACTGGAAAAAAATATACGAAAAATTGAGGCACACTTTTTTTTTCAACACCAAAAAAACTTTTGGCTTTTTTTGAAAAAAAAATCAGTGGAAAACTTCAATACAGATGTTCCTAATTTTTCTTTTTTTGTGTTTTTTTTCAATTCCTCGGGGGTTTTCAATTTATTCTGCGCTATGTGACCTGTTGAAACAAATGGATTTGAAAAATCAAGTGAACTTGAGGATAAAATGAGCACTTTCACAGACCAATAAGCATAAAGACATCCCCGAATGGATTACAGATTCGATCAAAAGCAGATTTTCCTCTTTTTTTTTCCCTGTCGAAATTTTATTTTCTCTATCTCCATTTGATTCGTTTCAATTCTTTTTTATTTTTATTCGCTCGCATTTTTTGTTTTTTTCGCAATTGTTTATATGAAAAAAAATGAGAGGGATTGAGAGAGGTAGACCACTGAGCAGTGTGAGGTTATACGATCGGCCAGATTACGTGGCATCGACCTCGGGTGAGCGTTAACACCGAATTGCCAACTCGGATTATTCACGAAATTGATAGCCTAACGTAACTATATGCCTACGCGTAATCTCCCCCCCCTCCCCATTCTCACTCGTTCTCTCCCTCTTTTACTCTCTAACTCGTCATAAAATCCAACTGCTTATTGTCCATTACCACTTTTCATTTATCATATTTAGTCCTTGAATAACAATCTCAAGAGATGAAAAGAAGTAAATAAGAAGAGATTAATATCATACGAATTGGGAAATGAAATTGACTAGTATTAATTTTTTTTCCATTATTTAAAAAACATCGTAATTTCGTCAAATCCAATGCTCTGCTCATACGCAAAGGGATAAAAAAAATAGGAAAGTCACAATTGGCGAATTTTTTTTGTTCCAATGCAACACAAATAACATTTTCAACAAAAAAAAAATATAATTCCCTTTTTTTCCATTATTTTTTTTTTACACGAAGTTGTCTCAAAGCAACAGCTTTTAACGTAAGTTCACGTTCAACACGTTCATTGTAGCGTAGCGAAAAGTTTTTCATTTAAAAAAAACGGACGAGGGGGTGAGGAGGGGAGAAAAAGTTTGTCGTAAACTGGCGCTTCCAAAGCTTGTCGCTTCAAGAGCAGTTGGTTAAATTAAATTAGGCAGTAGTCCTTTTCAAAACCTGTCTTCCATAGGCTAAGAATACAATAGATTGGAAGTACAAATTAAATGTTTGTTTCGAATGAGTGAGTTACAAGGACTGAGTTCGAAGTAAAAAGATAAAACAAAACATTTTTTCTTTTTCTCGTTCAATTTACTCTAATATGCGTCTAATGGATTGGGGGAATATTGCCAAATTACAGAAGCTGAAAGGGGAATTAATTTGACGGGGAGATAATTATCAAAGAGGGTAAATTATTGTGGATTTTCTGGGAAATGAAAGTTCAAATGATTGACAGTTTTTCCTCAAATTTTTATTACGCAAAGAATAAATACTCACATTACATATATGCAATGTAGTAATTGAGAAGAAATAATTTGAAATACCTGAAAAATTTCTTCTTCCCTAAAATTAAAGATGGGATTTCAAAAATGTGTTTTGTTTCCTTGAAAATGACAATAAATCAGAAAATTTCATAATAATGATGGTTTTCCAAACATAAATAAGAAAAAAAAGAATTTCTTTAAGTAATGCTCGTTTTTCCCTTCAACATCATTTCCATCAGAATTGAAAAATTTTTCTGGAGAAAAAAAATTGTATTCAATTCGTAAATTTTATTACAATGTAAAAAAAACGATAAACGATACCATAAACATATTTCCATGATGATTGTCACCATTTATAACTTGGAAATATTCCATTTGACAATTCAAGATATACGATTGTAGAGAGCCATCACTCGTCTTCCCAACACCAATTTCCTCCTCACCTTTCATCCCCAATATTTCACCATCATTCTTCTTGTATTCTTTTATTATTTTTGTTTCGTCTCTCCCTCATCACTCTACTTCATGACTCTCTTGCTTCTTATTTTCCATTTTTCCAAATGTTTCGTGGTAAATTTTTTTTTATTGTTTTTTTTCAGACGACTGTCCCAATTGTGTAGACGAGCACGCCGGCGGCCTTGCAGCACCCTCAAGATGGACCATGCCCCTTTTGAAACTTGGCGAGAAGAGATACTATCTTGGCATCTTTTTCAAGGTATCTATTGTTTTTCATTTCTCTCTTCTTTCAATCTCTCATTGTTTCACGTTTTTCATTATATTCGTAAGAAAAACATGACTTGACCTATTGGAAAAAACGAGTACGGCCGGGATACATTTGGAAACTACTGAATTCGAGAGAATTCATTATGGAAGCTTTTATTTCTAAGGAAATGGGGTAAAATAAATTTGATGTAATTTGTGCAGGTCAAATTTTTCCGAGTGAAAATGCATTTCCCGATTTTTTTCGGTGTGAACTTCACGAAAAAATATGAAAAAAATGAGAAAATGCTCCAACATGTCTAAATTATCGACTGATTTTTTTCAATTTTTTTTGCAGAGGTCTTCACTCACAAAAAAACCGTTTTGCCCCATATTCGTCATTATCTCTGATTTTCATTTAAGATTTAATTATTAGGAGCCGAGATATTCATTAAAAAAATATAATTCTTAATAATTAGAGATAAAGATAATTCAATGTCGTGGCAAAAATGAATTAAATTTGAAAAAATGAATCAAAAAAAATTTGTGCGATGATACTCAAAAAAATCATCATCGCACTGGAGCGGAAAATTGCAATGTGGAAACCACGATAAACATGCAAAATATTTCCACCAACAGTGAAAAATTCACGTTACACTTTTTAATTATTCCCACACACTGATAGAGCGTTACAAAATTGGATAAAATGAATTACCCTAAAATTCCAAACATTCCCCATGTTAACTCATGCAGGAAGTCCTCAAATTGCTATAATTTATTTTCCCAAGTGAATTCGTCAATTCCGATGATTATAGAACAACGAAATTACACAAATACTTAACTAACATAAATACTTTACGCGCAAAAATATTCATCTTCAAACACTTATTAAAAAAGCAGTTCTATTCTCATTCAAATTGTTTAATAAATCTAAAGAATGTTGATATTACAAGATGAATATCATAATTAATTCAAATAAACCGAGGATTCTACGAGAGGGATAATAAATTAGAATGCAGTAACAGAGAGAACTCGGTCTCTGGGCGCACCCACTTTCAATTCCTTGCTTCTTGGCTTTAGCACGATTCCAATTGGCATACTTGCAACACGTTCATCCGGTCCAAAAGTGCCTTCTCTGCACTCACAAAGAATCTCAAGAAAAAAAAAAAAAAAAACGTCAAAAAGCAACAAAAAACTAAACAAATATTCACCTTGTGGAAATGACGTAATTATTTATTTGCATATCGACTATTCTGAATTTTTCAAATTTATTGTTATCAAATTGCCAGTCCTTCGCCTTTTGATTTACATTAGAGTCATGCATATATATATAATGTACCGTTATAGAGTGTATCTCTACCGGTTTCATTATTTCGCAAGATTATGAATTGCCACGAAGTTCTGAATTTATTAGTACACTTATTGCTTTAAAAATTATGGATTTTGTCTGGATGAAAAAAAATTTCACTTTAAATTATCCTTTGAATTTTTCAGTATTTACGAAAAACGATGTTTTCGATTTTTTTTCACGTTTTTTATGTACTCTTCATTTTCGAATATTTCAATTTTCTTTATTGCACCATAAAATAGGAAATATCGGAAAAAATTTGCATTTAATATTCGTGAGTAGATGATTGTTATTTCCTTCATTTCTTTATTATGTAAAATAAAAAAATTCGGTGATTCTTCCTTTCTTCATTTGCACTTGTAAGATTTAAAGTGAATGGAAATAATATTCAGTCTCAATGGCAGCTATGATAATATATAGAATTAAAAGACTTCAAAACAACTTCATCTGTTACTCTCTTTTTTTTTTCTTCTTATTTTCATTGAAGCCAAGTTCAAGGAGTGAATGGAAGTGAAAATTCTTTGAATTCTAAAAGGAGTGCTGAACGAGGAACTTGTTCGACGACTAACAAATTGCGAAAGTCTT
This sequence comes from Aleiodes leptofemur, assembly GCA_963942555.1. NCBI lineage: Eukaryota > Metazoa > Arthropoda > Insecta > Hymenoptera > Braconidae > Aleiodes > Aleiodes leptofemur. The sequence goes on along the minus strand of OZ012615.1, from coordinate 6,751,947 downwards.
ATTGCTTCGGGGAAGAGAGTATACCTTTATGCAGTCAAATCACATTTATACGCATTCCTAATGTGTCAATTTTTAATTATCATTTTTTTTTTCATTCAATTAATAGCCTGATGATGTGAAAGTAAAAACCTTGAAGTTCCCGAATGTCCGTTGAGTGATACGAAAAAATTAATCATTTGCATTTTCTCTCATTTTTTTATGTCGATAGAGAAGTGGTCAAACGAGATACGTCAATTTTGTATTGATTAGCTTTTTTTTTAAATATCTTGAAATTGAAGGGAGATAACGAAAAATTTCTAATAATCGTTTTTGTAGCTCTAATTTTCTTGAAAAACAGGTGATTATAATCATTGCTCTACCACGCTTGGATTCCGAGGTATTTATTAAGAAATGGAAAGTAAAATGTCGGAAATAGATAAATGGATGTACCTTCGTCATAATTTTTTATAAGTTCTCGAAATAGACGGCAGATTGTCAAATTTTTGTAGAGACATTTTTTCTAATTCCAAATATAAGATTATTCAAAGATTAGATCGAAAAAAAATTGAAAAATTAAAATGAATCTATCTTCATGCTAATTAAAACTGAAAAACTATCATTATTTGATGATTATCAATGCATTCTTCGAAGAATCACGAAGATATTTCTGCAAAATCCCACTCTAAATTATAGATTTTTAATAAATTTATCTAATATCAATTCAAATTTTCTCTAAACGGACCAGGTATTTTTTACAACAATAACGTCTACAACAACTTCTAAAAAGAATGATGAACAGGCTTCGGCATGTCTACATCGTTGAACAGTTTTTCCAATTTTTCTTCATCAAGCCATCTCATTAAATTACTACAATCGACATATTTCAAATGCAGCCTATCAAGTCAATGATTAAATTCATTCATCCCTCCTGCCCCAATTTCCCTATTAATTTTTCCGCTCTTTAATTAATATCTTTTTAATCTCTGTAATTAGGCAAATTGGTACAGAGCTGCTCAATACTGCAGATATCACGGTATGCATTTAGCGAGTATAGCATCACAAGAGGAGAACGACAGACTTGAGAAGCACATCAAGGACTTTGGATTGGGACACGAGCACTTCTGGACATCTGGCACAGATCAGGCTGAGGAGGGCACGTTCTTCTGGATGGCAAATGGTAGACCAATTACATTTGAGAATTGGAATGTTGGAGAGCCAAATAATTTTCGGTAATTGACTCATTAATTTACTCCATTATTCACTCATTAATTAATTCAGTAAATTGAATATCTCGAATCTCGTTATTAATTCTATCTTTTTTTTTCTCTCTCTCTCTCTCTTTCTCTCTCGCTCTTCTCCTCCTCTCAAGATATGAAAATGGCGAAGAGGAGCACTGCCTCGAGCTGTGGAATCGTGATGGTAAGGGGCTCAAATGGAATGACAGTCCCTGCAGCTTCGAAACGTATTTTGTCTGTGAAGTTCAGTGATTACCATCTTTAATCGATAACTGGAATAAAAAAATAGTGTACAATGAGAATGAATGAGAACTTTTGGTATTGAAGCGCATTTTCTAGGATTGAAAAAAAAAAAAAAACAAACACGAATCTCGACGCCAAAAGAAGCAGAATAATCCAACGATTTCAATGAGTGCGTGAAGAATTGAAACATAAAATAGTGTTGATACTGATAGATTCTCAAGCGCCAGTGTTTCACTCGAAATACTTAATACCAGTATTAATTGAGAAATTAATACTGCTGTATTCGATGATACTATGTGCAAACTGTACAGATATTTATGTACGTTTAAATACTGTTAATAATGAGTTTTCATACGAGATTTATCTTTTTTTTTTCATTTTCACGAGGTGCGTTCTTACGATCTTCATACACGAATAAATGACAATTTTCATGTTTCTTTAGAATACCAAAATAATTCTTAGAGTTTATGTTACGTTTTTACCTTTTTCAAATGTGGAAATGATCGTATACTATGTATTCAGCTGTAAAAATAAAAGTCATGTAAACAGAAATGGTTTTTTTTATTATCTCACGGTCTACAAAAGTTTTCATTTTTTTCATGAAGAAGATAACTATTTATCAGTGAAATGATAGTGTAAGATAAATTATCAAGTCGTATGAAGACATTTTTACAAATATTTCTGAAGTGAGTAGGTTTGAGGAAAAATGTCAAGAGATTTTTTTGGTAGAAAATTTAATGAGCTACAAGGAAAGTTTTTTGATCAATTCTCTCTAATTCCTTGTTTACAAGATAGTTTGACAATAAGTTATACGTGATTCTGAGGCTTATCCGAGATTATAAAACTCCAGAAAATCATGAGGATTGACCCGAATTCTAATAAAAAACAATTGGGGAATCCGGCCAAATAAGATGAATAATTTGACCGTTTCTGGTCATTTGACGTCACAGACGCTCCACATTTAGCCCGTATTATTAATTTAATTTCTCGATAAAGTGGCCTCGTTGAAATTTGTCTGAAACTTTTCTTCAGCATCCCCCATTTGTTAACCACATTACAAGTTTTTTTTCCTTAAATTTTACTTTCCACAGTTCACAGGAAAAAATTCAATCATCTCGAAAAGAAATCCAAATTAAAGGATAAATCGTCATCGATTTGCCGCACTTCATTCTTTTCACTCAAATTCGAAACTCAGTGGATTTTTTTATTTCAAACTATTTTTATTTCACAATTACTCGCTTCACAGTTTTTTTTTCTCCTTTTATTATTCCAAATTGTCTCTACACGTGGAGCAATCAATTTTTTTCCTACAGTTTTATTTCTTTTTTCATAAATTCTTTTTTTTATACCAAAAAAAAAAGAACAAGCGTGAGCTTTATTGGGAGAGTATTGGCTTGGGACAAATGACGATGATCAAAAGTGCAATACAGCGTTACGCGTGTAACGAATCCCTCTACAAGAGGGGTGAGTGCATCAATACCTCACGTCGATTGACAGAACCAATTAGCGGTTTGTCCAATTTTTTTTTTTTCAATCCGCGAAGAATAAAAAACTATTGAGAGTTCGGGTTATTGACTTGGAAATTATTTTTATCTTCATTGTTATTGCATTGTCAAAAAAAAAACCATTAATCTGTGTCATGAAAAACTAAAATCAGTTGATAAATAAAATAAATATTTGGTTATTCACTTTCTATTATTCGATGAAGAGAATTTAGTGGGTTAACGTAAATTTTATGTAAAACATTTGTTATCACAAAATACAGTCGACAGCTGGATGGAAAATACTGTTTGATTTACTATTGAAAACAGTGAAAATTATCCAAAAATATATCGCATTTTGATAAAATCAGATTTCACGAAGTGACTGATGATAAATCGGTGTTTATCGACAGTAGAAATCTGTTATTACAACAGAGATAATCATATTTGGTGTTGGAGAAAAATATTAGAAAGGAAAACATAAGAGGCATTGACTTTAATTGTGAGAAGAAATACTTATTGAATATTATTAAAAATAAATTTTAAAAAACAGGAAGTTCTTCACAATCAACGGAGGCAAATCCTGACTCACGTACAACGCTAGTGATATATAATCTTCAAGGCTCCAATAAAAACTGCAACTACAATTTTTTTTGTTTTTATTCACTTTCAAGAACAGAGAAGACGAGTATTGTCAATATTGTGTAATTGATAACTATCATTGAATTCCCCATAAGCCCTTATGATCTATTCCACATGAAATAGGTACTGATTACACTCATCTCAATCTGAGCGGGCTAGCTCAACTAAACCTTCGAAATTCCCAATAATTTCCCAATTTTCCCACAACTTTCCGTATTTTTTCCATGGAATGAACTTCATTCTATTAATTGATAATTATTTGACACTGTAATCACGTGAATTACATGATTTATTAATGTTTAAATGTTACGGCAACGTAATCGATCAAAGCATGTGGCCTATATTTCACACGATTCAACAATATTCAATTTCATTAATTCATTTTTATCCCACATTCAGATAATCTTTGAACATCGATGAATCCAATGAATTCATTCAAAATCCAAATAAAACCTTATAACATTATGAAAATACGAAAATTATTCTGATAAAAACACCGTTTACTCGACTGCGCTAGTGAATTTGTGGCGTCAAAGCAGTAAGGCCTCTCTCCATGGTCCGTGCTCAGTTAGGTACACGACTGCTCCGAGTCTTCGTCGTTTATACGAAAAAAATATCTCATTTGAGACACTCAATTTTTCTCAGGAAGAAAAAAAAACGGTTTGTGTTGCTAAAACACAGTTAGGAAAAGATGGCCGAAAAATCAGCATCACCAGTAACTACAGCAGCATCTGAGGCTCCAGCCAAAGTAGAAGTTGCGAAGAAACCAGCAAAGGCGAAAAATCCAAAGCCAAAGGCAACTCATCCAAGCACCGCTGATATGGTTAATGCAGCAATTAAAACACTTGCTGAACGCAATGGATCGTCACTTCAAGCTATCAAGAAGTACATGGCTACAACCTACAAAGTTGATACTGACAAGCTCGCATTCTTCATCAAGAAGTACCTGAAATCAGCAGTTACTGCTGGTACTTTAGTACAGACAAAGGGAAAAGGTGCTTCTGGCTCATTCAAACTTGCAGTTAAGAAAAATGAAGCTGCAAAAGCTAAACCAAAGCCTAAATCACCTACTACCAAGAAGGCAGCATCACCGAAGAAAGCAGCGGTCAAAAAACCAGCGGCGAAGAAGGCTGAACCAGCTAAGGCTAAAGTGAAGAAAGATGCTGCACCGAAAAAAGCAGTAACAAAGAAACCGGCAGCTGAAAAAAAAGCAGCTAAACCAAAGGCAGAGAAAGTAGCTAAACCGAAGAGTCCTAAGGCAAAGAAGGCAACAAAAGCCCCAACTGCCAAACCTAAGGCGCCTAAACCGAAAAAAGCAGCTGCACCAAAAGCAAAACCAGCTGCAAAAAAACCAGCACAAAAGAAATGAACTTGAAGTTCACAAAAGAATTTAATCACCATAACATCAAAACGGCCCTTTTCAGGGCCAATAACATAATTCTAACGTAGTAATCTTAATATCGACTAATATCAAAAAAAAAAAAAAGTAGAATATTTTTGTAAAGTTTCAATACTTCATCTGATTCTAAAAAGTTCACTTTTTAGAATCAGAATTTATGTCCTTCGGATGATGCAATGTGACATTAATTGAAAATTATTTTTCGTAATTCTGACAAATTATGAGTTATTCTTTTTATTGGTAACTGTTATTCATCTCTCAATTCTTCTCGAAAGATGTCACATGATGCATATTTGATATTTTTACCATGGAATGAGCGGTGAAATTGATAATTCTAAGAAGAATTCTTTGGCAATTTTTATCACCGGAATTTTTATGAGATTAAATCATTCTCTATAAAGATTGTTGATATTTCTACGGAATTTATATATTCCACAGGTACTTATAATTCCAACGCAATACTTTTTTAATGATTATTACCTTAGTAATTATTACATTGTAAAATCTTCATTCTCAAATAATCTCAACGAGTATTTTATAGTTTTATTCAATAATTCGAGATATGTTCTTTCCATGTCGGTAATTCTGACATTCTCCGACAATCAGGCATTTAATATCATAATGAATCGTAAATAAGAATTAAGAGGTGAAAGTGACTGAATAAGATAAGTTAAAATATACAAGATTTTTTTTTTTTTAATTAAGTCACCAGAATAGAGGCTGTGCGAAAAATGCGATGCATCTGGATTCAGTCAGCAGTTATAAAAAATTAACAATAATTAAAATGGACAATGGATAGAATAAGGTACTTACCGAGTGCTGAATCGGTTAGGGTTGCTTAACACGAGCGTGAGGGTCGGATCATAATAATGTATCTTCTATGATTCATAGGTGGATGAAACATCAGGGGTAACATACATAATCATTAAACACCTCGTAGCCTCATTAGTGTCTTGAGGTTCCGTTGATAATCACTAATATTCAAATTATTATTATATACTAGCTAATTATCATCTTATGCAAGCATGTGCAATAAGTGCAGTATAATTCATAATCATTATGCAATATTCTACTTGTAAGAAACTATTGTTAATTAACAGATTCTCTGATGACAGATGCACATCAAATAATCAAGTGACGTTGAGGGCTCTGTATTATATACGTCTCTTACGGACATCTCTCCCCGCTCTTTAATTAGGATCAATAAGAGAGTACGCTGTACTACCACAGTAAAATGATTCGATCAATTATATTTATAGGACGTTTCTCAATGAATTTGTACTCAATAATGAAAATGAGTAATTACGTTAAAATTCTTTTGTGGCCCTGAAAAGGGCCGATTGTATTAAATAAATGTTATTTAAGAGCTGCTTTTTTCCGTCTTCTTTGGAAGTAGAACTGCCTGGATATTAGGAAGAACACCGCCCTGTGCGATGGTAACTCCAGACAAAAGCTTGTTCAATTCCTCGTCGTTACGGATTGCCAATTGGAGATGTCTCGGGATGATTCTCGTTTTCTTGTTGTCACGAGCGGCATTACCAGCCAATTCAAGAACTTCAGCGGCTAAGTATTCCATAACTGCAGCTAAATAAACTGGTGCACCAGCACCGACGCGTTCAGCGTAATTTCCTTTACGGAGGAGACGGTGGATACGTCCAACTGGGAACTGAAGTCCAGCTCTGTTGGAGCGAGTCTTTGACTTAGCCTTAACTTTGCCACCTTTGCCACGACCAGACATAATTGTTTTATTGATATTTATCACACGTTCTAAAGAATATGAGAGCCGAAGCTGGAATGATTCTGATAGTATAAATGCGTTGTTATATGGGCTCAGATAGTAGCGGCGCCGAGCCAATAAGAAGGTGCCACTTAGGCGCCTGCGCATGAGTCACCTAATTGGCTCGGCGCCACCGCCGTCTAGGCCTATATAACCAAGCGCTGACTTTCGCCGCAGTAGTCCAATTGGAGATTTCATTGTGAAAACTTCATAATTGAATTAATTTTATCATGCCACCTAAAGCGAGTGGAAAAGCTGTTAAAAAGGCTGGTAAAGCCCAGAAGAACATTACTAAAACCGACAAGAAGAAGAAGCGTAAGAGGAAGGAGAGCTACGCTATCTATATTTACAAAGTATTGAAGCAGGTCCATCCTGATACTGGAGTCTCCAGTAAAGCCATGAGTATCATGAATTCTTTCGTCAACGATATATTCGAGAGAATTGCAGCTGAGGCTTCAAGACTTGCTCACTACAATAAACGTTCAACCATTACTTCTCGGGAGATTCAGACAGCTGTTCGTCTTCTGCTACCAGGAGAATTGGCTAAGCACGCTGTCAGTGAAGGCACTAAAGCTGTTACTAAATACACCAGTTCCAAGTAAAGTAATTGACCGCAGGCAATAATCCAATCGGCCCTTTTCAGGGCCACAACAAATTTCAAACGTTAATTCTCAATTTCCTTACTTCATCTCTGTTTACATCACTATTCAATATTCATCATAAAATGGAAAGGAGGAAACGAATAATAGATATAAAATTTAATCGTATTGTATTTTTCTCATTCATTACACGTTAGGCTACGCATTCTACTGCATCTCACCACATGAGTTTTCTATAAGTGTTTCTATACTTTTTTAAATTACACAGAGTCGTTTCGATTTACTCAATTCAATAATTTTCTGAATATCTAAATTCTTTAATTTGTCAACTCCTCAAGGACGGGGTCCATACATCGTATCGATCCGTCTATTTGTCCTGTCGGCCAAGTTTATGTATTGCAGCAATGGGCCTGTTTCAGGTAGCCGGGATCCCGAGGCTTTAATCCCATTAATACTACTTGTACCTGAGACCATAAACTGTCCCCTCCCAATTATATACAATTATGCATATTTCTAAATACTGAGTGTCGGTGACGAATCGCTTGTTTTTCTCAAATATTTTGAAAACCAAGCAAGATAGGATGATTTTACCCATGGCTGGTTTTTTTAGAGAATTTCGAGCGCTACAGAAGTGCATTAGGCTAAAACGGCACTATTTCTCTTAGTTTCCGAGATACTCCTAAAAATCTGCCACAGAATTCGAGAACTTGCAAAATAAGGGATTTTCAAACAAATTGATTCTATTCCATCAGCTTTTCTTAAATATCTCAAAAATCAAGGGAGATAGAGCGAATTTACCTCAATTCTTTCTGGTAGCTCTCAAAATTTCTACAACACAATCTGGGGGCGAAATCGCTCTATCCCGCTTAGTTTCCGAGTTATTAAAAAAAAACTTGTATCGAAAAATAAAAGATGTAAAACAAGTTTATTTTTCTCTCATCAGTTTGTTCGAAATATCTTGGAAACTAAGTGAGATAGGGCAATTTTACCCTAATCTACTTTTGGAGCTCTTGAAATTCTCTACAAAACCAGCTGTGGGTAAAATCGCCCTATCTCCTTCAGTTTCCAAAATATTTGAGAGAAACTATTGGAAAAATTTACTGTCACCTCTTCACTACTGGATGTGCCCGACCCTCGTAACAGGGTTTAACGCCGAGCATTGTCCCCTTTAATGAAGCCCAAGGATTTCAGAAATCCCGATTTGCTAGACTCTGAATGTATTGTATCGGCCCTGGCCACAATAGAAAATCTGTTAACAATGAAAAATGATTCTCTTGAATACTATTAGAGATATTGACATTGGAGAAAAATTGATTTTAATGACTAATGGAATTGTCTTTGAGGAACCTTTCGCCTGATGGGGACTGGCCGCGGCGTGTGGGCACCGTACTTAGAGGGTTAAATTTATTATCATATGGAATGCAGTACTCCTGCATTCAATTGTGCCACAGAAGCCTTTCTCTCTCATATATATTGATATATAACTCAATTGATCATTCTCTTTGTTGAAAAAAAAATAAATTGAATAGTTCCTCTTTCATTCAATTGAAATCTTTTGTCATTTTATCCAATTAAAATAGTTAGATACGTCATTAAAGATGAAAAAAAAAATACTGGCTCTCGGGGGGATCGAACCCACGACCTTCGCGTTATTAGCACGACGCTCTAACCGACTGAGCTAGAGAGCCATATGAAAAAGCTCACATGAAACGGATTATAAGCAAATTTATTTTATTGGAGACCCTTAAAGAAAAGACTCACTTAATAATAGAGATTGGTTACATTAAGATTAGCTTCATTGTGTATTGGTATTACATCTCAAACTAATTGTATTAATAAAATTCTCTAATAGATTATAGAGAGTGTTAAATCGAAAGTTCAATATAGTCATCTGATTATGTGTAGGCATATATCTACAATGAAGTGATGAAATAAAAGGCCAAATACTACGTGAAAACGAGTTGATAATTGTCTCGAGAATAGAGGTGTTGATGATGGTTTGAGAAGTCTTCTAAGTTGTCAAATAAATTACCTACTAAGCAGTCTGCATGAAGTTTTTATAGCCCACAATTGACGAAAGTATTTGTGACATAACCTATAAAAAAGTTTCATAACATTGATACTGATATGTATTTACATAAATCGTCAAAATGATTCATAAATACGAGAAATTCAGCAACTGTTTGATTTAATCTCAAAATGAGGCAATTAGGGTAATTTATTTTAAGGGAATTCAAATGTATTAGTGATAATTTAATCAGCGTTTGGAAAGTGAATACACTCTGTCAATTCAATAAAAAAAATTCACCATTTATACAATATCTGTGTTATTATTGTAAAGATTAAAAAGTGATGTACAAATAACCAACTTAATTGGTTGTTAATGAGTATATAAATATTAACCCAACCGGGCCACTCAAATGTTTATAAATTTTGTCCAAGTTATATGAAATAGTTATGAATATGATCATTTTTAATTTTATTCAATAATAAACGTTGGCCGTGATTCAGAAAAATTTTTATATAGCAATTAGACATTTCATACGTTAAAAATGTTTGATGGCCCTGAAAAGGGCCGATTGTTTTGATGAGATGGGATTTGCTGTGCTTAACCTCCAAATCCGTAGAGAGTGCGTCCTTGTCGTTTCAGAGCATAAACGACATCCATAGCTGTTACCGTCTTCCTCTTAGCGTGTTCAGTGTAGGTGACTGCATCACGAATAACGTTCTCAAGGAATACCTTGAGTACACCACGAGTCTCTTCATAGATTAATCCAGAAATACGTTTGACACCACCTCGACGAGCAAGACGGCGAATGGCTGGCTTAGTAATTCCTTGGATGTTGTCACGAAGAACTTTACGATGGCGTTTAGCTCCTCCCTTTCCCAATCCTTTTCCTCCCTTTCCACGACCAGTCATAATGAAAGTCTAGAAGAACTTCAAAGTCAACTTTGCACTGTCCGAAGACCGAATGAACTCAACTCAGAAAATGCTGGTCTTTATAGAGGCGTTTCACGAGCTCTCCCCTCTTCCGGGGAATCGCTCAATGGCAGCGTAGCAACGAGTAATCCCCCCACTCTAACAGCTTCCACCAATCATGAGTCATCACAGCGCTATATATACCGGACGCAAGATTGCGGAATTATAATTGACTTCAACCTTTAAGAAGTGAAACAGCGACGCAATGGCACGTACTAAGCAGACTGCTCGTAAATCGACTGGTGGAAAGGCTCCACGCAAGCAGTTGGCTACTAAAGCCGCTCGTAAGAGTGCGCCCGCAACTGGAGGAGTTAAGAAGCCCCATCGCTACAGGCCGGGAACAGTAGCTCTTCGAGAAATTCGTCGTTATCAGAAGAGCACTGAACTCCTCATTCGTAAACTGCCGTTCCAACGACTCGTTCGTGAGATTGCTCAAGACTTCAAAACAGATTTGAGATTCCAGAGCTCTGCTGTTATGGCTCTTCAGGAGGCCAGTGAGGCTTATCTCGTTGGACTCTTTGAGGATACCAACCTTTGCGCTATTCATGCAAAGAGAGTAACAATCATGCCAAAGGACATTCAGCTAGCTCGTCGTATCCGTGGAGAACGTGCCTAAAACAACGACTCCTTCATTTAATCCAATCGGCCCTTTTCAGGGCCAACAAATTATATAACGTGATAGAACTATTTTTTCGGAAATGATATGAATAATTGATGGAATAATACAATATAATTAACACAGTGTTCATGTATTGTAAGTTTACTTGAATTGGAAAACTTGCCTATAGTTCTCCTAAACATTAATAATTATGCGCACATAATAGAAATCATTTCTTTTGACAAAATCAACATATTTTTTATGATATAAATGAGAATCTAATGAAAACAAAACGATGAGTGATATAAATTAGATAATTTTTTAATTGAAATGTGCTAATACATTATAAGTTGATTTAATTAATACTCAATTTTTTCATTTTGATTATATACGCAATAAGAAACAATTACAGTATGACGAAAGATGATAAGTAAAAGTAGTTTTATTAATTCTCCTAATAGAATTTTTCTCTTCAAATTGTGTTAAAAAAGTAATGTGAAATAATCTTTGTGCTCATATACCATAACAATTGTTCACAATAACAGCATAAATATGGAATTAATGAACGATACAGAACATTTTTGTGCCGACTAAATTGATAATTCAAGACCATAAAAATAAAATGAAAATTCTATTACATATTTCACTTTAATTTCACCTGTCAGATTTAACATTGAGCAATACAAATTATCTACATTAAGAACAGAATTATGAATTGTAACACATTAGATGATAGAATTTTTGGATAAATGAAATTTCTGCGTTAGAAGTATTTGTGGCCCTGAAAAGGGCCGATTTCCTTCCTCCCAGTCAAACAATCAAAATATTCAGTTTTTCACAGCTTTGGTTTTTGATGGTGAAGCTGTCTTCTTCGCTCGTGGTGCTTTCGGTTTAGTCGGAGACTTTGTAGTTTTCTTCATCTTGCTTGGGCTCTTGACTTGATCAGTCTTAGCAGATTTCTTTGTTGCAGCTGCTTTAGAGGTCTTGGCTTCAGCTGTTTTCTTTGTTTCAGCTGGCTTCTTAGCAGCAGCCTTCTTAACTGCATCTGTCTCCTTTGCTGCTTTGGTCTTCTTTGCAACTTTCTTTGCCGGTTCCTCATCAGACTCAGGGCTCTTGGCTTTCGGTTTTGGGTCGCCCTTCTTCGGAAGTCTGAATGAACCAGTAGCTCCTGTGCCTGATGTTTGGATCAGCTCTCCGGATTCAACAGCTTTCTTCAAGAATTTCTTGATGTAAGTTGCTTGTTTTTCGGCATCAAGATCATACTCAGTAGCCATAAATTTCTTTATAGCCGCTAGCGATGATCCCTTCCGTTCTTTAAGAGTTTCAATCGCGTTCATGACCATCTCAGCAGTGCTAGGATGAGTTGCCTTGGCCGCAGGTTTTTTTGCAGCTGCTTTAACCCCAGTCGACGATGAAGAAACCTTGCTGGCTTCGGGCGAAGATGATGAATCTGCCATGATGATCTTTTGAATCTTAGCGAGATGAATCAAAGATGTCACTATCTATTAATCGTCGAATAGTAAAATTATCGTCTGAATTATTAGGTCGTAGTGGTTCATCTCATCTGCTGCATCTAAATTTACTAATAAAACGCGGACCATGAAGAAAGACTGTTTCCTTTTTCATATCCTTTAACGGTCATTTTCAGATCTTCATCTTTGAAATAATACAATAATAAATAGGAAAAAAATATAGATTGGTGATTCATTATCTCTACCGGGATATATCACATCGATACAATTATTATTAACTTCAAAAATTGCGTTTATTTATGACAGGACTCGGCATATTACAGTTGTTTGGTCGAACTGCATCATTTGACCGATGGTGAAAGACAATTTATTTCGGATAATCTGATATTTCTGTGTAGGTCACAGCTCTTCGTGATTTCCTAATTGGGAAAAACTCTTTGTATCTGATTAATAACAAATTGACAACGATATTTTCCGAATTTATTATTTTTCAGTAAATTTAGTGATACAATGAGCGTTACAATGAACAGGCCGTGAACAATGTATTAGTGAAATTTCCTTATTTTCCTTCGATCTTTTTTATTTTTCCACAATTTCTCAAAATGATTCAATGTTGGATAAGATTTCAATGATGAGAAAAATGAAAAATTGTCATTATAAAAACGAGGAGAATGAAAAAAAGTAAAAATCAATGTAACGAATAGATGAATCTACGTCTCTACACAAGGATCATTACGAAGAAGTCTCTCTCCATGGTCCGTGCTTGAATACAGACCAACGACACAACGCGCGCCGCGCGAACCGAGATTTCTGCAGATGAAGAGCTAATTTCTCAATTATTATGGATTTGGTTGAGGTAAATATAAAAGTTGAGCCTGAGGATGAACCTGAGGAAGACTCAGTTCCTTCTGAAACAACGGATCCATTGCTCCAATCAGGATCATCAATTGCTGAAAAAGGTAAACGTCCTAAAGCGCCACCAAAACATCCCCAAACGACAGAAATGGTGAATCGGGCGATTATGGCACTTCATGAAATGAATGGTTCATCAATACAAGCCATAAAGAAATATATAGCGGAGAATTATGACGTTGACATACAAAAATATTCGCCGTACATCAAAAAGCACTTGAAGAGAGCCACCGCTGCTGGATATCTTATACAAACATCAGGGAAAGGCGCTGGTGGATCATTTAAGATACCCGGTTATCAGATAGATCCGGCACGTGTAAAGGTTATGCCTAAATCTCAACAAAAGAAAAGAAAGCGAGGACGGCAGAAAGGAACTTTGATAGTTCCCAAGAAATCAAAGAAACCAGGTCCAGGGAAGAAACTAAAAAAGGTTGAAACTCCTCGTGTAGAACCTGAGCCGTTTGCAACAGTCATGATCAAAGAGGAATTGGCAGTTAAAACGGAGCCACTTGATGAGGAAATGCCATAAGCTTTATTTACACACATGGTTAATGTGCATAGAATTTTCATGTTCTGCTTATTATATTTAACGGCCCTGCTCAGGGCCAACATGATTTTCAACGTAGTAAATAATTAATGCTATTTTGCTATGTCTTGCATAAGTTGTCAAAAATCGTAATTTACATGCTGTTATGATATTTAGAAAATTTCACACATCATTTTTGATTTATCAATACGGGTTTTATAACTTATATTGAGAATATGGCATGCATGGAGAAACTATTTCTTTCGTTTTTTCAACTAGTCGATCATTGAAGAATATGAAATACTTACATGGAAAATTTTTTTTAAAAAATCCAAGTTATTAGATATTATTTCTCTTCATTGAAAAAATATCAGAATAAAAACGTATGCTCTTTCGATTACTCTAATATTTTCGTGGACGTTCTTCACAAACAATATAGTTAACTTTGAATTTCATTGAGATAGTAGTGACTTGCACGTGTTATCATCGGAAAAAATAGTTTTCAGACGTTAAAATAAATTTGTGGCCCTGAAAAGGGCCGATTTTTCAACTTATTAAAACGTGACGTATACCGCTTAGCCTCCAAATCCGTAGAGAGTACGTCCTTGACGTTTCAGAGCATAGACTACATCCATGGCAGTAACTGTCTTCCTCTTGGCGTGCTCTGTGTAGGTAACAGCATCACGGATGACATTTTCCAGGAAAACTTTCAGAACTCCACGAGTCTCTTCGTAAATGAGACCAGAGATACGCTTCACACCACCACGACGAGCCAGACGACGAATTGCTGGTTTAGTGATTCCCTGGATGTTATCACGGAGAACTTTACGATGGCGTTTTGCTCCTCCTTTACCCAATCCTTTTCCTCCCTTTCCACGACCAGTCATTGTAGATAATATACTCAATACGAAACCAACTTGCGAAGATTGTTCACGGAACACTGATGTTTCGGTAAAGGAAAGCAGCTGTTATATAGTAATTGGAAAGTGGATTATCCCCTCTCCTGAGCGACCAGCCAATAGCAGGCGTACACGACGCTCCCCCACCAAACGTATCCACAATGGAAAAATTCCCATGTGTATATAAGGGGGGGCACCCGTTGCCTAAGCAACATTCGCTGCTCATACTTAGAGAACGATAATCTACGTTATGGCTCGTACCAAACAAACTGCTCGTAAGTCTACTGGAGGAAAGGCGCCTCGCAAACAGTTGGCAACTAAAGCCGCTCGCAAGAGTGCGCCTGCTACTGGAGGAGTTAAGAAGCCCCATCGTTATAGGCCAGGAACAGTGGCTCTTCGTGAAATTCGTCGTTATCAGAAGAGTACTGAACTGCTCATCCGTAAACTGCCGTTCCAACGTCTAGTTCGTGAGATTGCACAGGACTTCAAAACTGATTTGAGATTCCAAAGCTCTGCTGTTATGGCTCTTCAAGAAGCTAGCGAGGCGTATCTCGTTGGTCTTTTTGAAGACACTAATCTCTGCGCTATTCACGCTAAGAGAGTTACCATCATGCCAAAGGATATACAATTGGCTCGTCGCATCCGAGGAGAAAGAGCATAAGCTTTGACTTATGTAATTGAAAAATCGGCCCTTTTCAGGGCCAACAAACTTTTCTAAACAGAAAAACTCGATTTTAAAAGCTTCGATAATTAATTTAGATATTAATAGTGAAGACTGACTTTTCTTCAAAGAGACCGAGTTGAATTTTTTTTTCATAATTAAACGATGTAATTCATTTTCTGAAATGAACATGATATTCATTAAGAGACAGGTACAAACAGATTCCTGGTAGTCGAGATCTACTCACCTTAATTCCATTACTTTTCTTACCTGATGCCTAATCCGATCATAAAATTTATAATAGGAATAAAGAAACGCATACTTTACTATAGGAACGAAGAAATTTACTCATTATTCTTCAATTCAAGCCCAAATTTAAGTCACACCAAAAGATTACTCTAGATGATTCGCCTATAATCATATCCTATTTATAACTAATGATCCACATCTCATTCATCAACGCCAATTGATTTTATTGTTAATATTTCTTGTCATTTACCAATTGCGAAATTAATTCGAATTGTCATCGATGATCTGCTTATAAGTTTTCATCGTTGCCTCGTATGTTTAATATTGATTTCGGCTTGGTAATGTTATTAATTACTTTCAATTTGATGTTGCTCGCTGATGGGTTTTCTTCAATTTAATTTACATTTTGTTATAAGTTAGTTTTTTTCAGAGTTCGTTCTTTGAGAATATTATGATTAGTTAATTATAGTAATCAGATTTCAATTCATATTTATAACTCATCGTGATGAACAATTATGAACAAGCATTGTACATGCATAAACTCTATTAGTAAATAATAGATGATTAATAGGTAAAGGGAATATTCACTAAGTATTAAATGAAAAAACTTGAGAATTAACGTTTGAAATATTTGGTGGCCCTGATAAGGGCCGATTAATTGTTACTAGATTCGATTTAAGAACTGCTTTTTTCTGTCTTCTTGGGCAGAAGAACTGCCTGAATATTTGGAAGTACACCACCTTGAGCGATAGTAACTCCAGACAAAAGTTTGTTTAATTCTTCATCATTACGAATGGCAAGTTGAAGATGTCTTGGGATGATCCTGGTCTTCTTGTTATCACGAGCAGCATTACCTGCCAACTCGAGAACTTCAGCAGCCAGATATTCCATGACTGCAGCCAGATAAACAGGAGCCCCAGCTCCTACACGCTCAGCATAATTTCCCTTACGTAGCAGTCGATGAATACGTCCAACAGGAAACTGGAGTCCTGCTCTGTTGGAACGAGTCTTGGACTTGGCCTTTACTTTGCCGCCTTTGCCACGACCAGACATGTTGATTTTTGAAATGTAATACTCAGACTTCAGTGAAACCTGAAGTGAGAATATGAGTTGGCAGCTCCGACGTGCTTTTATATAGCTCCAGACGATAGTGGCGCCGCGTCAATATGCTGAGTCATCCACTGTTCAGCTCTCTGATTGGCTCGGCGCCACGAACGTCTGAATATATATAAATATGCGCCGTTCTTATCAACACACTCCAGATAGGATTCGACAATTTGACAGACACATATTGAGTCATTGATCAGACGATTGATGAATTGATATATGAGACTCGATATTGGATTCCAATTAGAGATTTCATGAATAATTGAACATTGATCAGCTTTACTCTCATGTCCAGCTGAAACTTTCTCTAATCCTATATATATATATCTATATATATATATATACATATATATATATCTATATCAATATATATATCTATATACACTACCCGATAAACCAGCCAGCAACTGATTCATCACTATGTGTTAACGTACACTGTGCACACACACACGATACGATCCACTACACTACCACTTATCTATTAGTACACTGACGAGTATCGTGCACACTAGCGGTTAACCTCATTGACCATCATGCCTAATAATACTGACATTATTAAGGGTTTACCGCCAGACAAAAGCACACAACCACCAGGCTGGCAACAAGTGAAACGGAATCGGAAGCGACCGGCTACATCACCCACAGCCACATCTACTAAGTCTGCCAAGAAGTCACACAACTCTAGCAGCAGCAGTGAAGAAGATATGGATGACGACACCATTTCTTCGATTGATGGAGATGGAAATGAAACAATTCGCTCTAAGAATAAAAAAAAAAAGTTTCCACCAATTACGACGACACACAAATTGGATAATGTAAATCAATTTGCCAAATCAATCAAATCTGAATGTAAGTCAGAGGTGTACTTCAGTTACTCTGGCCTGCGCACCTGCGTCTTTGTCACATCACACGAAGATTTTTTGAATGTACAAAAAACCTTCAAATTGTTGGATGTTCCATTCTCAACCCATGCTCTCAAAGAAGAGAAAAGGAAGCACATCGTCCTGAAGGGCATCCCAGCAGTAGATCCCAGTGAAATCATGGAGGAACTGAAAAAAGTCCACAAAATCAACGCTACAAGATGCATTATCATGAAGCAGAGAAAACCACTATCGCCTCACACAACGCCAATGTATTTGATTACTCTTCCGAACTCAAGTCAAATCAACGAAGTGAGGCGCATCAAGTACATCAGCTACTTTAAGGCTACCTGGGAAAAATATCGAAACAATCGACAAGTCACTCAGTGTTACCGATGCCAAGCATTCGGTCATGGTATGACTCACTGTAACAACATGCCCAACTGCGTTAAATGCGCAGGAGAGCACGAGACCAAAGACTGCGTTAAATCACCAACAACACCCGCAACATGTGTGAACTGTCGAGGAGACCATCCAGCCAGCTTCAGAGAGTGCCCCAAGTATCTGGAGCACCTCGAACTCATTAAAAAAGCCCGAGCAAAATCGAGCAAATTACCACATCACGAGAGGCAACGCAGAGCACCACTCCATCAGAATTATCAAAATTTTGGCAACCACGTCGTTACCGACAGCCGCATTCGCGGTCATGTAATCCAGCCAGAACAACGAGAACCTCCACCATCGATAACACCGAGCCTCATTATATCCAGCTCGCCAAGACCTCAGCAAACATCGAGAACATCATACGCAAACGCAACAAGAGCCAGAATCGACCATCAACAACAGGCACATCACTCACAACAGGTACTTAATCCCTCCTCTCCTCCAATACCTTCCCCACCACACACCGATCACCTAGATCCCCCTGATATCAACAATGCCACTCTTCAAGCCCTAGTCAAGCAGCTTAGCGACATCTGTACGCATTTGATCATACTCAGTAGAGAACTATCCAGACACATCGCCCCTAGCAATAATCACTCCCAAATCCAAACCAATCATGGGTATTGATAAATTGTCCAAAAATATTAACATTCTCTACTGGAATGCCAATGGCCTTTCAAACAAAATCCATGAAGTCTCCCAAATCCTTCATAAACACAAAATACATGTACTGCTAGTTAACGAAACGAAATTTAATGAAAAAACACGTAACTCTTACATCCAAGGTTACAAATGTTATCGGAAGGACCGCAATCATGCTCATACAGGGGGAGGAATTGCGATTTACGTTCGAGACAATCTATCACATTCAGAACTACCAGTTAATACCCAAAATTTTGAATCACACGCTATCCAAATAAACAATCTGGTAATAGTTTCCGCATACTTAGCTCCTCAAAGCAAATTATCAACTAACGAATTGAGCAAACTATTGGAGCTTGGTCAACAAGTAATAATCGCCGGAGACTTTAACTGCAAGCACATTAACTGGCATTGTAAACGAGGTAATGCCAATGGGAAGGTTCTCAATAACTTCGTCCAGAGAAATGTCATAAGTCTCGCTTATCCAGACGATTACACGCTCTATCCGTACAATGGCGGCTTACCTTCAATAGTTGATCTCGCTGTAATTAAAAACATCTCAAACTATGATAAGCCACTATGCTTAAACGAGCTTGACTCCGACCACAAGCCAATCTTGCTTAAACTCAATAACACAAACTCCAAAATAGTAAATCGCCAATTCCTCAACTATGCTAAAGCAGACTGGGCAAACTTACGTTCGTTCATTAATACTAAGCTAGTCATTAACAATAAAATAAGGAACAAAATCGATATTGAGGCTAACGTAGAACACGTCACTAACATTATAAATGAAGCCATAAATGCCAGCATTCCCAAAATCACTGCTTCCAATACCCTTCCAACACTTCCTCAGGAAATCATTGACAAAATCAAGCTCCGTAACTTCCATAGGAGAAAATTTCAAAAAAACCGGAACAAAGCTCATGAATATGCGCGAAAAAATCTATCTAACCAAATCAGAAACGAAATTTATTCATTCAACCAACAAAAAATACAGAGAAAACTTTCAGCACTCAATATAAGAGATAATTCCCTGTGGAATGCGGTGAAATTACGTAAAAATAAAAATAATCAAATCCCCACTCTCCACGGAGAAACCGGTCTAGCTCTCACTGATTCTGATAAAGCGAACGCTCTGGCTGATGTCTTTGAAAAAGTGCACAAACTAACAGAGGATTTTATTGACTCTAAAACACAAAAAATGGCCACAGCAAGCCAGACTGAACTAAGAAATCAAGTCATTTCGCCACAAGATATCCCTCTGATCAATCCTCCTGAGTTATACAGAGCTATCCGCCGTTTGAAACCCAAAAAAGCTCCCGGAGAAGATGGCATACAAAATATCATTATTAAAAATCTCCCCAAAAAAATGCTAATACAAATACTCTACATTTTCAATGCTTGTCTCATGCATGGCTTCTTCCCCTCACAGTGGAAAACCGCAAAAATCTTAGCTTTCCACAAGCCAGGTAAAGATAAGCTTTTTCCACAAAATTACAGACCCATCAGCCTCCTCCCAACCCTGGGCAAACTCCTGGAGGTAATTATCAACAAACGTCTAGTGAATTTCCTAGCTTCCAACAAACTACTAATCAAAGAACAATTCGGCTTTCGCAGTAACCACAGCACAGTACAACAACTCGCTCGCCTGACTGATTTCATAAGCACCAATTTCAATGTCAATAAAAGCACCAGCCTTCTTTTACTTGACATTGAAAAAGCTTTTGACACAGTTTGGCACGCTGCACTCATACAAAAAATGCGAGGCCTTAAAATCCCTCCTTACCTGACAAAATTTGTTGATGGCTACCTCAGGAACCGAAATTTCCACGTCTCTGTCGGTAATGATAAGAGCACAATCCGTCCAATAGCAGCGGGAGTTCCGCAAGGTTCAATCGCGGGCCCCACATTGTTCTTGATCTTCATTAACGATGTACCAAAACACCCTAAAACGAACATCGCACTGTTTGCAGACGACACAGCAATTTATAATGCATCCTGGCAAAAAGACACAGCTCTTAAATATATCCAGGAACATATAAATCTGCTGGAAACATACTTCACAAAATGGAAGATCAAGATCAATGTGGCAAAGACCGACCTTATCATATTTTCCCACAAAATAAAGAAACCGTCTGTAATGATCAAAATGTTCAATCAAACACTCAACCTCACCGACAAAGTTAAGTATCTGGGACTCACCCTTGACACGAAACTGTCTTTCTCGAAACATATCAAAGAAATCCTGCGCAAAGCCAACGCAGGCATCAGCATCCTCTATCCCCTCATTTGTCGGAACAGCTACGTTAGCCTCAAAAACAAAAAAACAATCTATTCTATGTGTATCAGGCCCATAATAACATATGCCTCTCCAATATGGAGCAATACCTGTAAGTCAAACCTGAAAAAACTACAAATCATCCAAAATAAATGCCTTAGAATGATTTCTAATGCTAGCCCTAAGGAAAAAAATTGTGATATTCATAAAAAACTTAATGTACCCTATTTACTTGAAAAAATAAAGGAATACTCTTTTGATTTCTATATGAATAAAATGAATGATCTAGAAATTCTGAAAAATATATGTAAAAGGGGAAAAAATCCCCACGATAAATATAAACTCCCTCAACAAATTTTGTTAGACAACTAAATCAAGGAGCTGGACCTCCAAATTCTTATAATTTGTTAATTAGTTTTAAGCATGTAATATTAAGGCACCATATAAAATTACTAATTAGGTTTTCACCTATACGAATTTTTTCCTAAAAACCACTCATTATCTATTGAACAAAGAAGCACAGATTTAATTTAGACCATAACCAGTATCATTTTCGAATTTGAGTTAAGCCGCTAAGGCAGGAATCAAATAATATCACCCACTGTTCTTTTATATTTTTTTTTTTATTTCTGTAATTGTATAAAGAATTGAGATCAATAAAAATCTTAAAAACTGAAAAATCAACACACTCCGACTCAGACATTCGTAGTTACAATATATATTATCTCGATTGACTTTATAATGCCACCCAAAGCGAGTGGAAAAGCCGTCAAGAAGGCTGGTAAAGCCCAGAAGAACATCACGAAAACTGACAAGAAAAAGAAGCGCAAGAGGAAGGAGAGTTATGCTATTTACATCTACAAAGTGTTGAAGCAAGTTCATCCTGACACTGGAGTTTCCAGCAAAGCAATGAGCATCATGAACTCATTCGTCAACGACATCTTCGAAAGAATTGCTGCCGAGTCTTCAAGATTGGCGCATTACAATAAACGTTCAACAATAACATCTCGGGAAATTCAAACTGCTGTTCGTCTACTTCTACCAGGAGAATTGGCTAAACACGCTGTTAGTGAAGGCACCAAGGCTGTTACCAAGTACACCAGCTCCAAATAAAGAATAAAACTACTTCATGAACAATCGGCCCTTTTCAGGGCCACCAAATTCTAAAACGTTGATTATTCAATTTATCAACTATAGTCAATACCATATGGACATAATTTGTTTATTACTCAAGAATAATGTAATAGTAATTCATTTCATTGCGGGTACAATACTCGGTAAATTCATTCATAGTAAGAATCAAGGTTTCTCCATCGAGTCGGATCTTTTCTCGGAATTCTACCTGGAGGACAGCAGGTACTTATTCTATTGAGGAGGCCGATTGGATCCCTTCGGTTCAATAAAAAGAAAATCATTCAAGGCAAGTCTTTCATTTTTTAAGTGAAATGAATGAGAAAAAATTGCTACGAATGTATAATTATGTCGTGAAATAATTACCTCTTCTCAAGATCAGAGTCGGGCAAATTGGGTTTTTTGGGATCCTTGAACTCCTGAACTTCATCAGTGGGGACAATGTTCAACGTTAATCCTGGTACCGGAGTCGGTTGCAGTTCCTCAAAAGTTACAGCTCACCACCATTTCCCCCGATTCAGTAGTGAAAATGTGAAAGGGAATGTTTTAAACAGTTTTTGTCGAATATCTTGGAAACTGAAAGAGATGAAGCGATTTCTCCTGAATTGGGTTTGTAGGAAATTTCAAGAACTACAAAATTAGATTCGAGTGAAATCGCCCATCTCACTTAGTTTCCAAGATATTTCAAAAAAAAACTGATAAAAAAAATCAACTTGTTTTACATCTTTTATTTCCCGACACTAGTTTTTTCTTTCAATATCTTGGAAACTAAGCGAGGAAGAGCGATTTTCCTCAATCAATGTCTGATTATAGCACAACCAAAACGAATGATTACGCACAGTTCCATGAAGTAGAGAAAATTGAACAGCTGCATTTACTTTTTTTGAAAACACTTCTTGTGTAATTCTACCTTGATGTACAGTAGAAAAAAGTGTATACCGTTCACTTTATCTTAAATACAATTCGATACATAGCCTCGAAAAATGTGTCTCATGATTCTTTCTTAACCCTAGACTGGTCAACATGCGCGATCTAACGACTCTGGTCGGGTGATGAGAGGGATTCACCACCGTGTTTTTTGGCTGTGACTGCGTCGAATTCCCTTTACACTGCCCAAGTGCGTTTAACGTGTTTTATCAGCTCCTAGAATTTATTTTATCTCTCTTCCAAATTTGCAGGATACATAATTTAGAAAATATGATAATCTCTTAAACACTTCAACAATAAAAGTCAAATTTTTTCTGAATTTTCCACCCAACTGATTGATCATAAAGAAATAGAAACAGTGGGCGTGACGCCACGCTCATATGTTGACCAGTCTGGGTTCAAATCTAAATTGATGCATCGTCTCCCCTTGAATTGCACCAATTCTTTCTAATAACTGAGATTGTTTGATTTTCCGACAAACTTGAGAAGCACAATAAACTTTTATTATCCATAGCTACAGTACTCGCTAAATCACCCATCTTGTTCTTGATTTGATATTAATTATCAGTCACTTGGAATATTAATTCGATTCAAATCTGTATTACACAAGTGTTGGGAATGACAATTTCTATGTTTAATCTTTTTCGGTGAAAATAATCGAAGTTGAAAATTTTGAAGGTTATTTACACGCAAAATCCAAATAGGAATGTTTCCTTATCCATTCTTCGCAATATAAACTTCATAACAGCAGTGGAGTTCCGTGCAACGTTCAAAGCTGGTAGATATCATTGAAAAACATAGGATATTTGCAAGTACAAAAATTAATTGGCTACGAGTTCAAAGACATTTTCGAAATGAAATTGATATATCATAGTCTGTCTGGATGAACAGTCGACAGTGGAGTTAACAGGAGTCGTTTTTCCAAAAATACACAATATTAAATCTGCATCAAAATTTTTTACGGAAACACTCTAAGTGCGATTAATGTCAATATTAATTGGTGTTATTAATATTATCATTGGGAACATTCGCACTGAGGTTTTATTTGTTAGAAAAACCCAATTCGTAGGAATCTATGGGAACTGCATAGAAAAAACTTCAAGGTAGAGTAATTCAGCAGGAGTCAGGCAGCGTGAGAAAAATTATTCGATCACATTACCATACTTTTATTATTCTTTACCAACATTACTTGATTTCATACATATCAAAAAATATAACGGGAACAGAGTAAACGTTCTGAGCATTTGGTGGCCCTGAAAAGGACCGATTGATTTTACTGCAGGCATTCCATTTACTTTGAACTGGTGTACTTGGTGACGGCCTTGGTACCCTCACTGACAGCGTGCTTGGCCAGCTCTCCGGGAAGAAGCAGACGAACAGCAGTCTGAATTTCCCGAGAAGTTATCGTTGAACGCTTGTTGTAATGAGCCAATCTTGAAGACTCGGCAGCGATTCTCTCGAAGATATCATTTACAAAAGAATTCATGATACTCATTGCCTTGCTAGAAACTCCGGTATCAGGATGAACTTGCTTCAATACTTTATAGATGTAGATAGCATAGCTCTCCTTCCTCTTGCGCCTCTTCTTCTTATCAGTCTTGGTGATGTTCTTCTGAGCTTTACCAGCCTTTTTCACAGCTTTACCGCTTGCTTTCGGTGGCATGATGACGTAGATATTGATTTGCAGACTATGAGAGTCAGAGTCGTAGTGAAGGCGCAAGTAATGGATATTTTTATAGAACACCAGACGTCTGTGGCGTCGAGCCAATCAGGTGAGTCATGCACGCGACCTGTATAGTGGCGCCCTCTAATTGGATCGGCGCCATTGCCCCTCAAAGCTATGTTACAGGGCGCCAAGTCCCTCAACCTCATTCCACTCAACTCTCTCCAGTTGAGAAGGTAAGCTTAACTCTACTAATCATGTCTGGTCGTGGTAAAGGTGGTAAAGTTAAGGGTAAGTCAAAGACTCGTTCCACCAGGGCTGGTCTTCAGTTCCCTGTTGGCCGAATTCATCGTCTTCTTCGCAAAGGAAATTATGCAGAGCGCGTTGGAGCGGGAGCCCCAGTGTACTTAGCTGCAGTAATGGAGTATTTAGCTGCTGAAGTTCTCGAGTTGGCCGGCAATGCTGCTCGTGATAACAAGAAATCGAGAATCATCCCTAGGCATCTTCAATTGGCTATTCGTAACGATGAAGAGTTGAATAAACTTTTGTCTGGAGTTACTATTGCACAAGGTGGTGTACTTCCAAATATTCAGGCAGTTCTACTTCCAAAGAAGACTGAAAAAAGCAGCTCGTAAAGGATATGAAAACAACAATCGGCCCTTTTCAGGGCCATCACATATTTTGAACGTGGTTAATTCTATTATTTCTATTCCTATTTCTACATGAATAGTTTTATGACTTATAAAAGCTTTTCAATCGCATGCTATTCCATCAATCAAATTTCCGGGCATATATTGAGTAGAAAATAATATGGTTATGAAATGAAGTAAACTACCCAAAAAAGATTAATTCTCGTAGATTTTAATCCTACCAATAAAAGGATTCATTACTAGTTGAATAAGAGACGCTAACACATAACAATGTGATGTGACAAATGACCGTCTGTTATTACGAAATTTATTATTCAATATTTCTACCATCGTGATGTCCATCCTCCTATTTTTATACTTCTTCGTTTACCGATTACGTTGAATTTATTATATTCAATTCCGTTTTCTTTTCTACGTGGATTCAACCATTCCTTTCCACTAAAAGTCTGTGAAATTCCCAGTAAGGTGAATTGCTCATTCATGGAACATCGAGGGTGTCCACGTATTTCAAGTATACTCAATTAATATTACGTCACCATGGAAAAATTGCAAAAAAATATTTCTAGAGTCAAAATTCAATGATCTTTGAGTATAAAAACTAAAAATAACGTTTCAATGAAACAGAAACAGTGATAAATGATAAAATATGCCGTTCGGTCTTCAATCCCTTGAACGGAACACTTTCCCCATGAAAAGGACAAAAAAATATCCTAATACCGAACACTGAAAATAGGTGCTGAGATTAAGATTTTCTTTTATTTCGGGCAATGGATT
Organism: Aleiodes leptofemur; assembly: GCA_963942555.1. Classification (NCBI taxonomy): domain Eukaryota; kingdom Metazoa; phylum Arthropoda; class Insecta; order Hymenoptera; family Braconidae; genus Aleiodes; species Aleiodes leptofemur. Next base: position 6,725,816 of record OZ012615.1, on the reverse strand, counting down.
CTACTGACGGAGTAGTTCAATTCACTGAGGACCTGATGCAAATCAGGTAACGTTATTCATATTCGCAAATGAATGAACATATTAATTGTTTACTCATAGCACATTTCCGCCTTCCATCTAAAGTTGAACTTAGACGTATTTCATAACAAATCATGAATTCCTGTAACTAATAAATAACAATTTATTATGAATTTAATAAGTTTAAATAATAATAATGGTAATTGCTTCAAGCCAGAGTTATTCAATTATTCACAATATAAAATTGGTTGACTCAAAATTAAATTCCTCTTATCATCACTAAAAGTGTTCTTTATATGGCAACTCTGTGTGAAGGTGACCCTGTATATGAACCCCTGAATATTTTCAGAAATTCTAATCATTTCATGAATTTATTATGCTCAATTATTGAAAACAAGATTTCTCTCCATGTTTCATCTGTACTTACCGCGTTCAATCATTAGGATAACAAAAGAAAACACTACTAACCGGAGCGATCACAATTCCACACCTTAGTAGAATATGCCGAAAAATGGCTACCACCGGTGTTTTTATTTTTTTTTCCTGACATAAATGATTCATACTCGACAACACCCACTTGTAATGCAATCTTTAATGATATAACTCCGGAAAGGAAAAAAAATAGAACTCAAAAGTATTAAATATCGTAAATATTCGATAAAATTTTCATTTTGTTCCCTTCATGGGCACTGTTCCGAATTTGGACAATTCACCCTATCTAGTAAAGACAAAGTTGGGACCTCCAGCACAAAATTGAACGCATTAAGTATTCACATTAGAAAAAAAAAAAAAAAAGATAACGAGCTATGAGGAAAATGATGGTTAAAAACTCAGAAATGATTGTTTTGCGCATTCTCCATTATAATTGTTTTCATAGGTGTTACTAAAACAATTGAGGGAAGGTCCCTCGTGATATGAAAATCCAATTAGTCATTATTATTACCAATCATTATTTGATTCCAAGGAAGAAACATAAAGAGAAGTAACAGAAATATAAAATCTTAAAAAGTTGAAATAGATAAATTAATTTCATTTTCAAAGGAAAAAATCTATCAACAATAGATTGAATGAGCTTTTCTTCCTGGAATCATCGGCAATTTAAGTTGATCGACGCGCAGCCCTTAGCAATCCGAAAAAAATAGCAATCAACTGACTTACTCTAATATATCTAGAATTTCTACTTTAGCAAACTCTAGTCTGAATACTGAACCATATTTCACTTGAATCACTTGCAAATCCATTAGTTTATTAGTATTTAAACAAAATAATGACCCTGACAGTAAATGTAGATAATTCAGATTTGTTCTATTTCTATAAGATAATTTATATTTAATCACCCTTTCCTGTTTTTTTCTGGGATCATCGAGCATCAGTTCACATTATGAAACATAAAAACTTTTGAAAACTTTACAATAATAATGTTAAAAGTGTAAATTCTTAATACCGAAAATACCATTTGTAGGATGAGAATCTTGAAGTTGTGGTGTAGTTTCAAGCAAGTCTCTCTCCATCGTCCGCGCTCAGTTCCCTACACGGCCACCAGAACATGGCGATACTCATTCAATCAATACCAGTTTATTGGAACTACATACAATTTCTATTTCGAGTTCATCACAATACTGAAAATAAAATGGCCGACAAGTCAGCATCACCAGTAGTTGCGGTGTCATCTCCAGCAACAACACCTGCCAAAGCGGAGACAGCTAAAAAAGCAGCAAAGCCTAAAATTCCGAAGGCAAAACCAAGTCATCCAAGCACAGCTGATATGGTTAACGCCGCCATCAAGACATTAGCTGAACGCAATGGATCATCACTTCAGGCCATCAAGAAGTACATCGCTACTACTTACAAGCTTGACACTGAGAAGCTCGCTCTTTTCATCAAGAAGTACTTGAAGTCAGCAGTAACTGCTGGAACTCTGGTGCAAACTAAGGGAAAAGGTGCTTCTGGATCATTCAAGCTTGCAGTAAAGAAAGGCGAGGCTACGAAAGCCAAACCCAAGCCTAAGACCACTGCTGCCAAGAAGGCAGCAGCTCCAAAGAAAGCTGCAGTCAAAAAACCAGCAGCGAAGAAGGCCGATCCTGCTAAAGCTAAGGCAAAGAAGGAAACAGCTCCGAAAAAAGCTGCAGTTAAGAAACCCGCAGCAGAGAAGAATGCAGCTAAGCCAAAAACAGCAGCAGCGGCTAAATCAAAGAGCCCCAAAGCTAAAAAAGCTACTAAAGGACCAACTGCCAAGCCTAAGGCACCTAAGCCGAAACAAGCTTCAGCTCCAAAGGTTAAAGCAACAACCAGGGCACCAAGAAAAATGATCTGAAGAATTCAAATCAACATCCATCAATATCATCAAACAACGGCCCTTTTCAGGGCCAATAATCATTCAAAACGTAACAATTCTTATTTTTACGAGACCTATTTTTTTATATTTACAGAACAGCTTTGTATTTCTCCCCTTTGCTTGCTAATAGTCTGATTGAATGCCAAATGATCGCATTTTCAGTAATGAACTATCCTTTCATCATTCTGGGCTCTGCATATGACTAATGATCATTGAATAACTAATCTTCAGTATTCATTTTTTTCATTCATGGCCAAAAATTCGTTAATATATCGTATCATCTTTCGCAATAAAAATATCTATATGAGAATATATCAATGGTTGAATAACCAGAAAAATGTATCTGCTATATATGGGCATGAGATGTGTTGTTTTCTCATTTAACTATCGATATATATCTGCTGTTCATTCTCAATAATTGTTTTTTTTTCCATAATAGTTATATCCCCTATTCAGCTCTTTCACGCTGTTAGAACCTAGGCTCATCGATGACGCTTGTAAAATCATTACTGTTGAATGATTCGTTGTGATGGGATCGTTTATACGCCTCTGAGCTCTTCAGTATTTCAGGCAGAAGAGTCACTTCATGGTAATAATCACCTGGAGACGAGCATAACTGTTCCCGATAGCGGGGCACATTAAACCATTAACATCGAAGAGGCTTTAAATACGATTCAAGCTAATAATTTAGATTGATAGAATGTCTAGCAAAAACTAAATATACTTAACCGTAAGAGTGAATGAATTAGAGGATCAAAATATGTTATCAATATACAATCTCCAAGCCAAAAAAAAAAAAAAAAAATTGAGATTATATCGTAATTCAATTTATCATGAAAAATTAAGTTTATACCATTGATTGATCAAAGTATGAGCACTGCGAATTATTGATATTTCACGTTCGAATAATTTGATGGCCCTGAAAAGGGCCGATTGTTTTGGTTGAAATCTGGATGGTGAGTTATGCTTAACCTCCAAAACCGTAGAGAGTGCGTCCTTGACGTTTCAACGCATAGACTACGTCCATAGCAGTGACTGTCTTCCTCTTAGCGTGTTCTGTGTAAGTAACTGCATCACGGATGACGTTCTCAAGGAATACTTTGAGTACACCGCGAGTTTCTTCGTAAATGAGACCAGAAATACGTTTGACACCGCCACGACGAGCGAGACGTCGAATTGCTGGTTTTGTGATACCTTGGATATTATCACGAAGAACTTTACGATGGCGCTTGGCTCCTCCTTTCCCCAATCCCTTACCTCCCTTGCCTCGACCAGTCATTCTGTCCAGTAACTCAATTAGTACACGTAACGTCTAACAGATTGTTCAGCGAACAGTGATAGCATTTTCCCACTACAGGCACCTTTTTATAGGGACTAGCCACGGTTTTCCCCCACTCTGTAGGAATCGTCCAATGAGGAATCAGTACTGCCTCTCTCTCTTTCTCACTCTAAGCGCTTTAACCAATCAGAGTATGTAGCACATCTATATAAAGGGGGCGCACTAGCTAGGAAATCATAGATATTGATTTTTTGATTCCAGCTTCGGCGGATTCTCATTCGAGCCGTGGAACCGAGAGCATCAAATCTAGGCAAGCTGAACCGACGCATATGCTGGAGTACACCACCAACGTCTATAGTTAAGATTCCCAAGTCTCACCTGTTGAGACACTGGGTTATCACCTAGCAATCATTGACCACTCGGCTAATATCTAAGATTCCCACCTCTTACTCGCTAAGAGCCTGGGATATCACCCCTTAGTCACGAGATTGAAAACAACCGAACTATCATCATACACTGCCTCGAATGAGAAATCCAATCCAATAATAAATAAAATTTAAATTTAATAACCTATAAGACTGTGAATTCAAACAGAACAAATGACAACGGCTAGTAGCCGCAGTATTTAATATAAGTGCAATAATACACTAGTGATAAGTTAAAATAAGTATGACAAAGTGAAAAACACTAAGCAAAAAACAAACACTCAAAATGAGTGACAATAAGCAGCAGTGGACCGACGTAACCTCCCGTAAAAGAGGTAGAGCAAACTCCACCAACAAGAAAGAGATCAAGAAACCTCATATTCAAATCAACGATAAAGAAATTGATAACGATGAAAGCCGAAAGTCTGACTTAAGTAGTAATGATTCAGTCACAAGCAATGGTAACAACAATACAAACAAGCAAAAAATACCACCATTGGTTGTGACAGAAAAAATAAAAGATCTCAATACTTTTATAAACAAGATTAAAAAAGAATGCCAGGCGATAGTATATTTTAAATATACCAGCAACTCCATAAGTGTCTTTACTTCAACTGAATCAGATTACAACAAGGTACATCAACTATTTGAATTATTGGCAATATCTTTCTTCACGTACACATTCAAGGATGCAAAACCAATACATTTAGTCATAAAAGGGCTACCTGAAGTAGAAACTGAACAAATCGTTAAAGATTTGAAGGCGAATAATATCATCATTACAAGGTGCGTACTAATGAAGCAAAGATCAAAACCACCTTATAAATACCCCATGTATTTGATTACGCTAACTGATCCCAAACAACAACATGAAGCAAAGAAAATAAGATACATTCTTCAATTTAAAATATATTGGGATAACTATAAGAACTCTAGAAAAGTTACACAATGTTACCGATGTCAAGACTTTGGGCACGGCATAAAACACTGCCAAAGACCACCACAATGCGTGAAATGTCTTGAAAGCCACTTGACCCAAGATTGCACCAAAGAAAAATCGACCACGCCAAAATGTACAAATTGTAAGGGTGACCATCCTGCAAACTTCAAAGGCTGTCCGAAATATATCCAGCACTTGCAAAAAATTGAGAAAAATAGAGAGAAATTAACAAAATCTAAGGCACCCAAATCATTAAGAGGGTTTGATGCACACAAACAACATTTCCCAACGCTAGCAGTACTACATCCAACACAGACTACTCAAATCGAGACGTCAACATCGACTCCGAAACGAACATCAGTACAAACACATCCAACCTACACAAAATATTCTGACGTCATCCGAGGACGTCATAACACACCAAGACTACACAATACCACCAATGATGGAACATTATCTCATCCCAACACAAACAAACTTGAAGAAACACCTATTCCTAGCACTCGCAATGATATATTGGCCTTCAAAGATCTTATTAACGAGGTAAAAACACTTAATTCAATCTGTAATCTTACACAAATGTTATCATTAGTTAGAGAGCTTAACTCGAAATTATTGAATTGTAATGATATGACTGAAAAATTACTGATAATAACCGATATAGTGAACAAGCATGGATAGACAAATCAGAAATAAAAATATCAATATAGTTTATTGGAACTCTGACGGGCTTTCCAATAAAATACATGAAATACCGTACTTCTTGGATCAATACAAAGTAGATATTCTAATGTTAAACGAAACTAAATTTATCAAAACAACTAAAATAAACTTTCGGGGTTATAAATGCATCAGGAAGGATCGTAATGGGATAACTCACGGAGGTGGAGTAGCCATGTACATTAAAAATGAAATACCATTCATAGAAACGCAATTAGACACTTCACTAGAGGCTATTGGAATTAAACTACAAGATAACATACTATTAATTTCTTGCTACGTACCCAATCAAAATATAGATATGAACGAAATTAAAAAACTATTAAACTTAAACAACAGAGTCATTATTGCGGGCGACTTAAACGCGAAACACTCTTCATGGCATTGTAAAAACTCCAACTTCAATGGAAGATCGATATTCAATTTCGTTCAAAGAAACCCCATTACGATAGCTTATCCTGATTCATTTACATTAACTCCCCATAACGGAGGATTATGTTCAATAGTGGATTTAGCCATTATCAAAAATGTAACGAAATATACCAAACCAGAAAGCCTAAACGAATTAGACTCTGATCACTCACCAGTGCTATTAAAACTCAACTCAAAAGTACTTGATACTAATAGAGAAATACTCAATTACAAGAAAGCTGACTGGGAACTCTTCAGATTCGCAGTGAATAACAAAATCAAAATAAACCCACACATATCCACAATTACACAGATAAATAAAGCAGTTGATGAATTTACGACAGCTATAAAATCGGCCATGACTGAAGCAATACCTATCACTAAAATAACAGGTAAAAAAGAAACACTTCCTCAAGAAATTCTTCAATTAATTAAAGAGCGTAACTATTTTCGTCGCAAATATCAAAAAACTCGTGAAGCCAAATTCAAAATAAACCAAAAGCAACTGACATATGCCATTCGTGATGAAATTAAAATCTACCGTAATCAACAAATTAAGAATAGATTAGAATCACTGAACATCAGGGATAACACTCTCTGGAATGCGGTAAAAATGCGAAAAAATCAAAATAACACCATTCCCGTTCTTCACGGAAGAAATGGTCTTGCATTTGATAATAAATCCAAAGCAGATACCCTTGCAGATACATTCGAACAAGTTCATTATCTAACCGAGAACTTGAGCGATGAAAAAACTGAGAAACTAATTAACACAGAATATGCTAAATTAAAAAACTTATATCCAGATCCACTCGAAATTCCCCTCACTACCTCCAAAGAAATAAAACAAACGATAAAATCCACAAAGCCTAAAAAAGCTCCCGGATATGACGGAATCCAAAATTTGATCTTAAAAAATCTGCCTAAAAAAGGAATTGCTCAATTGACTTATATATATAATTCATGTCTAATTAATTCATATTTCCCCGATTCTTGGAAAAGAGCAATAATACTGCCTTTCCAAAAACCGGGAAAAGATAAATTGTTCCCACAAAATTATAGGCCAATTAGCCTCCTGCCTACACTTGGTAAAATTCTCGAGGTTATTATCAATAAACGTCTTAAAAAATATCTAACAGAAAATGACATCTTAATTCCAGAACAATTTGGTTTTCGTGAATCACATAGCACAGTACAACAGCTTGCTAGATTAACTGATTTCATCTCAATGCACTTCAATGTTAACAAAAGTACCTCACTCTTATTGTTAGACATTGAAAAAGCATTTGACACAGTTTGGAAAAAAGCTCTTATATATAAATTGTTAAAGAATAAAATTCCAATACACCTGGTCAAAATTATTGATAAGTACCTGGAGAATCGAACCTTTGAGGTTAACGTGCATGGTAGTCACAGCTCGGCAAGATACATAAACGCGGGAGTCCCGCAGGGTTCTATCCTGGGGCCAATTCTGTTTCTAATCTATGTTAATGACATCCCCAAATATGGTAAAACAAGTCTCGCGAAATTCGCAGATGACACTGGAATATACACGGCTTCGTGGAGTAAAGACCTCTCCTTGCAACATATCCAACAACATGTTAAAATATTAGAAAAGTATTACAAAAAATGGAAAATCAAAATAAATGTAGCCAAGACAGAAATAATGATCTTCTCGCATAAAAAGAAGCCACCAAAATTTTCAGTATCAATGTATGACCAATATCTACCACTCGCCAAGCTAGCCAAATACCTAGGCCTTTTCCTAGATCCCAAACTCACCTTCAATGAACATATCACAGCAATAATAAAAAAAGTAAATGCAGCAATAGCAATATTATATCCTCTAATTTGCAGAAACAGTTATGTTAGCATTAAGAATAAATTAATAATTTATAAAATGTGTATAAAACCAATTATCATGTATGCCTGCGCAATATGGTCAAACACTTCAGACACAAATTATAAAAAATTACAAATTTTACAAAATAAATGTCTACGCATGATTAAAAATGCAACTAAAAAAGAAAGAAACGATGATATCCATGCAGAATTGAACATAAATAAAATAAAAGATGATATAATCTCACAATCTATCAAATTTTATACAGAAAAACTCAACGATTTAGAAATATTAAACAATGTATGTACAATTAAAAACAAACACCCATATGCCAAATATAAACTTCCTCAACAAGTCCTCATAAACGCCCCCCATCAACCTTAGAATAAGCTTTCTTAATATAACAAAATTAATTAGGTTTTTATAATATTTTTTCCTAAAAAACAATGAAAATCATGATAAAAAAATTTTTAATACATGCCAACACTTGATTATATATATATTTTGAGTTGTATCATAAGAATAGGGATCAACAATCCAATAAGACTCTAGTCACAACTGTAAAAACTCTGTTATTTACTGTGTAGAATGTTACAAGATTGAATAAAATTATTTGAAACTAAAAAAAGGAAATCATATTCGTTGAACAATTTTGGATAACGAAACTTCGAAGTTATGGCTCGTACCAAGCAAACCGCTCGTAAGTCCACTGGAGGTAAGGCACCGCGCAAACAGTTGGCAACCAAAGCCGCTCGTAAGAGTGCGCCTGCTACTGGAGGAGTCAAAAAGCCCCATCGCTACAGGCCAGGAACAGTAGCTCTTCGAGAAATTCGTCGTTATCAGAAAAGCACTGAACTTCTCATTCGTAAACTGCCGTTCCAACGACTCGTTCGTGAGATCGCTCAAGACTTCAAAACTGATTTGAGATTCCAGAGCTCTGCAGTTATGGCTCTCCAAGAAGCAAGTGAGGCTTATCTAGTTGGTCTTTTCGAAGATACTAACCTCTGTGCCATTCACGCTAAGAGAGTCACCATCATGCCGAAGGATATCCAGTTGGCTCGCAGAATCCGTGGAGAAAGAGCTTAAAACGAGAAGAAGATCTATGGAATAAATAACCGGCCCTTATTAGGGCCACAAAATATTCAAAACCTAGTCCAACTCACTTTTGGTTCATATTATTGACTACTAATTTAAGATGCCATTGAAATTGCCAATTTTTGAAAATCAAGAGTTCGACACAATTTTGATTAATGTATACAATTCACATCTTATTGCCATTTTTTTATGCCACTAGCCCCTACTTATTTCCATTCATTGCAAATTTCTTCAGTTTCCTTATCACCAATTTACAATAATATATTTATTCATTCAATTTATACATGATTGTCTTCTGAAATTTTCTCAAATAATATTTGGACAATTATAATGCTACACTTCCCTCAAATATATATGGGTCATTCCATGTCACATCACCTGATTTTAAAAATGATATTTTCTGATTGGGTTGAATTTTTTATATGTTTCGATACGTATGAAAATATGCCTAAACCCAAATTTTGAGACCTCAATTTTCAAAAACCTCAGAGATATGAATTTTTGAATATCGCAAAAAATCACCAATATGGCAATTTGCAAATATTTATATCTCCTGATTCAATCATCGTAACCATATCTTACAGGTGACTATTTTCTTCGTTTTGAGACGTAGTTTTTGAAAAAAAAATATAAGAACCAATTTTTTTCATTTTTCACCGTTTTTTCTCAATTTTTAACCTAATTTTTGACTTTTTTTGAAGAGCGACACTTTTGATTTTTTTGAAAAAAATATGTTACACTAGGCTGTAAAACGAATTTTTTGAGCACTTGATGAAAATGGGATTCAAATATCTTCGATTTTTTAAGCCACTTTTTCGCTTTTTTTAAACTTAAATTCGTATTTTTTGAGAATTTTCAATTTTTCATGAGAATTTCATTCTAAATATGGACAACTAATATCCCCCTCCTGTGCCAAATGAGTAAATTGGAAATTTTTTCTAATATAATGTGAAAAAAAATTTTTTTTGCTTATTTTATTCTTTACAAGTCGTTTTTAGGAGTTTTATGGTAGTTTCTTCTCGAAATATCAGAAATTGACGTTTAATACACTGGCGGAAACAATTGAAGGATCAAATGAAAATTCCGAATTTTCAGCAGTTTTTCAAATGGCCGTATCTTTCTCAAAAATGATCGTATCGAAATAAAAAAAAAAAAATTGAAGCTTAAAGTCTCTAGTTCCGAAATCTTCAGACCAAAAAAAATTTCCGTCCCAAGATCTCCAAACTAGAGACTTCAAGCTTCAAACTGTTGTTTGAAAGCTCCGATACCATCATTTTTGAAAAAGATACGGCCATTTGAAAAACCGCTGAAAATAGAAAATTTTCCTTTGATCCCTTAATTGTTTCCGCTAGTGTATGAAAAAAAAACTAATTTTGCGACGCGTAAGGGATCTTCTCTCTTTACATTTTCAACAAAAAAAATTTTTCTCCGAAATTCGCTATTTCAGATGCGAATAAATATTATGAGCAAATAGAAGGCATACTCTATGGTGTAGATATCGCTAATTGAGGACAAGCGAGATTTCCTGCGATTTTTCATTCAAAGGAACTTCAAACGCTTTTTTCTCGAAACATCGTTTTTTGACAGCTTGTTGATAAAATCTTCGAAATTACTGAACCGATCCTTATGGAATTTTGAGCACATATTCTTTACTACTATAGCTATAGCGCATTAAATGATTTTTCGAAATTTTGATATTTACCATTTTTTTTGCCACGAACCGTGAAAAAAATCATGTTTTTTAACTTCCCGATAGGGAAGTTTATGTATTTACCCCGAAAATAAAAATTCGATTTTTTGATGGATCTTTACGTTTTGAGACGTCCACAACATTTTCTGATAGTTTTTAGAAACATGTCTGTATGTATGTGTGTGTGTGTGTGTATGTGACCGATTTTTTCGTTCACGTTTTCTCGATAATCAATAATGCGATCGAGATGATCAATATTGAAATCGAAGCATCTCGATATAGATTGGTGTTGATTAGATTTTGGTTGAAATCGGTTCAGCGATTCCTTAGTTTTTTACGAGAACATAATCAAATGTTTTTCACAATATCTCCGGTCCTATTAGTGATATATTCAAAAAAATTGTGAAAAAAAAAAAATTGAAAATTTATTGTTTGTTTTTCATTCATCATTTTCTCCTAATGATACGTCAGAGGAATTATCGGGAAGTTCTTAGTGTGATTAAAAGAATCACACTCATTATTATTATAATATATATTGACTAACTCATCACAATTAGTTCATGAGCGAACAATAACCCATACAATTCGCAAACGAACAAGCAACTGCGCACTACTCTATTCGCGAGCGAGCGTAGCGAGCGAGCAACTACGCACTACTCTATTCGCGAGCGAGCGTAGCGAGCGAGCAACTATGCACCCCACTTCGCGAGCGAGCGAAGCGAGCGAGCAACTGCTCACCCCTAGTTTTTTTTTTGTTTTTTCCGACAATGTCTACCATTTCATCATTTTTGCTTATATCAAAAATCGTACTATATGCGCTATAGCTATGGTAGTGAAGAATATGTGCTCGAAATTTCATTAGTTTCGAAGATTTTATCAACAAGCTGTCAAAAAACGTTGTTTCGAGAAAAACGCGTTTAAAGGCCTTTTAAATGAAAAATTACGGAAAATCTTACTTGTCCTTAAGTAGCGATATTTGCATCATAGAGTATGTCTTCTAGTTATTCATAATGTTCATTCGCATCTAAAATGGCGAATTTCGAAAGAAAAATATTTTTTGAAAATTGTAAAGTGAGAAGACCCCTTAATAAAAATGCTACGCTTTCTCCAAATTTTATAGTTATCTTAATATCAAAATTTTGGTTTGGCTCTTTGTTGAATATTTTTTTAGTTATTTTAGTCAGTATATTTTTTTTAACTTCCTCTTATTGTCTCAATTATTTATATTTCACGGAATACTAGTCTGCACGATTCATAATAATGAGTTAAAAAAAATAAGATGAGTAAAAAAATTTCTTCTCCATATATTGACAAAGATTTTAACAATTTACGCATTCAGCACAATAGGAAAATAGTAGCTGACCGTATTTACAATGAAATTCTCATGAAAAATTAAAAAAATTTCAAAAAACTCGAATTTATGATTAAAAAAATGCGAAAAAGTGGCTTAAAAAATCGAAGATATTTGAATACCACTTTCATTAAGGGCTCAAAAGACACGTTTTATAACCTAGTATAACATATATTTTTTTCAAAAAAATCAAAAGTGTCGCTCTTCAAAAAAATTCAAAATTCAAGTTAAAAATTGAGAAAAAATGGTGAAAAATAAAAAAAATTGGTTCTTATATTTTTTTTTCAAAAACTACATCCCAAAACAAAGAAAATAGCCACCTGTAAGATATGGTTACGATGATTTAATCAGGAGATATAAATATTTGAAAATTACCATATTTTCATTTTTTTGCAATATTCAAAAATTCATATCTCCGAGGCTTTTGGAAATTAAGGTCTCAAAATTTAGGTTTAGGCATATTTTGATACGTATCGAAACATATGAAAAATTCAACCCAATCAAAAAATATCATTTTTAAAATCAGGTGATTTGACATGGAATGACCCATATAGTATTTCAAGTAGAAATAAAAATGATCTTTGTAATCATATCATAAAAAAATTTTGGATATCCATTTTTGATTGGGTTCTGTCAAATGAGCATCCAATTTGTAATGATATTATAGTTTTCAATTCCTTTCATTTCGAACACATTTGTTGGTTTTTTTTCCTTACTTATGGCTTCACTGTTTCCGTATTTTCTACATCATCCTAATTCGTAATATTAGTATATTCGCTAACGTTTTCATTCTCCTTATTTTCCATCTTCATTTTTTGACTCAATTGTAAAAATAAATTATTTATTTCCATTTGACACATCTATACATTTGTCGCGAATTGTTTCTCATCGATATCACTTACAAAATTGAACAGCTATTTCGATAGATTTTGATAATTACTAATTTTCATAATTTATAATTTATAATGTTATAGGTACAAAGAGTTGTAGTTGGATTAAGGCGAGGTGCTCCGGACTACCTGAAATCTGTCTAAGGCTAGTATAATATCCCATTACCACTTTTTGTACCTGAGACCAGCCTGGCCATAAACCGTAACCCCCCTCAATGATTTAATTAGTAATATTTTTGTGTACCTCCATTTTTGAAAAGGAACTACGTACGATGCCGTGGATAGTTCCTGATTTTGTTCATGACAAGTATCATACGAATAAGCCGAAGAGTATTCTTTCCAGACTCCTCTTCTTCTATCTAAAACAATCACAACGTCAAATATTTTACGATGTGAACAAAAAAAATAGAAGCAGCTGAGGACTGAAGAAGTGAAATCAAATGAGTATTTTATTCATGAAATCCATTTTTTCTCAATTTTGAGTGAACTGGATGAGACAGTGCAATTTTCTCCGAATCCTCTCGTGTAGCCCTCGAAATTCTCTGCAGAAAAAGATTCAAGCGAAATGACTTTCTTTCGCTGATTTTCCAAAATTTTCTCGAAAATCATTAATTTAAAAACATGTCTGGGATGAGTCCATTTTCAAAAATAAATAATACATAAAATTATGAAGCTACACCTTTTTGTAGAAGATTTTTAAAGCTACGAAAAATGCTCGGAGTAAAGAGGACATATGTCCATTCGTTTCAAGGATATGAAACAAGAAGAATTAAAATTCAGTAGTGAAGAGATAAAATACAAAAATTGAATTTTTTACCATTTTCTCTTGGAGATCATGCCAGAAACTAATAAAGATATGCTCTTTTTGTTCGCATCCTTTTTCGTAGCCCTTGCGATTCTCTTCAAGGAAAGATGAGGGCAAGAAAGACATATCTCCATTATTTGCAGGATATTTTTCTCGCTCTTCGTTCATCAAAACTGTCGCGGAAACAGAGTGAGATGAGACCCTCCTCCTTTGCAGAAGGCCCTGATCCTTTTTTCGCTCTTGAAATTCTCTACTAAAAAGAATTCGAAGAGAATTGCCCTGTCACACTCAAATTTCAGCATGTTTTGAAAAGAAAGGAGTAATAAAATCTATCTACCGAAAAATCCTTGGAGAAAGTTCTCTTAAAGAAAAAAAAATCTCTGGTTTTAATTCTAACTGACGTAGAATGTGACCTACATTATTATATATCAGTCAGAATATTCAGTGATACAGTTTTTTTTACGGAAAAGGGGAAAATCGACAGTTTCTACTAATTATCGGAGGGAAATGGACGGACCCAGGTAACAGGATTACCGTCCGGCATTAATAAAGGTTGGGAGTACGCTGAGTACGGAGAGCACGGTTTGCCCGGGCCCGTGGTATTTAGTAACCTAAATCTTCACGATTAATATCGTCTCAGGAATATATAGCTTCAATACGATAAATTCAATGAATAATTAGGATGATATTTCCAATAATCAAGTCCTAATTGATATTGAACAATAAGTATCGAGTAAAATGCAATGAACCAACGTTTTAGAAATTTGTGGCCCTGAAAAGGGCCGATTTTATTTCAAGTACTTCGTCTTCTTTATTTGGAACTGGTATACTTGGTTACAGCTTTTGTTCCTTCACTAACAGCGTGTTTCGCCAATTCTCCAGGTAAGAGCAGACGAACCGCAGTCTGGATTTCCCGAGATGTTATTGTTGAACGCTTGTTGTAATGCGCCAATCTTGAAGACTCGGCAGCAATTCTCTCGAAGATGTCATTAACGAAAGAGTTCATGATGCTCATTGCTTTGCTGGAAACTCCAGTATCAGGATGAACTTGCTTCAACACTTTGTAGATGTAAATAGCATAGCTCTCCTTCCTCTTGCGTTTCTTTTTCTTGTCAGTTTTCGTGATGTTCTTTTGGGCTTTACCAGCCTTCTTGACGGGTTTTCCACTTGCTTTGGGCGGCATTGTAGATTCAACTGTAGTATACGAAACTTGAATTACGACAGATCGAATGGGAGTGTCTAGCGCTACAACGCGTGGAATTATCTGAAGCCAGACATCTGTGGCGCCGAGCCAATGAGAAGACCGCTCTGTGCGTGACTCACTTAATTGGTACGGCGCCACTATCGTCTGTAGCTATATAGAGACTCGCAGGCGCCTAGCCAAGCACCAAAAAAAAAAAAAAAAAATAAATAAAAAAAAAAAAACTAGCCAACTCAGGATATTGAACTGAAGTCCATATCTAGCTTCGACGTGCCTGAGTAATCGGATTACCTGACACGACCAAAGTTCCCTCAATCGGAAACAATAGTACGTTCGTTGGTAAATAACGGAATCGAAGAGAAAGAGAGTTACCTTTTCTCCTATAGTTGTACTGGCCAAAAGGGGAACCTCAACTCCTATGCTACAACGTGTAAATCTCAGCTCCAGAGGTTCCCTTTCTGGCTGGTCCTACTATATCTTCCCGGTCTTTTATCATCGAAGATCTCTTTACAACTCCTACACGCAATGAACACGAACAACCCTACACGGGCCACTCGGCGCACTCGTGGACGTAGGAACGTTGCGGCACAGGATTCTACTTCTATCCGGACAGAGACTGTTAGATTCGCTGGGTCCTTTACTGGATCCAAGGCGATATTGGCTGGAGCGATCGGACTACCTGCGGGATCTGTTATCTTCCCACAGAGTGTTGTCCTGGATTCCGTGACCACAGAAGCGACCAATTTGCAGGTCGCATTGTGCGATGGAACGGCGGGCACCTCTTGCGCTTGCGTCTCGTCGAGTCCCCTCTTTGCCATTCCTGGCGCGAAGGTGACTCTTCGATTCACGAATCCGAACGCGCGTCGGTTTTTTACAGTCTCTGATCCCGCTACTACAGCAGTGGCGATGGTCACCTCAACTTCCCCTTCGGCTAGTGTGTCCTTTTCGGGACACATTCGCCTGATTTATTGTGGGGGGGTCGTCCATACATTATAGGACGATCCGGAGGTTGCCTCGGATACGATTTCTGACGACGGCGATGATGGTCCGGCCACGGGGACCCCTTCGGAGAGCAGTGGAATTTCTTCTAGCCAACTCAAACCCACTAGTGTTGTCACTGTGAACTTGTCTATTCATTACTATTATCATCATGTCTGGTCACGACAAAGGAGGTAAAGGAGGTAAAGTTAAGGCGAAGTCCAAGACTCGTTCCAACAGAGCAGGACTTCAGTTCCCCGTTGGTCGTATTCACCGACTCCTCCGTAAAGAAAATTATGCTGAGCGTGTTGGAGCTGGAGCTCCAGTCTACTAGGCTGCAGTTATGGAATATCTGGCTGCTGAAGTTCTAGAGTTGGCAGGAAATGCTGCTCGTGATAATAAGAAGACTAGGATCATCCCAAGACATCTTCAGCTTGCAATCCGTAACGATGAAGAGTTGAACAAGCTGCTGTCAGGAGTCACCATCGCTCAAGGTGGTGTTCTTCCGAACATCCAGGCAGTTCTTCTTCCTAAGAAGACTGAAAAAAGCAGTTCTTAAATTGAATTACACAACAATCAATCGGCCCTTTTCAGGGCCACCAAATACTCCAAACGTCAATGCTCAATCTTTCTAATTCATTTCCTATTGAAAGACGTTTCGTTTATATAATATCATTCATCGATTAAATAGATTTATATCATTAGAAATATTTATGCACAAAACTCTCTCTAATCACCCATCAGAATAAATATGTGATATCCATGAATTGGAACGAGTGGATGTAAATAGTACAATTATTCAAGCATAATATTCTTAACTATTGATGAACTTCAAAACCGATCTAAATTCGTACTATACAAGTTAATTTTAGAAAAGGACAAATGGAGTGATGAGATTAAATTGAATCTGATTAGAAGCGCGTTACACTGAATCGAAAACTTGATGCTCGATGAGGCAATGGTGAAATAGAGAAGTCACGTCACTGATAAAAATTTATAATTCATTCTCCAATTTGTAAATGATTAAAAATATTAACAATAAAACTAGTTGAAGATAATGAATGAGATATTAAAAATTAGTGATAAATAGCATATCATTATATCAGGGATGTCCAGCACATTTGATGCTTTTAATGTCCGGAATAAGTTCCACTTACACAATCTTGCCAAAGTTTTCATGTTCTATCTTTCAGTCACAATCAATACCATCATTGCCCTTTCCACTTCATTTAACTCTTCATCATAGTCAGTGCATAACTTTGGAAAAGCGATGTTCATGACGTCAAATACAATTTGTTCACGAACGATGCGATTATTGCTTTATTCTTTTCTATCAGTCTGAAGCGTACTGAAGGATATTGAAAGAATATTGACGAAAATTTATTAAGGAATCAGTAATGCATTCAATAGAAAAATTTTTAAGCTTGACAATAAATTCAGAAGTGCTTGTATTGGATTAGAATCTTCTGTTGTTAAATACTAATTATTTCATAGTTGAGCTTAATATCAAGTACAGTTGATTCTGGGAGTTCAACCGTCGATGTACAAATGTTAATGGCAATTAGAATGAATGGGGGAGAAAAGTAATAGAATCGAGCGCATGAATTATTCATTTATGGGCAGTCAAAAAGGGTCATCTGTTAGTGCATTCAACTTTTGAGGTTAGAATATACATGAGTAATCCAACACATATCTAAAAAAAATAAAGTTTTTTCATCAATTTTTAGAGAGTTAG
Source organism: Aleiodes leptofemur (assembly GCA_963942555.1). NCBI lineage: Eukaryota > Metazoa > Arthropoda > Insecta > Hymenoptera > Braconidae > Aleiodes > Aleiodes leptofemur. Next base: position 6,708,100 of record OZ012615.1, on the reverse strand, counting down.
GTATTAGATAATGATCGTGATTGCAATAATTAGGAATTTCGACGTTTCAATATTTGTTGGCCCTGAAAAGGGCCGATCGTTTTTATACATATATACGGTGTCTGCTTAACCTCCAAAACCATAAAGAGTGCGTCCTTGACGTTTCAATGCATAGACGACGTCCATAGCAGTGACAGTTTTCCTCTTAGCGTGCTCGGTGTATGTGACAGCATCACGAATAACATTTTCAAGGAAAACCTTGAGTACTCCACGAGTTTCTTCGTAAATCAATCCAGAAATACGCTTGACACCACCTCGGCGAGCAAGACGACGAATAGCTGGTTTGGTGATTCCCTGGATGTTATCACGGAGAACTTTACGATGGCGTTTCGCTCCTCCTTTACCCAATCCTTTTCCTCCCTTTCCACGACCAGTCATGGTGAATCTTCAGAAAAACTTAAATTACAACTGCACACTGTCCAAGGACTGACTGAATTTAACCGCGAAAATACTGGCCTTTATACGGGCATTCTACGAGCTCTCCCCCCTTTCTGGGAATAGCTCAATGGCAGCGTAGCAACGAGTAATCCCCCCACTCTGACAACTTCCACCAATCATGAGTCATCGCAGCGCTATATATACCGGACGCAAGATTCTGAAAACTTAATTTGACTTCAACTTCTAAGAAGTGAAATAGCGGCAGAATGGCACGTACTAAGCAGACTGCTCGCAAGTCGACTGGAGGTAAGGCTCCACGCAAACAGTTGGCGACAAAAGCCGCTCGTAAGAGTGCGCCTGCAACTGGTGGAGTTAAGAAGCCTCATCGCTACAGGCCAGGAACAGTAGCTCTTCGCGAGATTCGTCGTTATCAAAAGAGTACTGAACTACTCATCCGTAAACTTCCGTTTCAACGACTTGTTCGTGAGATCGCTCAGGACTTCAAGACTGACTTAAGGTTCCAGAGTTCAGCTGTAATGGCTCTTCAGGAAGCCAGTGAGGCTTATCTTGTTGGTCTCTTTGAGGATACTAATCTTTGCGCTATCCATGCGAAGAGAGTTACTATCATGCCAAAGGACATTCAGTTGGCTCGTCGCATCCGTGGAGAAAGAGCATAAGTTTCATTAGCTTATGTAACTAAAGAATCGGCCCTTTTCAGGGCCAACAATCATTTCAGTATAGAAAAACTCGAATTTAGAGCTTGGATAACTATATAATGTTAATAAGATATCATTTTTATATTATACTCTCAATTACGTCGACATTTTTATTTCCCATCAACTAATTAGGTTAATTTCATATGTGGACACCTATTTCTTTCTTGAAACGCAAACAATGTCCATTTGAAAACGGGCATAAGCGATTTCAGGTAGCCTGATTATCCTCGCCCTGATTCCATTATTACATTCTACCTGAAGCCTATCCAGTCATAAATTTTATAGCCTCATTATTGGAGCAACGACGGTTAAAAATAGACTTTTTTTTATTGAGATGATAGAAACTGTGATTGATTTAACAATCGTTGATAAATTAGACATCACAATGAAATTAATGATAAAGCATCTTTTGAACCCACAACATTTAACAACTTCTAATATTTGCTGAGCTGTAAATGATCATCATCATTCTCCATGTTACGGCTACAACTCGCAAAATACATGAATTTGAACAATCTTTTACTAAAAAGAATCATAAACTTCTTCTCTTCTTCTTCTTTGCTATGGCTCCAACCATTAGGTCATCCAGCCGTTATCCCTCAATAGGGCATTACTTGAATTTCTTAGTTTGATGTTGGTTAATAATGAAGTTGACTTCATTATCTAGGGGATCTTTCGGATGCTTTGGATTTAAATTTGAATTTCATTTTAGATGGATTTTTTTGGTTTTTCTTATGTTTTTTTTTTTTATTCTAAACATGTTTATTAAAGCCAGCATTTGTACATTTTGATACATTTTTATTTTTTACATATGATACTGGGAAACATGGAAAACAGTATTTTTTCTTAACCTAATAGTTTTTTAAGGCACATACATACTCATTGAGCTTCGTAGTGGAATAGTTTTTATACATTTTCTGTATTTGTTTTCGAAGTATACATTGTGTTTTGTTTATTTTTTTGTCCGGAGACTGATTTTGCTTCTTATTATAGGTTTTTATGTGATCAGAAACTGGCAGAAAACTGGTCATTCTTATGGGTTTTTATTTAAGACTAATAATACTCAACGCAATAAATATTTATATATGGGGCATTTTCCACGCCAAATCGGACGGTTTTCAGAATTTTTATTTTTGATTCCCGCCATTTTTTGATATCTTTTAGTACGCATTGAAAAACACTTTCTCCTGAATTTTGGGATTTTTTTGATCAACCGTTCTTACGATATCGAATTTTCAAAAAAACAGGTCTTTTTGTGGTTTTTTGCCCGCAACTTTTTTAAAACTCATCCAAATGAAAATTTTCATGCTACATAAAAGTTTTGTTTTTCAATGTACTTTCAGAAAAAAAAATTTGAAAAATTATTTAAAGTGTCTTAATACGTAATATTCGCTTTTTAAACTTTAAATCGCATTTTTTAAAGTGATTGCATATTTTTCTTTTTTCCAAAAAATTTTACAGCAAACTACTACTAATTCCACAACTTTTGAGACCGGTCTGGTCGTGGGCTTCCGATAATTACTATTTTTTATCGATTTTTGAAAATCGAAAAAAAATTTTTTTTTCCATTTCATCAAATTTTGTAATTTATTTCTTTCTTTTCATGAATTTCGGAACACTTGATATATTTTTTTCATTATGAAGAGCATAGGGAGGTCTTAATGACTGATTAAAGTTAATAATTAACACAAATAAGAAAAGCCTTGATTTATTTTCGAGGTTTTTTGAAAATTTCACATGTGAGATCATGAATAGAACTTGAATATTCTTCAACTTGCATGGCTCCATTATCTTTTGGAAGAACACTATGCAATTTTTGGATTCCGATGTTTGACTTCGCGGTGTTGTATCTCTTATCTAGCTTTATCTTTGCTCCTGTGTAATCTGATTCAGGTGAAAACTTTACAGCAATGTTTGGGAGACTGTTTGGTTCAGATGCCCATTCATGTAACTCATGAGTTGTTGTTATTTGTTTATCGATCGGTCGTTGAAGACTTACTCTCGCTGCTTTTCTTTTAAATGTTCCCCCAACACCGTCACATGGCCCTTTACCGTGAGCTGTCGAAAAAATGCCATTCAACATCCAAGCCAAAGTCTTCTTGATGATAATAAATGTTCACAAAATGCTTAAAATTTTTGAATTGTTTTGGAGCGCCGTCGGAGAAGTAAATAATTTTAGTTGCATTGAGATTTAATTCTTTGACGAAATCGGTAACAATTTTCAAATAAACATAGACAGCAATTGTAAAAAATGCTATTTCATTACAGAAAATTGTATTGGATAATAGACTGCCTAAATTTCTCAAAAAATCACGAAAATAAATTAGGACTTTTTTTATTTGTGTTAATTATTAATCTTAATCAGTCATTGAGGGGGGGGGGGGGGGTATAAGGGCTTACGCGTGAAAAAAACGTTTTTTTTACGATTTTTTTTACACGTATGGATTGAGCAACTTTAGTGAAACCTCTTGAACATTATTAAGTATGGATCCAACAACATGAAGTAAATTTTTTATACAAAAATATCCACAAACAAGCCGGTGACAGAGCTTTTCTGAGAACGTCTATTGAAATAGACGATTAGCGGTGATCACTGTATCTCAGCTGGAAATTATCAGAAATAAAAATCCATTGAAATTTAGTCAAAGTATCATTAAATCCACCCCCCAACGTTTTCTGATTATTTTTTCTTCCATTCTTCAATTTTTGGTGGTCATTTAAAGTAAAAACTGCTATATTTTACAAAAAATCGCCCCATTTTGTGGCACAATTTTGGTGGAAAACCCCATTAATGTAAAAAAAAAATAATCAGAGAACGTTGGGGGGAGGATTTAATGATACTTCGACTAAATTTCAATGGTTTTTTTATTTCTGATAATTTCCAGCTGAGGTACAGTGATCACCGCAAATCGTCTATTTCAAAGACACGTTCTTGGAAAAGCTCCGTTGTTAGTGGATATTTTCGCATAAAAGAATTACTCAATGCTGTTCAATCCATGCTTAATAATGTTCAAAAGGTTTCAATAAATCTGCTTAATCTATACGTCCAAAAAAAATCGTAAAAAAAGTGTCTTTTTCTCCATGCGTAAACCCTTACCTCCCCCCCCCCCCCCCCCCTTAAGACTTTCCTATGCTTGTTATAGTGAAAAAAATATATCAAGTGTTTCAAAATTCATCAAAAGAGAGAAATAAATTACAAAATTTGATAAAATGGAAAAAAAAAATTTTTTACAATTTTCAAAAATCGACAAAAAATAGTAATTATCGAAAGCCCACGACCAGACTGGTCTCAAAAGTTGTGGAATTAGTAGTGGTTTGCTGTACAAAATTTTGAAAAAAATCAAAATATGCAATCACTTTAAAAAATGCGATTTAAAGTTTAAAAAGCAAAAATTACGTATTAAGACACTTTAAATAATTTTTCAAAATTTTTTTTCTGATAGTACATTGAAAAACAAAACTTTTATGTGGAATGATAATTTTCATTTGGATGAGTTTTAAAAAAGTTGCGGGCAAAAAACCACAAAAAGACCTGTTTTTTTGAAAATTCGATATCTTTGGAACGGTTGATCAAAAAAATCCCAAAATTCAGGAGAAAGTGTTTTTCAATGCGTACTAAAAGATATCAAAAAATGGCGGGAATCAAAAATAAAAATTCTGAAAACCGTCCGATTTGGCGTGGAATGCCCCATATGTACTTTTTTTTTCCTTTTTTCAACACTATTTACACTATTTACACTATGTACATTAGAGACTAGGATTTTCTTAGGTGTCTTCTAGCCACCAGTATCTTTTTTTGTTACGGAATGTAAACTTTTGATCCCTTAAGGGGATTGTGGTGTCATAAAAAATATGTGCTTGATCTGTTTTGCAGTCTAATTCGTTACTGTATAAATTTTTTTTAATGTGTCCCTTGCGCTTCACATGATATATTTTGGGTATATTGTTTTTATCCTGGATATAGTTATTTTTGTTTAGATAGACGAAAGCCTCAGGGGGTATGTGGCCTGTTCTTAGGGTCTTCTTGATGTATTCATCACTAGTATAGAAGGGGCCATTGATAAGGTTGTTTTCTGTGTTTCTACTTGACGACGCTATATGGTCTCTGGTTAATTTTAACATGAAATTATCTATTCTGTGCACATTGGCTTTGTTGTAAATTTTGCTGTTACTGTAGTATTTCTTGTAATCTGATTGGGGTGTTCTGAACATATTGAAGCAAGATCTTAAGCATTTTCTTCCAAAAAGCCGAATAAGTTCCATTTGTTTATTGTTGACATTAAACCATACGGGACATCCGTAAGTTAGTATTGGTCTAATGAGCGCTTGATAGGTTTTTCTTATGTACTTCCAAATGATGAATGCAATTTTCGCCGTAGGCATGTTGAGAAGTTTTCGGTCATTATACGAAAATATGCCTAGCTGATTGAGAGTTTTGATAAGAGTAGTGCGCTATTCTTTGTAATTAAGGCACCACTAAAGGAAATGCGATAATGATTCCGTTCGTCAACACTCGCAGAGTGAGGTTGTAATAAGATTTTTCCTTGATAGGCTTTCATTTAGATTGAAATGGTTGTATCTCAATCTTGTGATTGTGACGATTTGTGGTTTATCTATCTTCAATTCCCGGTACCATGGGGTTTTCCATCCATTGTAGTATTGAGTGAAGTACATTTTTCCTTTGAAGTTCGACTGCCTTCTCAGTAGTTTCGATGTTCTATCCTTCATTCGTGTGTTAATAGATTCATTAAAGTCCGTGTGTGGGAGTAGCATTTCAGGTATAGAAACGTTAGAGATTGCCTCTTCGTTTCCCTGAATACCAACATGGGAAGGAATCCAGGCAAACAAAATTTCAGATCCTTTGCTCCTTTGTTGTTTCCATAATTCCATAATTTGATAGATAATGTGAGAAGTTTCCTCACTTAAGGGAAAACTTTCCATTGTTTGCAAAACACTCATTGAGTCTGTGAAGATAATGGCCTTGGTTAAGTGAAGTTCTGATATCATATGTAGAGCTGTTGAAATTGCTGAAGCTTCTGCAGTATAGACAGAAGCAAAAGTTGAGATTTTATGTTTAATTCTTGATTCTGTTGAGGGAATGTACACAGCATATCCCACGTAATTTCCTTGTCCTTGTTTAGAGCCATCAGTGTAGATTTGCACATGTTTGTCCAGTTTTTCTGCTTGAAGATCTTCTCTAAGTGTTTTATCTGGGGTGGTTGAGTCTTTCGCTCTGAGTCTAAGAGTCAAGAAGATTTTGGTTTTAATATTAATGAGGTCATAAGGGAAGTTATATATCGTATCGTGAGGACAAGAGAATATTTTCTCTTTGTGCTTCTTTAGCCTAGAGAATGAATTATATAATGGATGATCAGTTTTGATATAGTGGGGATTTTTGTAATTCTTGGAGATCTTGTCATGCAGCATTTGAAGTTTACTCATAACTATGGGGTTAGTCTGTGAAAATACTCTCATCATGTATTTGTCTGATAATTGAGCGATTCGGAATTTAAGTGGTGGTTCACATGCTTCAGCTAATATAATGTTAGTGGGAGTTGTATTTCTGAGGCCTAGAGCAAGTCTAAGCGCTCTGTATTGTAGCTTGTCAAGTTTCTCAAATTGAGTCAAGCTTGAAGGACGAATGCCATGACTGCCGTATTCAATGGAGCTTCTGGTGAGACTTCTGTAGAAAATAATCAAATTCTCGGATCTGCACCAAACCATGTGTTTCGTAGGGCTTTGCTCATTGATAATGCTTTTGAATTTCTTTGCAAGAGATAATTAATGTGAGGGGTAAAGGAGAGTCTCCAGTCCAGAATAACTCCTAGGACTCTGATTTCCAACTCAGCAGTAATATTCTTTTCATCAATGCTTATCGAATGGTCTTCAGGATTTATGTGTTTTTTTGTAAATATGATGAGCTTTGATTTTTCCGGGGATATTTCTAGTTTTTTTTCTACTGTTAGAAACGTGGAGAGTCTATTAGCAGCTTCTTGGGCATTTATGAGACATTGGTTGAGGTTATTTCCTCTGGTGAACAGTACAATATCATCAGCAAACTTGCAAATTTTCAGTGATTTTGTGGGCTCAAATTAGGATTATATAATTTTCTGTTCTTGAAGCTTTTGATCCTTTGCCAGATTTGTGCTATCGGTGTGGATCCATCTAAAGATTTACAAAAGTTCATCCATCCTTGGATTTTCTCTTTCCTAAGAGTTAATTTCGTTAATGCTACTTGCCGTCTCATTGAAATGCTGTTGTCAAAAGTAGGATTTCTTCTAAAGAGCCCATAAGCTTTTCTTCTCAAAGCTACGGCTCGAGAACACGCTTCATTCCACCGAGGAGCTGGAGATGGTACATATTTAGGTGTATTGTTAGACGAGGAGTTATTATTATTATTATTGGGACCATTAGAGTTAGTGCTCTTATGCGGTAGGGCAGCTTCTACAGCCTCCATAATCGTGGTGATGATTGTCTCATATTTTTGCGGACTTGTTAAGTCATCAGAAAAATTTTCTATATGTGGTTCTTTTGTCATTAGAAATTAGTCAAATTTTTTCCAATCTATTTTCTTAGTTTTAATTTTATAGGAGAAGAACTGATAATTCTCTGGTGGAGTATCAATAACCGTAGCAATTGGATATGTCAAACAATTGCATCCAAAAGCTTGATTCCGAGCATTTCAACAAGATTTACTAATTCTGATTGGTCATTTTCATGTCTACTCTTTCCTGGAGAATTAATTGACATCTTGGACCCGTTACGATTCAGTGATGGTTGATATGCTTGAGATAGGGTTTTGGAGTAAGTGGAAGACTGGAGTGGAGATTCTGGATTGATAAATGTAGAATGGCTTGTTTCTGCTCGCTGGAAATCTGGATAAAACGAGTTCGTGCCACCTGAACGTTTGTTCTTCGTAAACTGGCAGTTATTATCATTGAAATTTTGTGAATTTTGATAATTGAGTCTTCGTAGAGATTGATCATTGTTCAGAGTGGTAGACGGATCAACATTTCTGGGGTTAAGAGGTGTACCACTAAGGGATCTTTGTTGAGGCATTTTTTGCATTGGAGTTGGTACATTTACTTGGTTATTATTTTCTGTGGAATCTTGCGGACTGATGTGGGGGAAGTTGATAATGGAAAAATTTGGAGCGCGTGGAGGTCCTGGGAATTTTTGAATCTAATGTTTACCTTCGAGAATTGATCTAGCTTCATCATATGTAATACCATTTTCAGCTGCTAATTTGTGTATTGCTCGCTGTTTCTTGAGTTCTGGGCATTGTTCATCTGTTGTCTTGTGGTCATTCTTACAATTAAGGCATTTGGGTGGATTTTCTGCATTCGGGCAACTTTGCTGGTCTCATTTTTGCTACAATGTCCACAAGTCTTCTTACTTCTACAATCCTTCTTGGAGTGTCCAAAACGTAGACAATTGGAACATCTTTGGACCTGGGTAACATAAGGTACGACTTGGAATTGAACTCCAAAGAGATTGACTGTCAGGGGGAGTTGTTGGCCATCAAATTTAAGTAATATGCTCATCGATGGTTTTACTTGTGTGGATTTGTCATCTTTTCTTATAAATCTGTCACATCTAGTTACTTCTTTAATACGAATGGTAGTTACGTGCTTTTGTTATTAATATACCGGTATAGACGACTCGTGTCGTTTCTTCTACTTCTATTCTCCTTTTTTTTTAACCATTGGTCGATTCTCACGTTTCAATTTCATTTTTTGAAAAAGAATTGATTTTTTTGCGTCAAACGCCTATCATTAGTATTAATTCATTTATTTTCAATTGTCAGACTCGACAAATAAAGATGTGATTCAGAAATTTTTGATGGAAGAGGTATCATACCGGGAATGACTGGAATCAGAAAATAAAATGTTAAATTATATAATAAATTCTAATACAGGATGGCGATTGACCTGGAAAATCTGGAAAAGTCAGGGAATTTAAAATTTCTGGAATAGTCGGGGAAAAGTCAGGGAATTTTAATCATAATGAGGGAAATTTGTAGTTTACTTTTTATCATCTCCATATTTTTAAAAGTTATAGATATTTACAGATTGAACTTTTCGATTAGTCAGAAATCTGCTAACAAGTTAACAGAAAATCATAGTTCTGAAAATTTAACTCAGTTTCGGATATTATTTTTGAATTCTAATAAAAAAAAAATTTTCAGAGATAACTAAGAATTTCAACGTAGGGGGGTCCCAAGGGGTAAAAGAGACACGGGTTATTTTTAGTGTTTCATACTAGGAAAATCATTCGGAATGAATGGGGATATTGGAGATATTTTTTTTTCTGACGATTCCATTGTAAAGATGAGGAAATTTCCCATGAAAATCATATTTCAGAAGTTATTTTTTGGAATTCTTCAAAAATTTCATTGTTCAGGCTTTTGGCAAATCCGGTCAAATTAGATCGGATAGTCTCGGCCACATTCGGGTGGGCTAGCCTCGCTACCGGGGAATGAGGCTGAGGTAATTCGGCAGGAATAATCGTCCAACCATGAGGTGAGACGGTCGGATTTCTCGTTATCCAGCCATGGGGCAAAACGGTTAATCCATATAATTCGGCGGTATCTCTTATCAATGTGACGGTTTTCTATCAATATCCATTGGTGCTCCGGTCGGTTTAATTATCTATAAATCAATGTATTTTATCAAGTAACGAGAGTGTTAATTAAATGTCGATCTAAGTGTATCCGAATTCTTTCTATTGGAGAAAAGAAAACTTATCCATATTTCAGACCAGCGTCGGTTTTCTTTTGGGGGCATTTAACCATTCGTAAATACAGTCCACTCAATTTATCCATTTTGGCGACAACATCTAGGGTAAATCATCAAAAACCTACACATTCCATTTTTTGCGCATGATTTGAAGGTAAAACCTTCTGTTTTTGAAAAAATTTCAGTTTTTTGGAATATCTCTGGTTCTATTGATTGTAGCGACCTGGGGTTGATCTGAAATCAAAGGTGAGCTCATTTTCCACCGATTTACGGGACTCACTGATGAAGCCCATCGTCTCACTCTGAGACGATCTTGCTCTTCAAGTTCTTGTTTTCGTGTAATCAGTAAATCATCGCTAGAGCCACGCCAACGCGTGGTCCATGCATTATCATGAGATTTATCTATCGGGATAGTAAGGGACTTTCTTATCCATTGAACATTATCAGTCAAATCAGTGTAAATATTGTAAATATTCGTTGAAAGTCATCATTGAAATCTGTGATATATTTATTATAAATCACGTGTGTCACATACCGTTATGTCACGCATGCAATTGTCAAGATAAATCCAAAATCCAGCTCCTTGTATTCCCTTCCTGCCGCAGCCAGGCGAAGAGAGTACGAGCATATCTAAATACAGTCCACTAATATTGAAGATCATCGAGAGGTAACACGTCCACACGATAAGTAACTTCGGTGGACGTCCAAAAATCCCCTGGATTTTTAACATTAATATTTGAAAAATTGATTTAAAAAAATTTTGAACCACATAAATCGATGAGAAATGAGCTCACCTTTCATTTGCGATGAACCCGAGGTCGCTACGACCAACAGAACGAGAGATATCGCTGAAAAAGTGAATATTTTCGATTTCCAGAAGGAAAACCCCCTCAAAAGTTGGCCAAAAAAGTAAATTTTTCCAAAAATGGAAGAAAAAATCAACACATGTTTCCTGCTTAAAATTTTCACAGCTTTTCAATGGAATCATTAGAAAAATTTCATCTCGGATCGTTCAACTGGAGTGTCCATTTTACCCCACCTTCCCTTATATTTAAATAATATTTCTTTTTGTAGGTTCCGGAATTTTATGTTTAGTCAGGGAAAAGTCAGGGAATTTTGAAATTAGTTCTCAGTCGCCACACTGGAATAGAAATCCGCTTCAAATCATAGATTCTTTGTCTCACATTATTTTCATCTCCTTAATTTACCGCGAAAATCATCGTAAGAGAAGCTCCGAAAAGATAGCTGGTTGCTGGAGACACTTCTCTCTGACTTTATTTATAAAAACGTAACTGCACTCCAAAACAAAAAGCCTAAAATGTTGGAAATACGACCCTTTTGTTTCGCTAATTTCTTCAGAGAAATGAAACTGGACGTAGAAACAAAAAGACGTAAGTGCTGGATTTACCACCCTTCGTTACTCTCAGTGTCACTTACGACTGTTTGTTTTGAATATTTTTTTCAAGTGCAGTAAAAAACCCCCATAAAACCGATTAGAATAGAAAAAGAGATACGACTTTTTGATATTCCCAATAGAAAAATCGAAAAAATGGCACTTACGTCACTTTGTTACAAAGGTGACGATATCAATTAGCCAGTGGAATATTCACTCTCAGCCATTGGAGCATCATGTGATTAAGATGGTTTAATGTGACTATGATGGTGCTCCAATGGAGCTCTTCCTCTCCTCCAGCAACTAGAGGAGTGGGGAAGCCACATTGCTATATGCCCGGGACAGTGGTTCTTCGCAGAAATTGGTCGCTATCAGAAATGCATTGAGCTCCTCATCCCTGAACTGCCGTTCCCACGACTCGTTTCTGAGATCACTCAGGCCTCCAGAATCGATTTGAGATTTTAAAGCTTTGTAGATATGACTTTTCAGGAAGCTTGTGAAGCTCTTTTCATGTGTCTCTTTGAAAACACCAGCTTTTGCGTTATTCATGCTAAGAGAGTTAGCATCATGAACAAGAACATCCAGTTGGCTTGTCGTATTCGTGACCAAAGAGCTCAAGTCGACTTGACTTTGCAAATTGGACTATTTGTCCTTTTCAGAGCCAAAAAAAACTACTTCGGTAAACTCAGAGTTTTATTTATTTTATTCGTCACTCCAATGGAATGAGTCAAAAACATGAGAGAACAAATACATTTAGTGCTCTTCTCTTGAGTCAATCAATTCATTTTTCATTCCCATGGTAATTTTCATTTAATAATGATGAGAATATATTTTTCTTCGTGATCAAATATATCATGCGGGCTGAAATATCGAGGACACAAGCGATTATGCATGAAGTAAATTTTTCAAATAACTTTTCTTAATATATGTACTTTTATTCATGCAATCGAGTCATCATTCAACATCATTCATGTTTGTGTCGATAATGAAAAGTTGATGAAATGAAAAAATAAAAATAAAAGAAGAAACATGAGTTGGAAATGAGAAAAGAAGTTTAGAAAGAATGGACTCAAAAATTCTTCAATCTCTAACTAATTAATTGCGATCGTTGAAGAAAATATTTGTAATTAGCAATGAAAGAATCTCAAGATGACTATTTGCTGCATAGAATGAGTGATATACTTCAGAGAAATGTGAAAAAATTGTAGAAATTTTATGAAAAAAATTATGATTCTATTGCGATTCTAAGTGTGATTCATGTGCAGAAGATAATCATTTTCATGTTATATTTTTTCTTTCAACAAAAATGATGGATGTCCGCGATTCTGAAAAACACACGAACACAGTACAAATGGAACTGTTTCCTCGGCAATTTTAAACTGCAGAGAATGAATCACAATTTTTATTGAATTTTCCATGAATTCAGTTGCAAAGTTGCGTGCAAAGTTCAAGGTCATCAGGTCTCATGGAAAAAAGTGTAGAACATATTAAAAAAATACAAAATATTCAAATATGAAGTTTTAGCGTTGCTAGGGAAAACAAACAAACATTTCCATACTTTATGACCTTTGTCGACAGTATATACAGTCAGCGGCTCATCAGTGTGTGCTTGAAGCTTTCCCCCATCTAATACAGATTTGCTTTTTTCTTGATGGCACATGAGTGTCAGCAAACAATCGGGCTCTGAAATCAGAAAATTGCAACGTTTTCTTCGATTTCATTCAGCACGTTGAGGACATGTGACGAATATGGTATGAACATTATAAAACTGATGTCGAAGTACGGATAGTGTCAGTATCATTGCAACGGCTGACGCTGAATAGACGTTTACAGTTTGGATTTTTCAAGGTACAATGCAGATGACGCCAATCCACTTGTCTTTTTTTGTTATTGCAATTGCTGGAGTGGAGGGCTTGGACGAAATGTGGAAATTGAAAGAGGTTTCTGCTAGTGAAAGAATAATGGTTTGTAATTCAACTGAATCGAATCTTCACCAATGATGATAAATTTCGAATTCAATCATCATCCTTTTGAATTTCATATTTTAGATAACAATCCTCGACTCTTGTTTCGAAAATCACACTTCTTCTAAACCAGTTGTCATTTTCGGAGATTTTAATGGAATTAGTGATGAAGTATCGGTTATTCGAATTGAGAATTATCCAAATGGTGAACCCTATGCTAGATATCAATCATCGTATTTTAAACCGAGTAATATTGTATTGATGGAAGATTCACCAGCTGTTTTGAAATTCAATCTGATGTTATTAAAATACACGAGATTATGGGATCATATGATTCCGTTTTTCGTGGTCGGCAAGAACACAACGTCCTGTGAAAATTCGATAAACGTTCTGACCACAATGTGGCAAATGGAGATTCTCAATTCTATATATATTTGTGCCCAATCAATTAACAATACATCCGCCTTATACACGTTGAATCCAATCGCAGATTATGCACCTGATCCCTGGAAAAGAGTTGAAGGACTAGTTGATTCGAACGTCTTTCGGCAAAACTTCGACGCAAGTAAGTGTTACATGTGAACTTCTACAGATTGTCTTATGCGACTCTACAATCTGTCCACTTGCTTTCATCATCTTTTCTAATGTTACGCGGATGGCTTCTCGGCTAGCTTATTGGAGGAGAGTTCACGGGTGGATTGACTCGTGCACTCGGGATTTTAAGAATATTCACGGGGAACTTTCCAATAACTACACGGATAACTTTTAAATCATAATATAATATCTTCCTTAACGGTGGATATGAGAAGGGTTAATCTGAGTCTGTTCGTGAACCTTATCTAAACGCGACGTGCTTTGTTCGACATCTTTCCACGGGTTTTTTTCCAGTGGACTCCAGAGATGTCAAACGGTCGAGAGGAATCCCCGAAGTGACTAGACTTTGATGTTCCAGTCACATCATAACCCAGAATCGCTGAACAAGCATTCCCACGCTTGGATCAGTCTTTTACAGTGGAAATATGGACAGAGCGAATTCCCACAATTACACAGCTCTATAAAAAGGGCTAGACTCTAATTCGCGGCCGGAAATGTTTATTTTGCGTCTTTTGTCATTTTTTTCATGAAAAATCTCTTATTTTATTTTTTCCATATTCAATGAAATACAGGGAACAAAATATGCGACGTGTAATTTTCACTCCACACGTCACATGAGTAACTAATTATTCCGAACCATTCTCTGTTAATATTTTCGAATAATTATCATGGTATCATAAATATTAGTGTGCTGTTTGCATGTTCCATTGAACATGAAAATTCCCCAAGTTTTTCTGAGGAGAGATAAACAAAAACTGAAATTTCTGTAAAAAACATGGCCAAGTATATGTTCCGGAAAGTTCCTACATTTGAAGAAAAAAAATAATAATAATTTAAAGTAACTAAGTTTAGCAAGATGGGGAAGAGAAACAAATACGATTATGTAGCAGATTATTCGTAGGGAAAATCAGAAATTCGGCCCTTTCGGATTCGAAATCATTGATAAAAATCGAAAAAGCCAAGCTTCTGATTTTTCCACGTCTAATCTGTCACCCAATCGTATTTACTTCTGTTTCTTATAATTAATCCTCATGGAATAATTCCCACTCTTGCTAAACTTGGCTACTTCTAATTTTTTAATTTTTTTTTCAAAATTAGATATTTTCAGGAACATATACTTGGCTATGTTTTCTTACAGTAACTTTAGTTTCCCTTTTTCTCCGTTGATTTCATATTTTTTTTTGATTTCAGAATTTTTTACGTGAATTCATTCCCGAAAGTCGATAATGATTTACCGATGAATGGTCATTATTTTCATTGATCTTCGGATCTCAATATGTTAGATAGCCCATTTGCGAACTTGATGAAAGTCAATTGATAATAGTGCCCACCTTTCAAGAAAAATGTGGCTGATTCTCGAGTTAAAGTCATTGGCGAAAAAATACACTCACGGCCGTTGCTATCGGTGGATCTTATACATTATCAATCGTAGAAAAAAACCAATATCACCATTTGAAAGCTTGAGGCCGAATTAGCTTATGTAACTAGAGCTATTCTTCCATCAAATTGTTGCGTTTCTAAGTTATTCAATAATATTAGATGAAAAGTTGTGGAGCGGGGAGCTTTTTCTGGAATAAATATTTAATGCTCAGCGCTCGGGCCTCTGAACATATACTTCGCCCGATACAGTATCGCATATCTTGATTAAGGAGGTACATGCGCTGCCTATGTTGATTGAAAATCCTAAGTCATCATGATTTTTTTTGGAATAGTTCGTCACTATTTTTACTATTGCGGAATTTCGATTGACGTTATTGTGTAAAATGCTGAGGAATGAATTTTGGAAAATGTAAGAATTCGTTCAGGGTCTTGTGGGAGATCACGAACTTGGCACGATCTTGGCACTCTTTCAAAATTATACTATTATTTATTGATTAGATGAGGTTAAAAAAATTACAGTTAGTTTTTTAACATATACAAGTTTTGTTTTTAGTAATAAAATATTTGTCTTACCATGAAATTGATTGGATTAATGGGAAAAATCACGTAAAATTTGAAGTTAGCCTGCATTACAATAGATTTAAAACGACAAAGTAGTATTTAATTATTTTTTAAAAAGAATATTCTCTATTTTGATCATGAATCTCCTTGCAAATTATTCATTTTTGGGTTAGATTATCTTTTATCAATATTTCAATTCAAGTTGTCAAATTTTGGGTGCTAAACTTCATGACATACATAGATCGCATGTGAGGTACATAGAATCTGTTTCTCTTAAACCAAATAAGAAGATCAATCGAATTTAAAAAAAAAATAACATTACAAAATGGCCATAATTTCAAAAAAATCCGCAGGCTAATTATTATTGATTAATTTTCAGATATTTCCTGCGTGAATTTGATTTATGACAAAACAAAGTTTCTGAATGGATACCCAATCACAGCTGTAGCCCAAAGATATCCGAATGAAGGCTGGGTGCTTGGAGACAATTATTTTGAATGGCTCGCCAAGGACCCTGACGCGTCAGTGCAATGTCTACGATCAATTATTATTGCTCTGAATGCAAGCGGCAGGATTGAAGTTGAATTTGGACTCGATTCGATGAAGGAACGTTACCTAGAAGGAACTACAGACACCATTGTTTACCCATGCACTCTCGATTCGTTTCTGGGCAAACCATTTCTCTTTCCTCACAAGAGAGGTGAAATGATTGCAGTAGTCAAATTGAAAGCAGAAGTATCAACTCTGCAGAAGATTCGGCGATTATGGAGTGATCAGGTTTTAGTTTTAGCAGCTATTGCCGTCTCTATTCTATTTCTACTTCTGATCATAACGCACTGGAATTTTGGCTTAGCCCTATTGGATATTACAAGTTTTTTGATATATTCATCAATTCGAATCAACACTAGATATCATTCTTTCCGAATTTTTTTCACAACCATGTTGATCTTCATCGTAATTAGTAACGGTGTCTTCCAAGGGAAGATTGCCGCATTTCTGACTACACGAGAAAGAAGCAAGGCTGTCGAAGCGATCACTGAATTGAAAGAATTAGGTTACAAAATGTATGCTGCACCGGGCACTTCATCATTTGCTATGAAAAAGTGTCGAACATGTGAATTCAAAGAAGTATGGGGAAGAGAATGCATTAATCTTGTATTAAATGAGTCCAATCATGTATGCGCAATTGATAAACTGCAGTATGAGACCAGCTACATTCTATTAGATTTGGATCATTCTGGAGAGATATTGAATGCAGAACTTGAGACTCTTCACACTCGCGAAAATTGGCCATTATATGATCGGATTAACAGCATGATGATGAGGCTTGTAGAGTCTGGATTACCTGATTTTTGGTGGAAAAAAGACACCATCGTGCCTAAGGGTAAACGTCAGGCCATGGAAGCCGAGCGGGCATCACCACAGTATCGACCTGTCAAGCTTGCCAAATTGAAATTTGCCTTTCAATTATTAGCAGTCGGTTTATCCCTAGCAACCATCGTATTCTTTTTGGAATTATTGTGGGCACGCTTGTGTAACTCTTAAAAATTTTCAAGAACAAAATGTGTAAAGAAATATATAATACCATAATAGTTTAAAAAATAATGGCTTCTCAGTATGCTCACATTATGAGGTAACACCACTCCAGACCCTGAGAAAGAGACCAAACTTTGGGGATTTTTTTTGAGGATCTGAATAAAGGGATCGGGTTAATTTTTTTAGGGGTCACTAAACATATATCGAAGTATATAAAAGAATTTTCTCATTGCATATTCCAAATAAAATGGTGGCTATACCGTCAATCTTCAAGAAAATCTCTTTTTATAACTCCACGGGCGAACTCGAGTTCGCCCTACGCTACGATCGTAGCGTGGAAATTAGAGGAGCTAGAGCCAAAAAATCAGCAAAAGTTTGAAAAAAAAAACATTTTTAACGAAAATTTTTGCAGAAAATCATTTCCATAAAAAAAAAGTTTATGTTCAATCGAAAAACGGCTATGTAGTTCGCTAGATAATGTGATTTTGTAGCTACAGTAAAAATTTCAGAGCAATCCATCGAACAGTTTTCGAGGAGTGATTCCGCCCGAGTTGAAGAAAGTGACATTTCGAAAAAAACGCGTTTAAAGTTTATAAGTAATTAAATCTGAGAGAATCGCATTTTACCTCTAATCTGTTATGCCTGCACCGTACACTTGGCCATCTAGGTTGATACTGTGTTCCCAGATGATTTTAACTCCAATCGATTCTTTTTTGCGGCATCGGTGAGGGACCGCTCAGAAAAGTTGATGCAGCGTTCATCAGCTTCTACATACAAGTTATAGCAGTTTGGCCCTATTTTTATCCTCGGTTAATGCATAAGGTGCATGATTTCGGACATAGGACTAATTGGATATTGTTCTTGAAAACCTAAACTATTTTTTGAGGCAAAAAAAAAAAAGATTTCTCCGATTCCTAGAGAGGTGTTACCCCTTGACTCAGTGAAATATTCTCGAAATATCAATCAATTTATGACATTCCAAATAATTTGAGATATGTGATCATAAAGTATCAGTGTTATCTTGCAGAGAGTGATGTTTTCATGTTTCGACAAACAAAAAATGAATTCTAAATCATATTTCAAATGAAAATTGAATTTATTAATAAATTGATCGCAAATATTTAAGAATACTAATTGGGTGAGAAATTTCAATATCAGTATATGGTGTTTGAATATTCATCAATCTGTCGGATTAGAGTGAATTGTCCAAATTCGGAACAGTGCCCATGAATGGAACAAAATGAAAATTTTATCGAATATTTACGATATTTAATACTTCTGAGTTCTATTCTTTTTTCTTTTCGAAGTTTTATGATTAAAGATTGCATTACGAGTGGGTGTTGTCGAGTATGAGTCATTTATGTCAGGAAAAAAAATAAAAACATCGGTGGAAGCCATTTTTTGGCATATTCTACTCAGGTGCGGAATTGTGATCGCTCCGGTTAGTAGTGTTTTCTTTCGTTATTCCAATGATTGAACGCGGTAAATACAGATGAGACATGAAGAGAAACCTTGTTTTCAATAATTGAGCATAATAAATTCATGAAATGATTAGAATTTCTAGAAATATTCAGGGGTTCATATTTAGGGTCACGTTAACACAGAGTTGCCATATAAAGAACACTTTTAGTGATGATGAGAAGAATTCAATTTTGAATCAACCAATGTTATATTGTGAATAATTGAATAACTCTGGCTTGAAGCAATTGCCATTATTATTATTTGAACTTATCAAACTCATAATAAATTGTTATTTATCAGTTGTGGGAATTCATGATTTGTTATGAAATACGTCTAAACTCAACTTTAAATGTTAGGCGGGAATGTGCTATGAGTGAACAATTAATATGTTCATTCATTTTCGAATATTAATAACGTTACCTGATTTGCATCAATTCCTCAGTGAATCGGACTACTCCGTCCTTCATTTTCAGTAGAATCCATTGTCCGAAATAAAAGAAAAATCTTAATCTCAGCACCTATTTTCAGTGTTCGGTATTAGGATATTTTTTGTCCTTTTCATGGAGGAGGAACACTTCAAGAGATTGGAGACCGAACGGCATATTCTATTATTTATCACTGTTTCTGTTTTATTAAAACGTTTTTTTTATTTTTTATACTCAAAGATCATTGAATTTTGGATCTATATGTATTTTTTTGCGATTTTTCCATGATGACGTAATATTAATTGAGTATACTTAAAATACGTGGATTCCTTAAATATTCCATGAATGGGCAATTCACCCTATAGCACAACCAAAAGGAATGATTACGCACAGATCCATAAATTGGAAAAAATTGAACGTCTATAGACGTCTATATATATATGTACTTTTTTTGGAATAATTTGTGTGTGATTCTACGTTGATGCACAGTAAAATGAGAATGTATGTTATTAATTTTAACTTGAATAAAAATCGATACGTAGCCTCGAAAAAAGGTTTCTCATAACTCTGTCTTATTACTAAATTGATGCATTGCCCCTTCATAGATTGAACCAATTTTTGGCTCAATCTATGGCCAAATCGCTCATCTTGTTCTTGATTCGATACAATTTTCCACCAACTGGAATATTAATTTGATTCGAAGCTGTAGCAAGTGCTGGAAATTACCAATCTCATGTTTCATCTTTTTCAGTGAAAATAATCAAAGTTAAAAACTTTGGAGATAATTTACACACATAGCCCAACCAGAAATGTTTCCTCACCCATTTTTCGCAATATCAACTCGATAACAGCAGTGGAGTTGCGTGCAACGTCCAAGGTTGGTAGGTATCATTGAAGACCATGTAGTGACTATATTATAGTCCGATTAACGAAAGGTACCCTTTTTAACGTAGGTTAAGCCCAGCTCACATACGGTTTGAATCTTCCGGAAGAGTAATCCTTTCAAAAATCGGACTATAGGACAATTGCAAGTACAACAATCGATTGGCTACAAGTTTGAAATAATACCCAAAATGAAATCTATATATCATATTCTATCTTGATGAACAGTGGAGAGTGGAGTTCACAGGAGTCGTTTTTCCAAAAACACACAATATTAGATCTTTACCAAAATTTTCTCAAAGAAAGAAACTCACGTTTCAAGAGTTGTAAGAAAAGATATTCAATCATCATTTTATTATCATTCCTCTTCAATCAACAATAGTAAACATTGAAAAAATCAATAACCATAAGTTATAGATTTCATACATAGCTGAAAATATAACGAGAAGAGAGAAGAGTCTAACGTTCAAAACCTTTGGTGGCCCTGAAAAGGGCCGATTGATTTTACTGAAGACATTCCATTTATTTTGAGCTGGTGTACTTGGTGACGGCCTTGGTACCCTCACTGACAGCGTGCTTGGCCAGCTCTCCGGGAAGAAGCAGACGAACAGCAGTCTGAATTTCCCGAGAAGTTATCGTTGAACGCTTGTTGTAATGAGCCAATCTTGAAGACTCGGCAGCGATTCTCTCGAAGATATCATTTACAAAAGAATTCATGATACTCATTGCCTTGCTGGAAACCCCAGTATCAGGATGAACTTGCTTCAAAACTTTGTAGATATAAATAGCATAGCTTTCCTTCCTTTTGCGCTTCTTCTTCTTATCAGTCTTGGTGATATTCTTCTGAGCTTTACCAGCCTTTTTCACAGCTTTACCGCTTGCTTTCGGTGGCATGATGACGTAGATATTGATCGGTAGACTATGAGAGTCAGAGTCGTAGTGAAGGCGCAAGTAATGGATGTTTTTATAAAACACCAGACGTCTGTGGCGTCGAGCCAATCAGGCGAGTCATGCACGCGACCTGTGTAGTGGCGCCCTCTTATTGGATCGGCGCCATAGCCTCTCAAAGCTATATTACAGGGCGCCAAATCCCTCAACCTCATTCCATTCAATTCTCTTCAGTTGTCAAATTAAGCTTTGCTCTACTAAACATGTCTGGTCGTGGTAAAGGTGGCAAAGTTAAGGGAAAGTCAAAGACTCGTTCCACCAGGGCTGGTCTTCAGTTCCCTGTTGGCCGAATTCATCGTCTTCTTCGTAAAGGAAATTATGCAGAGCGCGTTGGAGCTGGAGCCCCAGTGTACTTAGCTGCAGTTATGGAGTATTTAGCTGCTGAAGTTCTCGAGTTGGCTGGCAATGCTGCTCGTGACAATAAGAAATCAAGAATCATCCCAAGGCATCTTCAATTGGCAATTCGTAACGATGAGGAGTTGAATAAACTTTTGTCTGGAGTAACTATTGCACAAGGTGGTGTACTTCCAAATATTCAGGCAGTTCTACTTCCAAAGAAGACTGAAAAAAGCACCTCATAAAGGATATGAAACCAACAATCGGCCCTTTTCAGGGCCATCAAATATCTTAAACGTGTTTGATTCTTTTTCGAATTCTATTATTTCTAATTTTACATGAAACAATTTTATGACTTATTCAAACTCATGAGTCGAATGCACTTTCATGAATCTATTTCTTGGCATATATTAAATAGAAAATAATATGGTTATGAAATGGACAAAGCGACACGAAAAAGATTGATTTGCGTAGATTTTTTTCCAATGGACCTATCAAATCGAAAATCCAAGCTCTCAGGAGATCCGCAATCTTTCGTAAGTCACAAAATTGTAATCCTATCAATAAAAGGATTCATTATTGGTTGAATGAGAGACGCTAATACATAACAATATGATTTCGAAAATAACCATATCTTCTATTACGAAATTAATTATTCAATATTTTTACCATCGTAATATCCATTCTTCTATTTTCATACTTCCTTGCCTTCTACAAAATAAAAATGTGTAACGATGATGAACCGGGGGAAAAATTTGAAGTAGGGTTCTCCGGGAGGAGAGCCATATTGACCGGTCCTGATGGTCAAGTCTCTTGTTCTCTTCTTTTACCGATTACGTTGGGTTTATTACATTCAATACCTCGTTCTATTCTACGTGGATTCAATCATGCCTTTCCACTGAAAGTATGCAAAATTCCTAAGATCTAAGAAAGACAAAGCTTGTCATTTTCAATACAGGATTAAACGCATTAAATCTTCACATTAATAAAAAACGAAAAAAACAAAAACGATATCGGGCTATGAAGGAAAATGATAGTTCAAAACTCAGAAATCATTCTTTTGCGCATTTCTTACCACAATTGTTTCTATATGTATGACTAGGAATATTGGAGGAGGATCTTTTGTCGATATCAAAAATCACTCTTACTCATTATTAAGATACATGCACTCCAATGCACCCATCATTTTCATTCATGAAGACCATGATTCGGATTTGAAAGAACAAAAATGAAGAGACGTAAGAAGGATAAAATATGAAAAAAGTTGACATAGATATATTAATTCCATTTCCAAAAGAAAAAAGTTATCGACAATAGGTTGAGCAAACTTTCTTACCTCGAATCATCCTAATTTGATTTGGTCGACGTGGCACCCTTAACAATTCGACAAAAAGATAGGAATTAGCTGATGTTAACTAATACATCTTGAATTCCTACTCTAATGAACTCTATTCTACATAACGAACCACATTTCACTTGATCTACTCGCAAATCCATTAGTTTATTATTAGTTAAACAAATCAATGACCATGACAGAGAATATAAATGACTCAGATTTTTTTGATTTTCATCAGATGACTTACTTTTAATCGCTCTCCCCTGTTTCTTTCTCCAATAATCGAAGATCAGTTTACATAATCAACCATAGAAGCTTTGAAAATTTCTACAATAATAATGTTAAAAGTATCAATTTATAATTCTAAAGATACCATTTGTAGGATAAGAATCTTGAAGTTATGGTGTACTTCCAAGTAAGTCTCCCTCCAAGGTCCGCGCTTAGTTTCCTAGACGGCCGCCTGGAGATGGCAGAACTCATTCGTATAGAACCAGTTCAGTGAAATTTTTTCGAAAATTCATCTCGTGTTTATCACAATATTGCGAGCGAAATGGCCGACAAGTCAGCATCACCAGCAGTTGTGGCGTCATCTCCAGCAACAACATCTGCCGAAGCTGAGACACCCAAGAAAGCAGCAACGGCTCAGAATCCGAAGGCAAAACCAACTCATCCAAGCACAGCTGATATGGTTAACGCAGCTATCAAGACATTAGCTGAACGCAATGGATCATCACTTCAGGCCATTAAAAAGTACATCGCTACTACTTATAAGCTTGACGCTGAGAAACTTGCTCTTTTCATTAGAAAGTATTTGAAGTCAGCGGTAATTGCTGGAACTTTGGTGCAAACTAAGGGAAAAGGTGCATCTGGATCATTCAAGCTTGCAGTAAAAAAAAGCGAAGCTTCAAAAGCCAAGCCTAAGACCACTACTGCCCAGAAGGCAGCAGGTCCAAAGAAAGCTGCAATCAAAAAACCAGCAGCGAAGAAGGCCGATCCTGCTAAAGCTAAGGCGAAGAGAGAAACAGCTCCAAAAAAAGCTGCAGTTAAGAAACCCGCTGCAGAAAAGAAAGCAGGTAAGCCAAAAGCAGAAGCAATGGCCAAATCAAAGAGCCCCAAAGCTAAGAAAGCTACTAAAGGACCAACTGCCAAGCCTAAGGCACCGAAGCCAAAGAAAGCTTCAGCTCCAAAGGCAAGAGTAGTACCCAAGAGGCCAGCAGCAGCGAAGAAATGAATCTGAAGAATTCGAATCAACATTTATCAATGTCACTAAAAACGGCCCTTTTCAGGGCCAATAATCATTAAAAGCGTAGTAATTCTTATTTGTACGAGTCATTTTTTCATCTTCGCAGTACAGCTCTGCATTCTCCTTTTTTTTACTTCTTAACAGTTCGATGGGATGCGTAATGAAACAACTTTTATAATAATTAGTTATCATCTTCCATAATCTTGGGTTCTGCATGCGAATAATTATTCTTCAGTGATAGTCCATTCTTGTCATGGTAAGAGATGGATGAGCGTGGTAGAAATTTTCCATTTGAGGTTTTAGGGATGTTCCTCAAGCTTCCAAACCAGAATGAAGGAATATGCTAGGCTACATTCGAATAAAAGAGAATAATTATTGTAGTTAGGTATCATACCTGAGGCTATATGGCCTCTTATGGAGAAATGAAGGTTGTGATGATGAATGGACGAATGTAAAATTTTCAAGCGACTGTAGTACAAAGAATAAAAATTTATAAGAAAGATGGATATTGTAGTCATTCGGCAATATTAAAAAAATATACATACATCCTCAAATAACCAAAAAGACGTATCTGCTATGTATAAGCATATGAGATACATTGTTCTGTTATTCAGCTATCGATATATAACTCGCAATTCGTTTTCAATGATTGGTCATCGCATTCGATAATAGTTATATTCCCTATTCCAGAGATGGGCAAATTCGGATCTTTGGGATCCTTGGGCTCCCGACCTTCATTAGGGGGGACAATGCTCGGCGTTAATCCTGTTACCTGGGTGAGTGCAGTCCCCCAAAAATTGCACTTCACCAACATTTCCCCCACCTTTTTTTAATTCAGTAGTGAAGAGGTGAAAGTCAATTTTTTTACAGTTTTTTTTTAATATCTTGGAAACTGAAGGAGATAGCGCGATTTTGCCCTCAGCTGGTTTTATAGAGAATTTCAAGAGCTACCAAAGTAGATTCGGGTAAAATAGCGCGATCTCACTTAGTTTCCAAGATATCTCGAAAAAACTGATGACAAAAAAAATTGACTTGTTTTACATCTTTTAATTTTTCGACACTAGTTTTCTTTAATATTTCAGAAACTAAGCGAGATAGAGCGATTTTGCTCGAGAAATGTTTTGTAGAAAATTTCAAGAGCTATAAAAAAGCACTGAAGTAAATTCGCTCTATCTCGCTTGATTTCTGAAATAT
This sequence comes from Aleiodes leptofemur, assembly GCA_963942555.1. Classification (NCBI taxonomy): domain Eukaryota; kingdom Metazoa; phylum Arthropoda; class Insecta; order Hymenoptera; family Braconidae; genus Aleiodes; species Aleiodes leptofemur. Next base: position 6,682,976 of record OZ012615.1, on the reverse strand, counting down.
TTGAGATAAACTGATGGAATAAAATCGATTCATCTGAATATCTTTATTTTTCTCTTGATTTTTCGAGTTTTTAATCAGTTTTTTGATAATATTTCGAAAACTAAGTAAAATGGCGTCATTTTGTCGAAATATTATTCTGTTGGGTGGTTTTATGGAGAATTTTAAGAGCTACAAAAGTAGCTGTGGATGAAATCGCGCTATCTCACTTGGTTTCCAAGATATTTCTAAAAAACTGATGACAAAAAAAAATAGACTTGTTTTATATCTTTTATTTTTCGACATTAGTTTTTTTTCAATATGCCGGGAACTAAGAAAGATAGTGCGGTTTTGCACTAAGAATGTTTCGTAGAGAATTTTAAGAGATACAAAAAAAAATTGGAGTCACTGCGCTCTATCTCGCTTGATTTCTGAGATATTTGAGAAGAGCTGATGGAATAGAATCGATTTGTCTGAAATCCCTTATTTTGCAAATTCTCGAGTTCTGCATCAGATTTTTAGGAGCATCTTGGACACTAAGTGAAATAGCGCCATTTTGCCATGATTTCCTCTTGTAGCTCTTGAAATACTCTAAAAAAAACAGCTTTGGGTAAAATGGTTCTATTTTGCATGGTTTTCGAAATATTTGAGAAAAATAAATGGAATGAAATCGATTTGTCTGAAAATCTCTTCTCCTTTCATTTTTTTAAGAATATCCCGGGAACAAAGCGAAATATCTTTTCATTTTCTGTTTTTCCAACGTAATTTCTCGCGAGAAAAAAAGGAATAATGCACGTCAGCCCGCACGATTCGTCACCGACATTCGGTACTTAAAAATATGCATAATTGTATAATTGGGAGGGGGGCAGTTTATGGTCTCAGGTACAGGGAGTATTAATGGGATTAAGGCTTTGGGATCCCGACTACCTGAAACTTGCCCATCTCTGCCCTATTCAGAAGAGCTAATGGCTCTTTAACAACTGTTTCCGAGATTCCTTTTTCAATAGATCGAGTTCATATTTTTTATTGCTGACATCTATTTCAATTGTTAACGTTAAAACTTCGAATCCAATCCAAAGCAATAAATCAAATTACTAGAGAATAAAGAACACTAATAGAGGATATAACCATCAAGGAATAGAAGAATAGAGCACAAGACCTGAATATACCTGCCGTAAGGATAAATGAATTGGAAGATATAAGTATATTGTAATACCACAATCTCAGAACAATAAAATCTCTGCGAATCAAGTGCCTGAGATTTGTCGTGGATTCATTTGATGTATTTGAAATGAATAGAATTTTATGTAGAAATTACATTATAGTATCAGTAATTGACAATCGAGTCTAGAAAGTTGTTTGATGAATATTGAAAAATTACGAATTATCGATATTTCACGTTGGAATAATTTGGTGGCCCTGAAAAGGGCCGATTGTTTTTCTTCAAGTCCAAAAGGGTAAAATGTGTTTAACCTCCAAATCCGTAGAGAGTACGTCCTTGACGTTTCAACGCATAGACCACGTCCATAGCAGTGACTGTCTTCCTTTTGGCGTGCTCTGTATAAGTAACTGCATCGCGGATGACATTCTCAAGGAATACTTTGAGTACACCGCGAGTTTCCTCGTAAATGAGACCAGATATACGTTTGACACCACCACGACGAGCGAGACGTCGGATTGCTGGTTTTGTGATACCTTGGATATTATCACGAAGAACTTTACGATGGCGCTTAGCTCCTCCTTTTCCCAATCCCTTTCCTCCCTTACCACGACCAGTCATTTCAAATTATCAGAGATTTGCAAATGTCTACACGACAACTGTCCAACGAAAAGTGACCTCGTTCCCTGAATTCAGTTATCTTTTTATAGGGATCAGCTGCGGCTTCTCCCCACCCTTTAGAAATAGTCCAATGAGGAATCAGCATTGCCTCTCTTTCTCTCGCTTGCGTTGAACGTTTGAACCAATCAGAGTAGTTGGCGCAAGTATATATAGAGGCCCCCTAATTTCGAATCCATACTCTTTGGAAATCGTTGAACAGATAGTGTTTGACGTCATGGCTCGTACTAAGCAGACCGCTCGTAAGTCTACTGGAGGTAAGGCTCCACGTAAGCAATTGGCAACTAAAGCCGCTCGGAAGAGTGCTCCTGCTACTGGAGGAGTTAAGAAGCCCCATCGCTACAGGCCAGGAACAGTAGCTCTCCGAGAAATTCGTCGTTATCAGAAGAGCACTGAACTCCTCATTCGTAAACTGCCGTTCCAACGACTCGTTCGTGAGATCGCTCAAGACTTCAAAACAGATTTGAGATTCCAGAGCTCTGCTGTTATGGCTCTTCAGGAGGCCAGTGAGGCTTATCTCGTTGGTCTTTTTGAAGACACCAACCTCTGTGCCATTCATGCTAAGAGAGTTACCATCATGCCAAAGGATATCCAATTAGCTCGTAGAATACGTGGAGAAAGAGCTTAATACGAAATGACGCATCACTAAAGCAAACGGCCCTTTTCAGGGCCACCAAATATCCCAAACTTAGATAAACTCAGAGTTTTGATTTTACCGGCCGCGTATAGATAATTTTTATTCTTCGTGACATCACTTTTTGCGGCAATTTAAATGGAGTACATTATAGCTCATAAAAGTTAAGTTAGAACGTCATTTAAACTTCAAATTTAAAAAAATTGATCTCATAACAACTGCACTCAATGCATCCAATTTTGATATTAGTAATAGTTATTTATTAGCTTACACAGCACAATCCCTCTGAAGTTTTTCCAATTTTTTATTACTAATTTCTTTTGGCATATGTATTCAATTGAATCACTCATGATTTTTTAGCCCCTTACTTGCCTCTCCAAATACAAGGTGTTTGATAAAAAGTATTTCTTTTCCAAATTTTCCTACGCTTTTGTACCTACCTTCTACCGCAGGGTAGAAGAAAATACACTTTCGATCACACACCCTGTATATAGAATGTTTAAACATTAAAGTAGAAACATAAATAGCCTTTGTAATTTTATATTTACATAGCTTCGTAATTCACAATGACATAACCTTTTGTTCCTTTCATTTTCTACGCATTGTTGGTTTCTCTTTCTTTACTTACAAGTAGCTTTGATATTCCCTCCTTTTCTGCACTATGCTCATTCTCAACTTCAGTACAATTTCTAGTCTTTTTATCGTTTTCATTTCTCATCTTCATGTGTTGGCTACATTATAAAACAGAATGGTCACTCCAATAGAATGAGTACTTGTTGTCCACCAGGTAGAGATCCGAGAAAAGGTGGACCCTATGAAGAACCCGAATCTTGACAACGAATATTGCTTTAGGCATATATCGGATCATATACCGGAGACAATACAATAAATTCAATGAATAATATAAGGACAATGTTCTCGACAGATGAATCAAAATTGTTCTCCAACAATAAGTATAGAATATAATCTGTTTAACCAACGTTTTAGAAATTCGTGGCCCTGAAAAGGGCCGATTGTGCTTGGAGTAGCTCTGTCCTTCTACTTAGAACTGGTGTACTTGGTAACAGCCTTTGTTCCTTCACTAACAGCATGTTTCGCCAATTTTCCAGGTAGAAGTAGGCGAATGGCAGTCTGAATTTCCCGAGATGTGATTGCTGAACGCTTGTTGTAATGTGCCAACCTTGAAGCCTCGGCAGCAATTCTTTCGAAGATGTCGTTAACGAAAGAGTTCATGATGCTCATTGCCTTGCTGGAAACTCCAGTGTCAGATGAAAGCCAAATTTGATTAGATCACTTTTTTCCTCAGACCACGAAATGACTTCGGATCGGGCATATCGCGAGTAATTCTTAGCTTCGCGATCAGACCCGGGCTAGCACTTGTAACCACTTATCGATTTGAACATTATGGTATCGAATTTAAGGAACCTCGATTGTTATTATTGCAAGTGGATCTACCGGCGAGCTCTCTTCAACTGAGCGAGTCGAGGAAGAAACCATTATTAGTCTAGAGATAGTTGGTGAACGAGAGTGGAATAGTTCAGGACATCTGAGGACTATCACTAAAAACCCACACGGAACAGTATCATTGCGATCGTTCGTACGAAGAAATTTGTTAGAAAAATAGAAGTAATTTATTAGAATCTATGAAGAAGGGCATCGAAAAAATTTTAAGGGAAAGTCATTCAACTGAATCCAGGCGGTATAATAAAAATTATTCAATCACATTACCGTGGTGGGATCAGTTTCTGACACATTAAGGAATTTTTCCGGAACTATAAGCCGCCACTTACAGGTTTTTCTAGTAATTTTCGATTCTATCATTTCACCCTTCAATTCACAGTTCTCAGTTTCTCACAAACCATCAAATTCATTCTTATTCTAACGAGAATAATTAATATACAAGATATGATTACCTCGTTCCTTTGGATCAGTTTCTGACAATGAAAAATGCACTTGGGCCAGTAAGTGACGCACGCCTGGACCAGTTTGTGACGTTACCTTTGGGAATTAGTGAAAAAACGCATCTGGGATAGTATTTTCTTTATTAAAGGAATAAAAAACAATTGAACATCTAATAAACTAAGAAATAAGTAAAATAATGGATCAATAACTATAGATCCTTTCATGGCTCATTAATAAGCTCTTTCTTTATCTCTTTGGTGATTCTTTCTTGTTTCAATTATGTCGCTACCTGACGGTGTTCTTTTTTCATTCTTCTCCCTTCTGCATCTCTCTCCTTTTGTTCTTTCTTAATCCTTCGATTTTCTTTGAACATTTCTGCATGTTCTTTCTTTAACTCCTGGTTCCTTAATCTCGCTCTCGCTTCAAGCGTAGTCTTCCTCTTTTCTATTTTTCTCATCAGCTTTCTTTTGGTGGAAATCATTCCACGCGTCAGAACTTACAACTGACGGTAATTTTACTTTTGTACGCGTTTTACGTCCCGATGATTTCGTCCCAGAAGGCCAATACAAGGTATTTTTGAATGGAGATGTTACATCTGGTAGCGGACACCGATTTCCAAATGAAGAATTCTCTGTTTTGATAATGAAGCTATCAATCTTGACTTGTGCTTTGCTCGAATGTGAAGATTTCTCCTTAATAGTGCCATTATTATTTCATCTTCATATTCATTAACCCCGATATCAATCTTAACAATCAATATATTTTGTCGCTCATCAACAAATGACTTGGCACATTGAACGTTCTGCTAATCAAACTAATTGATTTTCCAGCGTTAACTTGTGCCGATGCTTTTTGCAATGCCTTTTCAGTATACTTCTCAATTTTCTGATTTTTTTTTAACTTTTCCCCTGAAAAATATTAAATAAAATCAATATTTAGGAATTTTAATTGAAAATGTGGAGAGGTTAGAAAACTGACAGGACTGACTGTCAGAAAGTGAAACATGGGTACTTTCGAGTGTACCGGTAATTGACATGTTAATTTCTTCACGAAATTAATTATGACGACATTTTTTACAATTCTATCATTTAAAAAATTTAATCATCTATATAATGGTATATTATTCAATATAATTTATACTAACATTATGAAGATAATGAGCAAACTTTCTGGACCGCACGCTAACCTCGATGTTAAAAAATCATTCGCGTGAGCGACTGCACTAGTGCTGGCACTTTTAACCGTTTAATTTTTAAAATTGGCGAATGAAAAATTCGTGTCAATTCCGACTAATGAAAATGAAAGACTCCATAGATTGATTCGCATAAGAATGTATATATGTAATATATATATAAACTTTGATATCGTCAAAAATATAGTCAGTAACGGGAAAATTGTCACATACAGGGGCACTGTCAGAAACTGATCCAATCACGGTACCATATAATTATCATTCCTTATCAACGATAATATATATATACGTAGATAAAGTTAATTCCAAAAATTAAATGATTTTAGACTCAACTCAAAATATAACAAGAATAGAGATTAAACGTTCGAAATATTTGATGGCCCTGAAAAGGGCCGATTAATTTTAGTGCAGACATTCCATTTACTTTGAGCTGGTATACTTGGTGACGGCTTTGGTACCTTCACTGACAGCGTGCTTGGCCAGCTCTCCAGGAAGAAGCAGACGAACAGCAGTCTGAATTTCCCGAGAAGTTATCGTTGAACGCTTGTTGTAATGAGCCAGTCTTGAAGACTCGGCAGCGATTCTCTCGAAGATATCATTGACAAAGGAATTCATGATACTCATTGCCTTGCTGGAAACTCCAGTATCAGGATGAACTTGCTTTAAAACTTTGTAGATGTAAATAGCATAACTCTCCTTCCTCTTGCGCCTCTTCTTCTTATCAGTCTTGGTGATGTTCTTCTGAGCTTTACCAGCCTTTTTCACAGCTTTACCACTTGCTTTCGGTGGCATGATGACGTAATTATTGATTCGTAGACTATGGAAGTCAGAGTCGTAGTGAAGGCACAAGTAATGGATGTTATTATAAAACACCAGACGTCCGTGGCGCCGAGCCAATCAGGTGAGTCATGCACGCGACCTGTGCAGTGGCGCCCTCTTATTGGATCGGCGCCATGGCCTCTCAAAGCTATATTATAGGGCGCCAAGTCGCTCAACTTCATTCCACTGAAGTCTCTTCAGTTGTCCAATTCTGCTAATCTCTACTAACTATGTCTGGCCGTGGTAAAGGTGGGAAAGTTAAGGGAAAGTCAAAGACTCGTTCCACCAGGGCTGGTCTTCAGTTCCCTGTTGGCCGAATTCATCGTCTCCTTCGTAAAGGAAATTATGCCGAGCGCGTTGGAGCTGGAGCCCCAGTGTACTTGGCTGCAGTTATGGAGTATCTGGCGGCTGAAGTTCTTGAGCTGGCTGGAAATGCTGCTCGTGATAATAAAAAATCCAGAATCATCCCTAGACACCTTCAATTGGCTATTCGTAACGATGAAGAATTGAATAAGCTTTTGTCTGGAGTTACTATTGCACAGGGTGGCGTACTTCCAAATATTCAGGCTGTTCTGCTTCCGAAGAAAACCGAAAAAAGCACCTCTTAAATGACATGAATTAACAATCGGCCCTTTTTAGGGCCACCAGATGATTGAAACGTACTTGATTCTTTTTCGAATACTATTATTTTTATTTTTCCATGAACAATTGGATGTCTTATCAAAACCTATCAGTCTAATGCAACTTCTCCAAACTAATTCCTTGGTGAGTATCAATTGAATGATAATATTGCTATGAGATGAACATAACTACAAAAATAAGACCATGAATATTGATCGATCTTCCTCTCATATTAATATTAAAATATAATTGGATCGAATATCAGAGGTTTGAAACGAATCCCAATCTCGTGCAAACCAAATAATGATAATTCCATAAATGAATCAATTAATTGAATAAGAGACCCTAATACATAACAATATGATGCAACAACTGACTATATCTTTTATTACAAAATCAATTAGTCAATTTTTCTATCTTAATCGCATTCATTCTTCTATTGTTATACTCCCTTTTTTCGTACCAAATAGAAATGAGTAACGATTGTAAACCGGTAGAAATAGTTGAGGAAGGCCTCTCTGGAATGAGAACCATATTGACTGATCATGATGGTCAAGTATATAGTCAGTACATTGTTCTCATTGCTTACTGATTTCATTGAATTTAGTACATTCAATCATTATTTTTCACTGAAATTAGCAAAGAATTGAACGTAATAAGTCTTTGCATTTTTAGAGAAAATTTAAAAAAAAACTGATAACGAGTTTCGAAGAAGAATGATAGTTCAAAAGTCAGAAATTATCATTTTGCGCATTTTTTACTATAACTATCTCTAAAGTTATTACTAGAAATTTTGGAGAAGGGTCCTTCGCAGATTATAACAAATCATTATTTGTTATTATTAGCATACATGGACTATACAAATACGCCTATCATCCTGATCCATGGAGGCAACGACTCTGATTTAAAAGGAGGGACGTAAAGAGGAATAATAGAAGTATTGAATATTAGAAATATTGAAATAGATAGATTATTTTTATTTGAAGAAAAAATAACTCATTAACAATGTGTTGAACAAACTTTCTTACCTCGAATCATCGGCAATTTGATTTGATCGACGTGGAGCCACTAACAATTCGAAAAAATATAGGAAACCCCCGAAATTGACAAATATATCTAGAATTTCCACTTAAGTAGACTTTATTCTACATATCAGAACATATTTCACTCCAACAGTTTGAAAATTCATTAGTTTATTAATATTTGAACAAACGAATGACCCTGACAGTGAATGTGAATGACTCAGATTTTTTCAATTTTCATTGCATAATTCACTTTTGATCACTCCTCCCTGTTCTTATTTGAAATCATTAAACTTTAGTTTACATCATAAAACATAGGAGCTTTTGAAATTGTAACAATAATAATGTAAAAAATGTAAATTTTCAATCCCGAGAATACCATTTGTAGGATGAGGATCTCGGAGTTGTGGTGTACTTCGAAGCAAGTCTCTCTCCATCGTCCGCGCTCAGTTCCCTACACGATCGCCGAAAGATGGCAGAGTTCATTCGTACAGAACCAATCCACTGAATTACTACGAATTTTTATCTCGTGTTTATCACAATACTACGAACAAAATGGCCGACAAGTCAGCATCACCAGTAGTTGTGGCCGCATCGCCAGCAACAACACCGGCGAAACCTGAGACAGCTAATAAGAAAACAGCAAAGCCTAAAAATCCAAAGGCAAAGCCAAGTCATCCAAGCACAGCTGATATGGTTAATGCAGCCATAAAGACATTAGCTGAACGCAATGGATCATCACTTCAGGCCATCAAGAAGTACATTGCTACTACTTACAAGCTTGACACTGACAAACTTGCTCTTTTCATCAAGAAGTACTTGAAGTCAGCAGTAACTGCTGGAACTCTAGTGCAAACTAAGGGAAAAGGTGCTTCTGGATCATTCAAGCTTGCAGTAAAGAAAGGCGAGGCTACGAAAGCCAAACCCAAGCCTAAGACCACTGCTGCCAAGAAGGCAGCAGCTCCAAAGAAAGCTGCAGTCAAAAAACCGGCAGCGAAGAAGGCCGATCCTGCTAAAGCTAAGGCAAAGAAAGAAATAGCTCCGAAGAAAGCTGCAGTTAAGAAACCCGCTGCAGAAAAGAAAGCAGCTAAGCCGAAAGCAGAAGCAGCGGCCAAATCAAAGAGCCCCAAAGCTAAGAAAGCTACTAAAGGACCAACTGCAAAGCCTAAGACACCTAAGCCAAAGAAAGCTTCAGCTCCAAAGGCAAGAGCAGCACCCAAGAGGCCAGCAGCAGCAAAGAAATGAATCTGAAGAATTCATATCACCATCTATCGATATCACTAAAAACGGCCCTTTTCAGGGCCAATAATCATTCGAAACGTAGTAAATCTTATATTACCATTTTTTTTGTCATTGCTAAGCCACTGTGCATTGCTTTATATGTTTGCAATTCGATTCAAAGTTGAATATAACCATTTTCATGACCATTACTAACATCCTTGATGATTTTGGGCTGTGCATGTGAATAATCATCACTTAATAACTATTCTTCAGTATTAATTTATGTCTTTTTATGTGTTGAAAGAAATTCTCCAATAATCCGATTCTTCACTTCATCTTTTACTATGCAGTTATATTCGCACTGAAATACAACTCTCGCCATTTACCCTCAATAATCGTTTTTGATTTCATTTTCAGCATATTACATTCGTCCTTTCTACTGTTATCTAATTTCAGGTACATAGGTACATATAGAGATCTTAATAAAGAAAAAAACAGAGATTTCCTCGAATATGATCCAAATCCATTGTCAGGTAATATCGTAAACAACCACAATTGAATATACCTGTTATTTAGGGACACTAATTTCAGGATAACAATATATGCAGCCTTTACAGAACAAAAGAACTTCAAAGCAACGTCGAACAATTAGAAATTGTCATCAATGCATTAAATTTTCTTTCCAGGAATAATAAAGTCAATTTAGTTAAGATTGTATTCGATATGCATATAGTTCATGTTATTTGTATCATGATTGAATTGGAATGAAAGAAGGTGTACGAATCATCGAAAGTTTCACGTTGTTATAAATTTGTGGCCCTGAAAAGGGCCGATTGATTTATTCAAGTCCAAACGAGTAAGTTGGGTTTAACCTCCAAATCCGTACAGCGTACGTCCTTGACGTTTCAATGCATAGACTACGTCCATAGCAGTGACTGTCTTCCTCTTGGCATGTTCTGTGTAGGTGACTGCATCACGAATAACATTCTCAAGGAATACTTTGAGTACACCACGAGTTTCTTCATAGATGAGACCAGAAATACGTTTGACACCACCACGACGAGCGAGGCGCCGAATTGCTGGTTTTGTGATGCCTTGGATATTGTCACGAAGAACTTTACGATGACGCTTAGCTCCTCCTTTTCCCAGTCCCTTTCCTCCCTTACCGCGACCAGTCATTTTGTATTATTCAGTAAATACACGTCAGATAGTGCTGATTGTACAGCGCACAATGATATCGTTTTCAAGGTTCAAGGTTCAAAAGTATTTTATTGATATCATTTTGTTTTGTACAGAGTCGTTTACAGCAATTAGAAAATAATATTTGGTATTTCTTAGATTCCTGCCTATGTCGGCTTACTCTATTTATTTTTTATTTTACTCGTTTCAGTCATCGTTTGGTTGAATATTGATATATTATTTGGAATTTCAGGAAAAATTTATTTAAAAACCTGATTAGATGTTCTGTTTTATGCTTAACCTATCTTAAGCTAATTAGACTTTATCTGAGGTCCTGCCTCATGATTTCTTTCGTTTTCTAGTACTATTTGGTGCGGGAGTTTGTATTTATCCCATACATTATTCGTTTTTTTACAACTGATATCGTTTTCAAGTTTCAATCACCTTTTTATAGTGACTAGCCACTACTTCTCCCCACTCTTGAGAAATTGTTCAATGAGGAATTGGTAATGTCTTTTTCTCCCACTCTAAACGTCCCAACCAATCAGAATAGGTAGCGCAGTTATATAAAGAGGGCGCACCATTTCAGAAAATCACATTCGTGGAATATTATTTCTTAAACGAAACTCTGACGTCATGGCTCGTACCAAGCAAACCGCTCGCAAGTCAACTGGAGGTAAGGCTCCACGCAAACAACTAGCAACTAAAGCCGCTCGTAAGAGTGCACCTGCTACTGGAGGAGTCAAGAAGCCTCATCGCTACAGGCCAGGAACAGTAGCTCTTCGTGAAATTCGTCGTTACCAGAAAAGCACTGAACTCCTCATCCGTAAGTTGCCGTTCCAACGACTCGTTCGTGAGATCGCTCAGGACTTCAAAACCGACTTGAGATTCCAAAGTTCTGCAGTTATGGCTCTTCAAGAAGCTAGTGAGGCTTACCTCGTTGGTCTTTTTGAAGACACAAATCTCTGTGCTATTCACGCTAAGAGAGTTACCATCATGCCGAAGGATATCCAATTGGCTCGCAGGATACGTGGAGAAAGAGCTTAAGGCGAAATGACTTATGGATAAAACAAACGGCCTTTTTCAGGGCCACAAAATATTCAAATTTAGTCAAACTCAATTTCGGTTAGTAATAACCCATTCAGAACGTCATGAAAATTCTAAATTCATATTAAGTGAAAGCACAGTTGAGCTTGATGCATACGTGTCACAATTCACATGCCATGTGTTCATTCCATTAACATCTTCAACTATTCATTTCAAGTTTCTTCAGTTTTTGATTGCCAGTTTGAATTATATATTTATTCATTTGAGTCGTATCGTTTTTCAATCTTCTAAGTTTTCCTTCTAAAATACATATAATATTCAATGTAGAAATACGATTAATCTTTGTCATTTCATCACAAGAAATTTTTTGGTATTTACTTTCGATTGGGTTCTGTCGGATGAGCATTCAATTTATAATTATATAACCTCAATTTCCTTCCCTTTCTTATTCAGTTATCGGTTTTTTTCTCATTTATGGTTTCAATATTTTCTCTTTTTCACCAGCATCCAAATTCCTAATTCTAGTATAATCGGTAGATTTTTACCCTGTTCATTTTCCATCTTTTTGGTACTTGCCCCTGTAGGGCATATAACCATCAACGGAATATAAACTTTTCATCTTTATTCTTTGACTACAACGTGGAAACAATTATTCAGCTCCATTTAACGACATAACTATACATCTCTCTCATTATTTTTCATATATCTTTTGAAAAATTCGAGATATTTTGATGCATTTTTTTATTACATATATTTTAAGAATCCAATTGGTCACTGCATTAGAATAACCATCTACTGTCCACCAGATAGAATTCTGACAACAGGTCTACCTTCCGAAAACGTGACAAAAGAACATTGCCTCATAGTTCTCACGCTGGCAACACTTTTGTCCCGAAAATGAGCTCCCCAGGAAAACTTGATTGATTCTGACTAATTCGAGGGTGTAGAATCCGAATTTGTTGGTTATCTTGTTCTCCGATTTGCCTTTCTAATTGTTATTAACAATTTAATTGTTCAAACCGTCATAGCGCATAAGCTAGAGGGCTTACAGAGAAATACTTCGAACAAAAGTTGTTCGTCTTTTCAAAATAAAGAGATTGGTTTTTTTTCGTCACGATAACTTCATTTTTGACCGAGTTACGGCTGAATAACCGTTCCAATGGCGAGTTAAGACTCTCCTCGCTATCTCGCTCGCGCGCCAAATCTCATCAACGGTCTATTTGAACGGTTATTCAGCCGTAACTCGGTCAAAAATGAAGTTATCGTGACGAAAAAAAACCAATCTCTTTATTTTGAAAAGACGAACAACTTTTGTGCGAAGTATTTCTCTGTAAGCCCTCTAGCTTATGCGCTATGACGGTTTGAACAATTAAATTGTTAATAACAATTAGAAAGGCAAATCGGAGAACGAGATAACCAACAAATTCGGATTCTACACCCTCGAATTAGTCAGAATCAATCAAGTTTTCCTGGGGAGCTCATTTTCGGGACAAAAGTGTTGCCAGCGTGAGAACTATCAGGTATAATTAAATATATGTAATAAAATAAGTTCAATGAATTGTACTAGGATATTTATCGTTATACAATAGGGCTATTATGGATGAATAGCAATCTCCATTTAACATTGAGTGTAGAGTCTACACTGTAGATGGGCAAGTTTCAGGTAGTCGGGATCCCAAAGCCTTAATCTCATTAATACTCCTTGTACCTGATGCCATAAACTGCCCCCCTCTCAATGATACAATTATGCATATTTCTAAGTACCGAGTGTCGGTGACGAATAGCGCGTGCTGACGTGCATTATTTCTCTTGTTTTTCGCGAAAAATTACGTTGAAAAGTCAGAAAATGGAAAAATATCTTGCTTTGTTTCCGAGATATTCTTGAAAATATGATTAAAAACTCTAAAAATGAAAGGAAAAGAGATTTTCAGACAAATCGATTTATTCCATTTGTTACTGCATTAAGGGGAGATGGGGTCAAATGGACATTCTAATTTCACAGTTCAAGATAAACATTATCTAATGATTCAAACTTCAAACGTCAAACTTTTTGATTGAATATATTTTTTTTCCGTCAAACTTGAATCATTGATGTTTCAAGTCAAAGCTGGAGAAAATCACTCCATCTCGCTTATATTCCGAAATATGCTAAAAAAAACTATTGAAGAAAAATGATAATTTACAGCTGCTGCTTTTCATCAGTTTTTTGACATATCTCGCAAATTAAGCGAGATAGAGCAATTTTACTCAATTCCTATTTTGTAGTTGATGAAATTTTCGACAAAAAAATATTCCTACAAAATAACGCTATTTCACTTAGTTGTTGAAATATCATCAAAAAACTGATTGAAAACTCGACAAATAAGAAAAAATTAAAGATATTCAGATGAATCGATTTTATTCCATTAGTTTTTCTCAAATATTTTAGAATTAAAGCGAGATAGAGCGAATTTACTCCAATGCTTTTTTGTAGCTCTTGAAATTTTCTAGACAACATTCTTAGTGCAAAATCGCTCTATCTCGCTTAGTTTCTGAGACATTAAGAAAAAACTAGTGTCGAAAAACGAAAGATGTAAAACAATTCAATTTTTATTGTCATCCGTTTTTTTGAAATATCTTGGAAACTAAGTGAGATAGCACGCTTTACCCTTATCAACTTTGTAGCTCTTGAAATTCTCTACAAAACCAGCTGAGAGCAAAATCGCGCTATCTCCTTCATTTTCTAAGATAGTCAAGAAAAACTGTTGAAGAAATTGACTTTCACCTCTTCACTACTGAATTAAAAAAAGATGGAGAGAAATGGTGGTGAGGTGTAATTTTTGGGGGACTGCATTCGACCCAGGTAACAGGATCAACGCCGAGCATTGTCCTCCCAATGGAGGTCGGGAGAGCCCAAAGATCCCGATTTGTTCGACTCTGGTGTGAGGGATAATTTCACTAACCAACGTCTTATAATTTTGTGGCCCTGAAAAGGGCCGATTGTATTCGAAGTAGCTTTGTCCTTTTTACTTAGAAATTACTTAGAACTGGTATACTTGGTAACAGCCTTTGTTCCTTCACTAACAGCGTGTTTCGCCAATTCTCCAGGTAGGAGTAAACGAACTGCAGTCTGGATTTCCCGAGATGTTATTGTTGAACGTTTGTTGTAATGCGCCAATCTTGAAGACTCGGCAGCAATTCTTTCGAAGATGTCGTTGACGAAAGAGTTCATGATGCTCATTGCCTTGCTGGAAACCCCAGTGTCAGGATGCACTTGCTTCAGCACTTTGTAAATGTAGATAGCATAGCTTTCCTTCCTCTTGCGTTTCTTCTTCTTATCAGTTTTTGTGATGTTCTTCTGGGCTTTACCAGCCTTCTTGACGGCTTTTCCACTCGCTTTGGGCGGCATTGTAGAGTCAATGGAAGTAAAATGTACTGTGACGATGTGTGTCTGAGTCAGAGTGTCGTTGCTATGAACAGCGCGTTTGTATATTCAGTCAGACGCTTGCGGCGCCGAGCCAATTAGAGAGCCGCCAGGTGTATGACTCAGTACATTGACGCGGCGCCACTATCGTCTGAAGCTATATAAAAACGCGTCGGAGCCGCCACAACACATTCTCACTCCATTATTCGTAGAAGGCAGCGTATTTCATCCATCAATAATCAAAATGTCTGGTCGTGGCAAAGGAGGAAAAGTAAAGGCCAAGTCAAAGACGCGTTCCAACCGAGCAGGACTTCAGTTCCCTGTAGGTCGTATTCATCGACTTCTACGTAAAGGAAATTATGCTGAGCGTGTCGGAGCTGGAGCTCCAGTTTACTTGGCTGCAGTCATGGAGTATCTGGCTGCTGAAGTTCTCGAGCTAGCAGGGAATGCTGCTCGTGATAATAAGAAGACAAGGATCATCCCAAGGCATCTTCAACTCGCTATCCGTAACGATGAAGAATTGAACAAACTGTTGTCTGGAGTCACCATCGCTCAAGGTGGTGTTCTGCCTAACATTCAGGCAGTTCTTCTTCCAAAGAAAACAGAAAAAAGCAGTTCTTAAATCGAATTAAATAACAATCTATCGGCCCTTTTCAGGGCCATCAAATACTTCAAACGTTGATTCTCAAAGTTTCTAATCTGACACCTAAAGAAAAAACTTCCGTTCATCTCATATTATTCATCAATGGAGTGCATAGAGTACATGACGCTATGATTCTTTTGATTGTCGATCGAAATGAATAATTTATATGAATCGGACTGAGTGGATCCAAGAAATGTAATTATTCGATTATTTTCCTTGATATTGATGAATTGGCCGAAAAAACCTGATTCCTTAATATAAGTTGAATTGGAAAGAAAAAACAAACTCATAAGATCAAATTTGAATCAATTAGCAACATCACTGAATTGAAATCAAAATTTGATAGACGGTGAAACAATGATAAAAAAGGAAATTTGCCATTGGTTAAAAATTATATTTGATTTTTAATTTGTAAAAACAATAAAATTAATCGAAGGTAATGAATGTGTTATTTAAGATATGTTTTGAATAGCGTATGTTTTTTTTACTGCTTGTGGGTACATTCTTTAGAGGGGAAGTATCACAAATAGTGTACGTTACAGACGATCCATTCCAAGTAATTCTTCTCTGTGGGTGGAATGTGGTTGAATTTAAGGTACAGTGAGTGGTTTCTTGTTGCTCCTATAATGAATGGCATCATAAAACTCATGGCCGGATTAGGCCTCAGGTAGAAATAGTAACGGATGGAGGAGTAAAATTCCATTGCCTGAGATCTGCTTGTAATTGTCTCATAATAAATATTGCCTTTTTATGGAAAAACATGATAATTAAAAGTTGGAAAACAATGCATTCAATTTATTGAGTATAATGTCAGGTCTATAAATATTAAGCAATCAATCAAGTTTCAAAGATTGAGTTTTTCTAGATTATAATTATTATTGGCCCTGAAAAGGGCCGATTGTTCAGTCACATAAGTCAAAATAATTTATGCTCTCTCTCCACGGATGCGACGTGCCAACTGGATATCTTTCGGCATGATGGTAACTCTCTTAGCATGAATAGCACAGAGATTGGTGTCTTCAAAAAGACCAACGAGGTAAGCCTCACTAGCTTCCTGAAGAGCCATGACAGCTGAACTCTGGAATCTCAAGTCAGTTTTGAAGTCTTGAGCGATCTCACGAACGAGTCGTTGAAACGGCAGTTTGCGGATGAGGAGTTCAGTGCTCTTTTGGTAACGACGAATTTCACGAAGAGCTACTGTTCCTGGCCTGTAGCGATGGGGTTTCTTAACTCCTCCTGTAGCAGGCGCACTCTTACGAGCGGCTTTAGTTGCCAACTGTTTGCGTGGCGCCTTGCCACCGGTAGACTTACGAGCAGTTTGCTTGGTGCGAGCCATGACTTAGAATCAAGTGCTTTCGGATCTCCTGCGAAACGTATGGTTCGAGTTCTGGAAAAATTCCCGTTTTATCCCCAGTGAAGCATTCTCATTGGCTGTCGACTTGGTAGTGGGGGTAATGCATGGCTGATTCTGATTGGCACCTAGGCGAGTAGTGGTGGAATACTCCCTGAATGTTCTATAAATCCGCGTTTTTCTAAGGCTCAGACATCAGTCGCTGGAGATTCGGCAGTGGGTAATTGTGAAAATAGTTAGTGATTTTAAACAATGACAGGTCGCGGTAAGGGAGGAAAGGGATTGGGAAAAGGAGGAGCCAAGCGCCATCGTAAAGTTCTTCGTGACAACATCCAGGGTATTACGAAGCCAGCTATTCGTCGTCTAGCTCGTCGAGGTGGTGTCAAGCGTATTTCTGGATTGATCTACGAAGAGACCCGTGGTGTGCTCAAGGTTTTCCTTGAAAACGTTATCCGTGATGCTGTCACCTACACTGAGCACGCTAAGAGAAAGACTGTCACTGCCATGGACGTAGTCTATGCATTGAAACGTCAAGGACGCACTCTCTACGGATTTGGAGGTTAAGCAGACACTGCATATGCAAAAAAATCGGCCCTTTTCAGGGCCACTAAATATCGAAACGTTGAAATTTCCATTTTTTGCAATCATGACTAATTGTTAGAGAATTTATAACAATTTTTTTTATTCTAGATTTTGAGAACTGTACATGCACATTCTAACCTCAAAAATTGAATTCTCAAGCATACTACTCTTGTGGCCTGTCAGTAAATAAATTAGACATACAATTAATCTATTTTATAACTTGTTCATTAATTCGGCTCAATTAACATCGACATCCTGAAGGCATTGTCTAATTAATAAACTCAGTGTTGCTGCAGCAACTCCACACGTATGACTGTCACATCCATAATCCATTAAATTTGAGGATCTTTTTCTTCGATGATACCTAGATGTAAACCTGTAAAGAAACATTTACTTATTCTCCTTCATTTAATTATCTATTACTATTACACTACTATATTCCTATATTACAATTCTTCATTACTATAACAATATATTCTGTACCCTCTACTTGAGAAGCATCCAACTGAATTCGGCCAACTAAGGACTAATTCTCTATAATGATCAGTGAGAAACTCCAAGTAACCTTCAATTCCACAGACAAACACTGCAAGAAAGTCATCAAATAGTAGAATAATTGTTTTTCTTCAGAAATTAATCAAGTAAATTGAATTCATAAAATTAATTGAATAATAAGTAAAGAAATAAGTACTCTGGTAACATCATGTCCTTTAAAAAAAATTTCCAGAAAGAAAAAAAAACATAATTTGTCTTTATTTACTCTCTTCCATAGCAAGATCCTCTCCAACCAAAGGGAAATTGGATGCTTCCATGTCTTGTAAGTCCTGCCAAATTTCTCCACAATATTCTCCAATTAATTCTTCAACATTTATCTCCTCCTCAGGGTCTTCACAATTCAACTGTTTCAGAAAAAGCCATCATCATCATCGTCAACCATCAATAATACCTTTGAATCCACAAAACATTGGTTCTACTCACGACAATTGTAACTTGAATTATGAGCAAACGATGTGTCAACGCATATCCCCTGGAATTGTCATCCCTTAATAATATTTTAACACAGTCCTTCGATAATCTGCAAGTACCTCTCTCTGAATATTCATTGATCAATTGCAATAAACAATAATCGCTTTCAATCTCCTTGGGAGTTCCAAATGTCATGAAGTCATAGGCTCTGGATCCAATCAAAGTTGGATCTGACAATCGAGTGGTTCGTAGAGTTGCATTTTTCCATGTGATTGAGCGAAGCCACAGGTCCACGTTCATAAACACTTGAATCATTTTGATTTGAGCAGCATCAAGATTAATTGAAGAAATTAATTGAGAAAAAATAAGTCATGAAGAAGTAGAACAGCAGGAGTCCATCTTTTATCAATCTCTTTCAAAAATATCTTGGAAACTAAGCGAGATAGTACGATTTTCACTCATATCTTTTTTTTATAGACAATTACAAGAGCTACAATAAGAGTACCACCAAAATCGCGCTATCTCGTTTAGTTTCCGAGATATTCTCAGAAAATAATTAGCAAAAAAATAGTTCTCACCACTTCTGTACTGAATTTTTAGGTTTTTTTTTTAATATTTTACAATTTGTGGGAGATGGAGAAATTTTTGTGATGACCTTTTTTGTTCAGGAGAATAAGATCTCCACATAAGGTAAGTACTAATATTTTCCTGTCTCCAACGGATTTTGAGATATTCCAAGGAAAATTAATTGCTAAATCTCACCTACTGCAAATTTACGATCTCTATCAGTCAACAGATGTCCGCCAACGTAATCACGAGTTTTATTGGAAAGATGACGTATCTCTGACACCAAAAAACGGAGATTTTCATCCAAATATTTAATTCTGCGCGATGCTGCAATGCTGATGAGATTAGCTGTAAATTAAGAGAATTTATGAGTGAAAAAATGAAGATTTTGTGGAATAAATCAATTTCTCACCTTCGGTGAGAGTCAATCCATATGCAGCGTCTATGTTAAGTTGATTCTTCCTCGTTTCCATGAATTTGACGTTTTTGTAAAGTGCATATAGAAGATTCTCTGCATTCAAAGATTGATTGAACAACGAGAAAGTGGAACAAACCAAATTGGCTTCCAGACAGTCTCAGTATTTTGAGAATAGCGCCAAAAGTAATGGAGATACAGAAATTGTCATGACCCCTTTTTTTTTAGGCTTTTTTCCACTCTACAAAAAAGGTCTCTATGGAAGTTTCTGTATCTCACTTAAATTCGAAGATATTCTCACAAAATTAAACCGTAAACAGAATTTTTTTTTTGCTCACTATTATGTAAATATCTTGGAAACTAAGCGAGAAAGCGAAATTTTTCTAAGGACCTTTTTTGTAGCTCTAATGCTTTTCTACAAAAAAAATTTGTTTAAAACGTAATCAAATTCTCAAAAGACAACTGAGAGAGGAAGAGAGGGATAAGTGACACTTCGATCTCGGCCGAGCCACGAAATATTCTCACTTATCTAGTCAGTTATGATTGAACTCTCAAATAAAAAAGTTTTAATTGGGCTTTCAACAAGAAAAGTTACTATTTGACTCTCAACGGAAACACTATTATCCAAAATTATTGTAACGATTTTTCTCAAAGTTTTAAAGTCTCAATTCGTTTTCAACTATCTCTTCATTGTTAGCAGAAAATGCAAATTTCATGGAAAATTTAATGGGGATTTTTATAAACATGATATTGAATTTTTTTAATGGGAAGATGGTAATGAAATCTGAGCGTTTCAGAGGAAATTTAAAGGAATCTAGGAGTCTTAAGTAGAATTCAGACGGAAATTCTACAGCTTACTTGAATTTTCAAGTGAAAATCAATATTCAGAATCAAAATGACTTGAATTTTCAATTTTTTTCTTGAATTTTACTATTTTTACTAAAATTTCAAGAAAAAATTGAACTGAAACTGACCAATTTCATTGATATTCAGGCGTGAAATTATTTGGAAATGATGTGTTCATTTTCCAATGAGGTAATTATCCAGAATTTCAGTAGAAATGTGACTTGTTTTGGAGATTTCCGGGATTTTGTACGGAAAATTCAGATGGACATTTTCAACAGTGATATTAGTTTGTGATAATTCAACTATTTAATTAATATTCAAATTGTTTATAGGGATATTGGAAAAGTTATTAACAACATGACTTATTGTCAAATCGCGACGTTTCGCTGGATAATTCTAGCTTTTTGAGGCTCTGAAACCTCAACTTTCAGGTTCTCTCCCCAACACCTTCTCAATAGCAATATTTTTAAATGACAATTTAATCTCGAAATTTTGAGATTCTCAAGAAATATTGCTCTTTTTTAATGCAATACATCGTCTTATATGCATATTTTTTCATATTCATCAAGGAACATCTTTATTTCTTAATACTGTTGAAGATGTCTCTCAGTATCGGACAATAATTGATTCTGTTAATAACTTTCCCAATATCCCTATGAACAATTATAATATTGAAAGGCAGAAAAATGGAAATGAATTCGATTATCTATTTAATTAACATCTGTGATAATTAGCGAATCAAGTATAGGGTAGAAGTACCGTTTGTGGCCACTGTACCTTTTTTGGCCACTTTATATCCAAATTTGAATATGAATCATGTTATGAGTACAATAAAATTATAAGTTTAATGCGTGTAATTCTGGAGATTTAAAAATTCTATAAAAATATTATTCTGATTTAAGAATTTTTTTTTATTAACTTGTATTTGAAGTGGCCAAAAAAGGTGCAAAAGTTGCCAAAACTGGTACTTCTACCATAATTTATCAATTGACGAGGCGGCCTTTTTTTTGTTCGAATAAACAATTTTGCCATGCGGCTCAAATGTGCGTTCAACTACCTTTTTTCATTCGTCTAATTGTCTCTCACTGATCATCCAACAGACTATCATCTAAAAAAGCACGTTTCAAACAATGATCTTTTCTATAGCTGGATCCAAATCAACAAAAAGTCATACCGTCTCAAACAAGGTCTCTGCAAAATCGCGCTATCTCGCTTAGTTTCCGAAATAATCTCCAAAGACTACTGGTAAGAGTCTATGATCGCAAACATTCACTTACCTAAAGTGGAATAATTACATGATGAAGTGATTTCAGTGCTACTGTATTGTTCAGTGAGTACAATAAATGATTGTATTAAAAAGATGTGTTTAAGATTCATCTTTAATTATAAACAACCGAAGAATTGAGAAATTTGGAAAAATTTAGTTTACGAAAAATTTGAATGGTGAAAACAATGATATCACACTCAATACTCACTAAAGAATGAATCTTCGGCAGCAACAGCTCTCGGTTTTTATAGAACCCAGAACTATTGACTTTTATCCACTCTGAGTTTATCGTATTTATATAAATTGCGGTTGAAGATTTAATGAAATTGGAGATTTAAAATGAGGAAGCTGAGGGTGAGGCGAACGTCAGGAGTAATTCAAAATTATTGGCGATGCGCATGGGGTGAAATCAGGATTTATAGATTCGTTCAGTCAACGTTTGTGGGATGCGAGGAACTGAGCGTGTCGAATTGAACTCATTATTGAGGCATTGAGAAAATATTGAATGCGTCATTTTTGGTTATTCTACCATTTAATTAGTCTAGGATATTTTGTTTTTTGATGAACAACTCATCAAAAATACCATTCCAATTTTACACTTGATAATAAGTTCTCTATGTATTTTTGAATTTTTTTTTTTCAATTACATTTGTTGGTGTTTTGGTTATTAATGGATTGCATTCTGTATGAATTGACGGATGCCGTTCAAATTTACCCGCCGAATCATTACTCTCATGAGGATGGGGTGCATAGTTTGACGGTTGGACTAAAGAATGCTCTGTACGCATCCGCTGGGCATGAAGAATAGAGAACTCTATTCTCTATATATTCTCTATTCTTCATGCCGCTGGGAGTTCCCACTTTTGCTAGCTCCATAGTTTCTGATAACATTTGCTGAAGAACGAACAGTCAATTCTCACGCTTTGACAAAATATTTCAGTTATACATAATTCAATTGAGGTTCGTATTTTTTTCATGTTATCAATTCATTAATTTGCATTTTTCACAATTTTTTTCTCTGCAATTGACGCATTTTTTTTTAGGTGGCGTGTTTTTTGGTTTCACGTTGTGTGTTCCAGAGAGTTAATATGAATCCATTGATATTTAAAAGAATTGTGGGCTCTTATTCGTGGAATTGTGATCTCTCTGACTACGATACTTGGCTCAACTCTCCCGAATTTACAATTAAAGAAATAGATAACTGTAATTTCCAAATTCAAGTATTCGAGAGACATGAGCCGCATAGCTTGCAAATATCAGTGAAGAAAAGTACTGAGAAAAGGCGTTGTGCTAAAATCACCGTCTCCTTTCTGAAAAAGGAGACAACGAGGATTGTGGATGACTGGACCAATATTTGTTTAATAACAAATGAACCTCTCGAATTATTTATGAGTAGTGTTTCGATCTACTGTAACATAACCTGGTTTGATACAACAGAAAACTCTAGTCCAATACCAGATCCACTGCATTTATTTTTAGGTTTCAAGAATTTCAATTTAAATTCATCATTGAGTGATTTAAAAATTTGCATTGCTGGAGAAGAATTGCCTGCACACAAACTTATTCTCGCCGCCCACAGTCCTGTATTCCTCAGTATGTTTGAGACTGATATGAAAGAAAAAAAAGATAATCGCATCATTATTGATGGAATTGAATTGGACGTCGTGAAAATCGTTTTATCAATTTTGTACACTGGTTGTGATAAAGATTTAGATGAAGTGGAAATGGCATTAAAGGTTTTAATTGTTGCCGAAAGATATGACATGAAAACTTTGAAAAGATTGTGTGAATGGAAATTATTCTTGCGATTAGATGTATCGAATGTGCTGGATATCCTTGATATGGCTGACAATTTTAACGCTGAAGCATTACCTGCAGCATGTATGAATTTTATCATTCAGAATAAGAAACAAATGGCTGCATCAGAAAATTTGGAAGCTATTTGTCACAGAAAACCCAAAGTGGTCTGCGAGGTACTCAAAACATTTATGACTACCCCATAATTAATGATTCATGAGACCATTGGAAATTCACAAATAATCATTTGGAATCTATTTGTATTATTCTAAATTTTGGATAACCATTTTTACCCTGAGAAATAATTTTAAAATAATAAAAGAAATGTTTGCAGATGATCAACTCTTTCGTATGGAGCCATTTTAAAAATCCTATCTCCTTATCCAAAGTCGAATTGAGGGTATATTTTGAAATTTACTGCCAGTACTGTGATCTGTACAATTTCTTCGGAACTTAACCTCAAATGTAATGTGAATCGAAAAAGTCCTTCCCTAACTTACCGAAAGATGAGTAATCCGAACAATTCCACTACTAGATTCATAGTCATCTACTTACAAAAATACAGAACGTCAACATTCAACAAATTTCAATATTTGCAGAAGTGTAAATGAATTGTAATTAATCTGTTCGTCTGAATATCTACATTTCAAAAATAATAACTGGTATTCTACATCAGTTTTCGAAGAAATTGTTGGATAAGTCTCCAATTGTTCCACATCATTAGTAGTATCCAAATAAGTGGTGAAATATTTACACTGCAAGTCATTGCAGAACCATCGTCTTCCATACCCGGTGGAAAATAAACAGTTAATGCTCATGCTTTGATGTAACATTTGAATTAAACATAAAATTCAGTGAGGGTTTGTATTTCTATCATATGATAAATTCATTAATTTGCTCTTTTCGATTCCTTTGATATATATATATATCTTTCTGCATTTTGCACATTCTTTCTGTGATGTTAATGTTATTTCGTTGTGTGTTATGTTTTCAGGAAATTCAGGATGAGTACGTTGAATTCTGATGGGATTTTTGCATTATGTTCGCGTATGTTCGAGCTGCCTGACTGGGATATCTGGTATATGTCTGATAAATTTACAATTAAAGGAATAGATAATTGCAACTTTGAAATTGGAGTACTAGACTCACAGACAAACTGCGACACGTTAACAGTAAAAGTGGTGAAGGACAATGAAGAAAGTGTTTCTGCTAAGATTACCATCTCATTCCTCCAAACGGAGATAACGAGGTTTGTGAATAACTGGATCAATGTTTGTCAATTTACAGCTGAAACTTCAGAATCAATTGGAGATATTAGGATCGACTGTGAAATAATCTGGTATGGTACAACGAAAGATTCTAGTCCAATACAAACTCCATTGAATTCATTTTCGAACTTCAAGAATTTACATTTAAATTCATCATTGAGTGATTTAAAAATTTCCATTAGTGGAGAAGAATTGTCTGCACACAAATTTATTCTTGCTGCTTACAGCCCTGTATTCTTCAGTATGTTCGAGACTGATATGAAAGAAAAAAGAGAAAATTGCATTGTTATTGAAGGGATTGAATTGAACGTCATGAAAGCCGTTTTATCTATTTTATACACTGGTTATGAGAAAGATTTAGATAAAGTGGAAATGGCGAAAAATGTATTAAGTGTTGCCGAAAGATATGATATGACAATTTTGAAAAGATTGTGCCAATGGAAATTATTCCAAAAATTGGAAGTATCGAATGTGCTGGATATCCTTGAAGCAGCTGACAATTGGAAAACGACCGATTATCATTTAGAATCTATTCGTATTATTCTAAACTTTAAATACCCATTTTTGTTCAGAGGAATAATTTTCAAATAATAATGAAAATGTGCCTATCACTGTATTCTTTGAAATTTTGTAATAAAATCATTGGTAAGATCCTATCTCTTTGTCCAAGGCTGGCCTAAAGTCCATTGTGAGTCGGAACAGTCCCTTTCTAACTTACCGAGAGGTGAGTAATCCGAACAATGCAGCTCCTGCGACCACGGGATTCATAGTCGTCCATGTGCTAAAGTTCAAAATGTAAACATTTAACAAGTTCTCATATTTGCATAACCGTCAATGAATTGTAACTCATCTATTTGTCGAGTTATCAACATTTATGAAATAATTAGCAGCATTCTCCATCACATTAGAAGAAATCGTTGGTAAGATTCTTATATTTTGGGCTTTATTTTGTCTTACAAGTGCACATTGCTATTTCCCTCCCAGGTTATATTTAACACAAAATCAACATCGAAAAACTCGTGAACAATACCGAATAATAAATCCTCAGAAATCCAAAGAGTAAAGCGCGAATGGCTCGTTAATGTGAAGAATCTTGATATAACCTGGGCTAGATCATACAGAATATCTTTGGCTCCAAGTTTTCATGCTGATTCGTAAACTCCCTGATTCCCCCGTGGAAAATCTCCAGAAGATGGTGCTCCCAATTGAGAAAACATACGGAAGAGCAACTGAAGCTGACGTGTCCTTTACTAATATAAATTCCGAACACCAGTCGATGAATTCATCCAATCGACCATAAAATGACTTGGTACAGGCCAACTGATTTTGTAGAAACTCCGTTGCCACCAAAGCTGCATGATGAAATCGAAAATTTTTTTTTTCGCAACTCAGCACTGAGCGATGTCAAAATCATCATTGATAATGCAGAGATATTTGCGCACAAGCTGATTCTCGGTGCACAGAGTCCAGTATTCCTCAGCATTTCTGGAACCAACGTGAGAGAGACGAAGAAGAATCCCATTATTATCCAAGATGTCGATGTTCACGTCATGACGTGATCAAAATATTTTCTCGTTTCTTTATACCTGTTTGGATAACCCCTTTGATGATACAAAAATGACATTGAAAATTTGAGAAGTCGTGGAGAAACATGATATCAGAAAGCTGGAAGATCTTTCAGAGAAGAAACTGTACAATCAGTTGACAGTAGTGAACGTTCCGGCAATTATCTATTATGCAGAGACTTTTAGTGCGGGGAGGTTGAAGGAGAAGTGCTTCAAATTTACTATGCAAAATAAAAAAGTTGTTAAAAACGAGACTTTCAAGATTCTAAGCCTGACGTAGCCAAAATTGATGTGTTTATACTCGAAGAATGTGATGGAGGAAGGATTTGTTGTAACGGGTTATTGAATACTAAAAGATATTGGGTACTAAACTGAGGAATTCCGGATTTTATTTGATACTTTTATACGTAAATAGAAAAAGTTGACGACGATTTCCTCCAATTACCCACAAGTGGAATTGGAAACTTGGCAAAATCAACGAAATTTAATTACTCTGGAATTATATCGAGAGCAAAGATAGATCGAACATAAAATTATGGATATTGAGACGAAAAAACACGCAATTTTTTGTCCAACGCTCATTTGTCGTTCACTGAATAAAAAATATAGAAGGAAGTAGTGTCAAATAGAAGTGTTGATGAAATAAGTGTAGATAGAGTTTATTAGACGACCCCACTGCGAAGCTGAGGAAACTTCAAATGAAAATATATGTCGATAGTTATTTTTGTGAATCTTTTACAAATTGATTTTTTTGGCCCAAAATTGAAGGTCTATTGACACTTTACACTTTTCGTTTTAAAATTTTTAAGTTTTTCGAGAATATCCTCGGTGCTAATTGCTGTAGCGCAGAAATTGAAGACCAAAACAAATGCTGAGCTCATTTGCTATCGATTCATAAGATTTTGAATTCATTTTCATAGTTTTTGGAAAAAGATATAAAAACAGGACTGATTTGCATAAAATGCCCTTTGACCTGATTCAAAATCATATAAATCCATACCAACGGAGCTCACGGTCGCGCTGATTATGGAGTTTTTACGCTAAGATAATTGGAATCGATTTCCATCAAAAACATAGGACAAGTAGATGAGCCCAGCGCACAATCAGATCGCTATATACAAAAAACCCTGCATTGTATATATATTTTGATCTTCGTTTGTTTTTTTTCAGAAAAGTGCAGCTCCACACACGCTGTTTATACACAGTGAAGACGTGATAATACATTGAAAACTTTCGAAGGATAAATTGAACAAAAGAGTATCAGCGTGGGAAAAGAAAAATTAGCATTTTGGATAGATGATTATGCGCCAATAGTCTCTGATATCCGGTGGAAAACAAGCAGCTGATTCTCACGTTTCAACAAAATATTGAAATTTATCATAATTCGATTGAGGTTTGTATTCCTATCTGCTTATCAATTCATCAATTTGTCCTTTTCTAAATTTTCCTGAAATTTCTTTTTGTAATGACGCACTTTTTTTTGCATTCAGGTGCTGTTATTTGACTCCATCTTGTCTTCACGATCAATTCACAATGAATAAATTGAATGTTAAAGGAATGATAGTGGGCTCTTATTCGCACGATTTCGTGCTTGAGCACTATGATATTTGGTATAACTCTACTGAATTTACAATTGAAGGAATAGAAGACTGTAACTTCCAAATTCAAGTATGCGAGAGTGAGCACCCGCACAGTTTGCAGATATCAGTGAACAAGAGTAATGAGAAAAGGGGCTTTGCTAAGATTACCATCTCCTTCCGCCAGAAGAAGATTATGAGAATTGTTGATGACTGGACCAACATTTGCTTCATGATGAGTGAACTTTCACATTCAACTGTAATAAATATCAAGATCAAATGTGAAATAATTTGGTATTTGACAACAGAAGATCCTAGTCCAATAGAAGCTCCAGTGAATTTATTTTCAGGCTTGAAGGATTTCCAATTGAATGCATCATTGAGTGATTTAAAAATTTCTATTAATGGAGAAGAATTGCCTGCACACAAAATTATTCTCGCAGCCAACAGTCCTGTATTCCTCCGTATGTTTGAGACTGATATGAAAGAAAAAACAGATA
Organism: Aleiodes leptofemur; assembly: GCA_963942555.1. Taxonomy (NCBI): domain Eukaryota; kingdom Metazoa; phylum Arthropoda; class Insecta; order Hymenoptera; family Braconidae; genus Aleiodes; species Aleiodes leptofemur. Next base: position 6,654,779 of record OZ012615.1, on the reverse strand, counting down.
ATCGCATCGTTATTGAAGGAATTGAGTTGAATGTCATGAAAATCGTTTTATCAATTTTGTACACTGGTCATGATAAAGATTTAGATGAAGTTGAAATGGCAATGAAGGTATTGATTGTTACTGAAAGATATGACATGGAAACTTTGAAAAGATTGTGTGAATGGAAACTATTCCAGAAATTAGAAATATCGAATGTGCTGGGCATTCTTGATGTGGCTGCCAATTGTAACGCTGAAGTATTACGTGCGGAATGTATTAATTTTATCGTTCGAAATAAGGAACGAATGGTTAAAGCAAAAGATTTGACAACTATTTGTCACCGAACACCCGAAGTGATGTGCGAATTACTCAAAAAATTGATGAGTACCCCATCATACCAAATTATTGATAACTCATAGTTCAATTGGAAATTAACAAATAATAATTTAAAATCTACTCGCATTATTCTCAACTTTGGATACTCATTGTTGCCAAGAGGGATAATTTTGAAATAAATGAAAAAATCTGCTTTTGACCTTATTTTATTTATCCCTTTCATGAAGTCATTGAAATGATCTTATCTCTTTATCCAAGATCAAACCAAAATCCAATGGAGACAGAAACAGTCCTTTCCTAATTTACTGAGAGAAGAACAGTCCGAACAATGTGACTGCTGTGGTCACGTGATCCACAGTCATCCATGTGCAAAAACGCGGTACGTAAACATTTACAAAGCTCTAATGTTCGCAAAAGTGTCAATGAATTGTAACTAATCTCTTCTTCGGATTGTCTACATATCAAAAGAAATCGACGGCATTCTACATCACATCAGAAGAAATTGTGAGTAATATTCTCACATTCTCACACTCTATTTTGGCTATATATTCCTATATATATATAGCCATATATATGGTTATGCACCAATCAGAATTGTATTGTTGACATAGACATGGATACAAGCCTTCAGTTCTTTTCCCATAATAACAGTATTTAATCAGCCAGTGATATATTGACTGTTAGCCATTGAAACACGACAGTTTCTGATATCCGGTAGAAAACAAACAGTTGATTCTCACGCTTTGTCGTGAAATTCCAATTCAACATAACATTCAATTGGGGTTTGTATTTCTATCATGTTATCATTTCATCAATTTTTCCTTTTCAATTTCTACGTGCTATTTCTTTCTGCAGTTCATGCGTTTTTTTTCTGTGCAGGTATCGTTATTCCGCTACGTGTCATCTTTTTGAGAGATTTGGGATGAGTCCCTCCAATTCTAATGAAATCGTCGGCTTTTGTTCGCATATAATCCATATATTTGAATGGAATACTTGGTATACGTCTGAAAAATTCACAATTGAGGGGATAGATGATTGTAACTTCAAAATTGGAGTACACGAATCAGAGGAACAGGGCCATATGTTGACGATAGCAGTGACGAAGGATAATAAGAAGAGTGCATTTGCTAAGATTACCGTTTCCTTTCTTCAAGAGGAGATAACGAAGATTGTGGATGACTGGACTGAAATTTGCCCATTCGCAGGCGAAGTTTCAGGAACAATTGAAAATGTTAAGATCAACTGTGAAATAATCTGGTACGGGAAAACGAAAGATTCTCATTCAATACAAGCTTCACTAAATTCATTTTTGGACTTCAAGGATTTATATTCAAATTCATCGCTGAGTGATTTACAAATTTCTATTAATGGAGAAGAATTGTCTGCACACAAATCTATCCTCGCAGCCAATAGTCCTGTATTCCTCAGTATGTTTGAGACTGATATGAAAGAGAAAAGAGAAAATCGCATTGTTATTGAAGGAATCGAATTGGACGTCATGAAAGTCGTCTTATCAATTTTGTATACTGGTCATGATAAAGATTTAGATGGAGACGAAATGGTGAAGAAGGTATTGATTGTTGCCGAAAGATACGAGATGACATCTTTGAAAAGATTATGTGAATGGAAATTATTTCAGAAATTGGAAGTATCGAATGTCCTGGATATTCTTGGAGCAGCTGACAATTGCAACGCTGAAGCTTTATGTGTGTCATGTATAAATTTTATCGTCCAAAATAAAGAACAAATAGCTGAATCGAAATATTTGGAAACTATTTGTCTTTGCAAGCCCGGCGTGATATGCGAATTACTCAAAAAATTAATGGTTATTCGATAATTGTTGATCCATGAAACTATTGGATAATTGAAAAATATTCGTCTAAAATCCAGTCGCATTATATTAAATTTTGAATACTTATGTCTAAACAGAGAGATAATTTTGAAATAAAAAATAATAATTTCTGATTATCATCCTAATTTTTTAAATTTTTCTCATGAAATCATCGAAAATATCCCATCTCTTGTCCAAGGTCGAGATAGAATCCAATGTGTGTCGAGAGAGTCCCTTCCTAACTTACCGAGAGGTCCACATCGAGAGTAGTCCATATAGTACGGCTACTGTGGAGGGGGCTTGCAGTCGTCCATGTGTAGAAGTGTAGTGCGAAAGTATAGTCTTTGATATCCGGTGGAGACCAAACAGATGACTTTCATGCTTCGACAAAACATTTCAATTAGAAATTCGACATAATTCGATTGAGGTTTGTATTTCAATTTTTGTATTCCTATCATGTTATTGATTCATTAGTTCGCTCTTCTCGAAATTTCTCGAAGATGTCTTTATGGAATTGACAAATTGTTTTTATTCAGGTGCCGTTGATTGACTTCATCGTGTTTTTTCGGGAGATTCAAAATGACTTCATTAAATTTCAAAGGAATAGTGGGCTCTCATTCGTATAAATTCATGATCAGTGAATACGATACTTGTTTTAACTCTAACGAATTCACAATTGAAGGAATAGACAATTGTCACTTCCAAATTCAAGTATACGAGAAGAGGGAGCCGCATAGCTTGCAGATATCAGTGAAGAAGAGCAATAAGAAAAGGGCTTTCGCTAAAATTACCGTCTCCTTCCACCAAAAAGAGGTAACGAGGGTTGTGGATGACTGGACCAACATCTGTTCATTGACAAGTGAACTTTCAATATCAATTAGAAATATTACGATTATTTGTAATATAGTTTGGTATGGTACAATAGATGATTTCAGTTCAATACCAGCTTCACTGAATTTATTTACGGAGTTCAAGAATTTCCATTTGAATTCATCATTGAGTGATTTACAAATTTCAATTAGTGGAGAAGAATTGCCTGCACACAAATTCATCCTAGCAGCCCACAGTCCTGTATTTCTCAGTATGTTTGAGACTGATATGAAAGAAAAAAACGAAAATCGCATCGTTATTGAAGGAATTGAATTGAACGTTATGAAAATTGTTTTATCAATTTTATACACTGGTTATGATAAAGATTTAGATGAAGTGGAAATGGCTATGAAGGTACTGATTGTTGCTGAAAGGTATGACATGAAGACTTTGAAAAGATTATGTGAATGGAAACTAATCCAGAAATTAGAAGTATCGAATGTGCTGGACATTTTTGATGAGGCTGACAATTGCAACGCTGAAACATTACGTGCAGAATGTGTAAATTTCATCGTTCAAAATAAGGTGGAAATGACTAAATCAGAAGGTTGGAAAACTGTTCGTCACCGCCAACCCAGCTTGATGAGCAGACTAGTGAATAAATTTATGACTACCCCATAATTAATGACTAATTATACCATTGGAAATTGATGAATAATCATCTGGAATGTACGTGTATTATTCCAATCTTTGGATATCTATTTTTGCCCAGAGTAATAATTTTGAAATAAAGAAAATAATTTCCGCTCATGACCGACTCAATTCTTATCTTTATCATGAAATAATTGAAAAGATTCTATCCTTATCCAAGGTCGAATTAATATTCAATGTAGATCGAAACAGTCCTTTCCTAACTTACCGAGAAGTGCGTAATCCAAACAATACGACCACGGAATTCACAATCGTCCATGTACAAAAGTACAGTACGTAAACATTCAATTCAACAAGTTCTGATATTTGCAAATAAATGCGTTGTAATAAATGAGTTGTGATTAACCTATTGATTGGATTATCTACATTTGGAAAATAATAACTGGCATTCTACAACAAATTAGAGGAAATTGTTAGTAATATTCTACACTTTATTTTATTTCATAAGTGCACGTTGCTATTTTTTCTCCAAATTCCATTAAAAAAAATATCAACATCAAAAACACTCGTGAATCATATCGAATAGTGAATCCTCAGAGATTCAGAGAGAAAAGTGTGAATGGACAGTTTATTTAAATGATTTCTATTTAACCGGGATCAGATCGGAGAGGGGATTAATAGAGAATATAATTGGCTGTAAGTTTTTCTTGGCGATTCGTAAATCTCTCGAACCCCCTGTGAAAAATCTCCAGTTGGTGGTGGTGATAACGATTGAAAAAACATGCGGAGGAGCCACGAAAGCTGATGTAACTGTTTCCTTTGATAATTCAGAAAGTTCTGTCAAATCTGTAAAAGCAATCAAACAAATTGGGAGATAGATAAAACTCTGGGACTTCAATGAATTCTGAATCCCTATAGATAAGTTTACCGAATCGACCATCAAATGTGATATGAATTGGGCCTGGACGAAAAATATCGCCAAAGCTCCATCACCACCAAATCTGCACGATGAAATCGAGAATTTCCTCTTCAAATAATCAGTGAACAATGTCAAAATAATCATTGATGATGAAGAGATACTCGCGCACGAACTGATTCTCGATGGACACAGTCTATAGTATTTCTCAGCATGTTTGAAACCGAAATAAGAGAGGCAACAGAGAACCGTATAGTTATCCAGGATATCGGTGTTAAGGTCATGAAAAATGTTTCGATGATACAAAAATGACATTGGAAGTTTTAGGAGTAGGCGGCAATCTAATATCAGAAAACTGAAACATTAAATGAAAAATAACTTCCGACACATGTTGACTGAAGTCCAATCTTCTAAAAAATTAAATCCAAGCTGAGGAAATTTCAAGTGACATCATGTGTCGGAACTTATTTTTGTGAATTTTTTAGAAAGTTACTCTTGTGACTCAAATTCAAAGGTTTATTAACACTTTACACTTTCGACTTATGAAATTTTTTAGTTTTTCGATGATATCATCGATTCTAATGGCTGTAGCGCAGCAATTAAAAAAAAGAGGAATGGTGAGCTCAGTTGCTATCGATTTACATGATTTTTGATCAATTTTCATCGTTTTTTGAAAAAGATATATAAGAAAGAACTGATTTGCATACATTGCCCTTTGATCTCATCCAAAACCATATCAATCCATCGCAAATGAGCTTACCCTTTCACTGATTATGCGGAAAGGTGGAGTTTGTACGACAACTGGAACTGGAGATATTCCTAAAATTCAATACCAACTTATGAATTTTCATCAAAAACATGGGCCAAATGGATAAGCCCTGTGTACAATCAGACTGCCATTTAAGGAAAGCCCTGCATCATGTATATAGGGATTCTGATTTGCGTTCATTTTTATGTGTTTCAGAAAAGTGCATACATTGCAAGACGTGCTAAAAATTTGGAAGGTTTTAAAGAATACATTGAACAGAAGCGTATCCACTTGGAACAATAAAAGGAAAACTAGCATTTTAGCTACATAGCTATGCGCCAATAGTCTCTGATATCCAGTGGAGGACGAACAACTGAGTCTCAAGTTTCGAGAAAGTATTGCAATTAGACATAACTCAATTGAGGTTTGTATTTCCATCTGGTTATCAATTCCTTGATTTTTCCTTTCCGAAAATTTCCAAATATTTCTTTCTGTAATTGACGCATTTTTTTGTTCAGGTGGAGTTATTTGGCTTGATCTTGTCTTTTCGGGAAATTCAAAATGAATTCAACGAATTTTAAGAGCATTGTAGGCTCTTATTCGCATGAATTCACCTTTGGTAGATTCGATATTTTGTTTAGCTCTCCCGAATTCACAATTGAAGGAATAGATGACTGTAACTTCCAAATTCAAGTACGCGAGAGACAGCAGCCGGTGAGCTTGCAGATATTCGTGATAAAGAGTCATGCGAAAAAGGTTTCTGCTAAGATTACCGTTTCTTATCATCAAAAGATGATAACAAGAATTGTGGAGGATTGGACCACGTCGTGTTCATTGGCAAATGAATTATTAGAATCAGTTATAAATGATATTAAAATCAACTGTGAAATAATCTGGTATGGGACAACAGAAGATTCTAATTCAATAAAAGCTCCACTGAATTTAACTCCGGACTTCAAGAATTTCCATTTGAATTTATCATTGAGTGATTTAAAAATTTTCATTGATGGTGAAGAATTGTTTACACACAAAGTTATTCTCGCCGCCCACAGTTCTGTATTCTTCAGTATGTTTGAGACTGATATGAAAGAGAAAAGAGATAATTGCATTGTTATTGAAGGAATTGAATTAAACGTCATGAAAATTGTTTTATCAATTTTATACACTGGTGATGATAAAGATTTAGATGAAGTGGAAACAGCAAGAAAAGTATTGATTGTTGCTGAAAGATATGATATAAAATCATTGAAAAGATTGTGTGAGTGGAAATTATTTCAGAAATTAAAAGTATCAAATGTGATGGACATCCTTGATGAAGCTGATAATTGCAACGCTGTATCCTTACATGCAGGATGTATAAATTTCATCGTTCGACATAAGAAACGAATGGCTAAATTAGAAGATTGGAAAACTTTTTGTCACCGCCAACCCAAAACGATATGCAACTTACTTAATACATTGATGACTACCTGATAATTGATAACCCGTCAGATTATTGAACAATTGAAAATAATGATTTGGAATACATTTGTATGATTCTAAACTTGTAATACTCTTCTTTTGCTCAAAAGGATAATTTTGGAACTAAAAAAAACAATTTCTATTTATAATCTTAAACTTTTTCACCATTTCCATGAAATCATTGAAAAGATTACATCTCCTGCCCAAGGTTCAACTAAAATCCAATGTAAATCGAAACAGTCCCTCTCTAACTTATCGAGAAGTGAGTAGTCCTTACAATACGGCTACTGCAACCACAGGATCCACAGTTGTCCATGTGCAAGAGTACAAAAAAAATCAGTTATATTTCAAACTATTTGAAAATAATCAGAAATTTGGAAATTTGTAGATTTAGAAATTCCGTGATATTTTTCGAGATTTTTGATAAATTTAATATTTTTGCCGAACTTTTTTCGAAATTTTTCTGAAATCGAACTCCGGCAACCTTTCTTTGCCACTTGAAACATTAAAAAATAGTTTTATTCCAAACTATTTGAAATTAATCAGAAATCTGGAAATTTGTAGATTTCGAGATTTCGTGACATTTTTCGAAATTTTTGGTAAATTCAATATTTTTACCACATTATTACAGTACGTTGACATTCAACAAACTCTAACATTCGCAAAAGTGGGAATAAATTATGATTAATCTATTAGTCAGATCATCTACATTTAAAAATAATCACCGGTATTCTCCATTATATTAGAAGAAATTGTTGGTAACTTTCTCAAATTTCACAATTTATTCTCACTATATATTCCCACATATGGCTATGCGCTAATGGGAATTATATTGATATGGATAAACAGGGGCCCGATGCTTCAATTCTCTCCACATCATTAGCAGTGTTAAATGAGTCAGTAAAATATCCACCACTAGTCATTGAAGCCCCATAGTCTCTGATATCCGGTGAAGAAGAAACAGTTGATTTTCACATTTTGGGGTTTGTATTTAGGGTTTGTATTTTTATAATATTATTAATTTATAGATATTTCTCTCTGTAGTTCACGCATTTTTTTTCTGCGCAGGTGCGGCTATTCCGCTACGTATAATCTTTTCAAGTGGCTTAGGATGAATAATCCGAATTCTGATGGAATTGTCGGCTTTTATTCGCATATGTTCTGTATACGTGGATTGGATTGTTGGTATACGTCTGACAAATTTACAATTGGAGGAATAGATGATTGTAATTTTGAAATTGGAGCATACACCTCAAAGAGAAAGAGCCACATATTAACAATAGCAGTGACGAAGGATAATAATAAAAGCGTCTATGCTAAGATTACTGTCTCCTTCCTCCAGAAAGAGATAACCAAGATTGTAGACAACTGGACCGAGGTTTGCCCATTTGCAAGTGAGGCTTTTGGATACCTTGATAATATTAAAATCAACTGTCAAATAATCTGGTATGGCAAAACAGCAGATTCTAGCCCAATACAATTTCCACTGAATTTATCTTCGGACTCCAAAGATTTTCATTCGAATTCATCATTCAGTGATTTACAAATTTCCATTAATGGAGAGGAATTGTCTGCACACAAATTTATTCTCGCAGCCTACAGTCCTGTATTTCTCAGTATGTTTAAGACTGATATGAAAGAAAAAAGAGAAAATCGTATTGTTGTTGAAGGAATTGAATTACACGTTATGAAAGTCGTTTTATCAATTTTGTACACTGGTTATGATAAAGATTTAGATGAAGTAGAAATGGCAAAAAAGGTGTTGATTGTCGCTGGAAGATATGGTATGACAAATTTGAAAATATTGTGTGGATGGAAACTATTTCAGAAATTAGAAGTATCGAATGTCCTGGATATCCTTGATGAGGCTGATACTTACAACGCTGAAGCATTACGTTCAGCATGTATGGATTTTATCCTGGGAAATAAGGCAAAAATAGCTGAATCAAACAATTTGGAGACTATTTGCCATCAAAAACCTAAAGTGGTCTGCGAATTACTCAAAAAATTGATGTTCACCTGATAATTGATAACTGTTGAGACTATTGGATAATTGATGGATAATCATTTGGAATTCACTCGTATTGTATCGAACTTTGAGTACCCATTTCTGCCCGAAAGGAGAATTTTGGAATAAAAAAAAACATTTCTGCTTATAAACGTAATTTTTTTCATCATTTTCATGATATTATTGAGATGATCTCATCTCTGATCCAGAGTTGAACTAGAATCCAATGTGGATTGAAACAGTCCCTTTCTAACTTATCGAGTGGTGAGTAGTGTGAACAATGTGACTACTACGGCTACAAGATTCACAGTCATCCGTGTGCAAAAGCACAGTACGCAAGCATTCAGCAAGTTCTAATATTCGCAAAAGTGTGAATAGATTGTAACTCATCTATTCGTTGAGTTATGCATATTTCAAGAATATTCAGCGACGTTTTACATCACATTCGATGAAATCATTGGTAAAATTTTCATATTTTACACTTTATTTTCATCTCACAGGTGCACATTGTTATTTTTCACGAGATTTCATGGAAAACATTAAATTCAACATTAGAAAAATTGTGAACAATGTCTTTTTGTCTGTTTTTCGAAGATATTTCCGGTTCTCAAGGCTGTAGCATGGACATTCAGAAAGCAGGTGAAACGTGAACTCAATGGCCATTGATTTCTATGGTTTGGAATCAATTTTCACCGCTTCTTGAAGACGATATAGGGGAAAGCACAGATGGTAAATGAGTTCATCTTTCCACTGTTTTTTTCATTTCCGGGCTACCACCAGAAGAACCGGAGAAATTCTCAGAAATCACTCCACATGTCCAGGCAATGTCCAAGCAGACTGTGCTTCCAAAAAACCATTGCATCACAGATATCCATTTCTAGATTCTTGCTCCTTTTATTCAAAAAGTAGCGCAATCAGATTGGAAGGGTTTGAAGAATATATTGAACAGGAATGTAGAAACTTGAAACATTAGAAATAAAAATTGTGGTATTTCAGCTACCTGGTTATGCGCCAATGGGAATTGTATCGACATGGATTCCAGCCTCCAATTCTTTTCACATAATCCTTTACATGTATCTTCAAAAGAGATCCAGGGATACGAAAGAAATTTACCGCTCAGCACTCAACTCTACTTATCGGTCCCAAATCTCATGAGGCTGAGGTGTACAGTTCTACAGCTAGACTAAAGCAAGTACTTTAGGTATCCGTTGGGACTTTCCCTTTTTGCTAACCGTTCAAGCTCTTCATAGTCTCTGATATCCGATGGAGAACAAACAGTTGTCTCACGTGTTGACGAAATCTTTTAATCAAACATGAAATTCAATTGGAGTTCGTATTTTTATCATGTCATCGTTTTATTAATTTACCCTTCTCAATTTTTCAGGAATACTTCTTTCTGCAGTTAACGTATTTTTTTCGGTGTAGGCGATGTTATTTCGCTACTCGTCACTTTTTGAGAGACTTAGGGTGAGTACTTCCAATTCTGATGGGATACTTGGCATACATCTGAAAAATTCACAATTGAAGGAATAGGTGATTCTAACTTTGAAATGGAAGTACAAGATTCACAGTAAGAGGATTGTTAATCAATTGATCTTAGTATGAATGGAAAAATGTAGTTTGAATTTCCCCGCCGGATCTTCCTTCAGTTTGTTGGTTGGACTAGAGAGTGCACTGTACATATCCGCCTGGGGAGAGATTCCGCGCGTTATAAGCAGTATCCAATTAGCCTTTTTTTTTTTTTAATCTTGAATTATTTATAATTGCACTTAGTAAAACGTTAGTATTTCGTTCGCGAGTGATTGTAGTGCTGTTAAAATCGTTTAAGAGTTAATTGGTTAATTGTAATTAAATAAAATATAACACAAAGCTAACGCTTTTACGTTATAACGCAGTACCTTATAACGCGCGGAATCTCTCCCCTGGAGGTTTCACAGTCTCTGATATCCGGTGGAGAACGAACAGGTTATTTTCACGTATTTCCACATTTTGGTAGAAGACACTTCAACTAGGCATAATTCAATTGAGGTTCGTATTTCTATTATGGTACCAATTCATTAACTCGCTCTTCCCGAAATTCTTCGATGATTTCTTTTCGTAAATGACATATGTTTTCTGTTCAGGTACTGTTATTTGACTTCAGTTTGTCTTTTCGGAAGATTCAGAATGAATCCAATGAATCGTGGAAGAATAGTAGGCTCTTTTTCGTACCTATTCTTTATTCGTCAATATGATATTTGGCTTACCTCTCCCCTGTTTAGAATTAAAAAGATAAATAACTGCAACTTCCAAATTCGAGTATGCGAGAAAAGAGAGCCACATAGCTTGCAGGTATCATTGAAGAAGAGCAACAAGAAAAGTAATTCTGCTAAGATTACCGTCTCCTTTCATCAAAAGGAGATAACGAGGATTGTGGATGACTGGGTCGACACTTGTTTATTGACAAATGAAGTTTTAGAGTCAACTGTAGAGGATATTGAGATCAGCTGTGAAATAATCTGGTATGATACAACATCAGATTCTAGTCCAATACAAGCTCCATCGAATTTATTTTCGGACTTGAAGAATTTCCATTTAAATTCATCATTGAGTGATTTAAAAATTTCCATTAGTGGAAAAGAATTGCCTGCACACAAATTTATCCTAGCAGCCCACAGTCCTGTATTCCTCAGTATGTTTGAGACTGATATGAAAGAGAAAAGAGAAAATCGCATCGTTATTGAAGGAATTGAATTGGACGTAATGAAAGTTGTTTTATCAATTTTATACACTGGTTGTGATAACGATTTAAATGAAGTAGAAATGGCATTGAAGGTATTAATCGTTGCCGAAAGATATGCCATGAAAACTTTGAAAACATTGTGTGAATGGAAATTATACCAGAAATTAGACGTATCGAATGTGCTGGACATTCTTGAGGAAGCTGACACTTGCAACGCTGAAGCATTACGTGAAACATGTATGAGTTTTATTGTTGAAAATAAGAAACAAATGCCTGGAGCAGAATACTTGACAACTATTTGTCGTCGAAAACCCGAAGTAGTGAGCGAATTACTCAAAATATTCATGGATATGCCATAGCTGTTAAACTATAGGATCATTGGGAGTCAACCAATAATCATCTGGAATCTCTTCGTATTATCTAAGTTTTGGATACCCATTTTCTGCCAGAGAGATACTTTTGAAATAAACAAGAATAATTTCTTCGTATGAACGTGATTCTTATTTTATTCGTGAAATAATCGCAAAGATCCTATCCTTATCCAAGGTGCGACTAATAGTTAATGTGTGTCGAAACAGTCCCTTCCTAACTTACCGAGAGGTGAGTAGTCTGGACAATGTAACTACTGCCACGGAATTTACAGTCGTCCATGTGTAAAAGTGCAGTACGTAAACATTCAACAAGTTCTGATATTTGCAAAAGTATAAATGAATTGTGATTAAACATTCATCAGATTCGCTACATTTGAAAAATAATCACCGGCATTCTACATCAAATTAGAAGAAATTGTCAGTAATATTCGCATATTCTACACTTCATTTTATTCCATAAGTGCACGCTGCTATTTTTTTTCCAAATTTCATTCAAAAAAAATATCAACATCAAAAACACTCGTGAACTATATCGAATTGTAAATCCTTAGAGATTCAAAGAGAAAAGTGTGACCGGATAGTTGATTTGAATAATTTCTATTCAACTGGGACCAGGGGAGCTATTCTCGTGTCTTAATATATTTACAATTTCGCTCCCGTCAGAGGGCATCTCGCCTGGATTTGAACCGAACTGATGAAACTTACGAACGCTATGTGTTTCACTAAACAATGAAGATGGTTGAGATACGATTCTTAGTATTGCTCTGAAGTAAAAGAATCATTTTATTATCAATAAATCGAATTAAAATGATAATTTCAAGTGTAAATCATGTTTTCCGCTATCAGTATTCTATACTCATGTAGTGGAGAAATGAGCAAGTGTTATGAAAATCCAGCAAAATGACTGGATATTACTCATATCGCCCTCTGACGGGAGCAATATCATAAATATTTTAAGACACGAGAATAGCTCCCCAGAGGGATTATTATAGAGTGAGAATTCGTACCGAGTTCTCAGAATTCGAGTAAACTCAGTGACGTAAAGAAAAGTAGTGGGGGACTCGCGCGATAATTGGTTGAGTTGGGCCTCGGCTCTACCGGGATCGAGCGGGAATAGCCGAGTGCACCCAACGCCAACTCGTGGGAGAGAAGACTCGTTCTTCTTCTCCCGGGACACCGTGGTGGTCACATCGTGTCGAGACAATTGAGATAAAATTAAAGAAAAAGAAAGAGAAAATTGTAGAGAAATTCGAGAAATTAAGGAAAATTAAGCGAGAAGTTAAAGAGGCCAAGACGGACGGAAGGAGCGCGCACAAAGTAAGGTACGCGAGTCCCCAAATAAGAGACATTTTGAGTTAATATCATTGATTTATTTATAAAAAGAGTAAAACTGGAAAGACGCCGAGTTAGCGTCTGTTTGAGGTGTATCCACCCAAGCAAAATTAAAGTTATTTTTGTTCATTCTGAGTTACGTTCAAGGTTAATAATTAAAGTGAAATAATCATCATATTATTCCAAAAAAAATCCTATTTTCTCTGATTTAATGTACACATACTATTTTTTTTGAATATATCTAATTTTTTGTTATTCAAACCGAAATTTTCAGGAGCTTGTGTAAAGTTTTTTCGTCTGTCCGAATACCCAAAGGGAGGGTCCCTTCCCCCCCCTTGAGACAATATAGGAGTCTCACGTAAGAAAGCGGGTTGAATTAACGTGTTTTTGGGGTTTATTATTTTATTATATTTACGATAAAACTTGGGGATTTGTCGTTTTCCCCCAAATTTGTAGAATTTTGTAAAAACGACTGGCGCCCATTTTTTCAAGAAGGCAAATTAATTGGGAGTAAATTGGGAAAAAACTAGAAGCATAAAATTGGGTCAAATTTAGAGAATTTCTTTGTGCCTTTAACGGTTGGCTCAAGGTCAATTGAGCAAACCGTTACAAGTTGATCGAGGACTATATCAGCAATTGATGTATTCTATAATTGGAATTTGAATAAATCGTTCAAAAAATACAAATTTCCCAATGAAATTTGTCTGTTTTTTCAAAATATCTCGAGATCTACATGAGATTGGGAAATTCTCATGATTCCATTGAATTCCTGAGGAAATTTGAGCTGGAAACCATATATCGGAAGTGATTTTTGCGTTTTTCGATTTTTTTTAGGCCTCAACTCAAATTTGGGCCCAAAAAGGAGTTTTTTCAAAAAAAATGCCAAAAATCCCTTGTGATACATGTTTTCCGGCTAAAATTTCCTCAGCTTATCGATGGAATCATCAAAAATATTCTATCTTCGATGCTTTCCTCAAAGACCCCGGAAAATCAAATTATTATTAGGTATGGCTATTCATAATACGTTACAAGGTTACCGGCGTCGATATGAGTAGTCGACGTACTGCAATGGGACGGATATTTTGGGACAAATCTTTCTCAAAATACGATTTTTATGTATTTTAGGTGGGCCGAGACCTACGGGGGAACCTGTGGGAGAGCCTGATTGTGAGCCTGAGGGCGAACTTGAGTCAGAGCCGGAGTGGGAGCTTGAATGGGAGTCTGAAATGGAGCCTGAGTGGGAGCCTGAGTGGGAGCCTGAGTGGGAGCCTGAGTGGGAGCCTGAGTGGGAGCCTGATTGTGAGCCTGAGGGCGAACTTGAGTCAGAGCCTGAAATGGAGCCTGAGTGGGAGCCTGAGTGGGAGCCTGAGTGGGAGCCTGAGTGGGAGCCTGAGTGGGAGCCTGAGTGGGAGCCTGAGTGGGAGCCTGAGTGGGAGCCTGAGTGGGAGCCTGAGTGGGAGCCTGAGTGGGAGCCTGAATGGGAGCCTGAAATGGAGCCTGAGTGGGAGCCTGAAATGGAGCCTATGGGAGAATCCGAAAGTGAACCTGAAGATCAAGCCTGAAGGTCATATCGTAGATGAGATGATCATTTCATCACATAATATATCAGCAATCGATGTTTTCTACAATTGAAATGTGAATAAATTGTTTCAAAAATACGATTTTTTAAAGGAAATTGTTCAGTTTTTTTCTAAATATCTCGAGATCTAAGCGAGATCGAGGCATCCTCGTGTTTCTATTGAAATCCTGAGAAAATTTGAGCTGGAAACCATATGTCGGAAGTAATCTGTATTTTATTCTATCTCAAATTTGGGCCCAAAAACCGATTTTTGGGCCCGAATTCTTAAAAAAATTCAAAAGTCACTTGTGACATATGTTTTTCATGTCAAATTTTCTCAGCTTTGCAATGAAATCGTCAAAAAAATTCCATCTCCAGCACTTTCCTCAGAACTCGCCAAAAATCAGTATTATTGAAGTTTTTAATCAAAAAAAAAATTTAATTCCCATTTCCAAACGTCATTATTTCTCTTTTTCATGCTCTCGCAGTTGAATCCATCAATTATCATCACTAAAGTGAATTACGAAATAATCATTGTAATATTGCCAGAAAAAAAATCAATAAAATTTCCATAAAAAAAGCTGCCGCAAGGCTTCGAATAAAATTTCCAATTCACGATATCATTTAACAGTAAATTATCGATTTATAAGTGATATTGATATTCTCAACTCAATTTTTTTTTTTTTTATAATGTTATGTGTATCCAGCTGTTCTTTTTGACCATTAAGAACTTCCGTATTGGGACCCATCACGTTTTCAACTAAAAATTTATCCACGTGACATTTATTTTTATGCCCTCATTGGGCCATTTACGCCAGTTATGGTTGCTCACGGATACGTTACGGTTTTACCAACTTCGGGTATGACCAATGGACTCAGTGCACACAATTCGATCATCATTAAGTTTTAAGTAACTGCAATTTTAAAATGCATTGTTCTATATAAAAGTTGAGTGAAAATTTAGTTGAAAAAATCGACCGAATTTGAAGATTTGGATTTTGATTAGATTGATGTGGATTATATTGTGAATATCTTAGAAGCCGTTGAGTTTAGGAGAAAATGTCAGAAGATCTTTATTGTAGAGGATTGAATTTTCTACAAAAATGGTCTCGTGACCAATTCTCGTAAACTCAATGGTTTTCAAATGCACTTTGAGTGAAGTAAACCCCTTATCTTTTTGATGCTGTATCAAAGATGATATTTTTCTACATTTTTCTGAATTTTTTCATAATTTTTGAAACGCCCTAAATCGGATGGGAATAACGAAATTATTAAAAAACCACAGGATTGACCCATTATTTAAAAACAATTGGCGAAGTGAACAGCATTTTATCCAAATAATAGAAGAAAAAAATATTCAATTCACCGTAAAGTTATCGAGAAATTTTAATTAGAAGGTAGTCGTAACTATTTCTCTCTCTCTCTCTCTCTCTCTCTCTCTCTCTCTCTCTCTCTCTCTCTCTCTCTCTCTCTCTCTCTCTCTCTCTCTCTCCCTCTTTCTCTCTCTCTGTCTCATGCATGTGATAGGAGATTAGTAATGTTAAAAAAAATTCGAGAAACAAAAAAAATTATATTCACAAGCTGAAGACATGACTATCGAATAAAATCGTTCATTTTTTTTCTAAATATTTCAGGATCTAAGCTAGATCGAGTGAGCTTGCAGATATTATTGAAGAAGAGCAGCGAGAACAGGAATTCTGCCAAGATTACCGTCTCCTTTTATCAAAAAGAGATAACGACGATTGTGGATGACTGGGTCAACACTTGTTCATTGACAAATGAAATTTTAGGGTTACCTGTAACTGACATTAAGATCAACTGTGAAATAATCTGGTATAATACAAGAAAAGATTCTAGTCCAATACAAGCTCCAACGAATTTATTTTCGGACTTCAAGAATTTCTATTTAAATTCATCATTGAGTGATTTAAAAATTTCCATTAGTGGAAAAGAATTGCCTGCACACAAATTTATTCTAGCAGCCCACAGTCCTGTATTCCGCAGCATGTTTGAGACTGATATGAAAGAAAAAAAAGATAATCGTATCGTTATTGAAGGAATTGAATTGGACGTCATGAAAATCGTTCTATCAATTTTGTACACTGGTTGTGATGAAGATTTAGATGAAGCGGAAATGGCATTAAAGGTATTGATTGTTGCCGAAAGATATGACATGAAAACTTTGAAAACATTGTGTGAATGGAAATTATGCCAGAAATTAGAAGTATCGAATGTGCTGGACATTATTGAGGAGGCAGACACTCGAACGCTGAAGTATTATGTGCAGCATGTATGAATTTCATCTTTGAAAATAAAAAACAAATGGCCGGAGCAGAATCTTTAAAAACTATTTGTCACCGAAAACCTGAAGTGGTGTACGAATTACTCAATAAATTTATGAGTACCCCATAATTCATAACTTATAGGATCATTGGAAATCCACCAATAATCATTTGAAATCTCCTCGTATTATTCTAAATTTTGAATCTCGATTATTCCTTAGAGCGATAATTTTGTAATAAACAAATGATAATTCTGTTTATGATCGTATTTTTTGAAATATTTTCCATGGAATCATTGAAAAAATCCTATTCTTTATCCAAGGTCAAACCAAATCCAAAGTCGGTCGAAACAGTCCCTTCTTAACTTACCGAGAGGTGAGTAATCCGAAAAATGTGGCTACTGTGACCAAGTGACTCACAGTTGTCCATGTGCACAAATACAATACGTAAACATTCAACGAGTTCTAATATTCGCAAACTGTTAATCTATTGTAATTAATCTATTTGTGTGATTATCCACATTTATGAAATAATCACCAGTATTCTCCATCACATTAGAGGAAACTGTTAGTAACATTGTCATATTATACATTTTATTTTGGTTATGCGCCAATAGGAATTGTGTTGACATAGATATGAACCCAAGCCGTCAATTCTCTTCACATCATTAGCAGTATTCAATTAGCCAGTGAAATATTCACCGCTAGCCATTAGAGCACCATAATCTTTGATATTTGCTCGAAGACTAATAGTTGATTCTCGCGCTTTGCCGTAACTTTTCAAGTAAAGGATAACGGAAGACCCAATAAATTGTAAATACTCAAACCCATTGTTTAGTAATGATTATCAATTTTTTTCATGAAATAACAGAAGCATCGATTCTTAATTACTCCTCTCAGCCGTTGACACACTTTCATGATGAAAATAATAATAAATATCGTCCAGCAATTGGTTTGAAAATTCAATACATACGAGGCCTTCTTCTGTTACCCCTTAAACATAGATTCAATTGAAGTTTGGATTTTTATCATGTCATCAATTCATGAATTTGCCCTTTTCGAGTTTTTTTCTGGATATTCCTTTCTGTAGCTCATCAGTTTTTTTTTCTGGACAGGCGCCATCATTTCGCTACATGTCATCTTTTCAAGCGATTCAGAATGAGTATCTCCAATTCTAATGGAATCGTCGGCTTTTGTTCGCATATAATCTATATACGCGATTGGGATACTTGGTATACGTCTGACAAATTCACGATTGTCGGAATTGATGATTGTAACTTTGAAATTGGAGTACAGGAGTCAGAGAAAAAGGGCCATATGTTGACGATAGCAGTGTTGAAGGATAATGCAAAAAGTGTTTCTGCTAAGATTACCGTTTCCTTCCTCCAAAAGGAGATAACACAGATTGTGGATAACTGGACCGGAATTTGCCCATTTGCAGGCGCGGCTTCAGGGAAGATTGCAAATATCAAGATCAACTGTGAAATAATCTGGTACGGTACAACAGAAGATTCCAATCTAATACAAGTTCCATTGACTTCATTCCCAGGCTTTAAGAATTTATATTTAAGTTCATCATTGAGTGATCTACAAATTTCCATCAGTGGAGAAGAATTGCCTGCACACAAATTCATTCTCGCAGCCCACAGCTCTGTATTCTTCAGTATGTTTGAAACTGATATGAAAGAGAAAAGAGAAAATCGCGTCATTATTGAAGGAATTGAATTGCATGTCATGAAAGTTGTTTTATCAATTTTGTACACTGGTTATGATAAAGATTTGGATGAAGTGGAAATGGCAAAAAGGTACTGATCGTTGCTGAAAGATATGGCATGACAAATTTGAAAATATTGAGTCAGTGGAAATTATTTCAGAAATTAGAAATATCGAATGTCCTGGCCATTCTTGATAAAGCTGATACTTACAACGCTGAAGCATTGCGTTCAGCATGTATGAATTTTATCGTTCGAAATAAGACAGAAATGACCGAAGCAGAAGATTTGGAGATTATTTGTCACCAAAAACCTAAGGTGGTCTGCGAATTACTCAAAAAATTGATGATTACCCGATAATTGATAACTCTTCAGACTATTGAACAATTCATAAATCATAATTTGAAATCCACTCGTGTTATTCTAAATTTTGAATACTCATTTTTGCCCAGAGCGATAATTTTGTAATAAAGAAATAATTTCTGCTAATAATCGTAGATTTTTTTATTATTCCTATGAAATTATCGAAAAGTTCTCATCTCTTGTCGATAGCTGAACTAGAATCCAATGTGGGTCGAGACAGTTCCTTCCTAACTTACCGAGAGGTGAGTCTCTGAACAATGTAACTACTAGGGCCAAGGAATTCACAGTCGTCCATGTGTAAAAGTGCAGTACGTAAACATTCAATAGGTATTCCGATATTTCCGAAAGTGTGGATTAATTATGATTAATCTATCGATCGGATTATCTACATTCGAAAAATAATCACTGGCACTGTGCATCACATTAGAAGAAATTGTTAGTAAGATTTTCATATTGTACATTTTATTTTATCTCACAAATACACATTATTATTTTTCCCCAGATTTCATGCGAAACAATTCCAACATCAAAAAACTCGTGAAAAATGTCGAATCATAAATCCTTAGAGATACAAAGAGGAAGGTGCGAATGGACGGTTGATTTAAAGAATCTTGATACAACTGGCGTCAGATCAAAGAGAATCTCAATAGAAAATATCATTGGCTGCAAGTTTTTCATGCTGCTTCGTAAATCCCCCGAGCTCCCCCATGAGGAATCTCCAGGAAGTGGTGATAACGATCGAAAAAACATGCGGAAGAGCAACGAAAGCTGACGTAGCTGTTTCCTTTGATAATACAGACGGTTCTGTCAAGCCTGTTAAAACAATTAAACAAATTGAGAGATGAATAAAACGCTGTGACTTCAATGAATTCCAAATACCTGTCGATAAATTTACTGAATCGACCATAAAATGTGAAATGACTTGGTACGGGCCAACTGATATTGCCGAAGCTCCATCGCCACCAATTTTGCACGATGAAATCGAGAATTTTCTTTTTAAATCATCACTGAGCGATGTCAAAATGATTATTGATAATGAAGAGATACTGGCGCACAAACTGATTCTCGGTGCACACAGTCTAGTATTTCTCAGTATGTTTGAAAGCGACATGAGAGAGGCAAAGGAGAAACGCATTGTTATCCAAGATATTGGCGTTGACG
Source organism: Aleiodes leptofemur (assembly GCA_963942555.1). Classification (NCBI taxonomy): domain Eukaryota; kingdom Metazoa; phylum Arthropoda; class Insecta; order Hymenoptera; family Braconidae; genus Aleiodes; species Aleiodes leptofemur. The sequence continues at coordinate 6,634,539 of OZ012615.1, read as the reverse complement.
TTATGAAAAATGTTTTATCGTTTCTCTACACCGGTTCGGATGACTCGCTCGCAGGAATGACTCTAAAAGTATTAGTACACTGAGGGGATTTTTTCATACGGGCATGACTATCTATTGATAGTGTGCATCGGATAGTTGCGGAGATGGCTCGTATTTAATCCCGATTGCATTATTATTTAGTCATGGTCGAAACGAACTATACAATTAGTAATGGCACACATAATCATACTGTTGAGGTTACTAATCAGGACTGCTACCCGGGAGAAAAAATAAGGCGGGCTAGAGGCAGCGTTTTGGAATTTCCAAATGGCAGTCTAGTGGCAGTTTTTATGCCACTTTTCTGGCGGCAAACTGGCGGGATTTGCGCCAAAAGCTGCCTCTATACTGCCTTTTGCATAAAGCATCCAGTGGCAGCATAAGAGCGGTCTTTTGGCAGATGCCACATGCCAGTACCCTGCCTTTAGACTGCCATCTTCATAATGCCATATTTAATTGATTAATTAATTGTACTTATAAGTACACCTAATTTTGTGTGGTAAATTCAGAAGTTATAGCCATCATTTGCAGTTTTCGACGCAGATCACACCGATATAAAAAAAAAAACGGATCGGTCGCGCCGTCCCGAGATATTACGTTTTTTTTTTTTCCGGGACCGGGGCTCGAACCTAGGCTGCTTTGGTTGATCTTCTTCCTTTGGATGTTCACTTAGTCCGCACGGCTATTCTGTAATACTTGAGAGTATATATTTTTATTCTGGTTTATAAATATCTATTTTTTCACGGCAATTTTTTAATGAATAAGTTGTCTGTATAATAAATGCACGTGAATTATTCAATGAAGGGAACTGTTCGTTTATTTCAAATGAGAAAATAGTCTACCAAATGATTATTAATTATTGAAAACTGGAGACTCTAAAATAATCATGAATAGATAAGAAAGTAATGGAACATAGCAAATATTTTTTTGACATAATTACAAAAGTTGTTGAATTTACTCAATTTAATTGAATCAGAAATATCAATTCGTTGAATTGACTAAAATTAGTACATTAAACAGTTATTTTTAGGTATTCCAAAAAATATTTGCTAAGGACCATTTGCCTCAATCTTTAATTCTTTTCACAATAATTTTTTTCGTAGGATAACTTAAGTTGTTGAAATCATTTGTTTGCCGGTTGAAAAAACTGAATTGCAGAATACTCAGTCATCGTAGCCATCGTAATATCAAATTTTTTGTCCTAGCAATAAATTGTTTTAAGAAAAATCGAATCCATACAAACGATCGGTGTGAACCTGAAATGATTCAAATTAGTAACGAAACCGCCAATTAATACTACAATTATGAGAGATAGACAATTATGGAGAAAGGCAGTCAAACAACCTCATGAAGGCAGATTCATGGCAGCATGTACGAGCAGGTAAATGGCATCACAAGAGCGGATTGTAGAAAAGGCGGTCTTCTGGCAGCTCAAACACAGCTTACCGATGACGTTATTGAAAAACTGTGCTTGAGCTGCCAGATGACGGTCTTTTCCGTTGACCGCTCTTGTGCTGCCATTTTCCCGCTTGTAGGTACTGCCATGAAACTGTCTCTTTACGGTTAATATGCTGCCATTCCTCCAATCCACCAAGTGATCTGCCTTTACGCTGCCTGCAAACTGCCTGCCACTTTTCAATAAAAATAATGAAACTGCCATGTGCTGCTAGGAGCACGCCAGTTATCCGCTGCTTTCCCTCAAATCTGCCTCTAAACCGCCTGAATCCTGTTCGTTGCCCGCCTTAATTTTTCTCTCGGGTATATTGAATTAGGACACATGAAATACTCCAGAAAGTCCTCTCAGCTAAATTCCGTCGGGACTTCTTATTGTTATAGATGTTTAGTTCCGTTGATGATCTCTATATTATAATCTATACGTTGAAAAGGATTTTTGGACCGGGATAACTCAGAATGCATGAATTCATAGCTGAACGATTGTAATTATTTTTGTTGATAGTAATAATACACAAAGTGAAGAAAAAATCCAAGAATTTATACAAGGAAGTTAAAATTATAACCCAAGTCAAAATTTTTGGGCTCGTTCACCCTACATTTTGACTTCCAACTTACTTTCAATGCACATTTCTTTGATGTCCAAGAAGTCCCGCCAGAATCTCACCTTTCTTTCACCCTATTTCGACCTTACGTCTCCAATGTAAGGCGAAATCACTATTTTAGATTTATTATTGATTATTATTATAAATTCGATTCATTATTATTTTTTTTTCTTTTTCAAAGACCCTAAAAGGCGCAATGAGGATCGAAATAGTTATATGTTTCAGATTAGCAGCAGTCAACGAGAGAACTCCAGGCGATCACCGAAGTTAAGCTGCATTGGATCTGGTCAGTACTTGGATGGGTGACCGCCTGGACTATCTCGAGAACTACTAGACCGAATTCTTTTTTTTTTTTTTATTCATTCTATTAAAAGAAAACTAGAATAACCGTGCTGGGGGGCTATTTTTAATCATACAATTGACCGCGAAATCGATCAATTGCTATAACTAAATCCGCAGTCGATATAACTAAATCGCTAAATTCAGTTGCCATAACTAAATCCGCATACGACTGAGAATCAAAGAATTATATCTATGATAACTATCTGATAATTCTACTTGAACTCAAGAAAATTCATTGTCAGAATGAAAATTGTTGAACTACACCAAAATAGGTACTACTAATATATTTATAGTCATGGCCTTTTTCTACCATACTTTTTTAGCTCCAGACTCCGAAAAATTCTCTCAGTGTAGTCGCAGAGAGATATGATATCAGAAAACTGAAAGATCTCTGTGAGCACAAATTGTGCAATCAATTAACGGTAGCGAATGTATTGGAAATTCTTGATTATGCAGAGACCTATAATGCAGAGAAGTGCTTCAAATTTTTTATGCAAAATAAAATAGAAGTTGTAAAAAACGAGGCTTTCGAGACCCTGTGCCTGACGCAGCCCAAAATGATGTTTTTATTCTTGAAAAATCTTGTTGAGGGATGATTTGTTATTACGAGTTATTGAATGCTGGAAGATACATGGTATCAAGGAATTCAAGATGCTATTTGATACTTTTATATAACTAGTTGGAGAAAAGGTTGACGATGATTGCCTGTAGCTGTCCACAAGTGCAATTGGAAAATTCGAAAAATGAGAAGATTTAATTATGAAATTTCATTGAAAGTAAAGATAGATGAGAAGTAAAATTATTAATATTCAGAAGAAAAACACTAAATTTTTTGTTTGACCCTAACTTTTCGTCTTAAAAAAAAACGATGAAAAATAATGACTCTCATGTTTTAACGAAACCTCCCAACTGAATGTAGAATTGAATTGGGGTTTGTATTTCTATCATGTTATCATTTCATTAATTTGTCCTTTCCATTTTCCCTGAAATATTTCTGCCTGCACTGCCGTTGTTTCGCTATGTGCCTTTTTTTTGAAACTTTTAGGATGAGTACCTCCAATCCTGATGAGATTGTCGGCTTTCATCTGCATATAATCCTTATGCGTGAATGAGATTATTGGGATATATGAGATACTTGGTATACGTCTGAAAAATTCACAATCAAAAGAATAGATGATTGTAATTTTGAAGATGGAGTACAAGAGACAGAAAAAGGGTTGTTCATCGATTGAGATCCGTATGAATAGAAAAATGTAGTTTAAATTTACCCGCTGAATCTTCCTTTAGTTTAATGGCTGGACTAGAGGGTGCACTGTACGTGACCTCCGGGAATGTCCATTTGTACTAACTCTATATTCTTTGATATTCGGTGAAGAACGACCAGTTGATTCTCACGCGACAACAAAACATTTTAATTAGACATAATTTGATTGGTTCGTATTTCTATCATGTTATCAATTTATTAATTTGCCCTTTTCGGAATTTCCCGAAAATGTTTTTCCAAAAGTGACACTTTTTTTTTTGGCAGGTGCCGTTGTTTGGCTTCATCTTATCTTCTCGAGAGATTCGCGATGAGTACATTGAATTCTAAAGGAATAATAGTGGGCTCTTATTCATACGAGTTCTCCATCAACCGTTTTGCTTCCTGGTTTGAGTCTACCGAATTTGCAATTGAAGGAATAGATAATTGTAACTTCCAACTTCAAATATGCGAAATAGAGGATCTGCAAAGCTTGTTGATATTGGTGAAGAAGAGTAATAAGAAAAGAAGTTTTGCTAAGATTACCGTCTCTTTCCTCCAGAAAGAGATAACGAAGATTCTGGATGACTGGACCAATATTTGTTCACTGACAAGTGAATTCCCAACAGGAATTACAGACATTACGATCAGTTGTGAAATAGTATGGTATGGTACAATAGGAGATTCTAGCCCCATACCAGCTCCACAGAATTTATTTTCGACGTTCAAGAATTTCCATTTAAATTCAGCATTGAGTGATTTAAAAATTTCGATCAGTGGAGAAGAATTGCCTGCACACAAATTTATTCTCGCAGCCCACAGTTCTGTATTCCTCAGTATGTTTGAGACTGATATGAAAGAGAAAAGAGAAAATCGCGTCATTATTGAAGGAATTGAATTGAATGTGATGAAAATCGTTTTATCAATTTTATACACCGGTTATGATAAAAATTTGGATGAAGTGGAAATGGCATTGAAGGTATTGATTGTTGCCGAACGATATGACATGGAACCTTTGAAAAAATTGTGTGAATCGAAATTACTCCAGAAACTAGAAGTATCGAATGTGATAGACATCCTTGAGGAGGCTGACAATTCCAACACTGAAACATTACACGCAGAATGTGTAAGCTTTATCGTTCGAAATAAGGAACAAATGGCTAAATCAGAAGATTGGGAAACTTTTTGTAATCGCCAATCTAGGACGATGTGCAGCTTACTCAAGAAATTTACAACTACCTGATAATTGATAACCCATGAGACTATTGGACGATTGAAAAATAGTCATTTGAAATACATTCGTATGATACTAAACTTGTAATACCCATTTTTTCCCAGAGAGATAGTTTTGAAATAAAAAAAAATCATTTCTGCTTATGATCGTAGATTCTCTTCACCTCTTCCATCGAATCATTGAAGAAATCTCATCTCTTGTCCAAAGGCGAACTAAAAATCCAATGTGGATCGAAACAGTCTCTTCCTAACTCACCGAGAGGTCAGTATTCTGAACGATTTGGCGACTGCGGCCACGGGATTTACAGTCGTACATCTGCTAAACATTCAAGTTTTGATATTTGCAAAAGTGTAGATGAATTTTAATTAATCCATCCGTCGGAATATTTACATTTCGGAAATAATCACCGGCATTCTGCATTACATTCGAAGAAATTGTTAGTAATATTCTCTTATCTTACACTTCATTTTGACTATATATTCCTATTAATGTCTATGCACTAATGAGGATTGTAATAAAATAGACATGAATCCAAGTCTCTAAACATCATTAGTACTATTTAATTAGTCGGTGAAATATTGACACCTTTAGCCATTGGAGCACTAGAGTCTCTGATATCCGGTGGAAAACAAACAGTTGGTTCTCACGTTTTGACGTAATATTTCAATTCAATATGAAATCAATTGAGGTTTGTATTTCTATTGTGTCATCAATTCATTAATTTCCCTTTTTCGATTTCTTCGAGATGTTTCTTTTTATTTTTCACGTATTTTCTTCGGTGCAGTCGCTGTCATTCCGTTACGTGTTATTTTTTCAAGAGCTTTAGAATGAGAACTTCGCATTCTGATAGAATTGTGGGCTTTTATTCGCATATGTTCAATATGCCTGAATGGAAAATTTGGTATACGTCGGGAAAATTGGAAATTGAAGGAATTAATAATTGTAACTTTAAAATTAGGGTACGAGACTCAAAGAGAATGGGCCACGTATTAACAATAGCAGTGATGAAGGACAATTCAGAAAATGTTTCTGCTAAAATTACCGTCTCCTTCCTCCAAATGGAGACAACGAAAATTGGGAATAACTGGCCTAATGTTTGCCAATTCACAGCTGAAACTCCAGAAGCGATTGAAGATATTAGAATCAACTGTGAAATGATTTGGTATGGTAGAACAAAAGATTCTTGTCCAATACAAGCTCCATTGAATTCATTTTCGGATTTCAAGAATTTACATTTAAATTCATCATTGAGTAATTTGCAAATTTTCACTAGTAGAGAAGAACTACCTGCACACAAATTTATTCTCGCAGCTCAGAGTTCTGTATTCCTCAGTATGTTTGAGTCTGATATGAAAGAAAAGAAGAGAAAATTGGATGGTTGTTGAAGGAATTGAATCGGAAGTCTTGAAAGTCGTTTTATCAATTTTGTACACTGGTTAAGGTAAAGATTTAGATGAAGTGGAAATAGCAAAAAAGGGATTGTTTGTTGCCGGTAGATATGACATGAAATCTTTGAAAAGATTGTGTGAATGGAAATTATTTCAGAAATTAGAAGTACCAAATGTGCTGCAATTTTTAATAAGGCTGACAGTCACAACGCTGAAGTATTATGTACATGAAGTAGCATGTATTTTGTCGTTTCAAATAAGGACCGAATGACTGAATCAGATGATTAGGAAATGATTTGTCACCGAAAACCCAATGTAATATGCGAATTACTCAAGAAGTTAATGATCGCTCGATGATTGTTAACTCTGATGAGACTATTGAATAATCGAAAAAGAATCATCTGAAATCCTCGCATTATTCTAAACTTTAGAGACTCACATTTGTTCAAAGGGATAATTGAGAAAAGAAAAATTCTGCTTATGATCCCAATTTTTTTCATCCTTCTCCTGGATAAATGAAAAAAATCTACTTATGGAGTTTCATCGAAAGTATAGATAGATGGAAAGTGAAATAATTAATATTGCAAAGAAAAAACACGAAAATTTTTGTTCATCAATTTTCCATTCATTAAATAAAAAATTAGAAGACAGTGGTGTAAAATGGGAATTTCGATGAAATGCGTGTAGCTAGAATGTTTTTGAAGATTCCACTGGAAAGCTAGAGAAATTTCAAGTGGAAAACATGTCTCAGAAGTCATTTTTGTGAATTTGTTGAAAATTGACGTTTCTGGCTCCGAATTGAAGGTGAAGAGAGTGTCGTTGAATTCTACCCGCCAGATCAGAAAACGTGCTTTTTATCGATTTATGGTCAGTTCTAACTTTCATGGGAATGAGGTGTACAGTTTGACGGTGGGACTAGAGAGTGCTCTGTACGTATACGCCGGGATTTCCCATTTTTACTAGCCTCACAGCGAGCTGCTTCATATTAGTTTCAGATATCCGGTGCAAAAAGAACAATTGATTGTCACGCTTCGACAAAACATTTCAATTAGATACAATTCAACTGAGGTTTGTATTCCTATCCCGTAATCAAATTATTAATCTTCTCTTTTCGAAATTTCTTTCTACAATTGAGGCATTTTTTGTGTGCAGGTACTGTTATTTGGCTTGATCTTGTCTTTTCAAAGGAGTCAAAATGAATTCATCGAACTTCAAAAGAATAGTGGAGTGCCGTTCGTGCGATTTCTCTATTGATTCCTTCGAGACTTGCCACAACTTTCCCGAATTTACAATTAGAGGAATAGATAACTGCAATTTCCAAATTCAATTATGCTTCCTGCGGACGTTCGGATTGCAGATATTAGTAAAGAAGAGTGATAAGAAAAGGGCATTTGCTAAGGTTACCGTCTTTTACTACCAAAGCGAGATAGCAACGACTTTTGAAGAAAACTGGATCGACAATTGTTTATTGACGGATAAAAATTTCGGAATCTGCGGCCCTGCTAAGATCAGATGTGAAATAGTCTGGTATGGTACGATAGAATATTTTTTTCCAATACAAGCTCCATTGAATTTACTCTCGAACTTCAAGAATTTCTATTTGAATTCATCATTGAGTGATTTACAAATTTCCATCAGTGGAGAGGAATTGCCTGCACATAAATTCATTCTCGCGGCCCACAGTCCTGTATTCCTCAGTATGTTTGAGACTGATATGAAAGAGAAACGAGAAAATTGCATTGTTATTGAAGGAATTGAATTGAACGTCATGAAAGTTGTTTTATCAATTTTGTACACTGGTGATGATGAATATTTAGATGAAGCTGAAATGGCATTAAAGGTATTGATTGTTGCCGAGAGATATGACATGACGACTTTGAAAAGATTGTGTGAATGGAAATTATTTCCGAAATTAGAAGTATCAAATGTGCTGGATATCCTTGAGAAGGCTGACCATTCTAACGCTGAAGCATTACGTGCAGAATGTATGAATTTTATCGTCAGAAGAAAGAAACAAATACCTGAATCAGCAGATTTGGAAGCTATCTGTCACCGCAAGCCCAGCGTGATGTGTGGATTACTCAAAACATTTATGACTACCCCATAATTGATGCCTAATTATACCATTGGAAATTGAGAAATAATGATTTAGAATCTACACGTATTATCTAAGGTTTGGATATCCATTTGTTTCCAGGGAAAAATTTTTGAAATAAACCAAAATAATTCCTTCTGAAAAAATGTAATTATTATTTTCTTCATGAAGTAATTGAAAAGATCCTATCCATATTCAACGTCGATCCAATAGTCAATTTAGGGGGGACAGTGGCAAAATGGACCCATTGGTCAAAATGATTTGGGATTTTCTTTGAGAGTGAAGGTCTCTACGTGAAAATTCCAAAAAATTCTCCAACAAGCTCCACATATGAGAGCATCTTCTCAATTTTTTTTCAGATTTTTTCATGTAATCCTTCATTCCGAAAAAATTCCTAAATCCTGTTGTCACGGAGGTCCATTTTATTCATTTATTAATATAATTTCCCCTTTTCTCCCCTATGTCGAGACAGTTCTTTTCTAATTTATCGTAAGGAGTAGTCGGAAAGATGAAGCTTCTACGGTCACGGGATTCACAGTTGTCCATGTGCTAAAATTGTACGTATACGTATGTGTATATGTATGTACTGCATTTTATAAAGTACAGTACATAAACATTCAACAAGTTTTAACATATGCAAAAGTGTAAGTGAATTGCAACTAATCTAATCATCGGATTATCCATATTCCAGAAACAATCAACGATTTTCTACATCACATCAGAAGTAATTATTAGTAACATTCTCATATTCTACACTTTACTTTGGCCATGCGTTAGTGGGAATTGTTTTGGTTTCAAAAAGCAAGTTTATTATCAACATTCTATAAAATTACAGTTCCACTTGTAAAAAAACTGACTTACAAACTACAAAACCTTATAGATTATACTACATATGCTGCGCCTGGAAGTCTCTATAGTTTACGATATTTTTATTATTTTTATTCTTTATCAATCCTTAACATTTTTGTTTAGAAGTCTTAGAAGAAACAAGTTATTGAATATCATGACTTTTTATCTCTTTGGTAAAATAGTGGGAATTGTACTGACGTGGACACGGTTCCAAGTCTTCAATTCTCTCCACATCGTTACCAGTTGAGGTGTACAGTTCGACAGTTAGTCCAGAGAGAGCACTTTACGTTTCTGTCGGGCTCCCCCTTTCTATGCTACCACATTTGAACACTTGATACATTGGGATTATCTGAAGAATATCAATTTTCTGGGAAGCTCAATAGTTATCGAAACTGAATTACAGGAAGTAATTTTGTCAATAATCGAACGGTAGTCTCTGATATCTGGTGAAGAACGAGCAGTTGGTTCCTACGGCTTTGATGAAACATTGAAATTAAACATTAAACTTTCTTGGGGTTTGTATTTCTATCATTTCACCATTTCAATAATTTGCCCTTTTCGATATTCTTGGAATACTTCTTTCTGTAGTTAACGCATTTTTTTCTGTGCAGGTGCCGTTGTTCTGCTTCGCATTACCTTTCTGAGAAATTCAGCATGAATACCTTGAATTCCGATGGAATTGTAGGCTTTTATTCGAGTGTGTTCGATTTCCACCAACAAAATACTTGGTATACGTCTGAAAAATTTAAAATTGAAGGAATAGATAATTGTAATTTTGTAATTGTAGCACAATGGTCAGTCGACAATAACGGCATTTCAACGATATCAGTGATGAAGGATAATGAAAAACGTGTTTCTGCTAAGATGACCGTCTCTTTCTACGAAAATGAGATAACGAGGATTGTGGATAACTGGACCGAGAGTTGCGCATTTGCCGGTGACACTCGCTCAGAATGGATCCGAGATATTAAGATCAACTGTGAAATAATCTGGTATGGTTCGACAAAAGATTCTAGTGCAATACAAGCTCCACTTAATTCATTTTCGGACTTCAAGAATTTACATTCAAATTCATCACTGAGTGATCTACAAATTTCCATTAGTGAAGAAGAATTGCCTGTACACAAATTTATTCTCGCCGCCCACAGTCCTGTATTTCTCAGTATGTTTGAGACTGATATGGAAGAGAAAAGAGAAAATCGCATTATTATTGAAGGAATTGAATTGGACGTCATGAAAGTTATTTTATCAATTTTATGCACTGGTTATGATAAGGATTTAAATGAAGTGGAAATGGCGATAAAGGTATTCATTGTTGCCGAAAGATATGACATGAAAACTTTGAAAAGATTGCGTGAACGGAAATTATTCCAAAAATTAGAAGTATCGAATGTACTGGACATTCTTGATAAGACTGACAATCTCAACGCTGAAGTATTACGTACAGCTTGTATGGATTTTATTGTTCAAAATAAAAAACAAATGGTTGAAACAGAAGATTGGAAAACTCTTTGTCACCGAAAACCCGAAGTAATGTGTGAATTACTCAAAACATTCATGATTACCCCATAAGACAAATGGACAATTGAAAAATAATAACTTGCAATTCACTCATATGATGCTAAACTTGTAATCCCTATTTTCACCCGAAGGGATGATGATGAAATTGAAAATAAAATTATTTTTGCTTGTTAACACAATTTTTTTTGAATGGCAAAAAATCATTGGAAAGATTCTGTTTGTTATTCAAGGTTGAATTGAACTCCAATGTGGGTCGAAACATTTCCTTCCTAGCTTACCGAGTCGTGAGTAGTCCAAAAATGTGGCTACAGCGAACATGTGATTCACAGTCGTTCATGTGCCAGATGCCAATACGTAAACATTCAGTGAAAGCGTAGCTAAATTCTAACTCCAATCCATTCCTCCAATCATCTACTTTAAAAAAATTATCGCCAACATTTCACGTTAGATTAGAAGGAATTGCAAGTATTATTCTCATATTTTTACACTTGATTTGATCTTACAAATCAACAGGTGCTAATTTTTCTGCAGATTTTATTTTCTTTCAATTCGACATCAACAACACTCGTGAACAATGTCAAATGATAAGCCCTTAGGGATCCAAAGAGGAAACTTTGGCTAGTTTGACTGTATATTTTTCTCTTTGTTTCAGTTGAAAAGGAGCACAGCCGTATTAGAAGGTTTTGAATAATAGATTGAACAGAATTGTATACAGTTTCTATAGAAACTTAAAACATTGGAAACAAAAATCCTGCTACCTGGTTATGCGCCAATGGGCACTATATTGACATGAATCAAAGCCTTTAATTCTCTGGCACATAATCACTTACATGTTTGTCCAAACGAGTTGCAAAGATCACGAGAAGAATTTGCCACTCAGCACTAAACGCCACGTATTGGTCCCTCAACTTTCATCAGGTTGACGGTTTTACTAAAAGGAGCACTACACGTTTTCGTCGGGACCATCCATTCTTGGTAAATATTTGAGCACTCTATAGCATCTGATATCCGGTGCTGAATGGACAGTTGATCTCTACATTTTGACGAAAAATTCCAATTAAATTAAATATAAAAAAATTCAATTGGGTTTGTATTCCTATCATGTTATCAATTCATTAATTCATCATTTTCGATGTTTTTAGATATTTGTTCCTGCAGGTCATGCATTTTTCTCTGTGCAGGTACATACCGTCATTTCGTCACGTGTCATCTTTTCAAGAGATTTAAGATGAATACTTCAAATTCTGATGGTATAGTGGGCTTTTATTCGCATATGTTCGATATACCTGACTTTGATACTTGGCATACGTCTGACAAATTTAAAATCAAAGGAGTAGATGATTGTAATTTTGAAATTGGAGTGCAAGACTCATCGAAAAAGGGACACATATTAACAGTAGCAGTGATGAAGAATAATCGAAAAAGTGTTCGCGCTCATATTACCATCTCCTTTCGCGACAAGGAGATAACAAAGAATGTGGATAACTGGACTGAGCTTTGCGCATTCGCAGGAGAAAGTTCAGGACCGACTCGAGAAATTAAGATCAACTGTAAAATAATCTGGTATGGAACATTCGATGATTCTAGTCCAATACAAGCTCCACTGAATTTATTTCCAGACTTCAAGAATTTCCATTTAAATTCAGCATTGAGTGATTTCAAAATTTCCATTAGTGGAAAAGAATTGCCTGCACACAAATTCATTCTTGCTGCCCACAGTCTTGTATTCCTCGGTATGTTTGAGACTGATATGAAAGAGAAAAGAGAAAATCGTATTGTTATTGAAGAAATTGAATTAGAAGTCATGAAAATTGTTCTATCAATTTTGTACACTGGTTATGATAAAGATTTAGATGAAGTGGAAATGGCGAAAAAGGTATTGATTGTTGCTGAAAGATACGGCATGACAATGTTAAAAAGATTGTGTGAATGGAAATTATTCCAGAAATTAGGAGTATCAAATGTATTGGACATCCTTGATGAGGCTGATACTTGCAACACTGAAGCATTAGCTGGAGCATGTATGAATTTCATCGTTCAAAATAAGAAACAGATGGCTGAATCAGAAGATTTAGAAACTATTTGTCACCGCAAGCCCAGCATCATGTGCGGATTACTCAAGACAATGATGAATACCCCATAATTAATAACTCTTAAGACCATTGGACACTTGATGAATATTCATTCGAAATCCACTCGTATGATGCTAAAATTGTAATTGCTATTTTTGCCCAGACGGATAATTTCAAAATAAAAAGAAATAATTATTACTGCTTGTGATCATTATTTTTTTGACCTCTATGTAATCATTGAAAAGATCTTATCTCTTATCAAATCAGATTGAAATCCCATGTGGGTCGAGACAGTCTCTTTCTAACTTACCGAGAGATGAGTAGTCCGAACAGCGTGGCTACTGGGGCCACGGAAATCACAGTCGGTCATGTAAAACAGGCGATTTTCACGTTCCGACAAAACATTTCAATAAAACATAAGTTATTTGAGGTTTGTATTTCCATCATGTTATTGATTCATTAATTTGTTATTCCCGAAATTTTTCGAAGATTTCCTTCTACAACTGACGCTTTTTTTATGTTTAGGTACCGTTATTCAGTTTCATCTTGTTTTTTCCGGATATTCAAAATGAATCAATGGGATGTGAAGAAAATAGTGGGCTCTTATTTGTATGATTTCTTTATTGCTGAATGCGAGCATTGGTATAGCTCCCCTGAATTTATAATTGAAGGAATAGATAATTGTAACTTCCAACTTCAAATATGCGAGATAGAGGATCCGCAAAGCTTGTGGATATTGGTGAAGAAGAGTAATAGGAAAAGAAGTTTTGCTAAGATTACTGTCTCTTTCCTCGAAAAAGAGATAACGAAGATTGTGGATGACTGGACCAATATTTGTTCATTGACAAGTAAATTTCCGAAAGGATTCGGAAAAATTATGTTCAGTTGTGAAATAGTATGGTATGGTACAATAGGAGATTCTAGCCCCATACCAGCTCCACAGAGTTTATTTTCGACGTTCAAGAATTTTCATTTGAATTCATCATTGAGTGATTTGAAAATTTCCATCAGTGGAGAAGAATTGCCTGCACACAAATTTATTCTTGCAGCTCACAGCTCTGTATTCCTCAGTATGTTTGAAACTGATATGAAGGAGAAAAGAGAAAATCGCATCGTTATTGAAGGAATTGAATTGGACGTCATGAAAGTTGTTTTATCAATTTTGTACAGTGGTTGTGATAAAGATTTAGATGAAGCGGAAATGGCATTGAAGGTAATGATTGTTGCGGAAAGATATGACATGAAAATTCTGAAAACGTTGTGTGAATCAAAATTATCCCAGAAATTGAAAGTATCAAATGTACTGGACATCCTTGAGGCGGCTGATGATTGCAACACTGAAGAATTACGTGAAATATGTCTGAATTTTATCGTCGAAAATAAGAAAGAAATGCCTGAAGCAGAATATTTGACAACTATTTGTCGTCGGAAACCCGAAGTTGTGAGCAAATTACTCAAAAAATTAATGAGTACACCATAATTGTAACCAATAGGACCATTGGGGAATTGACAAATAATCATTCGTAATTGATTCTCATTATTCTAAACTTTGGATACCCATTTTTTTTACCCATTTTCGAAATAAAAAAAATCATTTTTGCTTATGATCGTGAATTTATCCACCTTTTTCCATGGAATAATTGAATAGATCTCATTTCTTGTTCAAGGTCGAATTGAAATCCAATCTGGGTCGAAACAGTCCTTTCCTAACTTACCGAGTGGCGAGTAGTCCAAACACTGTGGCTACTGCGAACATGTGATTCTCAGTCGTTCATGTGCCAAAGGCCAGTACGTAAACATCCAGCAAAAGTGTAGCTAAGTTCCAACTCTGATCCATTTTTCGAATAATTTACATTTAAAAAATAATCGCCAGCATTCTACGTCGGATTAGAAGAAATTGTAAGTATCATTCTCATAGTTTTACATTTGATTTTATCTTACAAATCAACAGGTGCTAATTTTTCTACAGATTTAATTTTTTTTAATCCGACATCAACAACACTCGTGAACAATGTCAAATAATAAATCCTTAGGGATACAAAGAGGAAACTTTGAATGGACTCTTGATTTGAAGAATCTCGATGTAAATGGCTTTAGTTCAAGGAGAATATCAATTGAAAATATCATTGGCTGTAAGTTTTTCTTGGTGATTCGTAAATCTCCCGAGCCCCCAGTGAAGAATTTCCAGGAGGTGGTGTTAACAATTGAAAAAACATGCAGCAGAGCAACGAAAGCTGATGTAACTGTTTCCTTTGATAATTCAGACGGTTCTGTCAAGCCTGTTAAAGCAATTAAACAAATTGGGAGATGGATAAAACGCTGTGACTTCAATGAATTCCGAATACCTGTCGATAAATTTACTGAATCGACCATAAAATGTGAAATGACTTGGTATGGGCCAACTGATATTGCCGAAGCTCCATCGCAACCAAATTTGCACGATGAAATCGAGAATTTTCTCTTCAAATCATCACTAAGCGATGTCAAAATAATCATTGATAATGAAGAAATACTGGCGCACAAACTGATTCTCGGTGCACACAGTCCAGTATTTCTCAGTATGTTTGAGAGCGACATGAGAGAGGCAAAGGAGAATCGTATTGTTATCCACGATATTGGTGTTGACGTCATGAAAAATGTTTTATCGTTCCTTTACACTGGTTCGGATGACTCACTCGCTGATACAAAAATGACATTGAAAGTATTAGTAGTGGCAGAGAGATATGATATTAGAAAATTGAAAGATCTTTGTGAGCACAAATTGTGTAATCAATTGACGGTAGTGAATGTTTTGGAAATTCTTGATTATGCAGAGACCTATAATGCAGAGAGATTGAAGGAGAAGTGCTTCAAATTTTTCACAGAGAATAAAAAAGAAGTTGTTAAAAATGAGGCTTTCGAGACGCTATGCCTGTCGCAGCCAAAATTGATGTTCTTATTCTTAAAAAATGTTATTGAGGAATAATTTGTTGTTATGAGTTAAATTAAATGTTAGGAGATTAATGATATTAAGGAATCCAGGATTCTAATTGATACTTTTATATTAAAAAATGCATGAGATTGAATTATTCTGGAATTCTATTATGAGTTGAAATGGATAGAAAATGAAATTATTAATGTTAAGAAATGGTCGCATCAAATGAAAATTTCAAGGAAAATACATGGAGGCAGAATTTTGTAGGATTTCTCATTGGAAAGTTAGAGAAATATCAAATGGAACTCATGTCTCGGCAGTGTTGTTCATGAAGTTCTTAAGAATTTACTTTTTTGGGCTCAGAATTAAGAGCTTATCATTTTCGACTTTTGAAATTTGCCATTTTTTGAGTATATCTCCAGTCTTTATGGCTGTAGAATGGAAATTGAGAAATAAGGTAAAAGGTCATCTCATTTGCCATTGATTAATATTTTGTTTGGAATCAATTTTTATCGTTTCTTGAAGAAGATATAGAAGAAAAACTGGAAAGAACCTTTCCACTGTTTCTCTTCCGCTTCCGCGCTACTACCAGAAGAACCAAAGATATTCTCACAAATCACTCCACAAGAATTTCCCTCAGAAATTTGCAATCAATGAATAAACTCAATGTACAAGCAGACTGCCTTTCCAAAAAACCATTGCATCACATATATGTATTTCTAGATTTTCGTGTTTGTTTTATTCAAGAAAAAGAGCGAAACCACATAAAAAAATTTCAAATAATGTATTGAACAAAAGTGTATAAACTCGAAACATTGAAAATAAAAATTCTCATATTTTAACTACCTGTTTATGCGCCAATGAGGGAATCGCATCGACATGGATTCAATTCCCTCCACATAATCTCTTCTTCTTCTTTATTGTGCTGTGACTGGGCCACAGTTGGCCTTCAGCATTCATGCTATACAGTCAACTTCATTCTGTTCAATGAAAACGTAATTGGTTTGGGCGGCAAATCCAAATTCATTTCCTGTCCTTTGTTTGAAGGGAAACGAGAAAGAAGTAGAGATTTCCTTCATTTGGTTACTTCTCTAAAGAATATTTCAGAAGACCAAAATTAATTTACTCAATTTATCATCAGTTTTCTATTTTGTAATGTATGAGATTAATTTAATCTCTCATATCAAATAATACATCAGTTATATTTTTTAGAATTTCTGTATTCTCCGGAAAAGCTAAACTTTTAGCCTCTCAGGGGGGATTTAATTTCTTTTTCACATAATCCCTTACATGTATCTCGAAAAGTGTTCCAAAGGTCAAGAGAAAAATTTACCGCCCATCATCAAACGCCACCTATAGGTCCCCAACGACATTACTTCTGTGTCCCAGAGGGCGTATATGAAAAACACACCTATGAAAAAAAAAACAGCATCAATGTATTCCACATGCATATGCCAACACACACAATCGCAAAGTACGACAAGAGTAATCGCGACTTGCAAGTATACTCTTGGAAAAATTCCTGAATTGTAACGGCCAATGGCGTGTGTTGATCAGTAAAAAGCCAATGATTAATAAAATCAGCAGTGAAAATTTTGTGAGCAGTCAACTTTGGTAGAACTTTTTTTTATTATTTTTTTTTATCAATGATAAATTTCACGTAAAAAAAGAAGCATCTGTCCATGAATTTCCGATAATTAAGTAAATGGAAATTCCTCAATAGTGCCATTTCCTTTCATAATTTTCCAAAGGCTATATTATATTACATATATTTAATTGATTAATTAATTCAACTAGCAAAACCGTTAATTCAATGGTGCAAGTACAGTGATTGGTGGATTTAAATAAATACACGTTTAGTAAGACACCAAACCTTTAGCCGATACTTGACTATATATATATATATATAATTAGGGAACATTCAGAGGTGTTCAGTTTACAAAAAAAAAAGGAAATAAAAAAAAATTGTTTTTCTTTTCTGCCATCTTTTGAGCAGAAGAAAAAAAGAAGACAAAAAATCATTCAAAATAATCAACAAAAAAAGTGACGGGTTTATTTTTTATCTTATCGTAACACACATTCCTGATTGTGTGACAATTATCAGCTGGAAGTGTTTAGACTGTCAAGAAATGTGGAATAAATTTTTTAGAAACAACTACTAGTACTTATCGATTTAAACGTCCGATTGGTTAAGCCAGTAGTCTATGCAAGTATGGCTGCCCTGCCGTCACCGACACAGGTATATTATCAAATTTATTATAAAAAATAATGTGAAAAATTAATGAATAAAATAAATAATTAATATCATCATAATTCCAATCAAGTGTGAAAGACGTCAATTGAGCTGTTGCCTCGACGTATCTGCATCACTGCGAACTCCGCCATTTTTTTTTTTTTTTTCGTCATTGTAATTATTGAAAATTCTTTCTTATCACGTTTGACAATCGCAATTTTTTTTTAGCACTCGGAGGAAGCCAAGAAGGCCAAAGATTATGAATTTATTATTCAATTTTCTTCAACTGATGAGAATTTTTTATTTTATCAGAGAACATGGAGTTTTTGAATTATTGAATTTTTTTTTCTGTTTCACCGAAAAGCCGGGGAAATTGAATATTCGGATAATGCCTTTTTTTCAATGATTTTTTTTTATTTTTTCAGTTCATTTTTCCAGTGAAAAAATTACCTGCAGCTCTCATGACATTAATGAAATTTTTGAAATCATTTCCATTATCTTTAGAAGCTAATTTTCCAAAAATATGAAATTTTTCGACAAATTCGTTTTATTTTGTCACCAAATTTATTTTGAATATCTCGGAAACTAAGCGAGATAGAGCGATGTGTTCTGAGATATTTTTGTAGAGAATTTCAAGAGCTACAAAAAATTATTAGAGCGAAATTGCTTTATCTCACTTAGTTTCCGAAATATTCTTAAAAAACTGATGATATTCTCAAAATAAAATAAATTTGTTAAAAGTTTCATATTTTTTATTTTCCTGTTATTTTTTGACTAATTTTATTGGAAAATTGTTTCAGGTGGCTGGAAGCCATGTCGCCATATACGAAGCTTATTATAACCAGGTAAAAAATGATTTTAATAACTATTAAATCTCTTTGCATCTTAAAATACGATTTTAACATCTGGACTGATTGTTAAGGTTGATCCAAATGGATATGGGAGAATCGGTGCTTTGGAGGCAGCGAGATTCTTGAAAAAATCCCAACTGAGTGACATAATACTCAGTAAAATATGGGACATGGCTGATCCACAATCTAGAGGTGCTCTTGACAAGTCTGGTTTTTTTGTTGCATTAAAATTATGTGCCTTTGCTCAGGCTGGACAAGAATTAAGTATTGCTAATTTAAATATGGACGTTGGTCCACCAAAAATGGGTGAATTACCAGTAATACCTAAGAAGAGTCCAGCTGTACCACCACCACCAGTTATAAGTTCAATTAATAATGGTGATTGGTCAATTAAACCAGCCGAACGCATCAAATACGATCGTTTATTCGACAGTTTACAACCAGCAAATGGATATATACCTGGTAACAAAGTTAAAGGTGTATTAATGGATAGTAAATTGCCACTGGATACATTAGGTAAAATCTGGGATCTCGCTGATATGGATAGAGATGGAATGTTGGATAGGCACGAGTTTGTCGTTGTAAGTTGACAATTTTTATGATGTTAAAATTAGCAGACATCTGAGAATTTTTAGGGATTTTTCAAAATAAATAATTCAGTATCTAAAAAAAATATTTAAAAAATTTGCACTTGTATTTGTTTGCATCTCCTGCATGTGCATATACAGTAGAGCGTCGATTATCCGAATCAATTGGGACCGACCCCCTTTCGGATAATCAAAATTTCGGATAACCGAACACTCATATTTCGTGGGGAAAAAAGTTGATTGTGTCGAAATTATAAAATATATATATTTAAGAATACAAAGAACATCAACAATACAAGAACATTTTTGGGTGAATTGCCATAATAACCATTGTATTATTGAGTGATATGGAACGAAGTTAAGTATATATTTAAAAAGCACGAAAAACGAATGCAGCTTATTCAGGGCGTAATCGTTCGAATGAACAAAATTATTTTTTAGATCATTAATATTTATGACAAAAAAGAAAATTAATATTTATGGATAACCAGATCAACATTCGGATAATCGACTTTCGGATAAATTCTATTTCCTTTCGGATAATTGACGTTTCGGATAATTGACGTTCGGATAATCGACGCTCTACTGTATTTCATTTTTCAAAAATAATTCATCTACTAAAAGACGAGGAAATGTAAAATCCTTCAGATGTCTGCTATTTTCAGTGTCATCAATTTTTCATGAATTCTTCAATAGTTCTCTTGAAAAGACGAAATAATTTGGATCTTTCAAGTTTTTTTTCTTATCTAATTTTTCAGAAAATAAGGGAGATAGGAAAATTTTGTTGGAATCTTTTTTGTAGATCTCACTTCGGTCTCCTCTACGAACAAAGTCCTCATCAAGATTTTTCCATCTCACTTAGATTCAGGAATATTCGGCAAAAATCAATGTTGAAGCAAATTTAACATTCTCCTTCAATATTTCCTATTTCACTAATTCTATCAACGATTTAAGCAATTATTTTATTAATCAAGGCGATGCACCTGGTTTACAAAGCACTGGAAAAATACGCAATCCCAAGTGTCTTACCACCAGAATTAATGCCACCTGGTAAAAGAAAAGAATCGCTTGTGATGAATTCAACATCACCAGTACCACCAGCTATTCCACCGTTACCAAAGGCCACAGCTGTAAATGCTGTTAATAATTTAGTTAACTTGGAGCCCATGAAGGTAAATACTATCATCAAATACGGATAACTGAATATTTCCACATTTCCCATTAATTCGAGCTGTTTTGAATCAATTCTTTATTATTTTCAATGGAGACATGAAGGAAAAATTAATTAAATTCATGATTATTTATGTTTCATGCAGCCAGTTCAACCTGTACCAGTCCAACATAAATGGGTAGTTACCGAAGAGGATCAAGCAGCAGCAGACAAACTATTCCTCCAAGCTGACATGGACATGGATGGCTTTGTTTCTGGTGCAGAGATCAAAGACGTTTTTCTGCAGAGTGGACTGCCTTCAACTATACTAGCTCACATCTGGTAATTCACTTTCCCTTCACTACAATCCCTTAATAATTTCCCATTGATAATTAATTTGATAAATTTCAGGGGTCTCTGTGACGTCTGCCAGAGTGGAAAATTGAACAAAGAACAGTTTGCCCTTGCCATGTGGCTGATCAAACAGAAATTACGAGGCACAGATCCACCAGCAGCATTAACACCAGAGATGATGCCACCTTCACTCAGGAAAATAAAGGACGGTGGTGTAGTTGTAAGTTTATTATCAATTTTAATGGAATTCAGTGCATCGTGTAACGTTTTCGCCCCTTGAATGCTCTCCAAAAGACAATTATGAAGACCAGGACTATTGCAATAGCACCGATCATCAACACTCGATGATCGGCCTTCACCTCCACTTCGTGCGTCACCTCTAGTCTAATTGTTCCAGCTAATTTGCCCCTCTGCCAGCAGCTGTAGATGTTGGAATCGGCAAAACGAAAATGCTTGAATATCAATCGGTCTCGTGAATCCATCCAGATTCGTTCCTTTGATTCCTCTTTTACTTTCACTGGATTCAAAGCTTTCGTGCCAATTTGCCACGTTATCGGTGCTTCCGTGTTTAAATTCCTGAGGAATTTATTATTTTCTTTATTGCATCTTTTATTCTAGTCACAAAGTACTTTATTGTTAGAATATCTCATTAATGACTCGGTTTGGAAAATTCTTAGCAGGAGACCTTTTTCGTAGTTCTTGAAATTTTTTACAAAAAAATTCTCTTGATATTTTTCTTTAAACCTAGTCAATTCAAAGATATTCATAGAATAAGCTACATGTGATCCTTTTATTCAGATATTTTTTTCATTCATTTCGTAAAATATTTAGGAAACTATGGGAGATTGGAAAAATTGTGTTTTACTTTTTTTAAATTTAGTTTCTATTCTCCATGACAAACAAAAAGCAATTGAAATGTTTCCTATCTCCTTTAATTTTCGAGATATTCAATCATTTTTACCCAGGACACTTCAATTCTCCTTTGGTATTGTGTTTCTTATACAATGTAACACGTTGCACCGATGGTGGGGGCTCTGGAACACCCTGAATAACTGAATAAATACCTGCACTATTATTAGCACTCTCGATAACATTTCCCATTTCATCACGAATTTCAAAAATAACGTTCTCCTGACATTTAACTTTACAATATCTCTTCATTACTTCGTTCTGTCGATTCTTAACTTGTGGTAATTCTTGTATTTTTTTTGGAGTGTAACGAGATCTGCAGGGTAGTTTGTTCCCAAAGAAAATCAGTAATTTCTCCATGACTGATGACAAATCTCCAGAATCTGCATCTTCCTCATCTAAAAAGGCCTCTCAATCAAAAATTTCTCCTAATTTCCTTCATTTTTTCAGTTTTTCCAGAATATCTCGGAATGGAAGCGAGATAGAGCAATTTTGGTGATAACCTTTTTTGTAGCTCTTGAAATTCTCTACGAAAAAACCTCCTAAAATTTCTCCATCTCCCTCCGTTCTCGAGATAATCCTCAAAAACTCGTGTCACAGTGAAATCGATCGTATTTCACCACTTTGAAAGAGTGTCAATGACAAAATATGAAGAATCAATAGTATGGACTACAATAATTCTAGCACCTGTCCTAGATATTTAATGCATGTACCCTCATTCCTCCTTCTACGTATAAAATCATTGCCCCCAGAATTTAACAAGGCTATTGAACAATAACCATAGCGTTGTTTTTTTCCAACTGTATCGCATCTCGAGCAACTGGACCAGCTGCTCCAGAATGAAAAAATTCTCAAGCCATAATCATCAATGGTCCCAGGAGGCTCGGGATGCTGTGCTTCAGGCGCTTCTTCACCTCGCACCTCTCTGAGTGGCTCAGTTCCATTAATTATGTGAACGTAATGAGGATTTGATAAGGTGTCTTGCAATTGACACCAGTAAAAACCCTCTTTGTCAATTCCGACGTTGTACATGTGAAGACTTCTGTCATTTGGCGATATTACGGTGTGTTCATCGACGTCCACTGCTATGTTGGTTAATGTTGTGTTTTTTGTACTGTTGTAGAACCATTCTATTGATTCGATTGTGTGCAGCTCACTTGGGGAAATGCAAATTTCACAGGCAATTCTTTGAGAAAAGAAATTATAATGAGTTAATGTTTTGGGCGGTTTTTAAAATTTGAGATAAGGAAATTTTGGAGATTACGAAAATTTTTGGACCAAATTTGAAATTTGGTCGCGAAATTGATCAAAATCTGAAGTTTTTAGACAAGTTGATCTCATTTTGTTGGCATTGTTTTTGAAAAATCTCGGAAATCAAGCGAGATTGGGTGATTTTGCTGGAATTCTTCTTTGTAGAGAATTTCAAGGACTACTACAATGACTTTGGGCAAAACCGATCTATCTCGTTTAGTTTCCGAGACATTTGAAAAAAATTGATGATGGAATCAAATCGATTTATCTGAAAACTTTTTAAAGTCGTATATTTCTTGAAATAATAGTGAATTTTTGAAATTTCTGTTGTTAGGGAATATTTGGGAATCAAAAAGAGATGAATTTTTTTGGCCTATCGCCTTTTTGGTAGCTCTGATTGTCTTCTCCAAAAAAGCTTTCTGCAAGAATTTCGGTATCTCGCTCAGTTTCCGCGATATCCTCCAAAAATGAGTAGCCGAAAAAGTTAATTTGATCATCCGCAAAACTCACAGCACTGAGGATCCCTCAATTGTCACAACAGTCGATGGATAAAGTGTTTTATGCTTTCCACTGGCCGAATGTCTTTTCTCAAGGCATTTGTAATAATCGTTCCACCTTTCCTCATGAAATTCACGCAGTGTATCATTGGCTCCTGGATACTCCAGCTCATTAATTTCGAGTAAGCTCTGCTTCGTTCCTTTAAAGAGTCCTTTGAACTTGTCCTTGATTTTTCCGAGCTTTCCCGGGAGCTTCAGAGGCCATAAAGATGGGATTAGAGCGATTAAAATGAAGAATATCATAAAATTATTCATCTTCAATCTGTCAACTGAAAACTCGATTCATTTGTTTCATTTCAGTTTTTGTTGATTGCGTATTTTCAGAACTCACGGAAATGGGAAAATTTTCATGGAAACCTTTTTTGTAGCCCATGAAATATTCTACAAAAATGATTTCTGACATTTTTTTTAAACTACTCGATTTGAAGATATGAAAAAAAAGCTATATGTTGTTTTTTTTAAACTTTTTTCGACTGTTCGTCTCCACTAATGATATGACGCTGAAAATACCAGACATCCGACAATTTTTTAATTTTTTTTCTCTTAAAAAATAAATCATTGGGAAAACAGGGTAACATGACCAATAGATAGACACTGACCAAAAGATAAATGGTTCCTTTTATTGAGAGTTATGTGTATCATTGAATGGTTTTCAGACTTTTCCCTTCAATTTCTGATTATAACACTCATATTCATGTACTTTTGATTACATACCGGTTGATCAAAATTTAGAATCATGGCACTGTGAATATATTACTGTCTATTTATTGGTGGTTTGGGGTATATTCCAGTTTTTCCTGATTTTTATTAATGATTTCTTCATTATTCAAGTTCAATTGATATTTCACTGTTTATCATATATTCTCCTATGCTTGGTTCTCTTCTGCAGTTTTTCTACATGATTTGCCCATTTCATACGCTCCGATAAATCCTAATTTTTTCTTAACCGTCTATCTATTGGTCGTGTTATCCTATGTAAATGTAGAAAATCCAAAAAACTATAAGTGCGAATTTTTCAAATAATAATTCATTTGTTTAAAAAAATCCGAAAAATTGTCACATGTGTGCTAATTCCATTATCGTCTAATAATACCTTTTCTTCTATTTCTTAAATTCCAGGAGAACAATAATATCTCTGGCTACTCAAATCCAGAGCTCGATATGATAAGCAAGGACATAGCTGAATTGGCACGTGAACGTAGAGCAATGGAGCAGGACATTGCACAAAAAGAGGCTGATATTAAGATTAAAAATGGTGAAATTAAGAGTTTACAGAGTGAACTCGATACATTAGCTGCTACATTGAAACAATTGGAGAATCAACGTGGTGAAGCACAGAAACGACTGAATGATTTAAAAACACAGGTGAGATTATTTATTGAATAATTTTAAAATTGAGTTTAAGGCAATGTCAATTTGGCTTTGCATTTCAAAAATCAAAGGAGCAAAAATAATTTACGCGATGAAGAATGTCCACTGAATGTTTGTGCATGGCAAGAACGATATTTTAATTTATTTATTATTTATACGATTTTATTTTATTATTTCATCCCTTGATTATGTTAATTTTTTTTTCATTGATTTTTATTATTTTATTATTTATCCTTCATTTTTCATTTATTTTTTTTTTGGTTCGATTCCGCCCTAATAGCGGGCTGATGTAGAAAAAGAATTGAGTCAGGTCGAGCAGGAAATGCGTGAGGAGCAGGAAAAGGTACAAATTGTTCAGTTGTTTTTTTTTTCTATTATTTTTTATTTCTTCTTCTTCTTTTATTTCCTTTATCTTCAAAACTTAATCTACACACGAAAATTCAGATAAATAATGACAACAATGGCTTCAATATTTACAACAATAATTCTAATAAGGTAAAACAATTGTTATTACGATGCATGAGATTATGGTACACGGTTCATATTGCACATGCACTCTATTATATGATGAATACACAAATTTGCAACAATGGAAATTTTAATAGAATATTTAATTAAAATTCAGTTGTTGAGAGATCGAGTGGAACAAGTTGAATTTATTTTAAAAAAATATCTCGAAATCTATAGGAGATAGGAAAATTGTCGAAGAGACACTTTTTTTATCTCTGAATTTTCTCTACAACAAAGTTATTTATCAAAATTTCTATGATGAAGAAATTAGCAGATTCCTGACAATTTCCTGAATTTTCTTTAGAGAAACAGATTATTAAACAAAAATTTTCAAAAAATTCGCATTTACAGATTTTTGAATTTTCTACATGCCCATATTTTTCTTTTTTGGAGAGAAAAAAAATATCTAAAAATTGTCAGAAATCTCCTACTTTGAGTATCATGAATTTCTCTATCTCCCACATGAATCCGAGATATTGAAGAAAAAAACCACGAGAAAATTACTAGTGAAAAGAGACAATAAAATAGCTTATTTCCTTCCCGTTGAATATTGCGGAAATTGAGCGAGATGCAGAAATTTTCGTGGATACCTTCTTTTATAGTTCTTTTTCTGCTTTACAAAAAGGTCTCCCTGAAAATCCTCTATTTCGCTTATTTTTTTGAGATATTTCCTCAAAATCACTCAACAATTGGATTAATGGACAAATAAAGATTATTATTAATGCAAATTAATTTTAAAAAAGGTGGATAAACTGCGTCAGCAGGCAGAGGAGCAAGAGTCAGTTTTACGCAGTCAAGAGGACGAATTAAATTCTAAAAAACAAGAATTAGAGGGTTTACGCCAGGAAGAACAACAATTGGAACAACAACAAAATAGAAGCAGAGATCAATTAAATGAATTGACAAAAAATTTACAAAATACACAATTACAAATATCACAGGCTAAAGTTAAAATAACACATTTGGAAGAACAACAGAGACAAATGAATGATGCTATTGCAATGTATGACTCAGCATTGGCTGCTGGTGATCCATCACTAGTTTCCGATGCTTGTCTGCAGTTGCATCCAGACATTGATACCGTAGAACAAATTGAGAGAGAGAGTTCAATGAAGGTCAATGGATTGGGCGAGAGTCAAGAGGCTAAGGTTATTGATGGATTCTCAGCAATCAATGGTGCAACTGATGCATTTGGACAGGAGGATCCGTTCACCTCGAATAAAGCTAAAGACGCATTTGGTAATGCTGATGGTGATCCTTTCGCTAATTTCGATGCTAGAAATAATCCAACTAGTGGATTCGCTAGTGATCCATTCGCTGCTAAAAAGCAGGATCCATTTGATCCATTTGGTGATGGCAGGAGGAATGATAAAGCAGCTGTTGAGAGTATACCGGTGAGTTTTTGTTTTTTTCTTATTGCTTTTCAAGCTGATTTTATTTTGTCACTATTTTTTTTCAATATCTTAGAATTTAAGTCACATTGAGTGATTGTGCCTTGATCCTTTTCTAGTGAATTCCATGAGTACAAAAAAAAGGGTCAGGGTAAAATCGCTCTATCTCGCTTATTTTTCGAGAGATTTGATGAAAACTGGAAAAAAATGGTAGCATTTTTTTCTAGGGGTGTGTGAATAGCGTTCGGATTGAATCGAAAATTTAATTTTTGATTCGAAATTCGAATTGAATGACTCGAATTTATGAATAATTGAAAGCTTTGGAATAATTCGTGAACTATCAATGAAAGAACATTCATGTTTAACATAATTTAATAACAAAAAAAAACTATATCACATGAACTTTCGATCGATTATTTTCAAGTATAAATTCATTGATGCCATATCTCTCACATCAAATTCAAGATATCGCATTCCATTCGATAGTTCCGTTTCACCAATTTCAGTTTAACGGGATTTTCGAATTATTCACAAGGTTTTGGATAATTCGCAAACTTTTATGTACTCGAAAATTCGAATCCTATAAAAGCAATTGTAACCATTTTTTCAAACGATTTTGCTTGCAAATTTTCATGAATTTAATGTTTTTCAGACTAAGGACCCATTTGGTGATGATCCATTCGCAAATCTCCATGCACCAACACGTGCAGAGAGTCCAAGTCCAGCTCTTCCACCAAAAAAAGCAAAACAACCACCACCAAGGCCAGCACCACCAAGACCATCTGCTGGACCAAATTTAAGAGCAGCACCAGCTCCACCAACACCTTCACCAACACCAGATCCATTCAGTAACACTAATTCTGATCCATTTGCTGCACAAAATGATAATAACAATGGTAACACTGGATTTGGTTCCACCATAACTGGATTTGCTGATTTCGCTAACTTCGACTCAAAGGTAATTATTGAAATTAATCAAATTTTATGTGTTAACTATTGATTATCACGATATTGTTGTTTTGAGTTTAATATTCGTTTTTTTATACGTCAATAGATTTTTTTTTCGTTATGTCATTTATTTATTTTTGAATTTTTACCAATTTTGAGCACATTTTTACAATTTTTTTTTCATTTGAATTAGTTTTTATTGAATATCTCGGAAATTAAACGAGATAGGAGAATTTTTTTAGAGACCTTTTTTTGTAGTTGTCATTTTTTCTTCCAAAGAAGGTCCTTATAAAAATTCTGATATCTCATGAATTCCGAGATAATCTGGAAAAACTGATAAAAAAGTAAATTCACTTGTGAAGTGGTGAATGAGGATTCAGTTTATTTTGAGAATATCTCCGAAACGATGAAGTTTACGAGAATTTTTTTACAAAAAAGGTCTCTTAACAATTTTCCCTAAACCTACTCATTTCAAAGATATTGACAAAAAAAATCTTCAAAAAATATTAAATCTTCTTTTCTTACTTCACGAATGAATTGGCTCATCAATGCATGAGACGAGAATTTTCATAAAAAATTGTTCTAAATACTGCTAGTTCTTTTAGTGCATCTTAATATTCCACAAATTTAATAATTTCATTGAAAATTCTTCTCATTATTCGTTTTGTAGTTAAACGTTTAGAATTAATTGTTAAAAAAAAAGTAATGCAAGACGATAACCTGGCGGTTTTCGCCTTTATTCTGTCTTCTTGAATTTTTTCAGTAAAAACACAAAAAAAATGAAAATAAATAAAGCATAATCGAAAAAAAAATCTAAATCTTGAAAAAAAAAATCACAATAAATTTGAAATAAGGAAATAAAAAGAATCGAAAAAACAAAAAAAAAACAAAACCTGCTTTAGCCGGAATTCTCACCAAATCGTACGGCACCAACACCATTATCATTCAGTGGTACAAGTGCAACATCATCATCACTGCAGAAGCTGCCTGATTTCACCGAAGATCCATTTACAAATTATCGTTACGACGACTTATCAGAAATAATAGATCCATTCGCTGACGACGATGATAATAACAAAAATCCACAACCAATAAATAATTCAAAAAAAAATGATTTAAAATTTGATCCATTTGGTTTAGAATTAACTCAATCATCATCAAAATTAAATGACAATTACAATGCTGAATTTGATAATAATTTTGAATCTGATTTTTCAAAAACATTTTCACATCAATTTGTTAAATCTAAAAATCAAGAAAAATACAATGTTTTACATGATAAAAATAGTAATTCATTGAAAAATTTGAGTAATAATAGTATTAAAATTGATAAACCAACAAATAAACCAATTAATTTTGACGAGGTATTTTCATCATCAAATAAAAATGAAAAATTGAAAAAATCAGATAATGTTAGTATTGCACAGGCATTCAAAGATAAACTCGGTATTGGTAATAATAATTTGCATAAAATCAATAAAAATAATAATAATGATAATAATACATCGTGGAGTGATGCTGGTGGATCAATGATGGCAACATCAATGAGTGAAAAACAACAATTGGCATGGGCAGCACAGCAGAGTTTACGTGCTGAAGAGGAGAGAAAAAGAATCAAAGAGCAAGAAGATGCTGATCTTGCTCTTGCACTGAAACTCAGTAGAGAAGAAAAATCAATTGGTAAATTTTAATCTATTTTGGATTTAAAAAAAAAAAGAAAAAAAGAAATGTTGACAAGTGGAAATTTCCTTGAAAATATTAATTAAAGATTATTCTTAAAAAAAAGAAAAAAAAGAGCGTAATGTTTTTTGGCTTAATTTGGTTGAACTTGTTGATTTAATACTAAGTGAAGTATTAATAAATAATTATATAATCATTAGTGATAATAATGGAAAATTGGAGGAAAAAAACGTGGCGTATCATCACAGATTTCTTTTTTATTATTATTTTTTTTTTCCTTTAATAATTTATTTGTTTCAAGTACACCGTTGTACTTTCATGCTAATATGCCTTCCCGACATTACAAAAACGAAAAAAAAACAAGAAAAATAAATAATAAAAATAAGAAAATACATTGAAAAAGAAAACAATAATTATAAATATGTAAACAAAGTTATGGAACACAGAATATAAGCATTATAATCATAATTTAATGAATGATTATTGTTATATTATAATTATAGTGGGAAATAATAATGTAATGTTGCGTTTTTGGATTAATTGATAAGTTCTGTGAGGAACTTCATATCATAATAATATTAAGCGCATTAAACACAAGCACTCTAATCCCCGAGCAGTCTCAGAATAATTAATAATTTGAAAATGAAAAATTTGATTGAATTATGGAATGAGTTGTTTTGACATTGAAATTCAAATCGAAAATTCAACTCATCTCATTCCAAAAATTCTCCAATTTAAATATATTAAAAATGGGCCATTGTTCAATTTTTAATTTTTTATTCATTATTTTTTCCACTTTATTAAATTCTGAGACCTTCTCCCATGGTACTCGGTACGTTCCAAAGACATATGGTGTTCAGAATGTTTGAAAAAATGAAAATAAAAAAATTAAATTAAGCTCGGTGTTAATTTGTGTTTGCTAAGAAACAAAAAAAAACCAAACTCATTGTAATTCTTAGTTGATTCACATAATCTGTTAGATAATAATGAAAAAACCCAGTTATTTTATAATTACACATGTAAATTTATTCATTAAGTTCTCACAATTTTGTTATTTTACAATCTCCAGACTATACTCAAGACGAAACAGTCACAATTGTTTAATTCCTGATTAATAAATAAGAAATTATAAAAATTTAATGTTTCATTAGTTATTAAGCATCATTAAAAAAATTACAATTAAAGCTTTACTTTCTCAACACGTGTGACTATGTTTTGTGTATATAATTGATGCTCTCACGAAGAAAAAAACTCATTGAGATTATTTAGAAATTAAAAAAAATTGTAAAAGAAAAAAAAAACAACTGAGTAGTGAAGATAAAACAAAAATGATTCGATAAAATTCTTGGACATTTTTTTGTAAATATCTTCGAAACGAGTGGATTTAAGAAAAAATTAACAAGATATCCTTATTGCATAGAATTTGATTCTCTACGAAAAAGATTTCTTTTTAATTTCTCGTAAAATGCACAATTTTTGAGATATCATCAAAAACTCGATTTCACTACTCAATTGCATCAATTTATCATCTCTATTTGCTGAATTCTAATTGTTTAAAAAGAAGAAAAATAAATTCAACAACCTAGTCAATCATTTAACATTGATGATTATTTTAAGATGAATAAAATCGTGTTAAATACGTGGGTAATAGAATCAAACGTGATTAATTAATAATTCGCTCAAGTTTAATGAAAAAATTGAATACTCATTCACAATGTTACCTTTTACTTTCACCTGCGTTTAATAAAGATGCTTCTTTAATTATTATTATTTTTTTCACTACAACGATGATAATTGACGAGTTTGATTGAGTTTGATAACGAAGAACTTTCATAATTTCGTGAATTAAAAAAAATGAGAAGAGAGAAGAATAAAAAAAAATAAAATAGACAATAGAATTCCTTGAATATAAATTATGGAAGTGTTTAAATATTAATTAAGTAAATATTGTATTATGTAAAATTACGTGAGTGTACGTCTGAGAGATCAATTAAAGAAATATATATATATATACATAAATATATATTGATATGTGCAACACAATGCTATCTACCATAAACGTAATTGGAAGGAATAAAAGTGTGTCCAAATAAAAGTTGTATTGAGATGAAAAAAAAAGAGATTTAAAATCTAGAAATAAAAACGAACTCTTATACATTTACGACATGTAACATTAATTAGTATATAATCAACGAGTATTTCATATGTATTTCCGATGACTGATGGCATTAAAGGGGATAATTAATGAGTTTAAGGATGAGTTTGCTAATTAAATGAGTAAATGATGTATTAATTAATCAAATGTATCGTTTAGAAAAAAAAATTTGAAGTGTGAATTGTCGCATTGTGTTACTCATTCTTCATTGAAAAATCGCCAATTCATTTTATGCTATTTACGGTGGTTCATTTTTAATTGTAAAGGAAAAAGAATAAAAAAAACTATCCTATACATGATGACCTTATAGCAGTGTACTAAATGAAAATGAGGATAATAAAATTATAATTGATGAAATCAAACGATGAGGAGATTCTTTCCTGTTTTTTTGGGAAAATATCTTCGGATCTGTGAGATATAGGGGAATTTTGGCAGAGATTTTCTCTGTAGACAAGAATTAGAGATGCAAAAACTTTATTAATTAAAATTCATCAAAATATTTTTGGTTATTGCCTCTTTTTTCCAATGCAGTAATTAATTGTTGAGTTCAGAATTTTCTTTTGAGAAGTGTAAATTGATTGATGATATTTTTGATTGACTTTGAAGTTCTTGTAATCCATTGGAAATTGGTAATGATTAGGGGTGTGCGAATAGCATTCAAATCAAATCAATATTAATATTCGAATATTACCATTCGATTAGAAATCCGAATCGAATAATTTGACATTTTCAGATTATTGGAACTTTTCAAATTATTCAAACTTTTCGAATTGCTCTAAATTTTCGAAATATTCTAATTTTTCCAATTATTCGGAAAATTCTAAATTTTTGAATTTTTTTAATTATTCAAAATATTAGAAATTCTCGAATTATTTGAAATTTTCGAAGTATTTAACATTCTTTGAATAATACGAAAACTTTGGATTATCCGACAATTTAAATTATTCGATTCGATACGAATTGTTTGCACAACCCTAGTAATCATATAAAGGAAGTGTCCAGAAAAGGCCGAAATCTATTTATTTATAGAACACAAAGGTTATTCCTAAAATTTTACGATCTCATTTGAATTTCAGGATATTTCGAAAAAAATCTTCTTCAAAAACGAATTAATTGGATTTTTTCTCTGATTTTTATAACATGTAGGGTGAATTGACCAGTGTTCGAACTCGTCCAGTGATCGAACTATTCAACGTATTTATTCTGGAAAAATTGGTAATTCAGTGAAATATCATTTTTCTTATCTTCGAAACACAATATGAAGTTCAACAACTCAAATTAAAGCCTATGAAATTATTAAATATATCAGTTATTATGGAGTTTCTTGTGTTCGATCACTGGTGTCTGACGAGTCTTATCCGTTCGACCACTGGACCACTCACCCTATTGACCTTTTTTGTAGCCCCAAATCTCCTTTACAAAAAGGGTCCTCAAAAAAAAAGGATTCTATCTCAATTATTTACAGAGAATATCAATCAAAAATCATTAGTAAAAACCAAATTTTCCTCATTTCACTCCTTCGCTACTGAATCCAAACCACAACAATTCCAATTACTCCAATCTCCTTAACATTGGCACAATACATTAAATGATTTAATTACGGTAATGACTAACTAATGATAAACAGGCGAAGATGTCCTTGAATTCGTCACTCGTCAAAAAAAGAAAAAGATCTATCATTACCCATACACTGTGTTCCGTACTCTGCTTTTAGTAATTAACTGGAAAAAAAAGAGAGAAGAATAATAAACAATGAAGTTTAAAAAAATTGAGGTCGAGTATGAATATCATCAAATAAGCAAGGTGGAGTAATTTGAGCATCTAAATATATATCGTAAAAGACCTAAAATTATATTTCGCGAATTTTGGTATTCGAACCACGAAGGATGAAAGAAAGAATAAAAAAAAAAAATTTATAAAATATTTTTTTTTTCAATCATCACAAGGGCATGGAAAAATTTCGCAGGGTTGCTGAAAAAAAAAATTAAATTCAAGAAAGAAAGAAAAAGAAGAATGGCTCAAAGACGTCTCCGGGTTCGAATCGAAGGACACTGGTGGTATGTATACTCCGATATATTCTATACTGGGTCAAGGGATTTCAAGTTTGTCCGCGCACTCGCACATATACTGGTGCTGCAAAAAATGAATAAAAAATAAAATGAATTGCCAGAGGCAGTGAAGTACTTATGGTGTTCACTCGTAATAGTAGTAATACAGGAGTTGAGGAGTTTCTCAAACGTTCAAGAACGTTCCGGGTGGCTTGAAAGCTCTTAATGAAAAATATGATTTTCGAAATTTTCGAATTTTGAGTTTTTTGATGATTTTATTGAATAGAATAGGGAATTTGAGGTGGAAAATGATATAATATCGTTCAAAAACGTTCCGGGTGGATTGAAAGCTCTTAATGAAAAATATATTGATTTTCGAAATTTTTCAATTTTTGAATTTTGAGTTTTTCGATGATTCCATTGGATAGAGCGGAAAATTTGAGGTGGAAAATGGTATAATATCGTTGATTTTGAACCAATATTTATTGAGTTATTGTAAAAACTAGATTTTTTGGGGGATTCCCAGCTTTTTTTAGTATCGAGGAAAGGACTCGGGGCATAATGGGTTGCATTATAGTGTTTTCAAACTCGAATTTTCCTGGCTTTTCAATGGCGTTGAGAAAATAATTGATTTTCGAAAAATTTCTATTTCTCGGAATGCGTTTTTTTTTTTTGGAAAAGTGAAATTTTCGAGAAAAAATCGAAAAAAAAATAAGAATTCTGTTCTGTTCCAGTCTCTTTTGAACTTGATGAGATTCGAGAGGTTGAATAGACTTTTGGAATGATTTAATGAAGAAGGACAAAAACTTGATGTCTCGGAGAATCAAAAAATTTGCACGAATATGTCGTTTTGATGGGATGAAAGTAATTGTCTATTGGCCCGTGTAATTGCCTCGAGCTCTTGTGTCTCGTAATATGGTCATGGCCATCGTGGCGAATCACCCCGAGGGCCTCGCACGATTAATAAATAAATATATGATCATCTAATACGTTATTCTGAATTCGCGACTGAGTGTCTGGAATATCAGATGAAAAAGCGAAAAAAAAAGAAAAGATGAATTTCTTGGATTTTCTGAATTTTCTCAGTTTCATTGAAGAGATAGGAGAGATCTACCCCGGAAAATTCTATAATACAATGGATTTTCCTCCAGTAATTCCCGAGATATCTAAAAAAATCGAAATCATCCCAAAACCCTTTTTTCCAAATATCTCAAAAATTAATGGTCCAGCGATGATTGTTTTACTCCATTTCCCGCCTCAAATTTTCAGATCTTTTCAATAAAACAAGAGAAGAATCGAGATTCCATGAACTTCGCTACTCATTTTTTCAAAAAAAAAATTTAATTTGCATAAAAAAGAAGTGGCAGGAGAGAGGCAAATTTTTTTTTTTACTTCAAAGAAACATATGATGAATCAAAAAAAAAAAGAATAAAAATGATCCACATATTTGGCAAGCTACCCTGACCCAGTTACCGACCCCATGGTATATGATTCCTGTCTCACATATGCTTGGCAATTCTCTGCCTACGGCTTTTTTTTTTTTTTTTTTGTTAAATCCATATGTACAGTGTTATGTGTATTATGGAGAATGCCTTAGGGCAAAAGTAGGAAACTCGTTGTTCTCCCCCCCCCCTTCCTCGCGCATTCATCATAAATTTATTGATGCTGATGTTTGACGGATATTTGTCCTTCGTTCTTGTCACTTCTTCATCTCATGTTTTTTTTTTTTTTTTACGAAATATCTTCATCTCTATTATATCACAATTTAGCATAATGCTCCATGTGACATGATTCGTACAATGTAATATTTTTCTAAGCAGCTTTGATGCTCTCTCTCTCTCTCTCTCCTCTTTTTATCTCTCTTTTTTTCTTTCTCTCCTTTCTCTCTCTCTCTCTCGTAACTGAGAAGACCCTCCGATTATTATGTGCACTGGTTTATTCAATAGGGGTTAATGCCATCAGTGTCTGCGACAGTCCTACAAAATAAATTGCATTATTACAATCCGAATATATAAGTTGTGCGTAAGAAGAGATAAATCATTCTGAGAATAAGAAGAATTATGCAAAATGGGAATTTTATTTTTTTTTCGATCAAATTCTACGAATGTTCTGTAATTTCGTAATTTTTATTTTCTCACTGATTTAAATATTTTACAGAGAAAAAGAAGAAAAAAAGTGAGAATGCACGCAACAGGATCTCGTCATTCTGTTTTTTTTTTAAAGAATTTTTCTTGTGATGGAAAACACAGTGTTTTGATGGAGCAATTAGAAGAGATAAAGAGGGAAATTCCACTGGAAATTTTAATGATGTGTTTGTTTAGTTTTGAGGCACTTTTTTTTGTTGAATATGACGGAAATTGAACGAAATAGGAAAATTTTAGTTGAGAGCTTTTTTTTTTTGAAGGGGAAGTTTTTTTTAGTGAGAGCTACAGATCATGTTTCTGTGAAATTGCGCTATATCGCTCAGTTTCCGAGATATTCTTTGAATCAATTGAAAATAATTTTTTGGCAAATTTCATCTTTTGTTAATTAGAAGTTCATTTTTTTTAGAATATCTCAGAAAGTAAGCGAGACAGAGTCATTTTTACAAAAACCCTTTTTGCAGAGGAGAAAAAGGGCTGCGGGGAAGTTTTCTATGAAAATTGCACTATCTCGCCTACTTTCCAAGATATTTAAAAAAATAATTACAAAGTGTAATTTATAATTTTTTTTTACAATTTTCCGAATGTTTTCTTGAGAAAAAATGTTTATTATTTGGTATTAATATTAAAATAAAACTATTTTTTTTGTTCTTTGATAAAAGGAAAATTTTTTTTTCTTTATTATATATTATATATATATATATATATTTATATGATGCAAATCATATAACTATCCCACATCGACTTTTCTCCAGAAGTTGACGAATTGAAGAGGAATCGAAGTTGAAGAATTCTTGAAGTTCTCGTAAAACAGTCCATCCTGCCCCAACATTTTTTGAATTCTTCCAAAAACAATGTAATTAGCGCTGTTTTTTTCATTTTCCATTATTTCGAAGAATTTTGCTCCAAAATGAATTAAATCAATTAATTAAATTATAGTGTTTTCCATGAAGTGATGAAATATTCGCAGAAAT
This sequence comes from Aleiodes leptofemur, assembly GCA_963942555.1. Taxonomy (NCBI): domain Eukaryota; kingdom Metazoa; phylum Arthropoda; class Insecta; order Hymenoptera; family Braconidae; genus Aleiodes; species Aleiodes leptofemur. The sequence continues at coordinate 6,597,681 of OZ012615.1, read as the reverse complement.
ATCTGCGGTAATTCCCTCATTTAATCTCTCTCCACCACTGCATTACGAGATTATTCATTGAACTAGAAAAAAAAAACTTAATCAAATTAATAAATCACACGTAATAAAAACTTCAATTTTATCATCTGCAATAACATCACGTAAACTAATCCATTGGTACTCCACGTCACTCGGTTAGAAACCATACGAGTGTTATTGTCTTTTGTGTGAGTACTCTGGTGACTCCAATAACTTTACGTAATTTTGTTAATTTGATTATTGAAGAATAATATTCGATGTATCAAATAATGCAGGTATTAACACACTTACCCAATTCATCAATGCACAAAAAAAAAACCTTTATGAACTAGTTCAGTGAAGGCTGAATTAATGGAATTAATTTATAGGCAGCTTTCAGCTCTTGAATTCATTCCAGAAGAGTCGAACTGCACTGTTAGAAAAAAATGGAAATTTCGTAGACAATTTGATGGAAATTTTCATAAACGTAATATTGAATTCTTTTTTAATCGGAAGATGATTATGAAATCTGTGAGTTTTAGAGGAAATTCAAAGGAATCTATGAGTCTTAAGTAGAATTGAGACGGATATGCTATAACTTACTTGAATTTTCAACTGAAAATGAATATTCAGAATCAAAATCACTTGAATTTTCATTTTTTTTTCGAATTTTTCTTATTTTTACTAAATTTTCAAGAAACAATTAAACTGAAATTTACAAATTTCATTTATATCCAGACGTGGAATTATTTGAAAATCGATGATGTGTTCATTGTTTAATGATGTAATTATCTGAAATTTCAGTAAAAATGTGACTTGTTAGAAATTTCCAGGATTTCGCACGGAAAATTCAGACGGAAATTTTTGACAGTGTGTATTATTTAACGGATAACTCCAAAACGCTTGAGTTTAGGGGAAAATATGAAGAGACCTTTTTTGGAGATTACGAAAAAATTTTACAGAAAATATCTCATTTTTTTTCTTAGCTCACTCATTCCAAAGAAATCTTCAAATTTCGAGACAATCTCCACTAAATTCTTTCGAAATAAATGGAGCATGAAAAAATCGCTCTTTCCGATTCGGCTTTCATTTGAAGATATCTCTTGAGCGAGTAGGTTTAGAGAAAAATGTCAAGAGATTTTTTCTCTCGAAAATTTCATAATCTACAAAAAAAATCTCTTCACATTTTTCCCTAAATCCCTCCATTTCCGAGATATTTTTAAGAAAGTCATTCAATTTTTCAAATCCGCCAGAACATTGAACTCTTTCCCTTACTTTGTTTTCTCTCCATATCTTTTGCGCGAGTGGATCTAGAAAAAAATGTCAAGATACCTTTTTTGTAGCTCTCAAAATTTCCCACAAAAAAGGTCCCGGAAAACTTTCCCCTAAACCCACTTGCCTAGAAGATATTTTCAATCTAAACTCCACTTAATTTCCCGAATCAGTTAAAAAGTTGAAAAAAAAATTCTGATTTCGTTTTCATTGAAAAAAAAAAGTGCGAGAAGGAACAGTGTTTATACGTCCTTTGGTGGGGCCCCCTGAGGCGTTGGTAAGGCTCCTTAACGCGACACCAGCCGCACTTGACCCATATCTTATTATGCTTGGAGCGTCCGGATGCGGTACGAAACACGTTGATCTTTTGGAGGTCATCAGACTCACTTGTAAATGTGTATATACACGTATTTATTTTCTTCAAATACTCGTTGTTATTACCAGCCCCCTCTCCCCCCTTCCATCTTGCCCAATCAATTATTTGTATTATGGTTTGATCCGTTGATTAATTAGTTATTAGCAATTTTCTACATAAATAAACTATTTGTTACGCAAAATATTCTTCCGCAATGTAATATATTTCATTCGTTATTTACCCTCAAGTCTCCATTCCTGATTTATCAATAAATAAATGAATGAAAAATAAAAAAAAATACTTTGATATTATTCAATTGACTTGGCCTTCAATTCAATCGTACATCCTTCTTTTGCACAATGTTTGTTTGCTAAATATATCCTGGATAATTCAATGTTTATAATTTTATATTTTTTTTTTTTTTTTGAGAAGTTAATTTGATACGTCAATTTTATTTTGCAGGATTATCTTGAAAATAGAGCGTGCTATGAAAATTTTTCTTGGGATGGTTTTTTTTCCTTTTAGTAGAGCAGAAAAGGTCTTCAAAAAAGATTTTTAGTAAAAAAAAGGAAAAAGATTGTAGAAAACTGAATGAAAACTAAAAAATTTTAAATTACCGAATAAAAAAAAAAAATTAGTTTAATTTTAATATTTGAGATTTTTCAGGATTCCAGAATGATTTAAATCATTAAATGCAAAAAAATCTATTGATAATCACTCGAAGGTCATAAAAAAAGTTTTATATGAATGACTTAATACTTTGATAATCAAAGAATAAATGAATTCATTTTGAATGTGAATTGAACTATTTATCAAAAATTACCTAATTAATTTAATTGAATCAACAATTATTAACGTATAAAAAATGAATGGACAATTGTCCATCATTATCCTCGAGAAACAAGATCACAGAAATTAAAGTCACCGTAAATAACTACAATTGATCCCATCGTACTCATAAAACCGTGTAAAAAAAACAAAGAGAAAACACAAATAAAACTGAAGGGAAAAAAAAAAGATATAAATAAACTAACATTGCACCAAAGTCAGTAGTACGAGGATAAAGTGACTCTTGACCGGCATACTGGAAGGTCGAAACCTCCATCGAGGTCCTGATATGACCCTCACTGAGGGATAGCTGTCGGTGAACAATCTCCCACGACTCCCCAAGGAAATTCGTGATTTCATGTAAAAAAAAGGAAAAATTGATATAAAAACCCTAAAAAATCAAGGTTTGAAAAATAAAAATGATTTCACCAAAAAGATGGGAAAATTTGAGCTTGAAAACATATATCGTCACCTTCGAGGCAAAGGGGCGTAAGTGCTGTGTATAAGCATAGCACTTACGCCCCTTTGCTTCCAAGGAGACGATTTAATGCAATCCCTCTATGCCTCTCAGTTCTCGAGTTCCAAACAGGAACAAAAATTTCTCAGAATATAGTTCCTTCAATATCTTTATCTTTATCTTTATTAAATTCCGGATTCCAGGTTTGAAAATTCTTCGGGGAGAATTAATCCATACATTGGCTGTTACAAACAAAAAATAAAACTGTTATCTAATAATAAATTAATAATGGAAATAATTGAAAAATTCAATAATGGAAATGATAATGACAGATAATAGAAAATCAAAGCAACAATAATGAATATAAATATAAGCCTTTATCTAAATAACGAAGACTCAATTTAAATAGCATGATACTCAACAGCTTTATGAAATTTTCATGAAATTTCCATGAAACTTTTGTAAATTTTTTCGGAAATTTTTTCAAATTAAATTCCGGCAAACTCTCTTTGCCCATATACATTTCAAAAATCAGTTTTATTCTAATATTTGAAATTTTTCAGAATTTTCGAAATTTTTATGAAATTTCCATGAAACTTTTATAAAATTTTTATAAGACTCTTATAAAATTTGTATGAAATTTTTTTCGAAATTTTCTCAAAGTCAGCATTTTCTTGCGACATTAAATAATAATAACACAGTCTACGAAAAAACAGTGAAAGATTGAACAGTAGTAATTTCTGGTGGAAATTGATTTCAATATCTTCCGAACCATTGCTCCAAATGCAATTGCATCAAACCACTTTCCGGGGTAAAATTTTCCGATCTCCCCAATGCCATCAAAAATTCCCCCAAAAATCCATGAACCAGCTCCTCACCAACTCCCGTCTCAATCCCAATAATCATCATTATTACCATCAACTACAAACGATTCATATATTTCTTTTTGTTCCTCCTTTGTACCACTAAAAAACCTAAATGGTGGTGGTAAAAAAGGAGAAATAAATTCAAACTCGTAATACACACGTAGCGCACGCGCAACCAAGCACCGGGGAAAGTACTTAAAGAAGTCTGAGGTAATACAAATTGAAAGGCCACTGCCATCACAACCATCGTAGCTGTCTGATTGTCGAAGAGCTCTGAAAAATAGAAAACTAAATCGAGTATTAAACTAAAAATCTTAAACAGATTTCTAGGGCCGATTATGATACACGCATAATTAATAATTAATCAGGTGAAGTGAAGTGGAGTCCTTGAGATTTTTAAATCTGAAAAAAATTAATTAATTAAATAAAAATTAGCAATGGATGATCTAACGATTATTCAGCAAGAATCAATGGACGAAGTTGGTAATTTATCATTTTCACCACCGCCAATGAAAAAATCAGATACACGTGACAGTATATCATCGATTGACAGCGATGTAAGTCTCTCGTTTGATCGACGTGGATCAAAAGGCGAGGATGCTGATTTATCCGATTGTGCGAGTGGTAATGATGATATTAAAGGACGCTTTTCTGATTCGCAAACACAGTGTGACAGTAGAAAATTTGACAATGAGAGAATTGAATCATCGACAAATACAGAAACACCTGTTGATGCGGATAATAATGAGATCAATGAAATGCCGATTATCAGTGATGATTTGGCGGAAAAAATCTGCGATCAGGTGGAATTCTATTTTTCTGATGAAAATATTGTTAAAGACGCCTTTCTTCTTAAACATGTTAAGAGAAATAAGGAGGGATATGTGTCGCTCAAGTTAATATCGAGCTTCAAGAGAGTCAAACATTTGAGCAGAGATTGGCGAATTGTTGGAGCTGCTCTGAAGGCCAAGTCAAGTAAATTACAAGTCAATGAACAGGGAACGAAACTCAGGAGATTGGATCCATTGCCACAGTTTGATCAGACATTACCTTCTAGAACGGTTATTGCTGCTAGATTGCCGATTGATAGACTTACTATTGAGAGTGTTGCTGAATTGTTTGGACAGTGCGGAGAAATTGCGTTGATCAGAATACTCAAGCCTGGACATCCGGTTCCGGCTGAGGTAGAGAAATTTTATGGATATTTTATTATTTATTTATTTTTTGTTGGATAGACTCTCAGTTTTTTTCACATCAATGAATCCATCCAATTATGAAATGATCATGAAATTAACGTGGGTTTTTATCAAAAATAACGAAAATTAACAGAATTGAAGACGTATATCATGAGGAACATATCATGTAGAGTATTGTTTATCAAATTATCTGCTGTTGAACTGGAGAATTTTTTTTTTTTTAATCAAAAAATTTGAAAATGTAAAAATTAAAAATTTGAAGATTTAAAATTAAAAAATTTCTTTTTAGAGAAATTTTCATAATTTTATGCACTGAGATCAAAAAAAGTGGTAAAAATGATCAAATATTGATGCAATTCGTCCTTAGCAAATACTTTTTTTTAAATGATCTTTTAAATGGATATAGGAATTCAACTAGTTGATCTGTTCAAATTAACGAAATTCAGTAAATTCGAAAACTTTTTTAATTATTGAAAAAAAAAACATTTTGTAAGGACTCATGGTATCAATCTTTGATAGTTTCTACGATTATTTTTTCCTCAGTGTGTGTTTTTTTCCAATTTTTTGATAAGATCCTCGAAACTAAGCGAGATAGAGAAATTTTTGGGGAGATTACAAAAAAGGCTATTGTACAATGGCGACTTGGAAACAAAGTGGCGTAAGTACTATGTATAAGCATAGTACTTACGCCACTTTGTTTCTAAGGTGACGATAAAATTCTCGCTATGTCGCTTACTTTCCGAGATATTTAGAGTGGAGAAGAAAAAAATTGCATTTTTTTTCGATTGTCGCTTCTTTTCTAGAATATTTTGTAAATTAAGGGAGATAGAAGACAATTGATTGAGACCTTTTTTGTGTTTCTAATTTTCTCCTACAAAAAATATTTCTACAAAAATTTATCTATCTCTCTTATTTTCCGAGATATTCTCCAAGAAATTGAAAAAGTTTGATACCTTTCATTTTTCGATTTTAATCTTCTATTTCCATGTGTGTCCTTGGACTTTCGCTGATTATTCTTTCTTTCAGATTCGTCAGGCGATTGCAAAAAAATCGGAGCTAGGTAGTGACGAGGAATGCGCACTCATAGAATTCACTGATTCGGCAGCAGCAAGAAGCGCACTTGGTCTGTCCCTGGGTGATGCCAAGCTCTACGAACTTCAGCAGACGTCGTCAAGTGAAAAACGAAGGAAATTACAGTCACAACAATCTAATCAAGGCCAAACTGGTCAAACACCTAAGAAAACAAGTGGCAGTAGAAATGGAGTCAAGCAAACTGTTTATAATTCATCAAGTTGTCCAAGTGGTTCCGAGGAAGAGATAAGAAGCTCAAGAGCTGGTAGAATGTCCAAGGGACATCAGAATATGAAGGTCACTTTTCCAACTTCCGGTGCTCATTCTCTGCCGTATCAAGGTAAAATACACATTAGAAAGTTGAAATCAACTGAATTTAATGAAATGAGATTAGGTTTCATGTTCAATTCAGTTCTTTGTGGAATATCTCGAAATTTGAGGGAGATAGAAAAATATTTGTTGATTTTTTTTTGTAGAAAAAAATAAGAGCTACAAAAAAAGTCATTATAAATATCGCTCTATCTTCCTTAGCTTCCGAATTATTTCTTAAAAACTTATAAAAAATCATAAATATTTGATAAGTACTTTTTTAGTAACTGCTTGTAGAAATAAAAGACTAGGAGAAAATTAGAAAAAATCCTAATTTTGGACCGAAGGAAAAGAAAAATACATAAAGATCATTTTTCAGAATAAATACTGAGTGAGTGAATGAAGATAAATATAGGAGAGGGTGGGGCAAAATGGACCTCCGTTGCAATATGATTCAGGATTTTTTTTCAGAGTGAAGAACTTCATGAAAAAATTTGAAAAAAATTTGAAAAGATACTCTAATATGTAAAAATTGTTAGTGAATTTTTCCAAATTTTTTCATGAAGTCCTTCACTCTCAATAAAATCCTGAATCATTTCGCCATACAGGTCCACTTCACCCCGGTTTCCCTTATCAAATTATCTTATCATAATGAAAATTGTATTATGATCTTTAGGTATTTCTTCGTTTTTTTTTTATTTTTATCAATTCAGAGTTTAAGGTAAAACTATCGCTCACGTCACCACTAAGCGTGGGGGCAAGGGAGGTTAGGAAAAAATCATTTGGAACAACCAAAGGAGGGAGAAATTGTTCAACCTATAATGCTATTCAGCCTCAATAATTTCTTGCTTTCATATGAAAGCATAATTTAATTAAAATAATTATATCTACTAATATTTTGATTTTTTTTTCGAAGAACCATTTTTTCAAATTCTGATACGGGCCTGCCTACGCACACTAATGTGCGCGTATACGTATGCGTGCACACTAGAGAATACTCCTGTAGTTGTACACACATACAGAGTGACCGCGTGTACGTACACAGCGGTGCTGGCCTGCCATCAATCGTTTATTTTTTTTTCTCCAAAACTATGGGTCAGAAATAACTGATTTTGGTCTCAAAAAATTCTTATAAGTGGTAACTATGGACTACAATTTTTTCAGCAGCCCCGTAAATGCCGTTTTCCTTTAAATTTATAATGATTGAATCGCGACTCAATTTACTCGTTTTCTTATGGGAAAAATGCACTTTTTGAAATTCAATATCTCGGATTCCACGGGTCAGAAAATTTTTCACCATGAGGAAAAGTTGTTGGGTTTCCTGTGAAGAATATCTCTGAATTTTTTCAGATTTTTCGTATTTCAAGCCTCTGGTGATAGTCATACCTTAATAAATGCACCCTGAGAAGGGTACCCTACATTGGATTCGAAACGTCAGTACAAAATTAGAATTTTTGCTATTTTCTTCGAGCTTTCTGTCTTTCCAAGCAGTGACAAAAAAGTGCATATCAAATATTTATGAATTAAGAAAAATGTTCGAATACCCGAAATACTATAAAAAATATAATAATGAAATTAGTACACATCCGACTATCGTTTGTATTTTTTTAAACAAAGAAATTATTATAAAACAAATTGAAAAAAATTTCCATTTATAGTTTTCTAAATTTTCTACATATACATATTTTTCATTTTTTACATAATTTATCCGTTGAAAGAAAACTAACAATTGTCAGATTTCTGCTATTTGCAGTATCTTAAAGAAATAAATGAATTAAATTAATAAAAATCCAATTATCCTTTCAGGACCACCATCTCCAGATGTCTGGCTACCGCGACGTTTCTCCGCTTGCGTAATTGGCACAGAACAACTTGAGAGTAACCTCTTAATGCGCAGATTATCAGGCTCAAGTTCAGACACAACGAGCTACTCAAGTTATCCAAGAAGATACTCCACCTGTTCATCCGGCTCTGACGGTGGTGGTTACACATCCCCAGTATTCCACGGTGCCCATCAGCCTAATCACAGTCTTTATCCACCAATTAGCTACTGGCCAAGTAGTCAATCATCGAGACGATACTCCTGCTGCAGTCCATCGCAATCATCTCAAACGAATTATGGATTTAATTATGGTAATGCGAATGGATTTTATCAGCCAACACGACGCAGCTCTACCGATTGCGGTCCATTCTTGAGGAGGCTCTCCAATTGCAGCAGAGACTCAGGTTATGATGGAGGCAGAAGACTTTCCTCTTGCTCCTCTTCTTCCGAATCGTGCAGTGGATTTAGATCGAGAAGCAACAGTGGTTTTGTGCTGATGGCACATCTGCCAGAGAATGTCACTAGAATGCCATCAGGACCTGATGGTACCAAAGGATTTGGACGCAATAATAATAATATTGAGGCCAATAATTCAAGTGCACAAACGTGCGGTTGAATTTTCTGCATTTGTAAATTAATTAAATTAATTATTTTTTAGTTAGGAACTAGGGCTATTTAACTCTAGACTGATCAGCAGATAAGGGATTTCCTAGGTTCCATCGTTTTTATTTTTTTATAATCAATCGGATGAGCGAGAAATTCTGAAAAAAAAAGAAATTTATTTATTGAAGTTTTAAAAAAAACTATTATATTCTTCGAATTGATTATCCTACGAAGTTGATGAAGAAATAAAATAAAGTCCAGGAGTTAACTCAATTCTTCTCATCCTGGGAAAAATTGGTCGATATGATGATAACTAATTAGATATATTTAGATATCAAAAAGTGCTAAAAGAATTCTAACCTTTAGACCTGATCAGATCCAATTCTATCACATTACAGATCTGCCGAAATCAAAGCATGTTTCAATATATATAGGTATAGAAATTGTGAAGAAAAATTTTGTTAAAAGGCAATTTTCTCGCTACAACTATTTTTTTTCTCAGTGCATATATAATTATATCTGATGCAAATCTGGACCGTTCCGTTGTGGGGTTCTCAGATCTTATCAGATCTGGTAAGATCTAGTAGCATATCTGTTTATATCTCCACAAATATGACGTCGTATCTACCGAGATATGACGGAAGATCTAATTATATCGTTGCCTTAGGAACAAAGAGGCATAAGTGCTGTGTATAAGCATAGCACCTATCTCTATTTAATCTTCTGTATCTTTAATTTTAAGGCGACGATATCTAATTAGATAGAATAAGATATAATTGAATGTAATGATATCAAAAAAAAAATTTCCAGGATGTTAAATGCAGCTATCCGGTGAGCAATGTTGCCGAAATATTGGTAAACGCGCCCGGACAGTACAGAATCGATCCGGCAACGTTGCAACCGGAATAAACCGCCGGGGAATCCTTCATCACTAGGTCAAAGTTGTTAGGTTGCTCCTGGTGACCAGTCTAGGGTTAATTCTCAGTGATTTATCGGTTCAGTAATGACGAAGAATGAGTCTGAGCATCTCATGGAGATTATTCTTGGAATAAAGAGATTTAAGTGGTCTCAAGAGACTTTTTTTTTGAGATTTTTGAATTCTCTGCAGAAAGAGATCTCTTGATGTTTCCTTCTAAGCCCAGTAATTTTTTTTTACTCATTCTGCTTCGATACTTAATCGACGATTTTTATATTATAAATATGATGATTATCTGTATTTATTGAGCGTGCGGAAGATCTCTCTTTCGTTTGTAGTTTTTGGCTACTGCTGGAGATTCTGAGGAGAATTGATTACAAAATGTTGATAGCTCACGCGGATTTTTATGAATGATGAATGAATGTGAGTGTTTGTGTCTTGTGATGTACGGCATTTTGTAGGATTTGAATGAGTTTATTTTTTATTGATGTAGTCGGATGTATTGACAATATTCAATAAACTGCATTGTGATGAAAGGTTCTGGAGTTTTTTTATTTAAGAATAATTACTTATTATTTCAGTATACGAGACTAGTTTAGCGAATTAGATGAGGAGAAATTTTTTTTCCAATGGCTCTTATTGCGAACTATTATTTCTGCAGTTCAATGAAATATTTTCCACTATTTCGGAATAAATAAATGAAATGCAAGAGAAATAGGGATTTTTTTTCTAGGGAAGTATAGAGAATAGAAAAGAACGTTTTAATTGAAGAGAGAGGGAGAGGGGAAAACTTGAGGACATTTTGCCAGAATTGATTATTCTTGAGTGTATGAAAATTTGATTATAATGAATAATAATTGAATGTGAAGAAAAGGTTGATAAAGAAAGAAAAAGTCCTTCAGTTCTCGTTTGTTTTCAATTTAATATTTCTAGGTATAAAAATGAATTGCAAAAACATGAGATTTCACATGATTCAAAGCTGTTTACTGGTAGCGTATGCACTTGGAAAACGAGAGATCCCGGGTTTGGATCCCGGCTCAGGGCACATTTCTCATTTATTTAAAAAGAAATTTTAACGTATCATCGTAAGTTTTAATGACGGATAAGGAAATCGTCTCGCTGGATGAATGAGTAAATGAGCCCTGAGTAGCTCAGCAAGTGAGAGCAATCGTCCAAAAAATTGAAGATCTGAATCATATTTTTCCATTCATCTCCAACTATTCAACTGATCTCACATTTATCATCGATCCATATGGCCTCAATTATTCTCTATCAATTTTCAAAAAAAATCTGGAGAGAGAACAGAGGTAAATGTGCAGAACAGCGCCCACAAAATTTGAATAATTATCAAAGTCAAATCTTCGGAAAAAAATATGGAGTGCGCAAGCGAGGTTTGAACTCACAACCATCAGATTACATGCCTGGTACTCCACCAATTGAGCTATTGCGAGTTCCTATGCTTTCCTTCAAATTTTCGACCAAGATATATTGCATCATTTTGCCACCTCCCTTCCTGAGGCAAATTTGAGGGGTCACATGGGTTTCAGAAGGTCGAAAAAGCTCTATTTTCTCTTTTTGCTTCCGAATGGAAGCTTAACAAACGTAAGAATTTTCGATTTTGATTTTTTTGTTGCAAATCACTTAAAATGATGTGGAGAGTCTGAAAATGATATTTAGTAAAAAAGTCTGTGTGTGTGTGTATGTATGTATGTGTGTCTGTGTGGATTTTTTTTTTACTCAAAAACGGTAAAACTTTAACCGAAAAATCTGATATTTCTACTGTATATTGGTCGTGATGAATGTTTTCTTTTGAGACCTCGTTACTTGGAATTCATTCAATATTTTTTAAGATATGACCATTTTTCGATTTTTTCAAAAAAATTGATTTTTCAAAAAGTTTTCAACCGATCTCATCCAGATTAATGCATAATATTTGACATCATATTCTGTCACTGCGTGAATTTTTTCAGATTTTTCTAATGCTTGGTTTTTAAGTTATGTCGATTTTTATAATTTTTCATGCAAAATGTTGTTGCTTCAATAACAACCGGAAAAATTAAGATAGAAATTTCAAATTTGGCTCACATATTGGTCTTCTGAACCTGCAGCTTGGGATCGTTACTGGACAGCATTGGAGAAATATTTTTATTAATAGAAATGATTTTCCGAAATTCCAATTTTTTTATTTTTTCTCAAATCTATGCTATATATATATGCTATAACACTCTCCTTTTATATATATATATTATATATATAAAAGGAGAGTGTTAGTGGCTTTGTCAAGCCTTTTCTCTATAACCACCCACTGCCACCCACAAGGGGTTGTAGTGAAAGATAGCCAGTGGCCTGCACTCTCAAGTAAGGGAGTTTGGCTTCGGTGGGTGGAAGTGGGTGGCAAAAATGTCAGTTGGGATATTTCTATCCTTCTCCAACACATTGTATGGCTGAGATAGACTCGGGGTTGTGTTGAATGACATGGAGTGTATATATTGTGACGGTAGTAAAAGGAGCGGGGGGAACAAACTCGTGGCTCCGAAACACGAAAAGTGAAAGGTAAGCATACGCGTTCTCCCATTGGCCGAGAGCCAAGGAGTGGGGGAAAAACAAGTGCGCTCGGTCCGTGCGGTGGGGATAAATGGAGCCCGCAGCACGGACCGAAGTCAGTCTACTGCCGCCTGCGGTAGAAGGCTTACCACGCAACGGTGATAAGCCCGAGCGTTCCCCATACACGACGGTGCCAAGCCCAAGCGTCTTTCCTATACGCGACGGTGACAAGCCCAAGCGTTCAATTTAATAAAATGAAATAATTCTTTGTAAAATAAATGTAATAAAATAATCCTTTGTAAAATATCCTGTAAAATTAAGAGAGACCTCTGGAGCGTTTTCAAACGTAGGCGGACGCTCCAGGTCTCAGGATGGCGGCTTCCCACACGTGGAAGAGGACAAGGATACCAGAACCTAGAGGACATCGCCATCGGCCTCGACTTTATTAATGAAAATATTACAAAATTGTAAAAGAAAAGGGTTAATCATTCAATAAAATAAAGCACTAAAATAAAATCCTAATAAGAAAGATCGTTTCATGTATCGGAGGATGAATGCTCCTCTCAAAAAGCTCTTGTAAATAGTTGAATAAATATGTTTCTTTAGAGCACAAAATATAACTGTCTTGACTCCATCATTTAATATTCTAGAATAAGTCTCTCTGGTTCGTGGACATAGACCCATCCACTCCTATCGTTAATTCGTACAATAGTGGTACGTTACAAAGATAGCCCGTGGCCTGCACTCTCAAGTAAGGGAGTTTGGCTTCGGTGGGTGGGTGTGGGTGGCAAAAATATCAGTTGGGATATTTATATCCTTCTCCAACACATTGTATGGCTGAGATAGACTCGGGGTTGTGTTGAATGACATGAAGTGTATATATGGGTAAATATTCGAGAAATATCTCAAACATTCTAGAATGTTCCAAAAGGCTGCAGAAGCTCTGAAATTGACATTTTAGAGCTTATAAGCTCTAGAATCGATATTTTAGAGCTTAGAAGCTCTAAAATTGATATTTTAGAGATTATAAGCTCTTGAATTGATATTTTAGAGCTTATAAGCTCTATAATTGATATTTCAGAGCTTATAAGCTCTAGAATTGATATTTTAGATTTTATGAGCTCTAGAATTGATATTACGAAGCTTATAAGCTCTAGAATTGATATTTGAGAGCTTATAAGCTCTAGAATTGATATTTCAGAGCTTATAAGCTCTAGAATTGATATTTCAGAGCTTATAAGCTCTAGAATTGATATTTCAGAGCTTATAAGCTCTAGAATTGATATTTCAGAGCTTATAAGCTCTAGAACTGATATTTCAGAGCTTATAAGTTCTAGAATTGATATTTCAGAGCGTATAATCTCTAGAATCGATATTTCAGAGCGTATAATCTCTAGAATGGATATTTCAGAACTTATAAGCTCTAGAATTGATATTTTAGAGCTTATAAGCTCTAGAAAACATATTTCAGAGCTTATAAAGTCTAGAAAATATATTTTAGAACTTATAAGCTCTAGAATTGATATTTTAGAGCTCATAAGCTCTAGAATTGATATTGTAGAGCTTATAAGCTCCAGAATTGATATTTCAGAACTTATAAGCTCTCTAATTGATATTTTAGAGCTTATACGCTCTAGAATTGATATTTTAGAGCTGATAAGCTCTAGAATTGATATTTTAGAGCTCATAAGCTCTAGAATTGATATTTTAGAGCTTATAAGCTCTAGAATTGATATTTTAGAGCTTATGAGCTCTAGATTCGATATTTTAGAGCTTATAAGCTCTAGAATTGATATTTTAGAGCTTATAAGCTCTAGAATTGATATTTTAGAGCTTATAAGCTCTAGAATTGATAGTTTAGAGCTTACGAGCTCTAGAATTGATATTTTAGAGCTTATAAGCTCTAGAATTGATATTTTAGATCTTATAAGCTCTAGGATTGATATTTTAGAGCTTATAAGCTCTAGAAAACATATTTCAGAGCTCATAAGCTCTAGAATTGATATTTCAGAGCTTATAAGCTCTAGAATTGATATTTCAGAGCTTATAAGCTCTAGGATTGATATTTCAGAGCTTATAAGCTCTAGAACTGATATTTCAGAGCTTATAAGTTCTAGAATTGATATTTAAGAGCGTATAATCTCTAGAATCAATATTTCAGAGCGTATAATCTCTAGAATCGATATTTCAGAACTTATAAGCTCTAGAATTGATATTTTAGAGGTGATAAGCTCTAGAAAACATATTTCAGAGCTTATAAAGTCTAGAAAATATATTTTAGAACTTATAAGCTCTAGAATTGATATTTTAGAGCTCATAAGATCTAGAATTGATATTGTAGAGCTTATAAGCTCCAGAATTGATATTTCAGAACTTATAAGCTCTCTAATTGATATTTTAGAGCTTATACGCTCTAGAATTGATATTTTAGAGCTTATAAGCTCTAGAATTGATATTTTAGAGCTCATAAGCTCTAGAATTGATATTTTAGAGCTTATAAGCTCTAGAATTGATATTTTAGAGCTTATGAGCTCTAGATTCGATATTTTAGAGCTTATAAGCTCTAGAATTGATATTTTAGAGCTTATAAGCTCTAGAATTGATATTTTAGAGCTTATAAGCTCTAGACTTGATAGTTTAGAGCTTACAAGCTCTAGAATTGATATTTTAGAGCTTATAAGCTCTAGAATTGATATTTTAGATCTTATAAGCTCTAGAATTGATATTTTAGAGCTTATAAGCTCTAGAAAACATATTTCAGAGCTCATAAGCTCTAGAATTGATATTTCAGAGCTTATAAGCTCTAGAATTGATATTTCAGAGCTTATAAGCTCTAGAATTGATATTTCAGAGCGTATAATCTCTAGAATCGATATTTCAGAGCGTATAATCTCTAGAATCGATATTTCAGAACTTATAAGCTCTAGAATTGATATTTTAGAGCTAATGAGCTCTAGAATGGATATTGTAGAGCTTATAAGCTCTAGAATTGATATTTCAGAGCTTATAAGCTCTAGGATTGATATTTAAGAGCTTATAAGCTCTAGAATTGATATTTCAGAGCTTATAAGCTCTAGAATTGATATTTGAGAGCTTATAAGCTCTAGAATTGATATCTTAGAGCTTAGAATCTCTAGAATTGATATCTTAGAGCTTATAAGCTCTAGAATTGATATTTTAGAGCTCATAAGCTCTAGAATTGATATTTTAGAGCTTATAAGCTCTAGAATTGATATTTTAGAGCTCATAAGCTCTAGAATTGATATTTTAGAGCTTATGAGCTCTAGAATTGATATTTGAGGGCTTATGAGCACTAGATTCAATATTTTAGAGCTTATAAGCTCTAGAATTGATAGTTCAGAGGTTATGAGCTCTGAAATCGATATTTTAGACCTTATAAACTCTAGAATTGATATTTTAGAGCTTATAAGCTCTAGAATTTATATTCTAGAGCTTAAAAGCTCTAGAATTTATATTTTAGAGCTTATAAGCTTTAGAATTTATATTCTAGAGCTTATAAGCTCTAGAATTTATATTTTAGAGCTTATAAGCTCTAGAATTGATATTTTAGAGCTCATAAGCTCTAGAATTTATATTCTAGAGCTTATAAGCTCTAGAATTTATATTTTAGAGCTTATAAGCTCTAGAATTGATATTTCAGAGCTCATAAGCTCTAGAAAACATCTCTGAGAGCTTATAAGCTCTAGAATTGATATTCTGGAGCTTATAAGCTCTAGAATTGATATTTGAGAGCTTATAAGCTCTAGAATTCATATTTTAGAGCTTATGAGCTCAAGAATTTATATTCTAGAGCTTATAAGCACTAGAATTTATATTTTAGAGCTTATAAGCTCTAGAATTTATATTTTAGAGCTTATAAGCTCTAGAATTTAAATTTTAGAGCTTATAAGCTCTAGAAAACATATTTTAGAACTTATAAGCTCTAGAATTGATATTTGAGAGCTTATAAGCTCTAGAATTGATATTTGAGAGCTTATAAGCTCTAGAATTGATATTTCAGAGCTTATAAGCTCTAGAATTGATATTTCAGAGCTTAAAAGTTCTAGAATTGATATTTCAGAGCTTATAAGCTCTAGAATTGATATTTGAGAGCTTATAAGCTCTAGGATTGATATTTGAGAGCTTATAAGCTCTAGAATTGATATTTTAGAGCTTATAAGCTCTAGAATTGATATTTGTGAGCTTATAAGCTCTAGAATTGATATTTCAGAGCTTATAAGCTCTAGAATTGATATTTCAGAGCTTATAAGTTCTAGAATTGATATTTCAGAGCTTATAAGATCTAGAATTGATATTTCAGAGCTCATAAGCTCTAGAATTGATATTACAGAGCTTATAAGCTCTAGAATTGATATTTCAGAGCGTATAATCTCTAGAATCGATATTTCAGAAAGTATAATCTCTAGAATCGATATTTCAGAACTTATAAGCTCTAGAATTGATATTTGAGAGCTTATAAGCTCTAGAATTGATAGTTGAGAGCTTATAAGCTCTAGAATTGATATTTTAGAGCTTATAAGCTCTAGAATTGATATTTGAGGACTTATAAGCTCTAGAATTGATATTTGAGGACTTATAAGCTCTAGAATTGATATTTTAGAGCTTATAAGCTCTAGAATTGATATTTGAGAGCTTATAAGCTCTAGAAGTGATATCTTAGAGCTTATGAGCTCTAGAATTGATATTTCAGAACTTATAAGCTCTCTAATTGATATTTTAGAGCTTATAAGCTCTAGAAAACATATTTTAGAGCTTATAAGCTCTGGAATTGTTATTTTAGAGCTTATAAGCTCTAGAATTTATATTTTAGAGCTTATAAGCTCTAGAATTGATATTTGAGCGCTTATAAGCTCTTGAATTGATATTTTAGAGCTTATAAGCTCTAGAATTTATATTTTAGAGCTTATAAGCTCTAGAATTCATATTTTAGAGCTTATAAGCACAAGAATTTATATTCTAGAGCTTATAAGCGCTAGAATTTATATTTTAGAGCTTATAAGCTCTAGAATTTATATTTTAGAGCTTATAAGCTCTAAAATTGATATTTTAGAGCTTATACGCTCTAGAATTGATATTTTAGAGCTTATAAGCTCTAGAATTGATATTTTAGAGCTTATAAGCTCTAGAATTGATATTTTAGAGCTTATGAGCTCTAGATTCGATATTTTAGAGCTTATAAGCTCTAGAATTGATATTTTAGAGCTTATAAGCTCTAGAATTGATATTTTAGAGCTTATAAGCTCTAGACTTGATAGTTTAGAGCTTACAAGCTCTAGAATTGATATTTTAGAGCTTATAAGCTCTAGAATTGATATTTTAGATCTTATAAGCTCTAGAATTGATATTTTAGAGCTTATAAGCTCTAGAAAACATATTTCAGAGCTCATAAGCTCTAGAATTGATATTTCAGAGCTTATAAGCTCTAGAATTGATATTTCAGAGCTTATAAGCTCTAGGATTGATATTTCAGAGCTTATAAGCTCTAGAATTGATATTTCAGAGCTTATAAGCTCTAGAATTGATATTTCAGAGCTTATAAGCTTTAGAATTGGTATTTCAGAGCTGATAAGCTCTAGAATTGATATTTCAGAGCTTATAAGCTCTAGAATTGATATTTCAGAGCTTATAAGCTCTAGAATTGATATTTCAGAGCGTATAATCTCTAGAATCGATATTTCAGAGCGTATAATCTCTAGAATCGATATTTCAGAACTTATAAGCTCTAGAATTGATATTTTAGAGCTAATGAGCTCTAGAATGGATATTGTAGAGCTTATAAGCTCTAGAATTGATATTTCAGAGCTTATAAGCTCTAGGATTGATATTTAAGAGCTTATAAGCTCTAGAATTGATATTTCAGAGCTTATAAGCTCTAGAATTGATATTTGAGAGCTTATAAGCTCTAGAATTGATATCTTAGAGCTTAGAATCTCTAGAATTGATATCTTAGAGCTTATAAGCTCTAGAATTGATATTTTAGAGCTCATAAGCTCTAGAATTGATATTTTAGAGCTTATAAGCTCTAGAATTGATATTTTAGAGCTCATAAGCTCTAGAATTGATATTTTAGAGCTTATGAGCTCTAGAATTGATATTTGAGAGCTTATGAGCACTAGATTCAATATTTTAGAGCTTATAAGCTCTAGAATTGATAGTTCAGAGGTTATGAGCTCTGAAATCGATATTTTAGACCTTATAAACTCTAGAATTGATATTTTAGAGCTTATAAGCTCTAGAATTTATATTCTAGAGCTTGAAAGCTCTAGAATTTATATTTTAGAGCTTATAAGCTTTAGAATTTATATTCTAGAGCTTATAAGCTCTAGAATTTATATTTTAGAGCTTATAAGCTCTAGAATTGATATTTTAGAGCTCATAAGCTCTAGAATTTATATTCTAGAGCTTATAAGCTCTAGAATTTATATTTTAGAGCTTATAAGCTCTAGAATTGATATTTCAGAGCTCATAAGCTCTAGAAAACATCTCTGAGAGCTTATAAGCTCTAGAATTGATATTCTGGAGCTTATAAGCTCTAGAATTGATATTTGAGAGCTTATAAGCTCTAGAATTCATATTTTAGAGCTTATGAGCTCAAGAATTTATATTCTAGAGCTTATAAGCACTAGAATTTATATTTTAGAGCTTATAAGCTCTAGAATTTATATTTTAGAGCTTATAAGCTCTAGAATTTAAATTTTAGAGCTTATAAGCTCTAGAAAACATATTTTAGAACTTATAAGCTCTAGAATTGATATTTGAGAGCTTATAAGCTCTAGAATTGATATTTGAGAGCTTATAAGCTCTAGAATTGATATTTCAGAGCTTATAAGCTCTAGAATTGATATTTCAGAGCTTAAAAGTTCTAGAATTGATATTTCAGAGCTTATAAGCTCTAGAATTGATATTTGAGAGCTTATAAGCTCTAGGATTGATATTTGAGAGCTTATAAGCTCTAGAATTGATATTTTAGAGCTTATAAGCTCTAGAATTGATATTTGGGAGCTTATAAGCTCTAGAATTGATATTTCAGAGCTTATAAGCTCTAGAATTGATATTTCAGAGCTTATAAGTTCTAGAATTGATATTTCAGAGCTTATAAGATCTAGAATTGATATTTCAGAGCTCATAAGCTCTAGAATTGATATTACAGAGCTTATAAGCTCTAGAATTGATATTTCAGAGCGTATAATCTCTAGAATCGATATTTCAGAAAGTATAATCTCTAGAATCGATATTTCAGAACTTATAAGCTCTAGAATTGATATTTGAGAGCTTATAAGCTCTAGAATTGATAGTTGAGAGCTTATAAGCTCTAGAATTGATATTTTAGAGCTTATAAGCTCTAGAATTGATATTTGAGGACTTATAAGCTCTAGAATTGATATTTGAGGACTTATAAGCTCTAGAATTGATATTTTAGAGCTTATAAGCTCTAGAATTGATATTTGAGAGCTTATAAGCTCTAGAATTGATATCTTAGAGCTTATGAGCTCTAGAATTGATATTTCAGAACTTATAAGCTCTCTAATTGATATTTTAGAGCTTATAAGCTCTAGAAAACATATTTTAGAGCTTATAAGCTCTGGAATTGATATTTTAGAGCTTATAAGCTCTAGAATTTATATTTTAGAGCTTATAAGCTCTAGAATTGATATTTGAGCGCTTATAAGCTCTTGAATTGATATTTTAGAGCTTATAAGCTCTAGAATTTATATTTTAGAGCTTATAAGCTCTAGAATTGATATTTTAGAGCTTATAAGCACAAGAATTTATATTCTAGAGCTTATAAGCGCTAGAATTTATATTTTAGAGCTTATAAGCTCTAGAATTTATATTTTAGAGCTTATAAGCTCTAAAATTGATATTTTAGAGCTTATACGCTCTAGAATTGATATTTTAGAGCTTATAAGCTCTAGAATTGATATTTTAGAGCTTATAAGCTCTAGAATTGATATTTGAGAGCTTATGAGCTCTAGAATTGATATCTTAGAGCTTATAAGCTCTAGAATTAATATCTTAGAGCTTATAAGCTCTAGAATTGATATTTTAGAGCTCATAAGCTCTAGAATTGATATTGTAGAGCTTATGAGCTCTAGAATTGATATTTCAGAACTTATAAGCTCTCTAATTGATATTTTAGAGCTTATAAGCTCTAGAATTTATATTTCAGAGCTTATAAGCTCTAGAAACTATCTTTGAGAGCTTATAAGCTCTAGATAACATATTTGAGAGCTTATAAGCTCTAGAATTGATATTTTAGAGCTTACAAGCTCTAGAATTGATATTTCAGAGCTTATAAGCTCTAGAATTGATATTTTAGAGCTTATAAGCTCTAGAATTGATATTTGAGAACTTATGAGCTCTAGAATTGATATTTTAGAGCTTATAAGCTCTAAAATTGATATTTTAGAGCTTATAAGCTCTAGAATTGATATTTCGGAGCGTATAATCTCTAGAATCGATATTTCAGAGCGTATAATCTCTAGAATCGATATTTCAGAACTTATAAGCTCTAGAATTGATATTTTAGAGCTTATAAGCTCTAGAAAACATATTTCAGAGCTTATAAAGTCTAGAAAATATATTTTA
The DNA here is from genome assembly GCA_963942555.1 of Aleiodes leptofemur. Taxonomy (NCBI): domain Eukaryota; kingdom Metazoa; phylum Arthropoda; class Insecta; order Hymenoptera; family Braconidae; genus Aleiodes; species Aleiodes leptofemur. Next base: position 6,576,835 of record OZ012615.1, on the reverse strand, counting down.
GAACTTATAAGCTCTAGAATTGATATTTTAGAGCTCATAAGCTCTAAAATTGATATTGTAGAGCTTATGAGCTCTAGAATTGATATTTCAGAACTTATAAGCTCTAGAATTGATATTTTAGAGCTTATAAGCTCTAGAATTGATATTTGAGAGCTTATAAGCTCTAGAATTGATATCTTAGAGCTTATAAGCTCTAGAATTGATATCTTAGAGCTTATAAGCTCTAGAATTGATATTTTAGAGCTCATAAGCTCTAGAATTGATATTTTAGAGCTTATAAGCCCTAGAATTGATATTTTAGAGCTTATGAGCTCTAGATTCGATATTTTAGAGCTTATAAGCTCTAGAATTGATATTTTAGAGCTTATAAGCTCTAGAATTGATATTTTAGAGCTTATAAGCTCTAGAATTGATATTTTAGAGCTTACAAGCTCTAGAATTGATATTTTAGTGCTTATAAGCTCTAGAATTGATATTTTAGATCTTATAAGCTCTAGAATTGATATTTTAGAGCTTATAAGCTCTAGAAAACATATTTCAGAGCTCATCAGCTCTAGAATCGATATTTTAGAGCTTATAAACTCTAGAATTGATATTTCAGAGCTCATAAGCTCTAGAATTGATATTTCAGAGCTTATAAGCTCTAGAATTGATATTTCAGAGCTTATAAGCTCTAGGATTGATATTCCAGAGCTTATAAGCTCTAGAATTGATATTTCAGAGCTTATAAGCTCTAGAAAACATATTTTAGAGCTTATAAGCTCTAGAAAACATATTTCAGAGCTTATAAGCTCTAGAATTGATATTTTAGAGCTTATAAGCTCTAGAATTTATATTTTAGAGCTTATAAGCTCTAGAATCGATATTTGAGAGCTTATAAGCTCTAGAATTGATATTTTAGAGCTTATAAGCTCTTTAATTGATATTTCAGAGCTTATAAGCTCTAGAATTGATATTTAAGATTTTATGAGCTGTAGAATTGATATTTTAGAGCTTATAAGCTCTAGAATTGATATTTTAGAGCTTATAAGCTCTAGAATTTACATTGTTATTAAATAGACTTTAAAACAAAGAAGAGACTATTGATCGATCAATTGATCTCTGGAGTTAGTAGACAGAGAGAAACGTCAAGACAGTTTATGTTTGGATTCCTGTCATCTTGTGAATTGAATATTCATCATAGAATGAATAAACAACCAATTATTTATAAACGAGGATCAAATATGCAACATTGGTGTCAGAAGTGGGATTACAGGAGGAAATAAAAAAAAGAGAAAGAATAAACCAAAAAAAGAGGAATAGTCAATTAATTATTAATAAATTGGAGCATGATGTGACAACCGGGTTCACGCAACTTAGGAGGAAAAGTTATCACCGAAATGGACCTCAATTATTTTTTTGAGCAGATAAGTAAACAAATTGATACAAAAATTACACAATTGAGATCTGAAATTATACAACAACTCGAATTATTTCCCGATAACATAAAAAATGAAATTGAAACAAATAATGATAATTTTTACTCTACATTTAATCGCGAAATAAAAAATTTTAACACTCGACTTTGCGATGAATTCAATACCGCAGTTTCAATCAAATTCGATGAAATACAAGACCAAATTAATGACATTGAACATAAAATTGAAAATAACCCTACAAACTATCACTTAACAAATAATGATTTTCCACCGTTTGAAATTTGTGATAGCCTTTCAATTCGTGAGAACCCTATAGATATTCCAGCCTCAAATAACAAGAATCAAATAAAATTACGTGATTATGATGGATCCATCTCATGGTCTCAATTTTTTAAACAGTTTGAAGTCACTGCTAAATACAACAAATGGACATACTACACAAAAACAGTCCAACTCGTAGCATGTCTGAAAGGAAAAGCTAGTGAATTACTAGATTCGATTCCTGAAGAAGATCTTGATAATTTCAATAGAGTGAAAGAAGCTTTAGACAACTTATTTGGGGAAAAACAATACGCACAGATGTACCTCAATGAACTGAAGATACGGAAACAGAAAAGAGAAGAAAACATCATCACCTTCGCCAGAGAAATCGAGAAATTAACAAATCGAACATTCATCGATACTTCTGCATCTAGCCGAACTACAATAGCATGTAGTTATTTCATCAATGGATTATTGAACACCCGAATAGCTAAAAAATTACGATCTGAACGTACCTCATCTATTCGAGAAGCATTACAAAGAGCTACTGAATTAAAAGCAATTTACGAAATTGAGAAGAAACAACGATTTGAACATTCAAACAGTTCAGAAAATACTCAACTAGAACATTTCAATGGACTCAACTCAAATAATGGAATTTTCCAAGGAATTTTTCGAATAAACAACTAACTAAATGTTTCACATTCGGAGAAAATGGTCATATAAGTTATCAATATCCACAACAAACGGATAACCAACGTAATAATCGGAATCTGAATGAATCAAAATTCAATCCAAAAGGAAATAAACCTCCATATCAAAATTTCATGAATCATCAAAGACAAAATAATTCTAACCAGGATAGGGGAAGTTATTTTACACAACATATGCTTCCGAACAATAATGAAACTTCATTACGTGAACAACTTCAACACCAAGAACAGGAATACTGCGAAGAGTCAGTAAAGAGGGGAATGAACTGACTTCACTTCACGATACCAAAGAAAATCAAGACCCAGTACAATCTTTCAAGGAAGTATATACTCTACAAAAGACAACGAATCCAGAAAAATTAATTTTACATGGCAAAATTAATAACAGATCCGTTCTGTTTGTTGATACTGGCTCCGACTACTACTACAATCTCACAACCATCAAAGAAGATTGAGTTCCTGGATTAGAATTTGTGAGAAGCAGAAATTCTAAAAGATTTCCACAACGGCCTACAGGATAGAATTTGATCTCGAAGCACATATGATTTATTTCAAACCCAATGATCGAGTCTGGTTCTTCAACCCTAAGAGAATTAAAGGAAATGTCCCAAATTACAATCGGATTGAGATAGACTTCACAAAGTCAAGAATGAGATCAACGACGTTGGTTATAAAATTCATAAGCCTCCTCACGGAAAATATGAAGTTGTCCATGTAGATCGTATCGCACCGTACAAATAATAATTGAAGATTGATGAGGATGAGACAAATCGTAATGAAATTTTGTTAATTTATAATTATGACTCTAAGATTTTACCTGATTTAGATTTTCATGTCATAATAATTATGGTGCAGCACATAAGGTGATAAATAATGGATAAGATGACAAACCACTAACAGTAGACCGAAACTTTAAAAAAAAAAGTGTAATACTCATTTTGTAGACAAATTCATATAGAGGTGACGAATTTTACAATTGTACAATTGAGCAGAGAAGAAAAGACAATTCAAAGAAGATACTGATATTTATTTTGTAGACGAATTCATATAGAGGTGTCAAACTTTACAATTGTACGATAGAGCAAAAAAAAAGTAGAGACAATTCAAGAAAAAAGATTCAAGAAAGAAGATCCAGGGAAGAAGATTCGAGAAGGAAATTTGATTAAGGAAATGGATGATCACGTATGAATTGAAAGTAGTTGAACGAATGTGAATGATGGAAAGTCATTAATAACACATTTACACACGGATGATACACATTAACAAAACAGAATTCTACCGTTAATCCTTTCTATTTCAGGAATACAATCAAGAGGAGTTTCCATCACATCACCTGTCCTGATCCAAGAAGCAGGAGGAACTTCAACAAAGAAATCCTACCCACAAGAATTCAGAAGATTCATGAAATTAGAGCATGTGCATTGAAAGATAATAATTTAAAATCGAACCTGTTCTCTTCGTTATTTTCCATCTGGGTTTTTGAAGAGAACATGGGTTAAGGGCCCCAGATAACCAAGGAAGTGTTTCAACAATAACACTTCCTAGGTAGCTCTTAACAAGTGATTGTCGGGACGACAATTTCGTGAAAGGGGGAATAATGTTATGAAATAGACTTTAAAACAAAGAAGAGACTATTGATCGATCAATTGATCTCTGAAGTTAGTAGAGAGAGAGAAACGTCAAGACAGTTTATGTTTGGATTCCTGTCATCTTGTGAATTGAATATTCATCATAAAATGAATGAACAACAGATTATTTATAAACGAGGATTAAATATGCAACAATATTCTAGAGCTGAAAAGCTCTAGAATTTATATTTTAGAGCTTATAAGCTCTAGAATTTATATTCTAGAGCTTATAAGCTCTAGAATTTATATTTTAGAGCTTATAAGCTCTAGAATTTATATTTTAGAGCTCATAAGCTCTAGAATTTATATTTTAGAGCTTATAAGCTCTAGAATTTATATTTCAGAGCTCATAAGCTCTAGAAAAAGTCTCTGAGAGCTTATAAGCTCTAGAAAACATATGTGAGAGCTTATGAGCTCTAGAATTGATATTTTGGAGCTTATAAGCTCTAGAATTGATAGTTGACAGCTTATAAGCTCTTGAATTGATATTTCAGAGCTTACAAGCTCTAGAATTGATATTTTAGAGCTTATAAGCTCTAGAATTTATATTTTAGAACTTATAAGCTCTAGAATTGATATTTTAGAGCTTATAAGCTCTAGAATTGATATTTTAGAGCTTATAAGCTCTAGAATCTATATTTTAGAGCTTATGAGCTCTAGAATTGATATTTGAGAGCTTATAAGCTCTAGAAAACATATTTTAGAGCTTATAAGCTCTAGAATTGATATTTTGGAGCTCATAAGCTCTAGAATTAATATTTTAGAGCTTATAAGCTCTAGAATTGATATCTTAGAGCTTACAAGCTCTAAAATTGATATTTTAGAGCTTATTAGCTCTAAAATTGATATTTTAGATCTTATAAGCTCTAGAATTAAAATTGTAGAGCTTATAAGTTCTAGAAAACATAATTTAGAGCTCATCAGCTCTAGAATTGATATTTTAGATCTTATAAGCTCTAGAATTGATATTGTAGAGCTTATAAGCTCTAGAATTGATATTTTAGAGCTTATAAGCTCTAGAATTGATATTTTAGAGCTTATAAGCTCTAGAATTGATATTTTAGAGCTTATAAGCTCTAGAATTGATATTTTAGAGCTTCTAAGCTCTAGAATTGATATCTTAGAGCTTACAAGCTCTAAAATTAATATTTTAGAGCTTATTAGCTCTAGAATTGATATTTTAGATCCTATAAGCTCTAGAATTAATATTGTAGAGCTTATAAGCTCTAGAAAACATATTTTAGAGCTCATCAGCTCTAGAATTGATATTTTAGAGCTTATGAGCTCTAGAATTGATATTTGAGAGCTTATAAGCTCTAGAGAATATATTTTAGAGTTTATAAGCTCTAGAGAATATATTTTAGAGCTTATAAGCTCTAGAAAAAATATTTTAGAGCTTATAAGCTCTAGAATTGATATTTGAGAGCTTATAAGCTCGAGAATTGATATTTGAGAGCTTATAAGCTCTAGAATTGATATTTTAGAGCTTATTAGCTCTAGAATTTATATTTTAGAGCTTATAAGCTCAAGAATTTATATTCTAGAGCTTATAAGCGCTAGAATTCATATTTTGGAGCTTCTGAGCTCTAGAATTCATATTTTAGAGCTTATAAGCTCTAGAATTTATATTTTAGAGCTTATGAGATCTAGAATTGATATTTTAGAGCTCATAAGCTCTAAAATTGATATTTTAGAGCTTATACACTCTAGAATTGATATTTTAGAGCTTATAAGCTCTAGAATTGATATTTGAGAGCTTATAAACCGTAGAATTGATATCTTAGAGCTTATAAGCTCTAGAATTGATATTTTAGAGCTCATAAGCTCTAGAATTGATATTTTAGAGCTTATAAGCTCTAAGATATCAATTCTAGGGCTTATAAGCTCTCAAATATCAATTCTAGAGCTTATAAGCTCTAAAATATCAATTCTAGAGCGTATAAGCTCTAGAATATCAATTTTAGAGCTTATAAGCTCTAGAATTAATATTTTAGAGCTTACAAGCTCTAGAATTGATATTTTAGAGCTTATGAGCTCTAGAATTGATATTTTAGATCTTATAAGCTCTAGAATTGATATTTTAGAGCTTATAAGCTCTAGAAAACGTATTTTAGAGCTCATCAGCTCTAGAATTGATATTTGAGAACTTATAAGCTCTAGAATTGATATTTTAGAGCTTATAAGCTCTAGAATTGGAATTTTAGAGCTTATAAGCTCTAGAATTGATATTTTAGAGCTTATAAGCTCTAGAATTGATATTTTGGAGCTTATAAGCTCTAGAATTGATATTTGAGAGCTTATAAGTTCTAGAATTGATATCTTAGAGCTTATAAGCTCTAGAATTGATATTTCAGAACTTATAAGCTCTCTGATTGATTTTTTAGAGCTTATAAGCTCTAGAATCGATATTTTAGAGCTTATAAGCTCTAGAAAACATATATTAGAGCTCATAAGCTCTAGAAAACATATTTTAGAGCTTATACGCTCTAGAATTGATATTTTAGAGCTTATAAGCTCTAGAATTTATATTTTCGAGCTCATAAGCTCTAGAATTGATATTTTAGAGCTTATAAGCTCTAGAATTTATATTTTACAGCTCATCAGCTCTAGAATTGATATTTTAGAGGTTATGAGCTCTAGAATTTATATTTTAGAGCTTATAAGCTCTAGAATTGATATTTTAGAGCTTATAAGCTCTAGAATTTATATTTTAGAGCTGATCAGCTCTAGAATTGATATTTTAGAGGTTATGAGCTCTAGAATTTATATTTTAGAGCTTATCAGCTCTAGAATTGATATTTTAAAGGTTATGAGCTCTGAAATCGATATTTGAGACCTTATAAGCTCTAGAAAACATATTTTGGAGCTTATAAGCTCGAGAAAACATATTTTAGAGCTTATAAGCTCTAGAATCAGTATTTTAGAGCTTATAAACTCTAGAATTGATATTTTAGAGCTTATGAGCTCTAGAATTTATATTCTAGAGCTTATAAGCTCTAGAATTTATATTTTAGAGCTTATAAGCTCTAGAATTGATATTTTAGAGCTTACAAGCTCTAGAAAACAGATTTTAGAGCTTATAAGCTCTAGAATTTATATTTTAGAGCTCATAAGCTCTAGAATTGATATTTCAGAGCTTATGAGCTCTAGAATTGATATTTGAGAGCTTATAAGCTCTAGAGAATATATTTTAGAGCCTATAAGCTCTAGAAAACATATTTTAGAGCTTATAAGCTCTAGAATTTATATCTTAGAGCTCATGAGCTCTAGAATTGATATTTTAGAGCTTATGAAATCTAGAATTGATATTTGAGAGCTTATAAGCTCTAGAGAATATATTTCAGAGCTTATAAGGTCTAGAAAACATATTTTAGAGCTTATAAGCTCTAGAATTGATATTTTAAAGCTTACAAGCTCTAAAATTGAAATTTTAGAGCTTATTAGCTCTAGAATTGATATTTTAGATCTTATAAGCTCTAGAATTTATATTTTAGAGCTTATCAGCTCTAGAATTGATATTTTAGAGCTTATAAGCTCTAGAATCTATATTTTAGAGCTTATAAGCTCTAGAATTTATATTTTAGAGCTTATAAGCTCTAGAATTGATATTCTAGAGCTTATAAGCTCTAGAATCGATATCTTAGCGCTTATAAGCTCTAGAAAACATATTTGAGAGCTTATTAGCTCTAGAATTGATATTTTAGATCTTATAAGCTCTAGAATTGATATTTTAGAGCTTATAAGCTCTAGAATTGATATTTGAGAGCTTATAAGCTCTAGAATTTATGTTTCAGAGCTTATAAGCTCTAGAATTCATATTTTAGAGCTTATAAGCTCTAGAATTCATATTTTAGAGCTTATAAGCTCTAGAATTCATGATTTAGAGCTTATAAGCTCTAGAATTTATTTTTTAGAGCTTATCAGCTCTAGAATTGATATTTTAGGGCTTATAAGCTCCAGAATTTATATTTTAGAGCTTATAAGTTCTAGAATCCATATTTTAGAGCTTATAAGCTCTAGAATTGATATTTTAGAGCTCATAAGCTCTAGGATTGATATTTTGGAGCTTATACCCTCTCTCATTGATATTTTAGAGCTTATAAGCTCTAGAATCGATATTTTAGAGCTTATAAGCTCTAGAAAACATATATTAGAGCTTATAAGGTCTAGAAAACATATTTTAGAGCTTATACGCTCTAGAATTGATATTTAAGAGCTTATGAGCTCTAGAATTCATATTTTAGAGCTTATAAGCTCTAGAATTGATATTTTAGAGCTTATAAGCTCTAGAATTTATATTTTCCAGCTTATAAGCTCTAGAATTGATATTTTAGAGCTTATAAGCTCTAGAATTTATAGTTTCGAGCTTATAAGCTCTAGAATTGATATTTTAGAGCTTATAAGCTCTAAAATTTATATTTTAGAGCTGATCAGCTCTAGAATTGATATTTTAGAGGTTATGAGCTCTAGAATTTATATTTTAGAGCTTATCAGCTCTAGAATTGATATTTTAAAGGTTATGAGCTCTGAAATCGATATTTGAGACCTTATAAGCTCTAGAAAACATATTTTAGAGCTTATAAGCTCGAGGAAACATATTTTAGAGCTTATAAGCTCTAGAATCGGTATTTTAGAGCTTATAAACTCTAGAATTGATATTTTAGAGCTTATGAGCTCTAGAATTTATATTCTAGAGCTTATAAGCTCTAGAATTTATATTTTAGAGCTCATAAGCTCTAGAATTGATATTTTAGAGCTTACAAGCTCTAGAAAACATATTTTAGAGCTTATAAGCTCTAGAATTTATATTTTAGAGCTCATAAGCTCTAGAATTGATATTTCAGAGCTTATGAGCTCTAGAATTGATATTTGAGAGCTTATAAGCTCTAGAGAATATATTTTAGAGCCTATAAGCTCTAGAAAACATATTTTAGAGCTTATAAGCTCTAGAATTTATATCTTAGAGCTCATGAGCTCTAGAATTGATATTTTAGAGCTTATGAAATCTAGAATTGATATTTGAGAGCTTATAAGCTCTAGAGAATATATTTCAGAGCTTATAAGCTCTAGAAAACATATTTTAGAGCTTATAAGCTCTAGAATTGATATTTGAGAGCTTATAAGCTCTAGAATTGATATTTTAGATCTTATAAGCTCTAGAATTGATATTTTAGAGCTTATAAGCTCTAGAATTGATATTTTAGAGCTTATAAGCTCAAGAATTCATATTCTAGAGCTTATAAGCGCTAGAATTTATATTTTGGAGCTTATGAGCTCTAGAATTTATATTTTAGAGCTTATAAGCTCTAGAATTTATATTTTAGAGCTTATAAGATCCAAAATTGATATTTTAGAGCTCATAAGCTCTAAAATTGATATTTTAGAGCTTATAAGCTCTAGAATTGATATCTTAGAGCTTACAAGCTCTAGAATTGGTATTTTAGAGCTTATAAGCTCTAGAATTGATATTTTAGATGGTATCAGTAAAGGGGATTGGTTCTAAAAATTAAAAATTTTTTGGACATAGATAATTGAACTTTTTGATGTTTTTTTTAATTGTCTAGGGATCGGTCACACAGCGCGGAGCGAAAACGACATCCTAATTAAAATTTCAGAAAATTACAACCTACTTTTTCCTGGGAAGAATAACCCAATATAACGGAAAAACGGAAACTACAAACAATTGAGATTATCACCCGAGGCCACGACGGGGACGTAGTGGTGCATAGGCCTCAAAAGAACCTACACAACCTACCCTAATGCGACTCACGGGATTTTGTTGAAGAATTTTATTGACAAAAACCACCACTCACCGTCTTTGAGCTTTAAAAATTTAATTTTTAATAATTTTCAGGAAACAAGTACATAGAGCATAAAAATGCGTACTTTTGTTCTCCCTAGTCAATAACGTGAATGCTTCGAGTGGAATAATATCAACCAATTGATTTAATCATTTATATTCGAAAAAAAAATTCTTTAATTTAATTGAAAAACGCATATAATTTTAATTCAGATTTAGAAAATTTCGAAATTACTCATCTGGAATTGTAAATCCACCGGGAATCCATTGAGACACTACACTTTTTCTTTTTCCAAAAGAAAGAAACAAAGTTAACCATTATAGGAACACCAGAAGACTCACTGGATAGAAGAAGGCTATAAAGGTTCTTCTTCCCAATATTTTCCCCTCCAACACCAACGGTCTCGGTCCTACTCATGTAAATGTCTTCAATTCGCAAAAATAATCGATATTTTCCTACGCTGTTCCGCACCACACACCGCGTTCCCTCTCCCTCTACAATTCAAAACAATGGGATAAACCGGATAAAACTGACTCTATTTTTCTCAAATAAAATTTTTATTACTGTAGATATTTCAATGAATTTAATTTATAATGTTGGGAAATGTGTGAAATGACAGGAAAAATGTTAAATTGTGAAGGAAACCTTGAAAAATTGAATTTTTGGGACGAACCAATTTCCTTTACAAAAGCTGCTAAAAGGTATCAGTAAAGGAGATTGGTTCTAAAAATTAAAAATTTTTTGGACATAGATAATTGAACTTTTTTATGTTTTTCTAATTGTCTAGGGGTCGGTCACACAGCGCGGAGCGAAAACAACATCCTAATTAAAATTTCAGAAAATTAAAACCTACTTTTTCCTGGGAAGAATAACCCAATATAACGAAAAAACGGAAACTACAAACAATTGAGATTATCACCACGTTTTGCATTAACCGAGGCCACGATGGGGACGTAGTGGCGCATAGGCCTCAAAAGAACCTACAGAACCTACCCTAATGCGACTCACGGGATTTTGCTGAAGAATTTTATTGACAAAAACCACCGCTCACCTTCTTTGAGCTTTAAAAATTTAATTTTTAATAATTTTCAGGAAACAAGTACATAGAGCATAAAAATGCGTACTTTTGTTCTACCTAGTCAATAACGTGAATGCTTCGCGTGGAATAATATCAACCAATTGATTTAATCATTTATATTCGAAAAAAAAATAATTTTTAATTCAATTGAAAAACGCATATAATTTTAATTCAGATTGAGAATATTTCGAAATTACTCATCTAGAATTGTAAGTCCACCGGTAATCCATTGAGACACTACTCTTTTTCTTTTTCCAAAAGAAAGAAACAAAGTTAACCATTATAGGAACACCAGAAGACTCACTGGATAGAAGAAGGCTATAAAGGTTCTTCTTCCCAATATTTCCCCCTCCAACACCAACGGTCTCGGTCCTACTCATGTAAATGTCTTCAATTCGCAAAAATAATCGATATTTTCCTACGCTGTTTCGCACCACACACCGCGTTCCCTCTCCCTCTACAATTCAAAACAATGGGATAAACCGGATAAAACTGACTCTATTTTTCTCAAATAAAATTTCTATTACTGTAGATATTTTAATGAATTTAATTTATAATGTTGGAAAATGTGTAAAATGACAGGAAAAATGTTAAATTGTGAAGGAAACCTTGAAAAATGGAATTTTTGGGAAGAACCAATTTCCTTTACAAAAGCTAATAATAAAAAGCCCCGAGCCCTCGGGGCTAAATAATAAAAAGCCCCGAGCCCTCGGGGCTAAATAAAAAATAGCCCCGAGCCCTCGGGGCTAAATAATAAAAAGCCCCGAGCCCTCGGGGCTAAATAATAAAAAGCCCCGAGCCCTCGGGGCCAAATAAAAAATAGCCCCGAGCCCTCGGGGCTAAATAAAAAATAGCCCCGAGCCCTCGGGGCTAAATATTAAAAAGCCCCAAGCCCTCGGGGCTAAATAATAAAAAGCCCCGAGCCCTCGGGGCTAAATAAAAAATAGTCCCGAGCCCTCGGGGCTAAATAAAAAATAGTCCCGAGCCCTCAGGGCTAAATGGAAAAGAGCCCCGAGCCCTCGAGGCCAAATAAAAAATAGCCCCGAGCCCTCGGGGCTAATAATAAAAAGCCCCGAGCCCTCGGGTCTAAATAAAAAAGAGCCCCGAGCCCTCGGGGCTAAATAATAAAAAGCCCCGAGCCCTCGGGGGTAAATAAAAAATAGTCCCGAGCCCTCGGGACTAAATAAAAAAGAGCCCCGAGCCCTCGGGGCTAAATAATAAAAAGCACCGAGCCCTCGGGGCTAAATAATAAAAAGCCCCGAGCCCTCGGGGCTGAATAATAAAAAGCCCCGAGCCCTCGGGGCTAAATAATAAAAAGCCCCGAGCCCTCGGGGCTAAATGATAAAAAGCCCCGAGCCCTCGGGGCTAAATAATAACAAGCCCCGAGCCCTCGGGGCTAAATAATAAAAAGCCCCGAGCTCTCGGGGCTAAATAAAAAATAGTCCCGAGCCTTCAGGGCTAAATAAAAAAGAGCCCCGAGCCCTCGGGGCCAAATAAAAAATAGCCACGAGCCCTCGGGGGTAAATAAAAAATAGTCCCGAGCCCTCGGGGCTAAATAAAAAAGAGCCCCGAGCCCTCGGGACTAAATAATAACAAGCCCCGAGCCCTCGGGGCTAAATAATAAAAAGCCCCGAGCTCTCGGGGCTAAATAAAAAATAGTCCCGAGCCTTCAGGGCTAAATAAAAAATAGTCCCGAGCCCTCGGGGGTAAATAAAAAATAGTCCCGAGCCCTCGGGGCTAAATAAAAAAGAGCCCCGAGCCCTCGGGGCTAAATAATAAAAAGCCCCGAGCCCTCGGGGCTAAATAATAAAAAGCCCCAAGCCCTCGGGGCTAAATAATAGAAAGCCCCGAGCCCTCGGGGCTAAATAATAAAAAGCCCCGAGCCCTCGGGGCTAAATAATAAAAAGCCCCGAGCCCTCGGGGCTAAATAATAACAAGCCCCGAGCCCTCGGGGCTGAATAATAAAAAGCCCCGAGCTCTCGGGGCTAAATAAAAAATAGTCCCGAGCCTTCAGGGCTAAATAAAAAAGAGCCCCGAGCCCTCGGGGCCAAATAAAAAATAGCCACGAGCCCTCGGGGCTAAATAATAAAAAGCCCCGAGCCCTCGGGGGTAAATAAAAAATAGTCCCGAGCCCTCGGGGCTAAATAAAAAAGAGCCCCGAGCCCTCGGGGCTAAATAATAAAAAGCCCCGACCCCTCGGGGCTAAATAATAAAAAGCCCCAAGCCCTCGGGGCTAAATAATAGAAAGCCCCGAGCCCTCGGGGCTAAATAATAAAAAGCCCCGAGCCCTCGGGGCTAAATAATAAAAAGCCCCGAGCTCTCGGGGCTAAATAAAAAATAGTCCCGAGCCTTCAGGGCTAAATAAAAAAGAGCCCCGAGCCCTCGGGGCCAAATAAAAAATAGCCACGAGCCCTCGGGGCTAAATAATAAAAAGCCCCGAGCCCTCGGGGGTAAATAAAAAATAGTCCCGAGCCCTCGGGGCTAAATAAAAAAGAGCCCCGAGCCCTCGGGGCTAAATAATAAAAAGCCCCGAGCCCTCAGGGCTAAATAATAAAAAGCCCCAAGCCCTCGGGGCTAAATAATAGAAAGCCCCGAGCCCTCGGGGCTAAATAATGAAAAGCCCCGAGCTCTTGGGGCTAAATAAAAAATAGCCCCGAGCCCTCGGGGCTAAATAATAAAAAGCCCCGAGCCCTCAGGGCTAAATAAAACAAGCAGAGGCGTTATATCCTGTGCGTTATTTGCAATTCCCACTCCTTATGCGACATTTAATATTTTGCCAATTCAATTGGCAAAATGCTTCCGAATGAAATTTAATACGGTATTGATGAAATTACTATTTATATCTCTCATTATTCCAAATGCCGTAACAAAATATGATCTTCTCAACAAATATGTACTTATGGGGACAAATTCAATGATGGTTTGATCTTGGGTGAACTTTATTTATTCATTGTTTCCACAAAAAAAAACCATCAATTTTTCAATCATAAATGGATGATCGTACGACAAATCTGAAAAATTGAAGTTCAGGTTCCAAATGGGATTTTTATTCTTTCCGATTGTCATCATTTTGTAGAAAAAATTGTCTACTTTCGAATGGTAAAATAAAAAATAGTAGTGTTCCTAGGGAGGATGCTAAGAAAACCGTGATTTTTGAAAAAACTAAGTTATCGAAAACTCTTACAAGAGACTGCCTCTGAAAAATCTGGAATCCTCACCATTTGTGGGGCTCATTGAGATGAATCTTTTAAGCTGAACTTGGGCGAAATCGCTCCAGTAGTTTTCGAGATATAACCTCTTTTCATAAAATGGTTTTTGTGCAATATCTCAGAAACTACTGGACCGATTTCGCCCAATTTCAATACCAAACTTTTCGTTCATTAGATGCACAAACCCACGAAATTTCGAGTCTCTAACTCAAATAGTTTTTGAGCTATCGTGTATACAAAATTCAGGATAAAAAACACTGTAATTGAAATTATCCGCAAACGAAGAATCGCAGCAAAATTTACCCCGAGTGAAAATTGTGTGTTCAAATGAGATGAATTTCATCGCTGAGAGTGGGGGCTGTGAATCAATTTTTCGCGGAGAAAAATAGAAAAAACGATTTTACGAAAATTTGTTTTTCTCGAAAAGTACTCAACCGATTTCGCTCAAATTTGACGGAGAGCAATTTGCATGGGGAGAGAAAGTACTGTTAAATTTTCAGGTCACCAAGTATTACCGTTCCGGAGCAATGAGCGGATATCTGTCACACAAACACACACACACACACACACACACACACATAGACATGCAGACATTTTTTAAAAATGTCATTTCTCGACGTTTTGGAACATTCTGAGTCATATTCCGATGAAATCTCGAGATCGAAAAAAATCGCGTTTACAATGCTTCCATTCGGAAGCAAAAGAGCCCCGAGCCCTCGGGGCCAAATAAACAAGCAGGAGTGCCAGTCTTTGTGCGTTACTGGCAAACCCTACTCCTTGTGCGACATTTAATATGTTGCCAATTCGATTGGCAAAATGCTTCCGAATGGAATTTCATCAATATTGCATCAAATCGCTATTCATGTATTCTATTGCTAAAAAAAATAACATCATTTTTACGACAAATACGCACTTAAACGTTCCTACGAATATTGTTCCAGACCGTATTGATCTGTTCAGGATGCAATCTTAGGACCTGCAGTTCTAGCTTACCATAATCGATTAAGCTGCAATAATGTCATATGATACATAAATTTTCAATATTAGATGAAAACTGAGATCCTACGATAAAACTTAAAAATTGAAGTTCAGATTTCAAATAGGATTCCTATTCTTTCCGATTATCCTCAGAAGAAAATGTACTCATTTGGTAGAAAAAATTATCTACTTCCGAATGGTGAAATGAAATATAGTAGTGTTCCTAGGGAGGAAGCTAAGAAAAACCGTGATTTTTGAAAAAACTAAGTTATCGAAAACTCTTACATGTGACTACCTCTGAAAAATCTGAAATTCTCACCATTTGTGGGGCTCATTGAGATGAATCTTTTGAGCTGAACTTGGGCGAAATCGCTCCAGTAGTTTTCGAGATATAACCTCTCTTCATAAAATGGTTTTTGTGCAATATCTCAGAAACTACTGGACCGATTTCGCCCAATTTCAATACCAAACTTTTCGTTCATTAGATGCACAAACCCACGAAATTTGGAGTCTCTAACTCAAATAGTTTTTGAGCTATCGTGTATACAAAATTCAGGATAAAAAACACTGTAATTGAAATTATCCGCAAACGAAAAATCGCAGCAAAATTTACCCCGAGTGAAAATTGTGTGTTCAAATAAGATGAATTTCATCGCTGAGAGTGGGGGCTGTGAATCAATTTTTCGCGGAGAAAAATCGAAAAAACGATTTTTCGAAAATTTGATTTTTCTCGAAAAGTACTCAACCGATTTTGCTCAAATTTCACGGAGAGCAATTTGCATGGAGAGAGAAAGTACTGTTAAATTTTCAGGTCACCAAGTATTACCGTTCCGGAGCAATGAGCTGATATCTGTCACACAAACACACACACACACACACACACACACATACATACAGACATTTTTTAAAAATGTCATTTCTCGACGTTTTGGAACATTCTGAGTCATATTCCGATGAAATCTCGAGATCGAAAAAAATCGCGTTTACAATGCATCCATTCGGAAGCAAAAATAGCCCCGAGCCCTCGGGGCTAAATAATAAAAAGCCCCGAGCCCTCAGGGCTAAATACAAAAGAGCCCCGAGCCCTCGGGGCCGAATAAAAAATAGCCCCGAGCCCTCGGGGCTAAATATTAAAAAGCTCCGAACCCTCGGGGCTAAATAATAAAAAGCCCCGAGCCCTCGGGGCTAAATAAAAAATAGTCCCGCGCCCTCGGGGCTAAATTAAAAATAGTCGCGAGCCCTCAGGGCCAAATAAAAAATAGTCCCGAGCCCTCAGGGCTAAATAAAAAAGAGCCCCGAGCCCTCGGGGCCAAATAAAAAATAGCCCTGAGCCTTCGGGGCTAAATAATAAAAAGCCCCGAGCCCTCAGGGCTAAATAAACAAGCAGGAGTGCCACTCTTTATGCGTTACTGGCAAACCTTACTCCTTGTGCGACATTTAAAATGTTGCCAATTCGATTGGCAAAATGCTTCCGAATGGAATTTCATCAATATTGCATCAAATCGCTATTCATGTATTCCATTGCTCAAAAAAATAACATCATTTTTACGACAAATACGCACTTAAACATTCCTACGAATATTGTTCCAGACCGTATTGATCTGTTCAGGATGCAATTTTAGGACCTGCAGTCCTAGCTTACCATAATCGATTAAGCTGCAATAATGTCATATTATACATACATTTTCAATATTAGATGAAAACTGAGATCCTACGATAAAACTTAAAAATTGAAGTTCAGATTTTAAATAGGATTCCTATTCTTTCCGATTGTTGTCAGAAGAAAATGTACTCATTTGGTAGAAAAAATTGTCTACTTTCGAATGGTGAAATGAAAAATAGTAGTGTCCCTAGGGAGGAAGCTAAGGAAAACCGTGATTTTTGAAAAAACTAAGTTATCGAAAACTCTTACAAGAGACTACCTCTGAAAAATGTGAAATTCTCACCATTTGTGGGGCTCATTGAGATGAATCTTCTAAGCTGAACTTGGGCGAAATCGCTCCAGTAGTTTTCGAGATATAACCTCTTTTCATAAAATGGTTTTTGTGCAATATCTCAGAAACTACTGGACCGATTTCACCCAATTTCAATACCAAACTTTTCGTTCATTAGATGCACAAACCCACGAAATTTGGAGTCTCTAACTCAAATAGTTTTTGAGCTATCGTGTATACAAAATTCAGGATAAAAAACACTGTAATTGAAATTATCCGCAAACGAAAAATCGCAGCAAAATTTACCCCGAGTGAAAATTGTGTGTTCAAATGAGATGAATTCCATCGCTGAGAGTGGGGGCTGTGAATCAATTTTTCGCGGAGAAAAATCGAAAAAACGATTTTTCGAAAATTTGATTTTTCTCGAAAAGTACTCAACCGATTCCGCTCAAATTTCACGGAGAGCAATTTGCATGGGGAGAGAAAGTACTGTTAAATTTTCAGGTCACCAAGTATTACCGTTCCGGAGCAATGAGCTGATATCTGTCACACAAACACACACACACACACACACACACACATACATACAGACATTTTTTAAAAATGTCATTTCTCGACGTTTTGGAACATTCTGAGTCATATTCCGATGAAATCTCGAGATCGAAAAAAATCGCGTTTACAATGCTTCCATTCGGAAGCAAAAAGAGCCCCGAGCTCTCGGGGCCAAATAAAAAATAGCCCCGAGCCCTCGGGGCTAAAAAATAAAAAGCCCCGAGCCCTCGGGGCTAAATAATAAAAAGCCCCGAGCCCTCGGGGCTAAATAAAAAATAGTCCCGAGCCTTCGGGGCTAAATAAAAAATAGTCCCGAGCCCTCAGGGCTAAATAAAAAAGAGCCCCGAGCCCTCGGGGCCGAAAAAAAAATAGCCCCGAGCCCTCGGGGCTAAATAAAAAATAGCCCCGAGCCCTCGGGGCTAAATAAAAAAGAGCCCCGAGCCCTCGGGGCTAATAATAAAAAGCCCCGAGCCCTCGGGGCTAAATAATAAAAAGCCCCGAGCCCTCGGGGCTAAATAATAAAAAGCCCCGAGCCCTCGGGGCTAAATAATAAAAAGCCCCGAGCCCTCGGGGCTAAATAATAAAAAGCACCGAGCCCTCGGGGCTAAATAAAAAATAGTCCCGAGCCCTCGGGGCTAAATAATAAAAATCTCCGAGCCCTCGGGGCTAAATAATAAAAAGCCCCGAGCCCACGGGGCTAAATAAAAAATAGCCCCGAGCCCTCGGGGCTAAATAATGAAAATCCCCGAGCCCTCGGGGCTAAATAATAAAAAGCCCCGAGCCCTCGGGGCTAAATAAAAAAAAGTCCCGAGCCCTCGGGGCTAAATAAAAAAGAGCCCCGAGCCCTCGGGGCTAAATCATAAAAATCCCCGAGCCCTCGGGGCTAAATAATAAAAAGCCCCGAGCCCTCGGGGCTAAATAATGAAAATCCCCGAGCCCTCGGGGCTAAATAATAAAAAGCCCCGACCCCCCGGGGCTAAATAAAAAATAGCCCCGAGCCCTCGGGGCTAAATAATGAAAAGCCTCGAGCCCTCGGAGCTAAATAAAAAATAGTCCCGAGCCCTCGGTGCTAAATAAAAAATAGTCCCGAGCCCTCAGGGCTAAATAAAAAAGAGCCCCGAGCCCTCGGGGCCAAATAAAAAATAGCCCCGAGCCCTCGGGGCTAAATAATGAAAATCCCCGAGCCCTCGGGGCTGAATAATAAAAAGCCCCGAGCCCTCGGGGCTAAATAAAAAATAGCCCCGAGCCCTCGGGGCTAAATAATAAAAAATACAAAGATAAAACAGTGAATTACATGACAGATAGTCTAAAATTAAATAATTGCTACAACTCTTTGATAGATTTAAAATAATATTGTAGAATTTCCATAAAAGATTTCTGATCATTGCTCTCTAGTCAAGAATTTTTACAACATATTTCTACTGTGATAAAAATTTTTTTTTAAACAAATCTCTAGTCAAAAACCAATTAATTTCTAAGAACTTTTAATTAAACGGTGAAATATTCAACCGAAAAAAAAAATTTTTTTAATTTTTTTTTTGAAAAATTTTTTAATTTTTTTTTTTTTTTTTTTTTTTTTTTTTTTTTTATCCAATTTTTGATTTTTATGAAGAATCATTCTTCATCATTTTCTTATGATTACTGACACAATTTTTTCAGAATCTTGACTAATTTTTAATTTAAGACAAAATTACATTTTAACCTAATAAAGAGCAATGATATGAATTATTTTTGAACTAAGACTGAATTACCGCCATATTTTATATCTGACAGGAGATCTCATAACCAAAAAATTGTTGTTTATCTAGTTTATGTTAATGGAGAACTCAAAAATGTAGTGTTTTATATTCGCAATTTATATTGAGAGAGATGATTTGTATGAAGGAGAAAATGATAAATTGTAAGAGAAATGTTTATTACCTTTATTATTGACTGATTTTGAAATATGTAATTAAACAATGAATGATAATTGTATTGATATTTTTAGAATAAACATGAAATGCACCCTGATGAGGTTCACGCAGAGTGGACGAAACGTTGATGCATTAAAAATTAAATTCATTTTGAAATTGTAAATTCTTTTTGGGAGTGACCATAATGGCCGATTTTTTACAAAATAATAAATAATAAAAAGCCCCGAGCCCTCAGGGCTAAATAATAAAAAGCCCCGAGCCCTCGGGGCTAAATAATAAAAAGCCCCGAGCCCTCGGGGCTAAATAAAAAATAGTCCCGAGCCCTCGGTGCTAAATAAAAAATAGTCCCGAGCCCTCAGGGCTAAATAAAAAAGAGCCCCGAGCCCTCGGGGCCAAATAAAAAATAGCCCCGAGCCCTCGGGGCTAAATAATGAAAATCCCCGAGCCCTCGGGGCTAAATAAAAAAGAGCCCCGAGCCCTCGAGGCTAAATAATAAGAAGCCCCGAGCCCTCGGGGCTAAATAAAAAAGAGCCCCGAGCCCTCGGGGCTTAATAATAAAAAGCCCCGAGCCCTCGGGGCTAAATAATGAAAAGCCCCGAGCCCTCGGGGCTAAATAATAAAAAGCCCCGAGCCCTCGGGGCTAAATAAAAAATAGCCCCGAGCCCTCGGGGCTAAATAATAAAAAGCCCCGAGCCCTCGGGGCTAAATAAAAAAGAGCCCCGAGCCCTCGGGGCTTAATAATAAAAAGCCCCGAGCCCTCGGAGCTAAATAATAAAAAGCTCCGAGCCCTCGGGGCTAAATAAAAAAGAGTCCCGAGCCCTCGGGGCTAAATAAAAAATAGTCCCGAGCCCTCGGGGCTAAATAAAAAATAGTTCCGAGCCCTCAGGGCTAAATAAAAAAGAGCCCCGAGCCCTCGGGGCCAAATAAAAAATAGCCCCGAGCCCTCGGGGCTAAATAATAAAAAGCCCCGAGCCCTCAGGGCTAAATAATAAAAAGCCCCGAGCCCTCGGGGCTAAATAATAAAAAGCCCCGAGCCCTCGGGGCTAAATAAAAAATAGTCCCGAGCCCTCGGTGCTAAATAAAAAATAGTCCCGAGCCCTCAGGGCTAAATAAAAAAGAGCCCCGAGCCCTCGGGGCCAAATAAAAAATAGCCCCGAGCCCTCGGGGCTAAATAAAAAATAGTCCCGAGCCCTCAGGGCTAAATAAAAAAGAGCCCCGAGCCCTCGGGGCCAAATAAAAAATAGCCCCGAGCCCTCGGGGCTAAATAATGAAAATCCCCGAGCCCTCGGGGCTAAATAATGAAAAGCCCCGAGCCCTCGGAGCTAAATAAAAAAGAGCCCCGAGCCCTCGGGGCTTAATAATAAAAAGCCCCGAGCCCTCGGAGCTAAATAATAAAAAGCCCCGAGCCCTCGGGGCTAAATAATAAAAATCCCCGACCCCTGGGGGCTAAATAATAAAAAGCCCCGAGCCCTCGGGGCTGAATAAAAAATAGTCCCGAGCCCTCGGGGCTAAATAAGAAAGAGCCCCGAGCCCTCGAGGCTAAATAATAAGAAGCCCCGAGCCCTCGGGGCTAAATGAAAGAGAGCCCCGAGCCCTCGGGGCTTAATAATAAAAAGCCCCGAGCCCTCGGGGCTAAATAATAAAAAGCCCCGAGCCCTCGGGGCTAAATGAAAAATAGTCCCGAGCCCTCGGGGCTAAATAAAAAAGAGCCCCGAGCCCTCGGGGCTAAATAATAAAAAGCCCCGAGCCCTCGGGGCTAAATAATAAAAAGCCCCGAGCCCTCGGGGCTAAATAATAAAAAGCCCCGAGCCCTCGGGGCTAAATAATAAAAAGCCCCGAGCCCTCGGGGCTAAATAAAAAATAGTCCCGAGCCCTCAGGGCTAAATAAAAAAGAGCCCCGAGCCCTCGGGGCCAAATAAAAAATAGCCCCGAGCCCTCGGGGCTAAATAAAAAAGAGCCCCGAGCCCTCGGGGCCAAATAAAAAATAGCCCCGAGCCCTCGGGGCTAAATAATGAAAATCCCCGAGCCCTCGGGGCTAAATAATAAAAAGCCCCGAGCCCTCGGGGCTAAATGAAAAAGAGCCCCAAGCCCTCGGGGCTTAATAATAAAAAGCCCCGAGCCCTCGGAGCTAAATAATAAAAAGCCCCGAGCCCTCGGGGCTAAATAAAAAATAGTCCCGAGCCCTCGGGGCTAAATAAAAAATAGTCCCGAGCCCTCGGGGCTGAATAAAAAATAGTCCCGAGCCCTCAGGGCTAAATAAAAAAGAGCCCCGAGCCCTCGGGGCCAAATAAAAAATAGCCTCGAGCCCTCGGGGCTAAATAATGAAAATCCCCGAGCCCTCGGGGCTAAATAATAAAAAGCCCCGAGCCCTCGGGGCTAAATAAAGAATAGTCCCGAGCCCTCAGGGCTAAATAAAAAATAGCCCCGAGCCCTCGGGGCTAAATAAAAAAGAGCCCCGAGCCCTCGGGGCTAAATAATCAAAAGCCCCGAGCCCTCGGGGCTAAATAAAAAAGAGCCCCGAGCCCTCGGGGCTAAATAATAAAAAGCCCCGAGCCCTCGGGGCTAAATAAAAAATAGTCCCGATCCCTCAGGGCTAAATAAAAAAAAGCCCCGAGCCCTCGGGGCCAAATAAAAAATAGCCCCGAGCCCTCGGGGCTAAATAATAAAAATCCCCGAGCCCTCGGGGCTAAATAATAAAAAGCCCCGAGCCCTCGGGGCTAAATAAAAAATAGCCCCGAGCCCTCGGGGCTAAATAATGAAAAGCCCCGAGCCCTCGGGGCTAAATAAAAAATAGCCCCGAGCCCTCGGGGCTAAATAATAAAAAGCCCCGAGCCCTCGGGGCTAAATAATAAAAAGCCCCGAGCCCTCGGGGCTAAATAATGAAAAGCCCCGAGCCCTCGGGGCTAAATAATAAAAAGCCCCGAGCCCTCGGGGCTAAATAAAAAATAGCCCCGAGCCCTCGGGGCTAAATAATAAAAAGCCCCGAGCCCTCAGGGCTAAATAATAAAAAGCCCCGAGCCCTCGGGGCTAAATAATAAAAAGCCCCGAGCCCTCGGGGCTAAATAAAAAATAGTCCCGAGCCCTCGGTGCTAAATAAAAAATAGTCCCGAGCCCTCAGGGCTAAATAAAAGAGAGCCCCGAGCCCTCGGGGCCAAATAAAAAATAGCCCCGAGCCCTCGGGGCTAAATAATGAAAATCCCCGAGCCCTCGGGGCTAAATAAAAAAGAGCCCCGAGCCCTCGAGGCTAAATAATAAGAAGCCCCGAGCCCTCGGGGCTAAATAAAAAAGAGCCCCGAGCCCTCGGGGCTTAATAATAAAAAGCCCCGAGCCCTCGGGGCTAAATAATAAAAAGCCCCGAGCCCTCGGGGCTAAATGAAAAATAGTCCCGAGCCCTCGGGGCTAAATAAGAAAGAGCCCCGAGCCCTCGAGGCTAAATAATAAGAAGCCCCGAGCCCTCGGGGCTAAATGAAAGAGAGCCCCGAGCCCTCGGGGCTTAATAATAAAAAGCCCCGAGCCCTCGGGGCTAAATAATAAAAAGCCCCGAGCCCTCGGGGCTAAATGAAAAATAGTCCCGAGCCCTCGGGGCTAAATAAAAAAGAGCCCCGAGCCCTCGGGGCTAAATAATAAAAAGCCCCGAGCCCTCGGGGCTGAATAATAAAAAGCCCCGAGCCCTCGGGGCTAAATAATAAAAAGCCCCGAGCCCTCGGGGCTAAATAATAAAAAGCCCCGAGCCCTCAGGGCTAAATAAAAAAGAGCCCCGAGCCCTCGGGGCCAAATAAAAAATAGCCTCGAGCCCTCGGGGCTAAATAATGAAAATCCCCGAGCCCTCGGGGCTAAATAATAAAGAGCCCCGAGCCCTCGGGGCTAAATAAAGAATAGTCCCGAGCCCTCAGGGCTAAATAAAAAAGAGCCCCGAGCCCTCGGAGCCAAAAAAAAAATAGCCCCGAGCCCTCGGGGCTAAATAAAAAAGAGCCCCGAGCCCTCGGGGCTAAATAATGAAAATCCCCGAGCCCTCGGGGCTAAATAAAAAAGAGCCCCGAGCCCTCGAGGCTAAATAATAAGAAGCCCCGAGCCCTCGGGGCTAAATGAAAAAGAGCCCCGAGCCCTCGGGGCTTAATAATAAAAAGCCCCGAGCCCTCGGGGCTAAATAATAAAAAGCCCCGAGCCCTCGGGGCTAAATGAAAAATAGTCCCGAGCCCTCGGGGCTAAATAAAAAAGAGCCCCGAGCCCTCGGGGCTAAATAATAAAAAGCCCGGAGCCCTCGGGGCTAAATAATAAAAAGCCCCGAGCCCTCGGGGCTAAATAATAAAAAGCCCCGAGCCCTCGGGGCTAAATAATAAAAAGCCCCGAGCCCTCGGGGCTAAATAAAAAATAGTCCCGAGCCCTCAGGGCTAAATGAAAAAGAGCCCCGAGCCCTCGGGGCCAAATAAAAAATAGCCCCGAGCCCTCGGGGCTAAATAAAAAAGAGCCCCGAGCCCTCGGGGCCAAATGAAAAATAGCCCCGAGCCCTCGGGGCTAAATAATGAAAATCCCCGAGCCCTCGGGGCTAAATAATAAAAAGCCCCGAGCCCTCGGGGCTAAATAAAAAAGAGCCCCGAGCCCTCGGGGCTTAATAATAAAAAGCCCCGAGCCCTCGGAGCTAAATAATAAAAAGCCCCGAGCCCTCGGGGCTAAATAAAAAATAGTCCCGAGCCCTCGGGGCTAAATAAAAAATAGTCCCGAGCCCTCGGGGCTAAATAAAAAATAGTTCCGAGCCCTCAGGGCTAAATAAAAAAGAGCCCCGAGCCCTCGGGGCCAAATAAAAAATAGCCCCGAGCCCTCGGGGCTAAATAATAAAAAGCCCCGAGCCCTCAGGGCTAAATAATAAAAAGCCCCGAGCCCTCGGGGCTAAATAATAAAAAGCCCCGAGCCCTCGGGGCTAAATGAAAAATAGTCCCGAGCCCTCGTCGCTAAATAAAAAATAGTCCCGAGCCCTCAGGGCTAAATAAAAAAGAGCCCCGAGCCCTCAGGGCCAAATAAAAAATAGCCCCGAGCCCTCGGGGCTAAATAATGAAAATCCCCGAGCCCTCGGGGCTAAATAATAAAAAGCCCCGAGCCCTCGGGGCTAAATAAAAAAGAGCCCCGAGCCCTCGGGGCTTAATAATAAAAAGCCCCGAGCCCTCGGAGCTAAATAATAAAAAGCCCCGAGCCCTCGGGGCTAAATAATAAAAATCCCCGACCCCTGGGGGCTAAATAATAAAAAGCCCCGAGCCCTCGGGGCTGAATAAAAAATAGTCCCGAGCCCTCGGGGCTAAATAAGAAAGAGCCCCGAGCCCTCGGGGCTAAATAATAAAAAGCCCCGAGCCCTCGGGGCTAAATAAAAAATAGTCCCGAGCCCTCGGTGCTAAATAAAAAATAGTCCCGAGCCCTCAGGGCTAAATAAAAAAGAGCCCCGAGCCCTCGGGGCCAAATAAAAAATAGCCCCGAGCCCTCGGGGCTAAATAATGAAAATCCCCGAGCCCTCGGGGCTAAATAAAAAAGAGCCCCGAGCCCTCGAGGCTAAATAATAAGAAGCCCCGAGCCCTCGGGGCTAAATAAAAAAGAGCCCCGAGCCCTCGGGGCTTAATAATAAAAAGCCCCGAGCCCTCGGGGCTAAATAATAAAAAGCCCCGAGCCCTCGGGGCTAAATGAAAAATAGTCCCGAGCCCTCGGGGCTAAATAAAAAAGAGCCCCGAGCCCTCGGGGCTAAATAATAAAAAGCCCGGAGCCCTCGGGGCTAAATAATAAAAAGCCCCGAGCCCTCGGGGCTAAATAATAAAAAGCCCCGAGCCCTCGGGGCTAAATAATAAAAAGCCCCGAGCCCTCGGGGCTAAATAAAAAATAGTCCCGAGCCCTCAGGGCTAAATGAAAAAGAGCCCCGAGCCCTCGGGGCCAAATAAAAAATAGCCCCGAGCCCTCGGGGCTAAATAAAAAAGAGCCCCGAGCCCTCGGGGCCAAATGAAAAATAGCCCCGAGCCCTCGGGGCTAAATAATGAAAATCCCCGAGCCCTCGGGGCTAAATAATAAAAAGCCCCGAGCCCTCGGGGCTAAATAAAAAAGAGCCCCGAGCCCTCGGGGCTTAATAATAAAAAGCCCCGAGCCCTCGGAGCTAAATAATAAAAAGCCCCGAGCCCTCGGGGCTAAATAAAAAATAGTCCCGAGCCCTCGGGGCTAAATAAAAAATAGTCCCGAGCCCTCGGGGCTAAATGAAAAATAGTTCCGAGCCCTCAGGGCTAAATAAAAAAGAGCCCCGAGCCCTCGGGGCCAAATAAAAAATAGCCCCGAGCCCTCGGGGCTAAATAATAAAAAGCCCCGAGCCCTCAGGGCTAAATAATAAAAAGCCCCGAGCCCTCGGGGCTAAATAATAAAAAGCCCCGAGCCCTCGGGGCTAAATGAAAAATAGTCCCGAGCCCTCGTCGCTAAATAAAAAATAGTCCCGAGCCCTCAGGGCTAAATAAAAAAGAGCCCCGAGCCCTCAGGGCCAAATAAAAAATAGCCCCGAGCCCTCGGGGCTAAATAATGAAAATCCCCGAGCCCTCGGGGCTAAATAATAAAAAGCCCCGAGCCCTCGGGGCTAAATAAAAAAGAGCCCCGAGCCCTCGGGGCTTAATAATAAAAAGCCCCGAGCCCTCGGAGCTAAATAATAAAAAGCCCCGAGCCCTCGGGGCTAAATAATAAAAATCCCCGACCCCTGGGGGCTAAATAATAAAAAGCCCCGAGCCCTCGGGGCTGAATAAAAAATAGTCCCGAGCCCTCGGGGCTAAATAAGAAAGAGCCCCGAGCCCTCGAGGCTAAATAATAAGAAGCCCCGAGCCCTCGGGGCTAAATAAAAAAGAGCCCCGAGCCCTCGGGGCTTAATAATAAAAAGCCCCGAGCCCTCGGGGCTAAATAATAAAAAGCCCCGAGCCCTCGGGGCTAAATAATAAAAAGCCCCGAGCCCTCGGGGCTAAATAATAAAAAGCCCCGAGCCCTCGGGGCTAAATAAAAAATAGTCCCGAGCCCTCGGGGCTAAATAAAAAATAGTCCCGAGCCCTCAGGGCTAAATAAAAAAGAGCCCCGAGCCCTCGGGGCCAAATAAAAAATAGCCCCGAGCCCTCGGGGCTAAATAAAAAAGAGCCCCGAGCCCTCAGGGCTAAATAATAAAAAGCCCCGAGCCCTCGGGGCTAAATAATAAAAAGCCCCGAGCCCTCGGGGCTAAATAAAAAATAGTCCCGAGCCCTCAGGGCTAAATAATAAAAAGCCCCGAGCCCTCGGGGCTAAATAATAAAAAGCCCCGAGCCCTCGGGGCTAAATAATAAAAAGCCCCGAGCCCTCGGGGCTAAATAAAAAATAGTCCCGAGCCCTCAGGGCTGAATAAAAAAGAGCCCCGAGCCCTCGGGGCCAAATAAAAAATAGCCCCGAGCCCTCGGGGCTAAATAAAAAAGAGCCCCGAGCCCTCAGGGCTGAATAATAAAAAGCCCCGAGCCCTCGGGGCTAAATAAAAAACAGTCCCGAGCCCTCGGGGCTAAATAAAAAATAGTCCCGAGCCCTCGGGGCTAAATAAAAAATAGTTCCGAGCCCTCAGGGCTAAATAAAAAAGAGCCCCGAGCCCTCGGGGCCAAATAAAAAATAGCCCCGAGCCCTCGGGGCTAAATAATGGAAATCCCCGAGCCTTCGGGGCTAAATAATAAAAAGCCCCGAGCCCTCGGGGCTAAATAAAAAAGAGCCCCGAGCCCTCGGGGCTTAATAATAAAAAGCCCCGAGCCCTCGGAGCTAAATAATAAAAAGCCCCGAGCCCTCGGGGCTAAATAAAAAATAGTCCCGAGCCCTCGGGGCTAAATAAAAAATAGTCCCGAGCCCTCAGGGCTAAATAAAAAAGAGCCCCGAGCCCTCGGGGCCAAATAAAAAATAGCCCCGAGCCCTCGGGGCTAAATAAAAAAGAGCCCCGAGCCCTCGGGGCCAAATAAAAAATAGCCCCGAGCCCTCGGGACTAAATAATGAAAATCCCCGAGCCCTCGGGGCTAAATAATAAAAAGCCCCGAGCCCTCGGGGCTAAATAAAAAAGAGCCCCGAGCCCTCGGGGCTAAATAATGGAAATCCCCGAGCCTTCGGGGCTAAATAATAAAAAGCCCCGAGCCCTCGGGGCTAAATAAAAAAGAGCCCCGAGCCCTCGGGGCTTAATAATAAAAAGCCCCGAGCCCTCGGAGCTAAATAATAAAAAGCCCCGAGCCCTCGGGGCTAAATAAAAAATAGTCCCGAGCCCTCGGTGCTAAATAAAAAATAGTCCCGAGCCCTCAGGGCTAAATAAAAAAGAGCCCCGAGCCCTCGGGGCCAAATAAAAAATAGCCCCGAGCCCTCGGGGCTAAATAATGGAAATCCCCGAGCCTTCGGGGCTAAATAATAAAAAGCCCCGAGCCCTCGGGGCTAAATAAAAAAGAGCCCCGAGCCCTCGGGGCTTAATAATAAAAAGCCCCGAGCCCTCGGAGCTAAATAATAAAAAGCCCCGAGCCCTCGGGGCTAAATAATAAAAATCCCCGACCCCCGGGGGCTAAATAATAAAAAGCCCCGAGCCCTCGGGGCTGAATAAAAAATAGTCCTGAGCCCTCGGGGCTAAATAAGAAAGAGCCCCGAGCCCTCGAGGCTAAATAATAAAAAGCCCCGAGCCCTCGGGGCTAAATAAAAAAGAGCCCCGAGCCCTCGGGGCTTAATAATAAAAAGCCCCGAGCCCTCGGGGCTAAATAATAAAAAGCCCCGAGCCCTCGGGGCTAAATGAAAAATAGTCCCGAGCCCTCGGGGCTAAATAAAAAAGAGCCCCGAGCCCTCGGGGCTAAATAATAAAAAGCCCCGAGCCCTCGGGGCTAAATAATAAAAAGCCCCGAGCCCTCGGGGCTAAATAATAAAAAGCCCCGAGCCCTCGGGGCTAAATAATAAAAAGCCCCGAGCCCTCGGGGCTAAATAAAAAATAGTCCCGAGCCCTCAGGGCTAAATAAAAAAGAGCCCCGAGCCCTCGGGGCCAAATAAAAAATAGCCCCGAGCCCTCGGGGCTAAATAAAAAAGAGCCCCGAGCCCTCGGGGCCAAATAAAAAATAGCCCCGAGCCCTCGGGACTAAATAATGAAAATCCCCGAGCCCTCGGGGCTAAATAATAAAAAGCCCCGAGCCCTCGGGGCTAAATAAAAAAGAGCCCCGAGCCCTCGGGGCTTAATAATAAAAAGCCCCGAGCCCTCGGAGCTAAATAATAAAAAGCCCCGAGCCCTCGGGGCTAAATAAAAAATAGTCCCGAGCCCTCGGGGCTAAATAAAAAATAGTCCCGAGCCCTCGGGGCTAAATAAAAAATAGTTCCGAGCCCTCAGGGCTAAATAAAAAAGAGCCCCGAGCCCTCGGGGCCAAATAAAAAATAGCCCCGAACCCTCGGGGCTAAATAATAAAAAGCCCCGAGCCCTCAGGGCTAAATAATAAAAAGTCCCGAGCCCTCGGGGCTAAATAATAAAAAGCCCCGAGCCCTCGGGGCTAAATAAAAAATAGTCCCGAGCCCTCGGTGCTAAATAAAAAATAGTTCCGAGCCCTCAGGGCTAAATAAAAAAGAGCCCCGAGCCCTCGGGGCCAAATAAAAAATAGCCCCGAGCCCTCGGGGCTAAATAATGAAAATCCCCGAGCCCTCGGGGCTAAATAATAAAAAGCCCCGAGCCCTCGGGGCTAAATAAAAAAGAGCCCCGAGCCCTCGGGGCTTAATAATAAAAAGCCCCGAGCCCTCGGAGCTAAATAATAAAAAGCCCCGAGCCCTCGGGGCTAAATAATAAAAATCCCCGACTCCTGGGGGCTAAATAATAAAAAGCCCCGAGCCCTCGGGGCTGAATAAAAAATAGTCCCGAGCCCTCGGGGCTAAATAAGAAAGAGCCCCGAGCCCTCGAGGCTAAATAATAAGAAGCCCCGAGCCCTCGGGGCTAAATAAAAAATAGTCCCGAGCCCTCAGGGCTAAATAAAAAAGAGCCCCGAGCCCTCGGGGCGAAATAAAAAATAGCCCCGAGCCCTCGGGGCTGAATAATGAAAAGCCTCGAGCCCTCGGGGCTAAATAAAAAATAGCCCCGAGCCCTCGGGGCTAAATAATAGAAAGCCCCGAGCCCTCGGGGCTAAATAATAAAAAGCCCTGAGCCCTCGGGGCTAAATAATAAAAAGCCCCGAGCCCTCAGGGCTAAATAATAAAAAGCCCCGAGCCCTCGGGGCTAAATAATAAAAAGCCCCGAGCCCTCGGGGCTAAATAAAAAATAGTCCCGAGCCCTCGGTGCTAAATAAAAAATAGTCCCGAGCCCTCAGGGCTAAATAAAAAAGAGCCCCGAGCCCTCGGGGCCAAATAAAAAATAGCCCCGAGCCCTCGGGGCTAAATAAAAAATAGTCCCGAGCGCTCAGGGCTAAATAAAAAAGAGCCCCGAGCCCTCGGGGCTAAATAAAAGAGAGCCCCGAGCCCTCGGGGCTTAATAATAAAAAGCCCCGAGCCCTCGGGGCTAAATAATAAAAAGCCCCGAGCCCTCGGGGCTAAATGAAAAATAGTCCCGAGCCCTCGGGGCTAAATAAAAAAGAGCCCCGAGCCCTCGGGGCTAAATAATAAAAAGCCCCGAGCCCTCGGGGCTAAATAATAAAAAGCCCCGAGCCCTCGGGGCTAAATAATAAAAAGCCCCGAGCCCTCGGGGCTAAATAATAAAAAGCCCCGAGCCCTCAGGGCTAAATAAAAAAGAGCCCCGAGCCCTCGGGGCCAAATAAAAAATAGCCTCGAGCCCTCGGGGCTAAATAATGAAAATCCCCGAGCCCTCGGGGCTAAATAATAAAAAGCCCCGAGCCCTCGGGGCTAAATAAAGAATAGTCCCGAGCCCTCAGGGCTAAATAAAAAAGAGCCCCGAGCCCTCGGAGCCAAAAAAAAAATAGCCCCGAGCCCTCGGGGCTAAATAAAAAAGAGCCCCGAGCCCTCGGGGCTAAATAATCAAAAGCCCCGAGCCCTCGGGGCTAAATAAAAAAGAGCCCCGAGCCCTCGGGGCTAAATAATAAAAAGCCCCGAGCCCTCGGGGCTAAATAAAAAATAGTCCCGATCCCTCAGGGCTAAATAAAAAAAAGCCCCGAGCCCTCGGGGCCAAATAAAAAATAGCCCCGAGCCCTCGGGGCTAAATAATAAAAATCCCCGAGCCCTCGGGGCTAAATAATAAAAAGCCCCGAGCCCTCGGAGCTAAATAATAAAAAGCCCCGAGCCCTCGGGGCTAAATAATAAAAATCCCCGACCCCTGGGGGCTAAATAATAAAAAGCCCCGAGCCCTCAGGGCTAAATAATAAAAAGTCCCGAGCCCTCGGGGCTAAATAATAAAAAGCCCCGAGCCCTCGGGGCTAAATAAAAAATAGTCCCGAGCCCTCGGTGCTAAATAAAAAATAGTCCCGAGCCCTCAGGGCTAAATAAAAAAGAGCCCCGAGCCCTCGGGGCCAAATAAAAAATAGCCCCGAGCCCTCGGGGCTAAATAATGAAAATCCCCGAGCCCTCGGGGCTAAATAATAAAAAGCCCCGAGCCCTCGGGGCTAAATAAAAAAGAGCCCCGAGCCCTCGGGGCTTAATAATAAAAAGCCCCGAGCCCTCGGAGCTAAATAATAAAAAGCCCCGAGCCCTCGGGGCTAAATAATAAAAATCCCCGACCCCTGGGGGCTAAATAATAAAAAGCCCCGAGCCCTCGGGGCTGAATAAAAAATAGTCCCGAGCCCTCGGGGCTAAATAAGAAAGAGCCCCGAGCCCTCGAGGCTAAATAATAAGAAGCCCCGAGCCCTCGGGGCTAAATAAAAAAGAGCCCCGAGCCCTCGAGGCTTAATAATAAAAAGCCCCGAGCCCTTGGGGCTAAATAATAAAAAGCCCCGAGCCCTCGGGGCTAAATGAAAAATAGTCCCGAGCCCTCGGGGCTAAATAAAAAAGAGCCCCGAGCCCTCGGGGCTAAATAATAAAAAGCCCCGAGCCCTCGGGGCTAAATAATAAAAAGCCCCGAGCCCTCGGGGCTAAATAATAAAAAGCCCCGAGCCCTCGGGGCTAAATAATAAAAAGCCCCGAGCCCTCGGGGCTAAATAAAAAATAGTCCCGAGCCCTCAGGGCTAAATAAAAAAGAGCCCCGAGCCCTCGGGGCCAAATAAAAAATAGCCCCGAGCCCTCGGGGCTAAATAAAAAAGAGCCCCGAGCCCTCAGGGCTAAATAATAAAAAGCCCCGAGCCCTCGGGGCTAAATAATAAAAAGCCCCGAGCCCTCGGGGCTAAATAAAAAATAGTCCCGAGCCCTCAGGGCTAAATAAAAAAGAGCCCCGAGCCCTCGGGGCCAAATAAAAAATAGCCCCGAGCCCTCGGGGCTAAATAAAAAAGAGCCCCGAGCCCTCGGGGCCAAATAAAAAATAGCCCCGAGCCCTCGGGGCTAAATAATGAAAATCCCCGAGCCCTCGGGGCTAAATAATAAAAAGCCCCGAGCCCTCGGGGCTAAATAAAAAAGAGCCCCGAGCCCTCGGGGCTTAATAATAAAAAGCCCCGAGCCCTCGGAGCTAAATAATAAAAAGCCCCGAGCCCTCGGGGCTAAATAAAAAATAGTCCCGAGCCCTCGGGGCTAAATAAAAAATAGTCCCGAGCCCTCGGGGCTAAATAAAAAATAGTTCCGAGCCCTCAGGGCTAAATAAAAAAGAGCCCCGAGCCCTCGGGGCCAAATAAAAAATAGCCCCGAGCCCTCGGGGCTAAATAATAAAAAGCCCCGAGCCCTCAGGGCTAAATAATAAAAAGCCCCGAGCCCTCGGGGCTAAATAATAAAAAGCCCCGAGCCCTCGGGGCTAAATAAAAAATAGTCCCGAGCCCTCGGTGCTAAATAAAAAATAGTCCCGAGCCCTCAGGGCTGAATAAAAAAGAGCCCCGAGCCCTCGGGGCCAAATAAAAAATAGCCCCGAGCCCTCGGGGCTAAATAATGAAAATCCCCGAGCCCTCGGGGCTAAATAATAAAAAGCCCCGAGCCCTCGGGGCTAAATAAAAAAGAGCCCCGAGCCCTCGGGGCTTAATAATAAAAAGCCCCGAGCCCTCGGAGCTAAATAATAAAAAGCCCCGAGCCCTCGGGGCTAAATAATAAAAATCCCCGACCCCTGGGGGCTAAATAATAAAAAGCCCCGAGCCCTCGGGGCTGAATAAAAAATAGTCCCGAGCCCTCGGGGCTAAATAAGAAAGAGCCCCGAGCCCTCGAGGCTAAATAATAAGAAGCCCCGAGCCCTCGGGGCTAAATAAAAAAGAGCCCCGAGCCCTCGGGGCTTAATAATAAAAAGCCCCGAGCCCTCGGGGCTAAATAAAAAAGAGCCCCGAGCCCTCGGGGCTAAATAAAAAATAGTCCCGAGCGCTCAGGGCTAAATAAAAAAGAGCCCCGAGCTCTCGGGGCCAAATAAAAAATAGCCCCGAGCCCTCGGGGCTAAATAATAAAAAGCCCCGAGCCCTCAGGGCTAAATAAAAAAGAGCCCCGAGCCCTCGGGGCTAAATAAAAAAGAGCCCCGAGCCCTCGGGGCTAAATAATAAAAAGCCCCGAGCCCTCGGGGCTAAATAATAAAAAGCCCCGAGCCCTCGGGGCTAAATAATAAAAAGCCCCGAGCCCTCGGGGTTGAATAATAAAAAGCCCCGAGCCCTCGGGCCTAAATAAAAAATAGTCCCGAGCCCTCAGGGCTAAATAAAAAAGAGCCCCGAGCCCTCGGGGCGAAATAAAAAATTGCCCCGAGCCCTCGGGGCTGAATAATGAAAAGCCT
This sequence comes from Aleiodes leptofemur, assembly GCA_963942555.1. Taxonomy (NCBI): domain Eukaryota; kingdom Metazoa; phylum Arthropoda; class Insecta; order Hymenoptera; family Braconidae; genus Aleiodes; species Aleiodes leptofemur. The sequence goes on along the minus strand of OZ012615.1, from coordinate 6,543,579 downwards.
CGAGCCCTCGGGGCTAAATAAAAAATAGCCCCGAGCCCTCGGGGCTAAATAATAGAAAGCCACGAGCCCTCGGGGCTAAATAATAAAAAGCCCTGAGCCCTCGGGGCTAAATAATAAAAAGCCCCGAGCCCTCGGGGCTAAATAATAAAAAGCCACGAGCCCTCGGGGCTAACTAATAAAAAGCCCCGAGCCCTCGGGGCTAAATAAAAAATAGTCCCGAGCCCTCGGGGCTGAATAAAAAATAGTCCCGAGCCCTCAGGGCTAAATAAAAAAGAGCCCCGAGCCCTCGGGGCCAAATAAAAAATAGCCCCGAGCCCTCGGGGCTAAATAATGAAAGTCCCCGAGCCCTCGGGGCTAAATAATAAAAAGCCCCGAGCCCTCGGGGCTAGATAAAAAATAGTCCCGAGCCCTCGGGGCTAAATAAAAAAGAGCCCCGAGCCCTCGGGGCTAAATAATAAAAAGCCCCGAGCCCTCGGGGCTAAATAAAAAAGAGCCCCGAGCCCTCGGGGCTAAATAAAAAATAGTCCCGAGCGCTCAGGGCTAAATAAAAAAGAGCCCCGAGCCCTCGGGGCCAAATAAAAAATAGCCCCGAGCCCTCGGGGCTAAATAATAAAAAGCCCCGAGCCCTCAGGGCTAAATGAAAAAGAGCCCCGAGCCCTCGGGGCTAAATAAAAAAGAGCCCCGAGCCCTCGGGGCTAAATAATAAAAAGCCCCGAGCCCTCGGGGCTAAATAATAAAAAGCCCCGAGCCCTCGGGGCTAAATAATAAAAAGCCCCGAGCCCTCGGGGCTAAATAAAAAATAGTCCCGAGCCCTCAGGGCTGAATAAAAAAGAGCCCCGAGCCCTCGGGGCGAAATAAAAAATAGCCCCGAGCCCTCGGGGCTGAATAATGAAAAGCCTCGAGCCCTCGGGGCTAAATAAAAAATAGCCCCGAGCCCTCGGGGCTAAATAATAGAAAGCCCCGAGCCCTCGGGGCTAAATAATAAAAAGCCCTGAGCCCTCGGGGCTAAATAATAAAAAGCCCCGAGCCCTCAGGGCTAAATAATAAAAAGCCCCGAGCCCTCGGGGCTGAATAATAAAAAGCCCCGAGCCCTCGGGGCTAAATAAAAAATAGTCCCGAGCCCTCGGTGCTAAATAAAAAATAGTCCCGAGCCCTCAGGGCTGAATAAAAAAGGGCCCCGAGCCCTCGGGGCCAAATAAAAAATAGCCCCGAGCCCTCGGGGCTGAATAAAAAATAGTCCCGAGCGCTCAGGGCTAAATAAAAAAGAGCCCCGAGCCCTCGGGGCTAAATAAAAAAGAGCCCCGAGCCCTCGGGGCTAAATAATAAAAAGCCCCGAGCCCTCGGGGCTAAATAATAAAAAGCCCCGAGCCCTCGGGGCTAAATAATAAAAAGCCCCGAGCCCTCGGGGCTAAATAAAAAATAGTCCCGAGCCCTCAGGGCTAAATAAAAAAGAGCCCCGAGCCCTCGGGGCGAAATAAAAAATAGCCCCGAGCCCTCGGGGCTGAATAATGAAAAGCCTCGAGCCCTCGGGGCTAGATAAAAAATAGCCCCGAGCCCTCGGGGCTAAATAATAGAAAGCCCCGAGCCCTCGGGGCTAAATAATAAAAAGCCCTGAGCCCTCGGGGCTAAATAATAAAAAGCCCCGAGCCCTCAGGGCTAAATAATAAAAAGCCCCGAGCCCTCGGGGCTAAATAATAAAAAGCCCCGAGCCCTCGGGGCTAAATAAAAAATAGTCCCGAGCCCTCGGTGCTAAATAAAAAATAGTCCCGAGCCCTCAGGGCTAAATAAAAAAGAGCCCCGAGCCCTCGGGGCCAAATAAAAAATAGCCCCGAGCCCTCGGGGCTAAATAAAAAATAGTCCCGAGCGCTCAGGGCTAAATAAAAAAGAGCCCCGAGCCCTCGGGGCCAAATAAAAAATAGCCACGAGCCCTCGGGGCTAAATAATAAAAAGCCCCGAGCCCTCAGGGCTGAATAAAAAAGAGCCCCGAGCCCTCGGGGCTAAATAAAAAAGAGCCCCGAGCCCTCGGGGCTAAATAATAAAAAGCCCCGAGCCCTCGGGGCTAAATAATAAAAAGCCCCGAGCCCTCGGGGCTAAATAATAAAAAGCCCCGAGCCCTCGGGGCTAAATAAAAAATAGTCCCGAGCCCTCAGGGCTAAATAAAAAAGAGCCCCGAGCCCTCGGGGCGAAATAAAAAATAGCCCCGAGCCCTCGGGGCTGAATAATGAAAAGCCTCGAGCCCTCGGGGCTAAATAAAAAATAGCCCCGAGCCCTCGGGGCTAAATAATAGAAAGCCCCGAGCCCTCGGGGCTAAATAATAAAAAGCCCTGAGCCCTCGGGGCTAAATAATAAAAAGCCCCGAGCCCTCAGGGCTAAATAATAAAAAGCCCCGAGCCCTCGGGGCTAAATAATAAAAAGCCCCGAGCCCTCGGGGCTAAATAAAAAATAGTCCCGAGCCCTCGGTGCTAAATAAAAAATAGTCCCGAGCCCTCAGGGCTAAATAAAAAAGAGCCCCGAGCCCTCGGGGCCAAATAAAAAATAGCCCCGAGCCCTCGGGGCTAAATAAAAAATAGTCCCGAGCGCTCAGGGCTAAATAAAAAAGAGCCCCGAGCCCTCGGGGCCAAATAAAAAATAGCCACGAGCCCTCGGGGCTAAATAATAAAAAGCCCCGAGCCCTCAGGGCTAAATAAAAAAGAGCCCCGAGCCCTCAGGGCTAAATAAAAAAGAGCCCCGAGCCCTCGGGGCCAAATAAAAAATAGCCCCGAGCCCTCGGGGCTAAATAATAAAAAGCCCCGAGCCCTCAGGGCTAAATGAAAAAGAGCCCCGAGCCCTCGGGGCTAAATAAAAAAGAGCCCCGAGCCCTCGGGGCTAAATAATAAAAAGCCCCGAGCCCTCGGGGCTAAATAATAAAAAGCCCCGAGCCCTCGGGGCTAAATAATAAAAAGCCCCGAGCCCTCGGGGCTAAATAAAAAATAGTCCCGAGCCCTCGGTGCTAAATAAAAAATAGTCCCGAGCCCTCAGGGCTGAATAAAAAAGAGCCCCGAGCCCTCGGGGCTAAATAATAAAAAGCCCCGAGCCCTCGGGGCTAAATAAAAAATAGTCCCGAGCCCTCGGTGCTAAATAAAAAATAGTCCCGAGCCCTCAGGGCTGAATAAAAAAGAGCCCCGAGCCCTCGGGGCCAAATAAAAAATAGCCCCGAGCCCTCGGGGCTAAATAAAAAATAGTCCCGAGCGCTCAGGGCTAAATAAAAAAGAGCCCCGAGCCCTCGGGGCCAAATAAAAAATAGCCACGAGCCCTCGGGGCTAAATAATAAAAAGCCCCGAGCCCTCAGGGCTAAATAAAAAAGAGCCCCGAGCCCTCGGGGCTAAATAAAAAAGAGCCCCGAGCCCTCGGGGCTAAATAATAAAAAGCCCCGAGCCCTCGGGGCTAAATAATAAAAAGCCCCGAGCCCTCGGGGCTAAATAATAAAAAGCCCCGAGCCCTCGGGGCTAAATAAAAAATAGTCCCGAGCCCTCAGGGCTAAATAAAAAAGAGCCCCGAGCCCTCGGGGCGAAATAAAAAATAGCCCCGAGCCCTCGGGGCTGAATAATGAAAAGCCTCGAGCCCTCGGGGCTAAATAAAAAATAGCCCCGAGCCCTCGGGGCTAAATAATAGAAAGCCCCGAGCCCTCGGGGCTAAATAATAAAAAGCCCTGAGCCCTCGGGGCTAAATAATAAAAAGCCCCGAGCCCTCAGGGCTAAATAATAAAAAGCCCCGAGCCCTCGGGGCTAAATAATAAAAAGCCCCGAGCCCTCGGGGCTAAATAAAAAATAGTCCCGAGCCCTCGGTGCTAAATAAAAAATAGTCCCGAGCCCTCAGGGCTAAATAAAAAAGAGCCCCGAGCCCTCGGGGCCAAATAAAAAATAGCCCCGAGCCCTCGGGGCTAAATAAAAAATAGTCCCGAGCGCTCAGGGCTAAATAAAAAAGAGCCCCGAGCCCTCGGGGCCAAATAAAAAATAGCCACGAGCCCTCGGGGCTAAATAATAAAAAGCCCCGAGCCCTCAGGGCTAAATAAAAAAGAGCCCCGAGCCCTCAGGGCTAAATAAAAAAGAGCCCCGAGCCCTCGGGGCCAAATAAAAAATAGCCCCGAGCCCTCGGGGCTAAATAATAAAAAGCCCCGAGCCCTCAGGGCTAAATGAAAAAGAGCCCCGAGCCCTCGGGGCTAAATAAAAAAGAGCCCCGAGCCCTCGGGGCTAAATAATAAAAAGCCCCGAGCCCTCGGGGCTAAATAATAAAAAGCCCCGAGCCCTCGGGGCTAAATAATAAAAAGCCCCGAGCCCTCGGGGCTAAATAAAAAATAGTCCCGAGCCCTCAGGGCTAAATAAAAAAGAGCCCCGAGCCCTCGGGGCGAAATAGAAAATAGCCCCGAGCCCTCGGGGCGAAATAAAAAATAGCCCCGAGCCCTCGGGGCTGAATAATGAAAAGCCTCGAGCCCTCGGGGCTAAATAAAAAATAGCCCCGAGCCCTCGGGGCTAAATAATAGAAAGCCCCGAGCCCTCGGGGCTAAATAATAAAAAGCCCTGAGCCCTCGGGGCTAAATAATAAAAAGCCCCGAGCCCTCAGGGCTAAATAATAAAAAGCCCCGAGCCCTCGGGGCTAAATAATAAAAAGCCCCGAGCCCTCGGGGCTAAATAAAAAATAGTCCCGAGCCCTCGGTGCTAAATAAAAAATAGTCCCGAGCCCTCAGGGCTGAATAAAAAAGAGCCCCGAGCCCTCGGGGCCAAATAAAAAATAGCCCCGAGCCCTCGGGGCTAAATAAAAAATAGTCCCGAGCGCTCAGGGCTAAATAAAAAAGAGCCCCGAGCCCTCGGGGCCAAATAAAAAATAGCCACGAGCCCTCGGGGCTAAATAATAAAAAGCCCCGAGCCCTCAGGGCTAAATAAAAAAGAGCCCCGAGCCCTCGGGGCTAAATAAAAAAGAGCCCCGAGCCCTCGGGGCTAAATAATAAAAAGCCCCGAGCCCTCGGGGCTAAATAATAAAAAGCCCCGAGCCCTCGGGGCTAAATAATAAAAAGCCCCGAGCCCTCGGGGCTAAATAAAAAATAGTCCCGAGCCCTCAGGGCTAAATAAAAAAGAGCCCCGAGCCCTCGGGGCGAAATAAAAAATAGCCCCGAGCCCTCGGGGCTGAATAATGAAAAGCCTCGAGCCCTCGGGGCTAAATAAAAAATAGCCCCGAGCCCTCGGGGCTAAATAATAGAAAGCCCCGAGCCCTCGGGGCTAAATAATAAAAAGCCCTGAGCCCTCGGGGCTAAATAATAAAAAGCCCCGAGCCCTCAGGGCTAAATAATAAAAAGCCCCGAGCCCTCGGGGCTAAATAATAAAAAGCCCCGAGCCCTCGGGGCTAAATAAAAAATAGTCCCGAGCCCTCGGTGCTAAATAAAAAATAGTCCCGAGCCCTCAGGGCTAAATAAAAAAGAGCCCCGAGCCCTCGGGGCCAAATAAAAAATAGCCCCGAGCCCTCGGGGCTAAATAAAAAATAGTCCCGAGCGCTCAGGGCTAAATAAAAAAGAGCCCCGAGCCCTCGGGGCCAAATAAAAAATAGCCACGAGCCCTCGGGGCTAAATAATAAAAAGCCCCGAGCCCTCAGGGCTAAATAAAAAAGAGCCCCGAGCCCTCGGGGCTAAATAAAAAAGAGCCCCGAGCCCTCGGGGCTAAATAATAAAAAGCCCCGAGCCCTCGGGGCTAAATAATAAAAAGCCCCGAGCCCTCGGGGCTAAATAATAAAAAGCCCCGAGCCCTCGGGGCTAAATAATAAAAAGCCCCGAGCCCTCGGGGCTAAATAAAAAATAGTCCCGAGCCCTCAGGGCTAAATAAAAAAGAGCCCCGAGCCCTCGGGGCTAAATAATAAAAAGCCCCGAGCCCTCGGGGCTAAATAAAAAAGAGCCCCGAGCCCTCGGGGCTAAATAATAAAAAGCCCCGAGCCCTCGGGGCCAAATAAAAAATAGCCCCGAGCCCTCGGGGCTAAATAATAAAAAGCCCCGAGCCCTCGGGGCTAAATAAAAAATAGTCCCGAGCCCTCAGGGCTAAATAAAAAAGAGCCCCGAGCCCTCGGGGCTAAATAATAAAAAGCCCCGAGCCCTCGGGGCTAAATAAAAAAGAGCCCCGAGCCCTCGGGGCTAAATAATAAAAAGCCCCGAGCCCTCGGGGCCAAATAAAAAATAGCCCCGAGCCCTCGGGGCTAAATAATGAAAATCCCCGAGCCCTCGGGGCTAAATAATAAAAAGCCCCGAGCCCTCGGGGCTAAATAAAAAAGAGCCCCGAGCCCTCAGGGCTTAATAATAAAAAGCCCCGAGCCCTCGGGGCTAAATAATAAAAAGCCCCGAGCCCTCGGGGCCAAATAAAAAATAGCCCCGAGCCCTCGGGGCTAAATAATGAAAATCCCCGAGCCCTCGGGGCTAAATAATAAAAAGCCCCGAGCCCTCGGGGCTAAATAAAAAAGAGCCCCGAGCCCTCAGGGCTTAATAATAAAAAGCCCCGAGCCCTCGGGGCTAAATAAAAAAGAGCCCCGAGCCCTCAGGGCTTAATAATAAAAAGCCCCGAGCCCTCGGGGCTAAATAAAAAAGAGCCCTCGGGGCTCAATAATAAAAAGCTTCGAGCCCTCGGGGCTAAATAAAAAAGAGCCCCGAGCCCTCGGGGCTTAATAATAAAAAGCCCCGAGCCCTCGGAGCTAAATAGTAAAAAGCCCCGAGCCCTCGGGGCTAAATAAAAAATAGTCCCGAGCCCTCGGGGCTAAATAAAAAAGAGCCCCGAGCCCTCGGGGCTTAATAATAAAAAGCCCCGAGCCCTCGGGGCTAAATAATGAAAAGCCCCGAGCCCTCGGGGCTAAATAAAAAATAGTCCCGAGCCCTCGGTGCTAAATAAAAAATAGTCCCGAGCCCTCAGGGCTAAATAAAAAAGAGCCCCGAGCCCTCGGGGCCAAATAAAAAATAGCCCCGAGCCCTCGGGGCTAAATAATGAAAATCCCCGAGCCCTCGGGGCTAAATAATGAAAAGCCCCGAGCCCTCGGGGCTAATTAAAAAAGAGCCCCGAGCCCTCGGGGCTTAATAATAAAAATCCCCGACCCCTGGGGGCTAAATAATAAAAAGCCCCGAGCCCTCGGGGCTGAATAAAAAATAGTCCCGAGCCCTCGGGGCTAAATAAGAAAGAGCCCCGAGCCCTCGAGGCTAAATAATAAGAAGCCCCGAGCCCTCGGGGCTAAATAAAAGAGAGCCCCGAGCCCTCGGGGCTTAATAATAAAAAGCCCCGAGCCCTCGGGGCTAAATAATAAAAAGCCCCGAGCCCTCGGGGCTAAATGAAAAATAGTCCCGAGCCCTCGGGGCTAAATAAAAAAGAGCCCCGAGCCCTCGGGGCTAAATAATAAAAAGCCCCGAGCCCTCGGGGCTAAATAATAAAAAGCCCCGAGCCCTCGGGGCTAAATGAAAAATAGTCCCGAGCCCTCGGGGCTAAATAAAAAAGAGCCCCGAGCCCTCGGGGCTAAATAATAAAAAGCCCCGAGCCCTCGGGGCTAAATAATGAAAATCCCCGAGCCCTCGGGGCTAAATAAAAAAGAGCCCCGAGCCCTCGAGGCTAAATAATAAAAAGCCCCGAGCCCTCGGGGCTAAATAATAAAAAGCCCCGAGCCCTCGGGGCTAAATGAAAAATAGTCCCGAGCCCTCGGGGCTAAATAAAAAAGAGCCCCGAGCCCTCGGGGCTAAATAATAAAAAGCCCCGAGCCCTCGGGGCTAAATAATAAAAAGCCCCGAGCCCTCGGGGCTAAATAACAAAAAGCCCCGAGCCCTCGGGGCTAAATAATAAAAAGCCCCGAGCCCTCGGGGCTAAATAAAAAAAAGTCCCGAGCCCTCAGGGCTAAATAAAAAAGAGCCCCGAGCCCTCGGGGCCAAATAAAAAATAGCCCCGAGCCCTCGGGGCTAAATAAAAAAGAGCCCCGAGCCCTCGGGGCCAAATAAAAAATAGCCCCGAGCCCTCGGGGCTAAATAATGAAAATCCCCGAGCCCTCGGGGCTAAATAATAAAAAGCCCCGAGCCCTCGGGGCTAAATGAAAAAGAGCCCCGAGCCCTCGGGGCTTAATAATAAAAAGCCCCGAGCCCTCGGAGCTAAATAATAAAAAGCCCCGAGCCCTCGGGGCTAAATAAAAAATAGTCCCGAGCCCTCGGGGCTAAATAAAAAATAGTCCCGAGCCCTCGGGGCTGAATAAAAAATAGTCCCGAGCCCTCAGGGCTAAATAAAAAAGAGCCCCGAACCCTCGGGGCTAAATAATCAAAAGCCCCGAGCCCTCGGGGCTAAATAAAAAAGAGCCCCGAGCCCTCGGGGCTAAATAATAAAAAGCCCCGAGCCCTCGGGGCTAAATAAAAAATAGTCCCGATCCCTCAGGGCTAAATAAAAAAAAGCCCCGAGCCCTCGGGGCCAAATAAAAAATAGCCCCGAGCCCTCGGGGCTAAATAATAAAAATCCCCGAGCCCTCGGGGCTAAATAATAAAAAGCCCCGAGCCCTCGGGGCTAAATAAAAAATAGCCCCGAGCCCTCGGGGCTAAATAATGAAAAGCCCCGAGCCCTCGGGGCTAAATAAAAAATAGCCCCGAGCCCTCGGGGCTAAATAATAAAAAGCCCCGAGCCCTCGGGGCTAAATAATAAAAAGCCCCGAGCCCTCGGGGCTAAATAATGAAAAGCCCCGAGCCCTCGGGGCTAAATAATAAAAAGCCCCGAGCCCTTGGGGCTAAATAAAAAATAGCCCCGAGCCCTCGGGGCTAAATAATAAAAAGCCCCGAGCCCTCAGGGCTAAATAATAAAAAGCCCCGAGCCCTCGGGGCTAAATAATAAAAAGCCCCGAGCCCTCGGGGCTAAATAAAAAATAGTCCCGAGCCCTCGGTGCTAAATAAAAAATAGTCCCGAGCCCTCAGGGCTAAATAAAAAAGAGCCCCGAGCCCTCGGGGCCAAATAAAAAATAGCCCCGAGCCCTCGGGGCTAAATAATGAAAATCCCCGAGCCCTCGGGGCTAAATAAAAAAGAGCCCCGAGCCCTCGAGGCTAAATAATAAGAAGCCCCGAGCCCTCGGGGCTAAATAAAAAAGAGCCCCGAGCCCTCGGGGCTTAATAATAAAAAGCCCCGAGCCCTCGGGGCTAAATAATAAAAAGCCCCGAGCCCTCGGGGCTAAATGAAAAATAGTCCCGAGCCCTCGGGGCTAAATAAAAAAGAGCCCCGAGCCCTCGGGGCTAAATAATAAAAAGCCCGGAGCCCTCGGGGCTAAATAATAAAAAGCCCCGAGCCCTCGGGGCTAAATAATAAAAAGCCCCGAGCCCTCGGGGCTAAATAATGAAAAGCCCCGAGCCCTCGGGGCTAAATAAAAAATAGTCCCGAGCCCTCAGGGCTAAATGAAAAAGAGCCCCGAGCCCTCGGGGCCAAATAAAAAATAGCCCCGAGCCCTCGGGGCTAAATAAAAAAGAGCCCCGATCCCTCGGGGCCAAATGAAAAATAGCCCCGAGCCCTCGGGGCTAAATAATGAAAATCCCCGAGCCCTCGGGGCTAAATAATAAAAAGCCCCGAGCCCTCGGGGCTAAATAAAAAAGAGCCCCGAGCCCTCGGGGCTTAATAATAAAAAGCCCCGAGCCCTCGGAGCTAAATAATAAAAAGCCCCGAGCCCTCGGGGCTAAATAAAAAATAGTCCCGAGCCCTCGGGGCTAAATAAAAAATAGTCCCGAGCCCTCGGGGCTAAATAAAAAATAGTTCCGAGCCCTCAGGGCTAAATAAAAAAGAGCCCCGAGCCCTCGGGGCCAAATAAAAAATAGCCCCGAGCCCTCGGGGCTAAATAATAAAAAGCCCCGAGCCCTCAGGGCTAAATAATAAAAAGCCCCGAGCCCTCGGGGCTAAATAATAAAAAGCCCCGAGCCCTCGGGGCTAAATGAAAAATAGTCCCGAGCCCTCGTCGCTAAATAAAAAATAGTCCCGAGCCCTCAGGGCTAAATAAAAAAGAGCCCCGAGCCCTCAGGGCCAAATAAAAAATAGCCCCGAGCTCTCGGGGCTAAATAATGAAAATCCCCGAGCCCTCGGGGCTAAATAATAAAAAGCCCCGAGCCCTCGGGGCTAAATAAAAAAGAGCCCCGAGCCCTCGGGGCTTAATAATAAAAAGCCCCGAGCCCTCGGAGCTAAATAATAAAAAGCCCCGAGCCCTCGGGGCTAAATAATAAAAATCCCCGACCCCTGGGGGCTAAATAATAAAAAGCCCCGAGCCCTCGGGGCTGAATAAAAAATAGTCCCGAGCCCTCGGGGCTAAATAAGAAAGAGCCCCGAGCCCTCGAGGCTAAATAATAAGAAGCCCCGAGCCCTCGGGGCTAAATAAAAAATAGCCCCGAGCCCTCGGGGCTAAATAATAGAAAGCCCCGAGCCCTCGGGGCTAAATAATAAAAAGCCCTGAGCCCTCGGGGCTAAATAATAAAAAGCCCCGAGCCCTCAGGGCTAAATAATAAAAAGCCCCGAGCCCTCGGGGCTAAATAATAAAAAGCCCCGAGCCCTCGGGGCTAAATAAAAAATAGTCCCGAGCCCTCGGGGCTAAATAATAAAAATCCCCGACCCCTGGGGGCTAAATAATAGAAAGCCCCGAGCCCTCGGGGCTGAATAAAAAATAGTCCCGAGCCCTCGGGGCTAAATAAGAAAGAGCCCCGAGCCCTCGAGGCTAAATAATAAGAAGCCCCGAGCCCTCGGGGCTAAATAAAAAATAGCCCCGAGCCCTCGGGGCTAAATAATAGAAAGCCCCGAGCCCTCGGGGCTAAATAATAAAAAGCCCTGAGCCCTCGGGGCTAAATAATAAAAAGCCCCGAGCCCTCAGGGCTAAATAATAAAAAGCCCCGAGCCCTCGGGGCTAAATAATAAAAAGCCCCGAGCCCTCGGGGCTAAATAAAAAATAGTCCCGAGCCCTCGGTGCTAAATAAAAAATAGTCCCGAGCCCTCAGGGCTAAATAAAAGAGAGCCCCGAGCCCTCGGGGCCAAATAAAAAATAGCCCCGAGCCCTCGGGGCTAAATAAAAAATAGTCCCGAGCGCTCAGGGCTAAATAAAAAAGAGCCCCGAGCCCTCGGGGCCAAATAAAAAATAGCCACGAGCCCTCGGGGCTAAATAATAAAAAGCCCCGAGCCCTCAGGGCTAAATAAAAAAGAGCCCCGAGCCCTCGGGGCTAAATAAAAAAGAGCCCCGAGCCCTCGGGGCTAAATAATAAAAAGCCCCGAGCCCTCGGGGCTAAATAATAAAAAGCCCCGAGCCCTCGGGGCTAAATAATAAAAAGCCCCGAGCCCTCGGGGCTAAATAATAAAAAGCCCCGAGCCCTCGGGGCTAAATAAAAAATAGTCCCGAGCCCTCAGGGCTAAATAAAAAAGAGCCCCGAGCCCTCGGGGCTAAATAATAAAAAGCCCCGAGCCCTCGGGGCTAAATAAAAAAGAGCCCCGAGCCCTCGGGGCTAAATAATAAAAAGCCCCGAGCCCTCGGGGCCAAATAAAAAATAGCCCCGAGCCCTCGGGGCTAAATAATAAAAAGCCCCGAGCCCTCGGGGCTGAATAAAAAATAGTCCCGAGCCCTCAGGGCTAAATAAAAAAGAGCCCCGAGCCCTCGGGGCTAAATAATAAAAAGCCCCGAGCCCTCGGGGCTAAATAAAAAAGAGCCCCGAGCCCTCGGGGCTAAATAATAAAAAGCCCCGAGCCCTCGGGGCCAAATAAAAAATAGCCCCGAGCCCTCGGGGCTAAATAATGAAAATCCCCGAGCCCTCGGGGCTAAATAATAAAAAGCCCCGAGCCCTCGGGGCTAAATAAAAAAGAGCCCCGAGCCCTCAGGGCTTAATAATAAAAAGCCCCGAGCCCTCGGGGCTAAATAATAAAAAGCCCCGAGCCCTCGGGGCCAAATAAAAAATAGCCCCGAGCCCTCGGGGCTAAATAATGAAAATCCCCGAGCCCTCGGGGCTAAATAATAAAAAGCCCCGAGCCCTCGGGGCTAAATAAAAAAGAGCCCCGAGCCCTCAGGGCTCAATAATAAAAAGCCCCGAGCCCTCGGGGCTAAATAAAAAAGAGCCCCGAGCCCTCAGGGCTTAATAATAAAAAGCCCCGAGCCCTCGGGGCTAAATAAAAAAGAGCCCTCGGGGCTCAATAATAAAAAGCTTCGAGCCCTCGGGGCTAAATAAAAAAGAGCCCCGAGCCCTCGGGGCTTAATAATAAAAAGCCCCGAGCCCTCGGAGCTAAATAGTAAAAAGCCCCGAGCCCTCGGGGCTAAATAAAAAATAGTCCCGAGCCCTCGGGGCTAAATAAAAAAGAGCCCCGAGCCCTCGGGGCTTAATAATAAAAAGCCCCGAGCCCTCGGGGCTAAATAATGAAAAGCCCCGAGCCCTCGGGGCTAAATAAAAAATAGTCCCGAGCCCTCGGTGCTAAATAAAAAATAGTCCCGAGCCCTCAGGGCTAAATAAAAAAGAGCCCCGAGCCCTCGGGGCCAAATAAAAAATAGCCCCGAGCCCTCGGGGCTAAATAATGAAAATCCCCGAGCCCTCGGGGCTAAATAATGAAAAGCCCCGAGCCCTCGGGGCTAATTAAAAAAGAGCCCCGAGCCCTCGGGGCTTAATAATAAAAATCCCCGACCCCTGGGGGCTAAATAATAAAAAGCCCCGAGCCCTCGGGGCTGAATAAAAAATAGTCCCGAGCCCTCGGGGCTAAATAAGAAAGAGCCCCGAGCCCTCGAGGCTAAATAATAAGAAGCCCCGAGCCCTCGGGGCTAAATAAAAGAGAGCCCCGAGCCCTCGGGGCTTAATAATAAAAAGCCCCGAGCCCTCGGGGCTAAATAATAAAAAGCCCCGAGCCCTCGGGGCTAAATGAAAAATAGTCCCGAGCCCTCGGGGCTAAATAAAAAAGAGCCCCGAGCCCTCGGGGCTAAATAATAAAAAGCCCCGAGCCCTCGGGGCTAAATAATAAAAAGCCCCGAGCCCTCGGGGCTAAATGAAAAATAGTCCCGAGCCCTCGGGGCTAAATAAAAAAGAGCCCCGAGCCCTCGGGGCTAAATAATAAAAAGCCCCGAGCCCTCGGGGCTAAATAATAAAAAGCCCCGAGCCCTCGGGGCTAAATAATAAAAAGCCCCGAGCCCTCGGGGCTAAATAATAAAAAGCCCCGAGCCCTCGGGGCTAAATAAAAAAAAGTCCCGAGCCCTCAGGGCTAAATAAAAAAGAGCCCCGAGCCCTCGGGGCCAAATAAAAAATAGCCCCGAGCCCTCGGGGCTAAATAAAAAAGAGCCCCGAGCCCTCGGGGCCAAATAAAAAATAGCCCCGAGCCCTCGGGGCTAAATAATGAAAATCCCCGAGCCCTCGGGGCTAAATAATAAAAAGCCCCGAGCCCTCGGGGCTAAATGAAAAAGAGCCCCGAGCCCTCGGGGCTTAATAATAAAAAGCCCCGAGCCCTTGGAGCTAAATAATAAAAAGCCCCGAGCCCTCGGGGCTAAATAAAAAATAGTCCCGAGCCCTCGGGGCTAAATAAAAAATAGTCCCGAGCCCTCGGGGCTGAATAAAAAATAGTCCCGAGCCCTCAGGGCTAAATAAAAAAGAGCCCCGAGCCCTCGGGGCTAAATAAAAAAGAGCCCCGAGCCCTCGGAGCCAAAAAAAAAATAGCCCCGAGCCCTCGGGGCTAAATAAAAAAGAGCCCCGAGCCCTCGGGGCTAAATAATCAAAAGCCCCGAGCCCTCGGGGCTAAATAAAAAAGAGCCCCGAGCCCTCGGGGCTAAATAATAAAAAGCCCCGAGCCCTCGGGGCTAAATAAAAAATAGTCCCGATCCCTCAGGGCTAAATAAAAAAAAGCCCCGAGCCCTCGGGGCCAAATAAAAAATAGCCCCGAGCCCTCGGGGCTAAATAATAAAAATCCCCGAGCCCTCGGGGCTAAATAATAAAAAGCCCCGAGCCCTCGGGGCTAAATAAAAAATAGCCCCGAGCCCTCGGGGCTAAATAATGAAAAGCCCCGAGCCCTCGGGGCTAAATAAAAAATAGCCCCGAGCCCTCGGGGCTAAATAATAAAAAGCCCCGAGCCCTCGGGGCTAAATAATAAAAAGCCCCGAGCCCTCGGGGCTAAATAATGAAAAGCCCCGAGCCCTCGGGGCTAAATAATAAAAAGCCCCGAGCCCTTGGGGCTAAATAAAAAATAGCCCCGAGCCCTCGGGGCTAAATAATAAAAAGCCCCGAGCCCTCAGGGCTAAATAATAAAAAGCCCCGAGCCCTCGGGGCTAAATAATAAAAAGCCCCGAGCCCTCGGGGCTAAATAAAAAATAGTCCCGAGCCCTCGGTGCTAAATAAAAAATAGTCCCGAGCCCTCAGGGCTAAATAAAAAAGAGCCCCGAGCCCTCGGGGCCAAATAAAAAATAGCCCCGAGCCCTCGGGGCTAAATAATGAAAATCCCCGAGCCCTCGGGGCTAAATAAAAAAGAGCCCCGAGCCCTCGAGGCTAAATAATAAGAAGCCCCGAGCCCTCGGGGCTAAATAAAAAAGAGCCCCGAGCCCTCGGGGCTTAATAATAAAAAGCCCCGAGCCCTCGGGGCTAAATAATAAAAAGCCCCGAGCCCTCGGGGCTAAATGAAAAATAGTCCCGAGCCCTCGGGGCTAAATAAAAAAGAGCCCCGAGCCCTCGGGGCTAAATAATAAAAAGCCCGGAGCCCTCGGGGCTAAATAATAAAAAGCCCCGAGCCCTCGGGGCTAAATAATAAAAAGCCCCGAGCCCTCGGGGCTAAATAATGAAAAGCCCCGAGCCCTCGGGGCTAAATAAAAAATAGTCCCGAGCCCTCAGGGCTAAATGAAAAAGAGCCCCGAGCCCTCGGGGCCAAATAAAAAATAGCCCCGAGCCCTCGGGGCTAAATAAAAAAGAGCCCCGATCCCTCGGGGCCAAATGAAAAATAGCCCCGAGCCCTCGGGGCTAAATAATGAAAATCCCCGAGCCCTCGGGGCTAAATAATAAAAAGCCCCGAGCCCTCGGGGCTAAATAAAAAAGAGCCCCGAGCCCTCGGGGCTTAATAATAAAAAGCCCCGAGCCCTCGGAGCTAAATAATAAAAAGCCCCGAGCCCTCGGGGCTAAATAAAAAATAGTCCCGAGCCCTCGGGGCTAAATAAAAAATAGTCCCGAGCCCTCGGGGCTAAATAAAAAATAGTTCCGAGCCCTCAGGGCTAAATAAAAAAGAGCCCCGAGCCCTCGGGGCCAAATAAAAAATAGCCCCGAGCCCTCGGGGCTAAATAATAAAAAGCCCCGAGCCCTCAGGGCTAAATAATAAAAAGCCCCGAGCCCTCGGGGCTAAATAATAAAAAGCCCCGAGCCCTCGGGGCTAAATGAAAAATAGTCCCGAGCCCTCGTCGCTAAATAAAAAATAGTCCCGAGCCCTCAGGGCTAAATAAAAAAGAGCCCCGAGCCCTCAGGGCCAAATAAAAAATAGCCCCGAGCTCTCGGGGCTAAATAATGAAAATCCCCGAGCCCTCGGGGCTAAATAATAAAAAGCCCCGAGCCCTCGGGGCTAAATAAAAAAGAGCCCCGAGCCCTCGGGGCTTAATAATAAAAAGCCCCGAGCCCTCGGAGCTAAATAATAAAAAGCCCCGAGCCCTCGGGGCTAAATAATAAAAATCCCCGACCCCTGGGGGCTAAATAATAAAAAGCCCCGAGCCCTCGGGGCTGAATAAAAAATAGTCCCGAGCCCTCGGGGCTAAATAAGAAAGAGCCCCGAGCCCTCGAGGCTAAATAATAAGAAGCCCCGAGCCCTCGGGGCTAAATAAAAAAGAGCCCCGAGCCCTCGGGGCTTAATAATGAAAAGCCCCGAGCCCTCGGGGCTAAATAATAAAAAGCCCCGAGCCCTCGGGGCTAAATAATAAAAAGCCCCGAGCCCTCGGGGCTAAATAATAAAAAGCCCCGAGCCCTCGGGGCTAAATAAAAAATAGTCCCGAGCCCTCGGGGCTAAATAAAAAATAGTCCCAAGCCCTCAGGGCTAAATAAAAAAGAGCCCCGAGCCCTCGGGGCCAAATAAAAAATAGCCCCGAGCCCTCGGGGCTAAATAAAAAAGAGCCCCGAGCCCTCAGGGCTAAATAATAAAAAGCCCCGAGCCCTCGGGGCTAAATAATAAAAAGCCCCGAGCCCTCGGGGCTAAATAAAAAATAGTCCCGAGCCCTCAGGGCTAAATAATAAAAAGCCCCGAGCCCTCGGGGCTAAATAATAAAAAGCCCCGAGCCCTCGGGGCTAAATAATAAAAAGCCCCGAGCCCTCGGGGCTAAATAAAAAATAGTCCCGAGCCCTCAGGGCTGAATAAAAAAGAGCCCCGAGCCCTCGGGGCCAAATAAAAAATAGCCCCGAGCCCTCGGGGCTAAATAAAAAAGAGCCCCGAGCCCTCAGGGCTAAATAATAAAAAGCCCCGAGCCCTCGGGGCTAAATAATAAAAAGCCCCGAGCCCTCGGGGCTAAATAAAAAATAGTCCCGAGCCCCCAGGGCTAAATAAAAAAGAGCCCCGAGCCCTCGGGGCCAAATAAAAAATAGCCCCGAGCCCTCGGGGCTAAATAAAAAAGAGCCCCGAGCCCTCGGGGCCAAATAAAAAATAGCCCCGAGCCCTCGGGGCTAAATAATGAAAATCCCCGAGCCCTCGGGGCTAAATAATCAAAAGCCCCGAGCCCTCGGGGCTAAATAAAAAAGAGCCCCGAGCCCTCGGGGCTTAATAATAAAAAGCCCCGAGCCCTCGGAGCTAAATAATAAAAAGCCCCGAGCCCTCGGGGCTAAATAAAAAATAGTCCCGAGCCCTCGGGGCTAAATAAAAAATAGTCCCGAGCCCTCGGGGCTAAATAAAAAATAGTTCCGAGCCCTCAGGGCTAAATAAAAAAGAGCCCCGAGCCCTCGGGCCAAATAAAAAATAGCCCCGAGCCCTCGGGGCTAAATAATAAAAAGCCCCGAGCCCTCAGGGCTGAATAATAAAAAGCCCCGAGCCCTCGGGGCTAAATAATAAAAAGCCCCGAGCCCTCGGGGCTAAATAAAAAATAGTCCCGAGCCCTCGGTGCTAAATAAAAAATAGTCCCGAGCCCTCAGGGCTAAATAAAAAAGAGCCCCGAGCCCTCGGGGCCAAATAAAAAATAGCCCCGAGCCCTCGGGGCTAAATAATGGAAATCCCCGAGCCTTCGGGGCTAAATAATAAAAAGCCCCGAGCCCTCGGGGCTAAATAAAAAAGAGCCCCGAGCCCTCGGGGCTTAATAATAAAAAGCCCCGAGCCCTCGGAGCTAAATAATAAAAAGCCCCGAGCCCTCGGGGCTAAATAATAAAAATCCCCGACCCCTGGGGGCTAAATAATAAAAAGCCCCGAGCCCTCGGGGCTGAATAAAAAATAGTCCCGAGCCCTCGGGGCTAAATAAGAAAGAGCCCCGAGCCCTCGAGGCTAAATAATAAGAAGCCCCGAGCCCTCGGGGCTAAATAAAAAAGAGCCCCGAGCCCTCGGGGCTTAATAATAAAAAGCCCCGAGCCCTCGGGGCTAAATAATAAAAAGCCCCGAGCCCTCGGGGCTAAATGAAAAATAGTCCCGAGCCCTCGGGGCTAAATAAAAAAGAGCCCCGAGCCCTCGGGGCTAAATAATAAAAAGCCCCGAGCCCTCGGGGCTAAATAATAAAAAGCCCCGAGCCCTCGGGGCTAAATAATAAAAAGCCCCGAGCCCTCGGGGCTAAATAATAAAAAGCCCCGAGCCCTCGGGGCTAAATAAAAAATAGTCCCGAGCCCTCAGGGCTAAATAAAAAAGAGCCCCGAGCCCTCGGGGCCAAATAAAAAATAGCCCCGAGCCCTCGGGGCTAAATAAAAAAGAGCCCCGAGCCCTCGGGGCCAAATAAAAAATAGCCCCGAGCCCTCGGGGCTAAATAATGAAAATCCCCGAGCCCTCGGGGCTAAATAATAAAAAGCCCCGAGCCCTCGGGGCTAAATAAAAAAGAGCCCCGAGCCCTCGGGGCTTAATAATAAAAAGCCCCGAGCCCTCGGAGCTAAATAATAAAAAGCCCCGAGCCCTCGGGGCTAAATAAAAAATAGTCCCGAGCCCTCGGGGCTAAATAAAAAATAGTCCCGAGCCCTCGGGGCTAAATAAAAAATAGTTCCGAGCCCTCAGGGCTAAATAAAAAAGAGCCCCGAGCCCTCGGGGCCAAATAAAAAATAGCCCCGAACCCTCGGGGCTAAATAATAAAAAGCCCCGAGCCCTCAGGGCTAAATAATAAAAAGTCCCGAGCCCTCGGGGCTAAATAATAAAAAGCCCCGAGCCCTCGGGGCTAAATAAAAAATAGTCCCGAGCCCTCGGTGCTAAATAAAAAATAGTCCCGAGCCCTCAGGGCTAAATAAAAAAGAGCCCCGAGCCCTCGGGGCCAAATAAAAAATAGCCCCGAGCCCTCGGGGCTAAATAATGAAAATCCCCGAGCCCTCGGGGCTAAATAATAAAAAGCCCCGAGCCCTCGGGGCTAAATAAAAAAGAGCCCCGAGCCCTCGGGGCTTAATAATAAAAAGCCCCGAGCCCTCGGAGCTAAATAATAAAAAGCCCCGAGCCCTCGGGGCTAAATAATAAAAATCCCCGACCCCTGGGGGCTAAATAATAAAAAGCCCCGAGCCCTCGGGGCTGAATAAAAAATAGTCCCGAGCCCTCGGGGCTAAATAAGAAAGAGCCCCGAGCCCTCGAGGCTAAATAATAAGAAGCCCCGAGCCCTCAGGGCTAAATAAAAAAGAGCCCCGAGCCCTCGGGGCTTAATAATAAAAAGCCCCGAGCCCGTGGGGCTAAATAATAAAAAGCCCCGAGCCCTCGGGGCTAAATGAAAAATAGTCCCGAGCCCTCGGGGCTAAATAAAAAAGAGCCCCGAGCCCTCGGGGCTAAATAATAAAAAGCCCCGAGCCCTCGGGGCTAAATAATAAAAAGCCCCGAGCCCTCGGGGCTAAATAATAAAAAGCCCCGAGCCCTCGGGGCTAAATAATAAAAAGCCCCGAGCCCTCGGGGCTAAATAAAAAATAGTCCCGAGCCCTCAGGGCTAAATAAAAAAGAGCCCCGAGCCCTCGGGGCAAAATAAAAAATAGCCCCGAGCCCTCGGGGCTAAATAAAAAAGAGCCCCGAGCCCTCAGGGCTAAATAATAAAAAGCCCCGAGCCCTCGGGGCTAAATAATAAAAAGCCCCGAGCCCTCGGGGCTAAATACAAAATAGTCCCGAGCCCTCAGGGCTAAATAAAAAAGAGCCCCGAGCCCTCGGGGCCAAATAAAAAATAGCCCCGAGCCCTCGGGGCTAAATAAAAAAGAGCCCCGAGCCCTCGGGGCCAAATAAAAAATAGCCCCGAGCCCTCGGGGCTAAATAATGAAAATCCCCGAGCCCTCGGGGCTAAATAATAAAAAGCCCCGAGCCCTCGGGGCTAAATAAAAAAGAGCCCCGAGCCCTCGGGGCTTAATAATAAAAAGCCCCGAGCCCTCGGAGCTAAATAATAAAAAGCCCCGAGCCCTCGGGGCTAAATAAAAAAGAGCCCCGAGCCCTCGGGGCTAAATAATAAAAAGCCCCGAGCCCTCGGGGCTGAATAATAAAAAGCCCCGAGCCCTCGGGGCTAAATAATAAAAAGCTCCGAGCCCTCGGGGCTAAATAATAAAAAGCCCCGAGCCCTCGGGGCTAAATAAAAAATAGTCCCGAGCCCTCAGGGCTAAATAAAAAAGAGCCCCGAGCCCTCGGGGCCAAATAAAAAATAGCCCCGAGCCCTCGGGGCTAAATAAAAAAGAGCCCCGAGCCCTCAGGGCTAAATAATAAAAAGCCCCGAGCCCTCGGGGCTAAATAATAAAAAGCCCCGAGCCCTCGGGGCTAAATAAAAAATAGTCCCGAGCCCTCAGGGCTAAATAAAAAAGAGCCCCGAGCCCTCGGGGCCAAATAAAAAATAGCCCCGAGCCCTCGGGGCTAAATAAAAAAGAGCCCCGAGCCCTCGGGGCCAAATAAAAAATAGCCCCGAGCCCTCGGGGCTAAATAATGAAAATCCCCGAGCCCTCGGGGCTAAATAATAAAAAGCCCCGAGCCCTCGGGGCTAAATAAAAAAGAGCCCCGAGCCCTCGGGGCTTAATAATAAAAAGCCCCGAGCCCTCGGAGCTAAATAATAAAAAGCCCCGAGCCCTCGGGGCTAAATAAAAAATAGTCCCGAGCCCTCGGGGCTAAATAAAAAATAGTCCCGAGCCCTCGGGGCTAAATAAAAAATAGTTCCGAGCCCTCAGGGCTAAATAAAAAAGAGCCCCGAGCCCTCGGGGCCAAATAAAAAATAGCCCCGAGCCCTCGGGGCTAAATAATAAAAAGCCCCGAGCCCTCAGGGCTAAATAATAAAAAGCCCCGAGCCCTCGGGGCTAAATAATAAAAAGCCCCGAGCCCTCGGGGCTAAATAACAAATAGTCCCGAGCCCTCGGTGCTAAATAAAAAATAGTCCCGAGCCCTCAGGGCTAAATAAAAAAGAGCCCCGAGCCCTCGGGGCCAAATAAAAAATAGCCCCGAGCCCTCGGGGCTAAATAATGAAAATCCCCGAGCCCTCGGGGCTAAATAATAAAAAGCCCCGAGCCCTCGGGGCTAAATAAAAAAGAGCCCCGAGCCCTCGGGGCTTAATAATAAAAAGCCCCGAGCCCTCGGAGCTAAATAATAAAAAGCCCCGAGCCCTCGGGGCTAAATAATAAAAATCCCCGACCCCTGGGGGCTAAATAATAAAAAGCCCCGAGCCCTCGGGGCTGAATAAAAAATAGTCCCGAGCCCTCGGGGCTAAATAAGAAAGAGCCCCGAGCCCTCGAGGCTAAATAATAAGAAGCCCCGAGCCCTCGGGGCTAAATAAAAAAGAGCCCCGAGCCCTCGGGGCTTAATAATAAAAAGCCCCGAGCCCTCGGGGCTAAATAAAAAAGAGCCCCGAGCCCTCGGGGCTAAATAAAAAATAGTCCCGAGCGCTCAGGGCTAAATAAAAAAGAGCCCCGAGCCCTCGGGGCCAAATAAAAAATAGCCCCGAGCCCTCGGGGCTAAATAATAAAAAGCCCCGAGCCCTCAGGGCTAAATAAAAAAGAGCCCCGAGCCCTCGGGGCTAAATAAAAAAGAGCCCCGAGCCCTCGGGGCTAAATAATAAAAAGCCCCGAGCCCTCGGGGCTAAATAATAAAAAGCCCCGAGCCCTCGGGGCTAAATAATAAAAAGCCCCGAGCCCTCGGGGTTAAATAATAAAAAGCCCCGAGCCCTCGGGCCTAAATAAAAAATAGTCCCGAGCCCTCAGGGCTAAATAAAAAAGAGCCCCGAGCCCTCGGGGCGAAATAAAAAATAGCCCCGAGCCCTCGGGGCTGAATAATGAAAAGCCTCGAGCCCTCGGGGCTAAATAAAAAATAGCCCCGAGCCCTCGGGGCTAAATAATAGAAAGCCACGAGCCCTCGGGGCTAAATAATAAAAAGCCCTGAGCCCTCGGGGCTAAATAATAAAAAGCCCCGAGCCCTCGGGGCTAAATAATAAAAAGCCACGAGCCCTCGGGGCTAACTAATAAAAAGCCCCGAGCCCTCGGGGCTAAATAAAAAATAGTCCCGAGCCCTCGGGGCTGAATAAAAAATAGTCCCGAGCCCTCAGGGCTAAATAAAAAAGAGCCCCGAGCCCTCGGGGCCAAATAAAAAATAGCCCCGAGCCCTCGGGGCTAAATAATGAAAGTCCCCGAGCCCTCGGGGCTAAATAATAAAAAGCCCCGAGCCCTCGGGGCTAGATAAAAAATAGTCCCGAGCCCTCGGGGCTAAATAAAAAAGAGCCCCGAGCCCTCGGGGCTAAATAATAAAAAGCCCCGAGCCCTCGGGGCTAAATAAAAAAGAGCCCCGAGCCCTCGGGGCTAAATAAAAAATAGTCCCGAGCGCTCAGGGCTAAATAAAAAAGAGCCCCGAGCCCTCGGGGCCAAATAAAAAATAGCCCCGAGCCCTCGGGGCTAAATAATAAAAAGCCCCGAGCCCTCAGGGCTAAATGAAAAAGAGCCCCGAGCCCTCGGGGCTAAATAAAAAAGAGCCCCGAGCCCTCGGGGCTAAATAATAAAAAGCCCCGAGCCCTCGGGGCTAAATAATAAAAAGCCCCGAGCCCTCGGGGCTAAATAATAAAAAGCCCCGAGCCCTCGGGGCTGAATAAAAAATAGTCCCGAGCCCTCAGGGCTAAATAAAAAAGAGCCCCGAGCCCTCGGGGCGAAATAAAAAATAGCCCCGAGCCCTCGGGGCTGAATAATGAAAAGCCTCGAGCCCTCGGGGCTAAATAAAAAATAGCCCCGAGCCCTCGGGGCTAAATAATAGAAAGCCCCGAGCCCTCGGGGCTAAATAATAAAAAGCCCTGAGCCCTCGGGGCTAAATAATAAAAAGCCCCGAGCCCTCGGGGCTAAATAATAAAAAGCCACGAGCCCTCGGGGCTAACTAATAAAAAGCCCCGAGCCCTCGGGGCTAAATAAAAAATAGTCCCGAGCCCTCGGGGCTGAATAAAAAATAGTCCCGAGCCCTCGGGGCTAACTAATGAAAAGCCCCGAGCCCTCGGGGCTAAATAAAAAATAGTCCCGAGCCCTCGGGGCTGAATAAAAAATAGCCCCGAGCCCTCGGGGCTAAATAATGAAAATCCCCGAGCCCTCGGGGCTAAATAATAAAAAGCCCCGAGCCCTCGGGGCTAAATAAAAAATAGTCCCGAGCCCTCGGGGCTAAATAAAAAAGAGCCCCGAGCCCTCGGGGCTAAATAATAAAAAGCCCCGAGCCCTCGGGGCTAAATAAAAAAGAGCCCCGAGCCCTCGGGGCTAAATAAAAAATAGTCCCGAGCCCTCAGGGCTAAATAAAAAAGAGCCCCGAGCCCTCGGGGCCGAATAAAAAATAGCCCCGAGCCCTCGGGGCTAAATAATAAAAAGCCCCGAGCCCTCAGGGCTAAATAAAAAAGAGCCCCGAGCCCTCGGGGCTAAATAAAAAAGAGCCCCGAGCCCTCGGGGCTAAATAATAAAAAGCCCCGAGCCCTCGGGGCTAAATAATAAAAAGCCCCGAGCCCTCGGGGCTAAATAATAAGAAGCCCCGAGCCCTCGGGGCTAAATAATAAAAAGCCCCGAGCCCTCGGGGCTAAATAAAAAATAGTCCCGAGCCCTCAGGGCTAAATAAAAAAGAGCCCCGAGCCCTCGGGGCCAAATAAAAAATAGCCCCGAGCCCTCGGGGCTAAATGATAAAAATCCCCGAGCCCTCGGGGCTAAATAATAAAAAGCCCCGAGCCCTCGGGGCTGAATAACAAATTGTCCCGAGCTCTCGGGGCTAAATAAAAAAGAGCCCCGAGCCCTCGGGGCTAAATAATAAAAATCCCCGAAACCTCGGGGCTAAATAATAAAAAGCCCCGAGCCCTCGGGGCTAAATAAAAAATAGCCCCGAGCTCTCGGGGCTAAATAAAAAAGAGCCCCGAGCCCTCGGGGCTAAATAATGAAAAGCCCCGAGCCCTCGGGGCTAAATAAAAAATAGCCCCGAGCCCTCGGGGCTAAATAATAAAAAGCCCCGAGCCCTCGGGGCTAAATAATAAAAAGCCCCGAGCCCTCGGGGCTAAATAATGAAAAGCCCCGAGCCCTCGGGGCTAAATAATAAAAAGCCCCGAGCCCTCGGGGCTAAATAAAAAATAGCCCCGAGCCCTCGGGGCTAAATAATAAAAAGCCCCGAGCCCTCAGGGCTAAATAATAAAAAGCCCCGAGCCCTCGGGGCTAAATAATAAAAAGCCCCGAGCCCTCGGGGCTAAATAATAAAAAGCCCCGAGCCCTCGGGGCTAAATAATAAAAATCCCCGACCCCTGGGGGCTAAATAATAAAAAGCCCCGAGCCCTCGGGGCTGAATAAAAAATAGTCCCGAGCCCTCGGGGCTAAATAAGAAAGAGCCCCGAGCCCTCGAGGCTAAATAATAAGAAGCCCCGAGCCCTCGGGGCTAAATAAAAGAGAGCCCCGAGCCCTCGGGGCTTAATAATAAAAAGCCCCGAGCCCTCGGGGCTAAATAATAAAAAGCCCCGAGCCCTCGGGGCTAAATGAAAAATAGTCCCGAGCCCTCGGGGCTAAATAAAAAAGAGCCCCGAGCCCTCGGGGCTAAATAAAAAATAGTCCCGAGCGCTCAGGGCTAAATAAAAAAGAGCCCCGAGCCCTCGGGGCCAAATAAAAAATAGCCCCGAGCCCTCGGGGCTAAATAATAAAAAGCCCCGAGCCCTCAGGGCTAAATGAAAAAGAGCCCCGAGCCCTCGGGGCTAAATAAAAAAGAGCCCCGAGCCCTCGGGGCTAAATAATAAAAAGCCCCGAGCCCTCGGGGCTAAATAATAAAAAGCCCCGAGCCCTCGGGGCTGAATAATAAAAAGCCCCGAGCCCTCGGGGCTGAATAAAAAATAGTCCCGAGCCCTCAGGGCTAAATAAAAAAGAGCCCCGAGCCCTCGGGGCGAAATAAAAAATAGCCCCGAGCCCTCGGGGCTGAATAATGAAAAGCCTCGAGCCCTCGGGGCTAAATAAAAAATAGCCCCGAGCCCTCGGGGCTAAATAATAGAAAGCCCCGAGCCCTCGGGGCTAAATAATAAAAAGCCCTGAGCCCTCGGGGCTAAATAATAAAAAGCCCCGAGCCCTCGGGGCTAAATAATAAAAAGCCACGAGCCCTCGGGGCTAACTAATAAAAAGCCCCGAGCCCTCGGGGCTAAATAAAAAATAGTCCCGAGCCCTCGGGGCTGAATAAAAAATAGTCCCGAGCCCTCGGGGCTAACTAATGAAAAGCCCCGAGCCCTCGGGGCTAAATAAAAAATAGTCCCGAGCCCTCGGGGCTGAATAAAAAATAGCCCCGAGCCCTCGGGGCTAAATAATGAAAATCCCCGAGCCCTCGGGGCTAAATAATAAAAAGCCCCGAGCCCTCGGGGCTAAATAAAAAATAGTCCCGAGCCCTCGGGGCTAAATAAAAAAGAGCCCCGAGCCCTCGGGGCTAAATAATAAAAAGCCCCGAGCCCTCGGGGCTAAATAAAAAAGAGCCCCGAGCCCTCGGGGCTAAATAAAAAATAGTCCCGAGCCCTCAGGGCTAAATAAAAAAGAGCCCCGAGCCCTCGGGGCCGAATAAAAAATAGCCCCGAGCCCTCGGGGCTAAATAATAAAAAGCCCCGAGCCCTCAGGGCTAAATAAAAAAGAGCCCCGAGCCCTCGGGGCTAAATAAAAAAGAGCCCCGAGCCCTCGGGGCTAAATAATAAAAAGCCCCGAGCCCTCGGGGCTAAATAATAAAAAGCCCCGAGCCCTCGGGGCTAAATAATAAGAAGCCCCGAGCCCTCGGGGCTAAATAAAAAAAAGCCCCGAGCCCTCGGGGCTAAATAAAAAATAGTCCCGAGCCCTCAGGGCTAAATAAAAAAGAGCCCCGAGCCCTCGGGGCCAAATAAAAAATAGCCCCGAGCCCTCGGGGCTAAATGATAAAAATCCCCGAGCCCTCGGGGCTAAATAATAAAAAGCCCCGAGCCCTCGGGGCTGAATAAAAAATTGTCCCGAGCTCTCGGGGCTAAATAAAAAAGAGCCCCGAGCCCTCGGGGCTAAATAATAAAAATCCCCGAAACCTCGGGGCTAAATAATAAAAAGCCCCGAGCCCTCGGGGCTAAATAAAAAATAGCCCCGAGCTCTCGGGGCTAAATAAAAAAGAGCCCCGAGCCCTCGGGGCTAAATAATGAAAAGCCCCGAGCCCTCGGGGCTAAATAAAAAATAGCCCCGAGCCCTCGGGGCTAAATAATAAAAAGCCCCGAGCCCTCGGGGCTAAATAATAAAAAGCCCCGAGCCCTCGGGGCTAAATAATGAAAAGCCCCGAGCCCTCGGGGCTAAATAATAAAAAGCCCCGAGCCCTCGGGGCTAAATAAAAAATAGCCCCGAGCCCTCGGGGCTAAATAATAAAAAGCCCCGAGCCCTCAGGGCTAAATAATAAAAAGCCCCGAGCCCTCGGGGCTAAATAATAAAAAGCCCCGAGCCCTCGGGGCTAAATAATAAAAAGCCCCGAGCCCTCGGGGCTAAATAATAAAAATCCCCGACCCCTGGGGGCTAAATAATAAAAAGCCCCGAGCCCTCGGGGCTGAATAAAAAATAGTCCCGAGCCCTCGGGGCTAAATAAGAAAGAGCCCCGAGCCCTCGAGGCTAAATAATAAGAAGCCCCGAGCCCTCGGGGCTAAATAAAAGAGAGCCCCGAGCCCTCGGGGCTTAATAATAAAAAGCCCCGAGCCCTCGGGGCTAAATAATAAAAAGCCCCGAGCCCTCGGGGCTAAATGAAAAATAGTCCCGAGCCCTCGGGGCTAAATAAAAAAGAGCCCCGAGCCCTCGGGGCTAAATAATAAAAAGCCCCGAGCCCTCGGGGCTAAATAATAAAAAGCCCCGAGCCCTCGGGGCTAAATAATAAAAAGCCCCGAGCCCTCGGGGCTAAATAATAAAAAGCCCCGAGCCCTCGGGGCTAAATAAAAAATAGTCCCGAGCCCTCAGGGCTAAATAAAAAAGAGCCCCGAGCCCTTGGGGCCAAATAAAAAATAGCCCCGAGCCCTCGGGGCTAAATAAAAAAGAGCCCCGAGCCCTCGGGGCCAAATAAAAAATAGCCCCGAGCCCTCGGGGCTAAATAATGAAAATCCCCGAGCCCTCGGGGCTAAATAATAAAAAGCCCCGAGCCCTCGGGGCTAAATAAAAAAGAGCCCCGAGCCCTCGGGGCTTAATAATAAAAAGCCCCGAGCCCTCGGAGCTAAATAATAAAAAGCCCCGAGCCCTCGGGGCTAAATAAAAAATAGTCCCGAGCCCTCGGGGCTAAATAAAAAATAGTCCCGAGCCCTCGGGGCTGAATAAAAAATAGTCCCGAGCCCTCAGGGCTAAATAAAAAAGAGCCCCGAGCCCTCGGGGCCAAATAAAAAATAGCCTCGAGCCCTCGGGGCTAAATAATGAAAATCCCCGAGCCCTCGGGGCTAAATAATAAAAAGCCCCGAGCCCTCGGGGCTAAATAAAAAATAGTCCCGAGCCCTCAGGGCTAAATAAAAAAGAGCCCCGAGCCCTCGGAGCCAAAAAAAAAATAGCCCCGAGCCCTCGGGGCTAAATAAAAAAGAGCCCCGAGCCCTCGGGGCTAAATAATCGAAAGCCCCGAGCCCTCGGGGCTAAATAAAAAAGAGCCCCGAGCCCTCGGGGCTAAATAATAAAAAGCCCCGAGCCCTCGGGGCTAAATAAAAAATAGTCCCGATCCCTCAGGGCTAAATAAAAAAAAGCCCCGAGCCCTCGGGGCCAAATAAAAAATAGCCCCGAGCCCTCGGGGCTAAATAATAAAAATCCCCGAGCCCTCGGGGCTAAATAATAAAAAGCCCCGAGCCCTCGGGGCTAAATAAAAAATAGCCCCGAGCCCTCGGGGCTAAATAATGAAAAGCCCCGAGCCCTCGGGGCTAAATAAAAAATAGCCCCGAGCCCTCGGGGCTAAATAATAAAAAGCCCCGAGCCCTCGGGGCTAAATAATAAAAAGCCCCGAGCCCTCGGGGCTAAATAATGAAAAGCCCCGAGCCCTCGGGGCTAAATAATAAAAAGCCCCGAGCCCTCGGGGCTAAATAAAAAATAGCCCCGAGCCCTCGGGGCTAAATAATAAAAAGCCCCGAGCCCTCAGGGCTAAATAATAAAAAGCCCCGAGCCCTCGGGGCTAAATAATAAAAAGCCCCGAGCCCTCGGGCCTAAATAAAAAATAGTCCCGAGCCCTCGGTGCTAAATAAAAAATAGTCCCGAGCCCTCAGGGCTAAATAAAAAAGAGCCCCGAGCCCTCGGGGCCAAATAAAAAATAGCCCCGAGCCCTCGGGGCTAAATAATGAAAATCCCCGAGCCCTCGGGGCTAAATAATAAGAAGCCCCGAGCCCTCGGGGCTAAATAAAAAAGAGCCCCGAGCCCTCGGGGCTTAATAATAAAAAGCCCCGAGCCCTCGGAGCTAAATAATAAAAAGCCCCGAGCCCTCGGGGCTAAATAATAAAAATCCCCGACCCCTGGGGGCTAAATAATAAAAAGCCCCGAGCCCTCGGGGCTAAATAATAAAAAGCCCCGAGCCCTCGGGGCTAAATAAAAAACAGCCCCGAGCCCTCGGGGCTAAATAATAAAAAGCCCCGAGCCCTCAGGGCTAAATAATAAAAAGCCCCGAGCCCTCGAGGCTAAATAATAAAAAGCCTCGAGCCCTCGGGGCTAAATAAAAAATAGTCCCGAGCCCTCGGTGCTAAATAAAAAATAGTCCCGAGCCCTCAGGGCTAAATAAAAAAGAGCCCCGAGCCCTCGGGGCCAAATAAAAAATAGCCCCGAGCCCTCGGGGCTAAATAATGAAAATCCCCGAGCCCTCGGGGCTAAATAAAGAAGAGCCCCGAGCCCTCGAGGCTAAATAATAAGAAGCCCCGAGCCCTCGGGGCTAAATAAAAAAGAGCCCCGAGCCCTCGGGGCTTAATAATAAAAAGCCCCGAGCCCTCGGGGCTAAATAATGAAAAGCCCCGAGCCTTCGGGGCTAAATAAAAAATAGCCCCGAGCCCTCGGGGCTAAATAATAAAAAGCCCCAAGCCCTCGGGGCTAAATAATAAAAAGCCCCGAGCCCTCGGGGCTAAATAATGAAAAGCCCCGAGCCCTCGGGGCTAAATAATAAAAAGCCCCGAGCCCTCGGGGCTAAATAAAAAATAGCCCCGAGCCCTCGGGGCTAAATAATAAAAAGCCCCGAGCCCTCAGGGCTAAATAATAAAAAGCCCCGAGCCCTCGGGGCTAAATAATAAAAAGCCCCGAGCCCTCAGGGCTAAATAATAAAAAGCCCCGAGCCCTCGGGGCTAAATAAAAAATAGTCCCGAGCCCTCAGGGCTAAATAAAAAAGAGCCCCGAGCCCTCGGGGCCGAATAAAAAATAGCCCCGAGCCCTCGGGGCTAAATAATAAAAAGCCCCGAGCCCTCGGGGCTAAATAATAAAAAGCCCCGAGCCCTCAGGGCTAAATAATAAAAAGCCCCGAGCCCTCGGGGCTAAATAATAAAAAGCCCCGAGCCCTCGGGGCTAAATAAAAAATAGTCCCGAGCCCTCGGGGCTAAATAAAAAATAGTCCCGAGCCCTCCTGGCTAAATAAAAAAGAGCCCCGAGCCCTCGGGGCCAAATAAAAAATAGCCCCGAGCACTCGGGGCTAAATAATGAAAATCCCCGAGCCCTCGGGGCTAAATAATAAAAAGCCCCGAGCCCTCGGGGCTAAATAAAAAATAGTCCCGAGCCCTCAGGGCTAAATAAAAAAGAGCCCCGAGCCCTCGGGGCCAAATAAAAAATAGCCCCGAGCCCTCGGGGCTAAATAATGAAAATCCCCGAGCCCTCGGGGCTAAATAATAAAAAGCCCCGAGCCCTCGGGGCTAAATGAAAAATAGTCCCGAGCCCTCGGGGCTAAATAAAAAAGAGCCCCGAGCCCTCGGGGCTTAATAATAAAAAGCCCCGAGCCCTCGGAGCTAAATAATAAATAGCCCCGAGCCCTCGGGGCTAAATAAAAAATATGATTTGGTAAAAAACCGGCCATTATGGTCACTCCCAAAGAAATTTAAAATTTTTAATTGAATTTAAATATCAATGCATCAACGTTTCGTCCACTCTGCGTGAACCTCATCAGGGTGCATTTCATGTTTATTCTAAAAATATCAATACAATTATCAATTATCATTTAATTACATATTTTAGAATCAGTCAATAATAATGGTAAAACAAAGATAAAACAAAGATAAAACAGTGAATTACATGACAGATAGTCTAAAATTAAATAATTGCTACAACACTGTGATAGATTCAAAGTAATATTGTAGATTTTCCATAAGAGATTTCTGATCATTGCTCTCTAGTCAAGAATTTTTTTCAACATATTTCTACTGTGATAAAATTTTTTTTAAACAATATTATAAAATTTCCAGATAAGTTTTTGATCTATTGCTCTCTAGTCATGAACTTTTTAACAAATTTCTAGTCAAAAAACCAAAAATTTTTTTTTTTCGAATTTTTTCCTTTTTTTAATTTTTTTTTAATTTTTATTTGATTTTATTTTATAATTAAATTTTTATAATTTTTATCCAGTCTTGAATTTTTATGGAGAATTTTTCTTCAATCTAGTCTTATAATTAGAGACAAAATTTTTTAGAATCTTGACTATATTTTAATTCCAGACAAAATTACATTTTAACCTAATGAAGAGCAATGATATGAATTATTTTTGAACTAAGACTGAATTACCGCCATATTTTATATCTGACAGGAGATCTCATAACCAAAAATTATTGTTTATCTAGTTTATGTCAATGGAGATTTTGAAAATGTAGTGTTTTTATTCACGATTTGTAGTGAGAAAGATGATTTGTATGAAGGAGAAAATGATAAATTGTAAGAGAAATGTTTATTACCATTATTATTGACTGATTTTAAAATATGTAATTGAATGATAATTGATAATTGTATTGATATTTTTAGAATAAACATGAAATGCACCCTGATGAGGTTCACGCAGAGTGGACGAAACGTTGATGCATTGATATTTAAATTCAATTGAAAATTTTAAATTTCTTTGGGAGTGACCATAATGGCCGGGTTTTTACCAAATCATAATTTAACGAATGGTCGGAGAAAAAACTTCAATAAATAAAAAATAGTCCCGAGCCTTCGGGGCTAAATAAAAAAGAGCCCCGAGCCCTCGGGGCTAAATAATAAAAAGCCCCGAGCCCTCGGGGCTAAATGATAAAAAGCCCCGAGCCCTCGGGGCTAAATAATAAAAAGCCCCGAGCCCTCGGGGCTAAATAAAAAATAGTCCCGAGCCCTCAGGGCTGAATAAAAAAGAGCCCCGAGCCCTCGGAGCCAAAAAAAAAATAGCCCCGAGCCCTCGGGGCTAAATAAAAAAGAGCCCCGAGCCCTCGGGGCTAAATAATAAAAAGCCCCGAGCCCTCGGGGCTAAATAAAAAAGAGCCCCGAGCCCTCGGGGCTAAATAATAAAAAGCCCCGAGCCCTCGGGGCCAAATAAAAAATAGCCCCGAGCCCTCGGAACTAAATAATGAAAATCCCCGAGCCCTCGGGGCTAAATAATAAAAAGCCCCGAGCCCTCGGGGCTAAATAAAAAAGAGCCCCGAGCCCTCGGGGCCAAATAAAAAATAGCCCCGAGCCCTCGGGGCTAAATAATGAAAATCCCCGAGCCCTCGGGGCTAAATAATAAAAAGCCCCGAGCCCTCGGGGCTAAATAAAAAAGAGCCCCGAGCCCTCGGGGCTAAATAATAAAAAGCCCCGAGCCCTCGGGGCCAAATAAAAAATAGCCCCGAGCCCTCGGGGCTAAATAATGAAAATCCCCGAGCCCTCGGGGCTAAATAATAAAAAGCCCCGAGCCCTCGGGGCTAAATAAAAAAGAGCCCCGAGCCCTCAGGGCTTAATAATAAAAAGCCCCGAGCCCTCGGGGCTAAATAAAAAAGAGCCCCGAGCCCTCAGGGCTTAATAATAAAAAGCCCCGAGCCCTCGGGGCTGAATAAAAAAGAGCCCTCGGGGCTCAATAATGAAAAGCCCCGAGCCCTCGGGGCTAAATAAGAAAGAGCCCCGAGCCCTCGGGGCTTAATAATAAAAAGCCCCGAGCCCTCGGAGCTAAATAGTAAAAAGCCCCGAGCCCTCGGGGCTAAATAAAAAATAGTCCCGAGCCCTCGGGGCTAAATAAAAAAGAGCCCCGAGCCCTCGGGGCTTAATAATAAAAAGCCCCGAGCCCTCGGGGCTAAATAATGAAAAGCCCCGAGCCCTCGGGGCTAAATAAAAAATAGTCCCGAGCCCTCGGTGCTAAATAAAAAATAGTCCCGAGCCCTCAGGGCTAAATAAACAAGAGCCCCGAGCCCTCGGGGCCAAATAAAAAATAGCCCCGAGCCCTCGGGGCTAAATAATGAAAATCCCCGAGCCCTCGGGGCTAAATAATGAAAAGCCCCGAGCCCTCGGGGCTAAATAAAAAAGAGCCCCGAGCCCTCGGGGCTTAATAATAAAAAGCCCCGAGCCCTCGGAGCTAAATAATAAAAAGCCCCGAGCCCTCGGGGCTAAATAATAAAAATCCCCGACCTTTGGGGGCTAAATAATAAAAAGCCCCGAGCCCTCGGGGCTGAATAAAAAATAGTCCCGAGCCCTCGGGGCTAAATAAGAAAGAGCCCCGAGCCCTCGAGGCTAAATAATGAGAAGCCCCGAGCCCTCGGGGCTAAATAAAAGAGAGCCCCGAGCCCTCGGGGCTTAATGATAAAAAGCCCCGAGCCCTCGGGGCTAAATAATAAAAAGCCCCGAGCCCTCGGGGCTAAATGAAAAATAGTCCCGAGCCCTCGGGGCTAAATAAAAAAGAGCCCCGAGCTCTCGGGGCTAAATAATAAAAAGCCCCGAGCCCTCGGGGCTAAATAATAAAAAGCCCCGAGCCCTCGGGGCCAAATAAAAAATAGCCTCGAGCCCTCGGGGCTAAATAATGAAAATCCCCGAGCCCTCGGGGCTAAATAATAAAAAGCCCCGAGCCCTCGGGGCTAAATAAAAAATAGTCCCGAGCCCTCAGGGCTAAATAAAAAAGAGCCCCGAGCCCTCGGAGCCAAAAAAAAAATAGCCCCGAGCCCTCGGGGCTAAATAAAAAAGAGCCCCGAGCCCTCGGGGCTAAATAATCAAAAGCCCCGAGTCCTCGGGGCTAAATAAAAAAGAGCCCCGAGCCCTCGGGGCTAAATAATAAAAAGCCCCGAGCCCTCGGGGCTAAATAAAAAATAGTCCCGATCCCTCAGGGCTAAATAAAAAAAAGCCCCGAGCCCTCGGGGCCAAATAAAAAATAGCCCCGAGCCCTCGGGGCTAAATAATAAAAATCCCCGAGCCCTCGGGGCTAAATAATAAAAAGCCCCGAGCCCTCGGGGCTAAATAAAAAATAGCCCCGAGCCCTCGGGGCTAAATAATGAAAAGCCCCGAGCCCTCGGGGCTAAATAAAAAATAGCCCCGAGCCCTCGGGGCTAAATAATAAAAAGCCCCGAGCCCTCGGGGCTAAATAATAAAAAGCCCCGAGCCCTCGGGGCTAAATAATGAAAAGCCCCGAGCCCTCGGGGCTAAATAATAAAAAGCCCCGAGCCCTCGGGGCTAAATAAAAAATAGCCCCGAGCCCTCGGGGCTAAATAATAAAAAGCCCCAAGCCCTCAGGGCTAAATAATAAAAAGCCCCGAGCCCTCGGGGCTAAATAATAAAAAGCCCCGAGCCCTCGGGGCTAAATAAAAAATAGTCCCGAGCCCTCGGTGCTAAATAAAAAATAGTCCCGAGCCCTCAGGGCTAAATAAAAAAGAGCCCCGAGCCCTCGGGGCTAAATAAAAAATAGCCCCGAGCCCTCGGGGCTAAATAATGAAAATCCCCGAGCCCTCGGGGCTAAATAATAAAAAGCCCCGAGCCCTCGGGGCTAAATAAAAAAGAGCCCCGAGCCCTCGGGGCTTAATAATAAAAAGCCCCGAGCCCTCAGGGCTAAATAATAAAAAGCCCCGAGCCCTCGAGGCTAAATAATAAAAAGCCTCGAGCCCTCGGGGCTAAATAAAAAATAGTCCCGAGCCCTCGGTGCTAAATAAAAAATAGTCCCGAGCCCTCAGGGCTAAATAAAAAAGAGCCCCGAGCCCTCGGGGCCAAATAAAAAATAGCCCCGAGCCCTCGGGGCTAAATAATGAAAATCCCCGAGCCCTCGGGGCTAAATAAAGAAGAGCCCCGAGCCCTCGAGGCTAAATAATAAGAAGCCCCGAGCCCTCGGGGCTAAATAAAAAAGAGCCCCGAGCCCTCGGGGCTTAATAATAAAAAGCCCCGAGCCCTCGGGGCTAAATAATGAAAAGCCCCGAGCCCTCGGGGCTAAATAATAAAAAGCCCCGAGCCCTCGGGGCTAAATAAAAAATAGCCCCGAGCCCTCGGGGCTAAATAATAAAAAGCCCCGAGCCCTCAGGGCTAAATAATAAAAAGCCCCGAGCCCTCGGGGCTAAATAATAAAAAGCCCCGAGCCCTCGGGGCTAAATAAAAAATAGTCCCGAGCCCTCGGTGCTAAATAAAAAATAGTCCCGAGCCCTCAGGGCTAAATAAAAAAGAGCCCCGAGCCCTCGGGGCCAAATAAAAAATAGCCCCGAGCCCTCGGGGCTAAATAATGAAAATCCCCGAGCCCTCGGGGCTGAATAAAAAAGAGCCCCGAGCCCTCGAGGCTAAATAATAAGAAGCCCCGAGCCCTCGGGGCTAAATAATAAAAAGCCCCGAGCCCTCGGGGCTAAATAATAAAAAGCCCCGAGCCCTCGGGGCTAAATAATGAAAAGCCCCGAGCCCTCGGGGCTAAATAAAAAATAGTCCCGAGCCCTCGGTGCTAAATAAAAAATAGTCCCGAGCCCTCGGGGCTAAATAAAAAAGAGCCCCGAGCCCTCGGGGCTAAATAATAAAGAGCCCCGAGCCCTCGGGGCTAAATAAAAAATAGTCCCGAGCCCTCGGTGCTAAATAAAAAATAGTCCCGAGCCCTCGGGGCTAAATAAAAAAGAGCCCCGAGCCCTCGGGGCTAAATAATAAAAAGCCCCGAGCCCTCGGGGCTAAATAAAAAAGAGCCCCGAGCCCTCGGGGCTAAATAAAAAATAGTCCCGAGCGCTCAGGGCTAAATAAAAAAGAGCCCCGAGCCCTCGGGGCCAAATAAAAAATAGCCCCGAGCCCTCGGGGCTAAATAATAAAAAGCCCCGAGCCCTCAGGGCTAAATAAAAAAGAGCCCCGAGCCCTCGGGGCTAAATAATAAAAAGCCCCGAGCCCTCGGGGCTAAATAAAAAAGAGCCCCGAGCCCTCGGGGCTAAATAAAAAATAGTCCCGAGCCCTCAGGGCTAAATAAAAAAGAGCCCCGAGCCCTCGGGGCCGAATAAAAAATAGCCCCGAGCCCTCGGGGCTAAATAATAAAAAGCCCCGAGCCCTCAGGGCTAAATAAACAAGCAGAAGTGCTACTCTTTGTGCGTTACTGGCAAGCCCCACTCCTTGTGCCACATTTAATATGTTGCCAATTCGATTGGCAAAATGCTTCCGAATGGAATTTCATCAATTTTGCATCAAATCGCTATTCATGTATTCCATTGCTCAAAAAAATAACATCATTTTTACGACAAATTCGCACTTAAACATTCCTACGAATAGTGTTCCAGACCGTATCGATCTGTTCAGGATTCAATCTTAGGACCTGCAGTCCTAGCTTACAATAATCGATTAAATTGCAATAATGTCATATGATACATAAATTTTCAATATTAGATGAAAACTGAGATCCTACGATAAAACTTAAAAATTGAAGTTCAGGTTTCAAATAGGATTCCTATTCTTTCCGATTGTCGTCAGAAGAAAATGTACTCATTTGGTAGAAAAAATGGTCTACTTTCGAATGGTGAAATAAAAAATAGTAGTGTTCCTAGGGAGGAAGCTAAGAAAAACCGTGATTTTTGAAAAAACTAAGTTATCGAAAACTCTTACAAGAGACTGCCTCTGAAAAATCTGAAATTCTCACCATTTGTGGGGCTCATTGAGATGAATCTTTTAAGCTGAACTTGGGTGAAATCGCTCCAGTAGTTTTCGAGATATAACCTCTTTTCATAAAATGGTTTTCGTGCAATATCTCAGAAACTACTTGACTGATTTCGCCCAATTCCAATACCAAACTTTTCGTTCATTAGATGCACAAACCCACAAAATTTGGAGTCTCTAACTCAAATAGTTTTTGAGCTATCGTGTATACAAAATTCAGGATAAAAAACACTGTAATTGAAATTATTCGCAAACGAAGAATCGCAGCAAAATTTACCCCGAGTGAAAATTGTGTGTTCAAATGAGATGAATTTCATCGCTGAGAGTGGGGGCTGTGAATCAATTTTTCGCGGAGAAAAATCGAGAAAACGATTTTTCGAAAATTCGATTTTTCTCGAAAAGTACTCAACCGATTTCGCTTAAATTTCACGGAGAGCAATTTGCATGGGGAGAGAAAGTACTGTTAAATTTTCAGGTCACCAAGTATTACCGTTCCGGAGCAATGAGCTGATGTCTGTCACACAAACACACACACACACACACACACACACATACATACAGACATTTTTTAAAAATGTCATTTCTCGACGTTTTGGAACATTCTGAGTCATTTTCCGATGAAATCTCGAGATCGAAAAAAATCGCGTTTACAATGCTTCCATTCGGAAGCAAAAAGAGCCACGAGCCCTCGGGGCTAAATAAAAAAGAGCCCCGAGCCCTCGGGGCTAAATAATAAAAAGCCCCGAGCCCTCGGGGCTAAATAATAAGAAGCCCCGAGCCCTCGGGGCTAAATAATAAAAATCCCCGAGCCCTCGGGGCTAAATAATAAAAAGCCCCGAGCCCTCGGGGCTAAATAAAAAATAGCCCCGAGCCCTCGGGGCTAAATAATGAAAAGCCCCGAGCCCTCGGGGCTAAATAAAAAATAGCCCCGAGCCCTCGGGGCTAAATAATAAAAAGCCCCGAGCCCTCGGGGCTAAATAATAAAAAGCCCCGAGCCCTCGGGGCTAAATAATGAAAAGCCCCGAGCCCTCAGGGCTAAATAATAAAAAGCCCCGAGCCCTCGGGGCTAAATAATAAAAAGCCCCGAGCCCTCGGGGCTAAATAAAAAATAGTCCCGAGCCCTCGGTGCTAAATAAAAAATAGTCCCGAGCCCTCAGGGCTAAATAAAAAAGAGCCCCGAGCCCTCGGGGCCAAATAAAAAATAGCCCCGAGCCCTCGGGGCTAAATAATGAAAATCCCCGAGCCCTCGGGGCTAAATAATAAAAAGCCCCGAGCCCTCAGGGCTAAATAAAAAAGAGCCCCGAGCCCTCGGGGCTTAATAATAAAAAGCCCCGAGCCCTCGGAGCTAAATAATAAAAAGCCCCGAGCCCTCGGGGCTAAATAATAAAAATCCCCGACCCCTGGGGGCTAAATAATAAAAAGCCCCGAGCCCTCGGGGCTAAATAATAAAAAGCCCCGAGCCCTCGGGGCTAAATAAAAAATAGCCCCGAGCCCTCGGGGCTAAATAATAAAAAGCCCCGAGCCCTCAGGGCTAAATAATAAAAAGCCCCGAGCCCTCGGGGCTAAATAAAAAATAGTCCCGAGCCCTCAGGGCTAAATAAAAAAGAGCCCCGAGCCCTCGGGGCCGAATAAAAAATAGCCCCGAGCCCTCGGGGCTAAATAATAAAAAGCCCCGAGCCCTCGGGGCTAAATAATAAAAAGCCCCGTGCCCTCAGGGCTAAATAATAAAAAGCCCCGAGCCCTCGGGGCTAAATAATAAAAAGCCCCGAGCCCTCGGAGCTAAATAAAAAATAGTCCCGAGCCCTCGGGGCTAAATAAAAAATAGCCCCGAGCCCTCGGGGCTAAATAATAAAAAGCCCCGAGCCCTCGGGGCTAAATAAAAAATAGTCCCGAGCCCTCGGTGCTAAATAAAAAATAGTTCCGAGCCCTCAGGGCTAAATAAAAAAGAGCCCCGAGCCCTCGGGGCCAAATAAAAAATAGCCCCGAGCCCTCGGGGCTAAATAATGAAAATCCCCGAGCCCTCGGGGCTAAATAATAAAAAGCCCCGAGCCCTCGGGGCTAAATGAAAAATAGTCCCGAGCCCTCGGGGCTAAATAAAAAAGAGCCCCGAGCCCTCGGGGCTAAATAATAAAAAGCCCCGAGCCCTCGGGGCTAAATAAAAAAGAGCCCCGAGCCCTCGGGGCTTAATAATAAAAAGCCCCGAGCCCTCGGAGCTAAATAATAAAAAGCCCCGAGCCCTCGGGGCTAAATAAAAAATATGATTTGGTAAAAAACCGGCCATTATGGTCACACCCAAAGAAATTTAAAATTTTTAATTGAATTTAAATATCAATGCATCAACGTTTCGTCCACTCTGCGTGAACCTCATCAGGGTGCATTTCATGTTTATTCTAAAAATATCAATACAATTATCAATTATCATTTAATTACATATTTTAAAATCAGTCAATAATAATGGTAAAACAAAGATACAACAAAGATAAAACAGTGAATTACATGACAGATAGTCTAAAATTAAATAATTGCTACAACACTGTGATAGATTTAAAGTAATATTGTAGATTTTCCATAAGAGATTTCTGATCATTGCTCTCTAGTCAAGAATTTTTTTCAACATATTTCTACTGTGATAAAATTTTTTTTAAACAATATTATAAAATTTCCAGATAAGTTTTTGATCTATTGCTCTCTAGTCATGAACTTTTTAACAAATTTCTAGTCAAAAAACCAAAAATTTTTTTTTTTTGAATTTTTTCCTTTTTTTAATTTTTTTTTAATTTTTATTTGATTTTATTTTATAATTAAATTTTTATAATTTTTATCCAGTCTTGAATTTTTATGGAGAATTTTTCTTCAATCTAGTCTTATAATTAGAGACAAAATTTTTTAGAATCTTGACTATATTTTAATTCCAGACAAAATTACATTTTAACCTAATGAAGAGCAATGATATGAATTATTTTTGAACTAAGACTGAATTACCGCCATATTTTATATCTGACAGGAGATCTCATAACCAAAAATTATTGTTTATCTAGTTTATGTCAATGGAGATTTTGAAAATGTAGTGTTTTTATTCACGATTTGTAGTGAGAAAGATGATTTGTATGAAGGAGAAAATGATAAATTGTAAGAGAAATGTTTATTACCATTATTATTGACTGATTTTAAAATATGTAATTAAATGATAATTGATAATTGTATTGATATTTTTAGAATAAACATGAAATGCACCCTGATGAGGTTCACGCAGAGTGGACGAAACGTTGATGCATTGATATTTAAATTTAATTAAAAATTTTAAATTTCTTTGGGAGTGACCATAATGGCCGGTTTTTTACCAAATCAAAATTTAACGAATGGTCGGAGAAAAAACTTCAATAAATAAAAAATAGTCCCGAGCCTTCGGGGCTAAATAAAAAAGAGCCCCGAGCCCTCGGGGCTAAATAATAAAAAGCCCCGAGCCCTCGGGGCTAAATGATAAAAAGCCCCGAGCCCTCGGGGCTAAATAATAAAAAGCCCCGAGCCCTCGGGGCTAAATAAAAAATAGTCCCGAGCCCTCAGGGCTGAATAAAATAGAGCCCCGAGCCCTCGGGGCCAAATAAAAAATAGCCCCGAGCCCTCGGGGCTAAATAATGAAAATCCCCGAGCCCTCGGGGCTAAATAATAAAAAGCCCCGAGCCCTCGGGGCTAAATAAAAAAGAGCCCCGAGCCCTCGGGGCTTAATAATAAAAAGCCCCGAGCCCTCGGAGCTAAATAATAAAAAGCCCCGAGCCCTCGGGGCTAAATAATAAAAATCCCCGACCCCTGGGGGCTAAATAATAAAAAGCCCCGAGCCCTCGGGGCTGAATAAAAAATAGTCCCGAGCCCTCGGGGCTAAATAAAAAAGAGCCCCGAGCCCTCGGGGCCAAATAAAAAATAGCCCCGAGCCCTCGGGGCTAAATAATGAAAATCCCCGAGCCCTCGGGGCTAAATAATAAAAAGCCCCGAGCCCTCGGGGCTAAATAAAAAAGAGCCCCGAGCCCTCGGGGCTTAATAATAAAAAGCCCCGAGCCCTCGGAGCTAAATAATAAAAAGCCCCGAGCCCTCGGGGCTAAATAAAAAATAGTCCCGAGCCCTCGGGGCTAAATAAAAAAGAGCCCCGAGCCCTCGGGGCTAAATAATGAAAAGCCCCGAGTCCTCGGGGCTAAATAAAAAATAGTCCCGAGCCCTCGGGGCTGAATAAAAAATAGTCCCGAGCCCTCAGGGCTAAATAAAAAAGAGCCCCGAGCCCTCGGGGCCAAATAAAAAATAGCCTCGAGCCCTCGGGGCTAAATAATGAAAATCCCCGAGCCCTCGGGGCTAAATAATAAAAAGCCCCGAGCCCTCGGGGCTAAATGAAAAATAGTCCCGAGCCCTCGGGGCTAAATAAAAAAGAGCCCTCGGGGCTCAATAATAAAAAGCCCCGAGCCCTCGGGGCTAAATAAAAAAGAGCCCCGAGCCCTCGGGGCTTAATAATAAAAAGCCCCGAGCCCTCGGAGCTAAATAATAAAAAGCCCCGAGCCCTCGGGGCTAAATAAAAAATAGTCCCGAGCCCTCAGGGCTAAATAAAAAAGAGCCCCGAGCCCTCGGGGCTAAATAAAAAATAGCCCCGAGCCCTCGGGGCTAAATAATGAAAAGCCCCGAGCCCTCGGGGCTAAATAATAAAAAGCCCCGAGCCCTCGGGGCTAAATAAAAAAAAGCCCCGAGCCCTCGGGGCTAAATAATAAAAAGCCCCGAGCCCTCAGGGCTAAATAATAAAAAGCCCCGAGCCCTCGGGGCTAAATAATAAAAATCCCCGACCCCTGGGGGCTAAATAATATAAAGCCCCGAGCCCTCGGGGCTGAATAAAAAATAGTCCCGAGCCCTCGGGGCTAAATAAAAAAGAGCCCCGAGCCCTCGGGGCCAAATAAAAAATAGCCCCGAGCCCTCGGGGCTAAATAATGAAAATCCCCGAGCCCTCGGGGCTAAATAATAAAAAGCCCCGAGCCCTCGGGGCTAAATAAAAAAGAGCCCCGAGCCCTCGGGGCTTAATAATAAAAAGCCCCGAGCCCTCGGAGCTAAATAATAAAAAGCCCCGAGCCCTCGGGGCTAAATAATAAAAATCCCCGACCCCTGGGGGCTAAATAATAAAAAGCCCCGAGCCCTCGGGGCTGAATAAAAAATAGTCCCGAGCCCTCGGGGCTAAATAAAAAAGAGCCCCGAGCCCTCGGGGCCAAATAAAAAATAGCCCCGAGCCCTCGGGGCTAAATAATGAAAATCCCCGAGCCCTCGGGGCTAAATAATAAAAAGCCCCGAGCCCTCGGGGCTAAATAAAAAAGAGCCCCGAGCCCTCGGGGCTTAATAATAAAAAGCCCCGAGCCCTCGGAGCTAAATAATAAAAAGCCCCGAGCCCTCGGGGCTAAATAAAAAATAGTCCCGAGCCCTCGGGGCTAAATAAAAAATAGTCCCGAGCCCTCAGGGCTAAATAAAAAAGAGCCCCGAGCCCTCGGGGCCAAATAAAAAATAGCCCCGAGCCCTCGGGGCTAAATAATGAAAATCCCCGAGCCCTCGGGGCTAAATAATAAAAAGCCCCGAGCCCTCGGGGCTAAATAAAAAAGAGCCCCGAGCCCTCGGGGCTTAATAATAAAAAGCCCCGAGCCCTCGGAGCTAAATAATAAAAAGCCCCGAGCCCTCGGGGCTAAATAATAAAAATCCCCGACCCCTGGGGGCTAAATAATAAAAAGCCCCGAGCCCTCGGGGCTGAATAAAAAATAGTCCCGAGCCCTCGGGGCTAAATAAAAAAGAGCCCCGAGCCCTCGGGGCCAAATAAAAAATAGCCCCGAGCCCTCGGGGCTAAATAATGAAAATCCCCGAGCCCTCGGGGCTAAATAATAAAAAGCCCCGAGCCCTCGGGGCTAAATAAAAAAGAGCCCCGAGCCCTCGGGGCTTAATAATAAAAAGCCCCGAGCCCTCGGAGCTAAATAATAAAAAGCCCCGAGCCCTCGGGGCTA
This sequence comes from Aleiodes leptofemur, assembly GCA_963942555.1. Classification (NCBI taxonomy): domain Eukaryota; kingdom Metazoa; phylum Arthropoda; class Insecta; order Hymenoptera; family Braconidae; genus Aleiodes; species Aleiodes leptofemur. The sequence continues at coordinate 6,502,059 of OZ012615.1, read as the reverse complement.
AATAAAAAATAGTCCCGAGCCCTCGGGGCTAAATAAAAAAGAGCCCCGAGCCCTCGGGGCTAAATAATAAAAAGCCCCGAGTCCTCGGGGCTAAATAAAAAATAGTCCCGAGCCCTCGGGGCTGAATAAAAAATAGTCCCGAGCCCTCAGGGCTAAATAAAAAAGAGCCCCGAGCCCTCGGGGCCAAATAAAAAATAGCCTCGAGCCCTCGGGGCTAAATAATGAAAATCCCCGAGCCCTCGGGGCTAAATAATAAAAAGCCCCGAGCCCTCGGGGCTAAATGAAAAATAGTCCCGAGCCCTCGGGGCTAAATAAAAAAGAGCCCTCGGGGCTCAATAATAAAAAGCCTCGAGCCCTCGGGGCTAAATAAAAAAGAGCCCCGAGCCCTCGGGGCTTAATAATAAAAAGCCCCGAGCCCTCGGAGCTAAATAATAAAAAGCCCCGAGCCCTCGGGGCTAAATAAAAAATAGTCCCGAGCCCTCAGGGCTAAATAAAAAAGAGCCCCGAGCCCTCGGGGCCAAATAAAAAATAGCCCCGAGCCCTCGGGGCTAAATAAAAAATAGTCCCGAGCCCTCAGGGCTAAATAAAAAAGAGCCCCGAGCCCTCGGGGCCAAATAAAAAATAGCCCCGAGCCCTCGGGGCTAAATAATGAAAATCCCCGAGCCCTCGGGGCTAAATAATAAAAAGCCCCGAGCCCTCGGGGCTAAATGAAAAATAGTCCCGAGCCCTCGGGGCTAAATAAAAAAGAGCCCCGAGCCCTCGGGGCTAAATAATAAAAAGCCCCGAGCCCTCGGGGCTAAATAAAAAAGAGCCCCGAGCCCTCGGGGCTTAATAATAAAAAGCCCCGAGCCCTCGGAGCTAAATAATAAAAAGCCCCGAGCCCTCGGGGCTAAATAATAAAAAGCCCCGAGCCCTCGGGGCTAAATAAAAAATAGTCCCGAGCCCTCAGGGCTAAATAAAAAAGAGCCCCGAGCCCTCGGGGCCAAATAAAAAATAGCCCCGAGCCCTCGGGGCTAAATAATAAAAAGCCCCGAGCCCTCGGGGCTGAATAAAAAATAGTCCCGAGCCCTCGGGGCTAAATAAAAAAGAGCCCCGAGCCCTCGGGGCTAAATAATAAAAAGCCCCGAGCCCTCGGGGCTAAATAAAAAAGAGCCCCGAGCCCTCGGCGCTTAATAATAAAAAGCCCCGAGCCCTCGGGGCTAAATAAAAAATAGTCCCGAGCCCTCGGGGCTAAATAAAAAAGAGCCCCGAGCCCTCGGGGCTAAATAATAAAAAGCCCCGAGCCCTCGGGGCTAAATAATAAAAAGCCCCGAACCCTCGGGGCTGAGGGTGTGTTCGAGCAGGAAACTTTCGCCGTCGGTCGATAGTTACTTCTGCATTTAGTAACTAGCAGTGGGTAGTATCGCCGGAGAATCGTCCACTGGGGATAGATTCCACGCGTTATAAGGTACTGCGTTATAACGTAAAAGCGTTATAATTTTGCTCTCGACAGGGGGCATTTCATTCGTATAGGGGACAAATTGATTGTGGTTCCGAAGACTCTTTCATTTTGGAGCGTTGGAATTTTCAGCAATATGGCTGATGATCGTAAATTGCATTACTCCAAAATGCGTAAATTCATTTTGGAGTAATGCATATTTCATTTAATTGTGATTTACCTGTCAAGTCTCTGTGAACAAACTTACGAAAATACGTTCGAAAATTTTCTCGCTTTGAATTTGAATCGGTTCTGTGTTCTCGAACTCCACTGAATGAGTCAATTAGCTTCTACGATGCCCTTTGCCGGGAGCGAAATTATAACGCTTTTACGTTATAACGCAGTTCCTTATAACGCGCGGAATCTATCCCCTGTTACGTAGGTAACTAGCCAATGGGGAAATTCCCCACTCGACCAAAATTCCCCAATCCTTACGGTATTTAAAATCCCTAACACTTTGAATTTTTCCCCCAATCGAATTATTTTTAAGAATACCTTTTCAGAACCTCAATAAAACGATTTAGCAAACACTTCTATCTGACCTCAACCCAAGCGCGACTAGTAAAGGTAATTAAACATTGGCCACCAAATTTCAAGCAAGCTGCAAACTGTAAAAACCATTAAAAATAATCCTTCGCATTTCTTCAATTGTAAAAGGTTTTACTTTTACAATCCTAAGAAATGTCCCTCTGTCTTTTCTTTACTTCTTCTATTGTTCACCTCAACACGTGAAAGTCATAAAACCTGTGAAACTTGTTACGTACCGAGCGGTTTTTCCAGGGAATCCAGATGGCAGGTCCGTTGCCCGTGGAGTACTCAACCACTCTGCTTCACAAATGCGGGAATGTTTGAATAGATGGATTGAAATAAATATGTGAAACACAGTTCTTTAGGTGCACTATTATTGATTATATATTCTTCAATTTAAAGTCGAATTACACAAACAGTTTTATTCACTCTTAACTATTAACTGCTTCTGATTTAATCCAAGACGTGAGAACAAGATTTACTTGATCTACTTAGTTTAATTGTCGGGAAGAGTCTGCCTTTTCAAAACTTAAAACGAATTTACGAAAACTGAGTTGAAAATGTCGCGCGCATCTATTGCCAAAGGTAGGGGACTGACCCAGCCAATTGTAGAGCTTATCTAAGTCGAAGGGGTTGGCTTTTCACCCCCACAAGGTCCAGCATTCCTCCGGCCCCAACTCTCGGGCCCACGTGTTTCCAAACAAAGGGACCTCACATGTGCAAAGAGAGAGATAGAAGAGACACATGAAAAACCCTTGGAGAAACTTGATGCAGGACTTTCACAACTTTTATGACTCTACGAAAGGTTTTGAATTACTCTCGAAAATGCATCAGAAAATTGGGAGAAAAATAAAAATACAAAAGGAGCTCTATTCTCGGGTGGTCCTATTACATTAGTATGTTGGGGTTTGAATTTTATTGCTTTTCCTATTTACTCTAAATCCAAGACTTTCTCTCCGAGTGTTGTGCACGTGTCTCTTCCTTTTATTTATTTCTTGGAATTTACAGATTTATTATTCGGTTTTTATTTAATTTTCGTTTTCAATTCTCGCGGTATATTTCTAGTAAAAATGGAGGTATCTAGTGACACTAGATGGTAACTAGCGGGCTACGCGACAAACTAGGACATAAGGGCTCAAGCACAATGATGAAACCGTTCGATTAAAACCTACAAATGACGTCATCGGTAGGAACATGAGACCGGACTGAACAGGGACTGTGGACTTGAACGGCGTCAATGGCGATTATTTACCGTGGAATACAAGTGAAACATTGTGTGCAAAATGAAGCTAAATACTGTGAAGTGATTGGAAATCATGGAAAATTAAAAATTGTGAAAAATTGTTTGTATGCGTAAGGAATTGTTTCCTAATTCAAATTTCAACAGCTGAAAGCAGAGGGCGCGAGCATCGATTTCATTTCCATTTCGTTCCTACATATGACGTCATTTGTAGGTTTTAACCGAACCGTTTTATCATTGTGCTTGAGCCCTAACACTGTTATGTCCTAACGAGTTACTCGGACGAACTCACTGCTGTTTCTCCAATTTAAGCGCGAGAATTTGAATTTGGGTGAGAACGTTAGCCGCCAAAGTTCTGAAGAACACTCCACCGAATTTCTTTCCACTTTGTTATTGTTTATTTATTATTTATTACTATTAATTCACTATTTATCATTTAATGTAGGGATGAATTAATGGAATGAGTGGTTAAATAACTTGAGGAAAAACACAAGTGCTAAGAAAGCACACACAACTTGTTTATTAACTTCAACACTTAACTTTAATTACAAAAGTCGAGAGAAGCTCAAGATCGAAACAATTTAGATGTCGTCTATTTTGGAGGACGAAGGTGACTAACTAAACTTAGTTTGGCTTGGTGTACAGGAAGTCTTCGTTGGTGTTTCGCGGGGGTAGTTCGTGGGGGGTCGAGAAATGGAGAGGGAGAAAGGCCCAGCGGCCTATTGGCTATTTCAGAGAGGAGGAGGGCACTTGGAGGGCTGGCCCAAAGAGCTGTAACGTCCGGGGAAAATCCCGTGTATTTCTCCCAATATTCGGGAAAATCCCCGGAGGGGTTTTATTGCAGGGTACCTTGGGTCTACTGAGCAATAAACTGAGTAAGTGAGAGAATTCAATCGTGAAGTATTCGGGTTTTGAGGGATTAAAGTAATAAAGAGGGTAATAAAGGGAAAAGAAAGGGGCGCCAAGAGTTTGGACATTTGGTGACCACGTGCTAAGTCATAAAAATAGAAGAAAGGTTTTAAAAAGAATATAAAGAGCATACTATGGCTGTACAGAAAAATAGGAAGAACAATACCATAAAGATAGCAGCTGTTGGGTTTTTCCCATTGTCTATTGTCGATGTTCATTTTTGAACTGAATTTATTATTTTGTTTCATCTTCAGTGAATTTAAAGGGAATGGTTGGAATTAAAATTGAATTTCGCGGATAGAAATATGACGCGACCTCTGTAGCCAAGCCTCGCGACATAACAACACTGTTGTGGAATATATTCAGTGATTTTATGATTTGGGTTCTGTAGCCCGTGGAGGCGCTGAAGCGCTCTGCTCAAAAGTGTGGGAAGTTTAAAATGAATAACTCACTATTAAATGGACACTAACACTCGTTTGTTTTATTAATTAACATAAAATATTCACTCAGATGAAATTCATTGGTTACAATTACATTCATTAGACTCTAAAGTTCAAATAGTAATACAACTCGTCACTTATTCAAATAATGTTTAAATTCACAACTATTTTTATAGAAACTATTCCAAGTATTCTAAGGTCTCAACTACTTGGGAGTTCGTTCAGAAGTACTTGTCTCTGAAAATTCTACTCTTCCTCCAAATGCTTGTTCCGTGAGGCCCAACCCTCTAGCTGAGGGAGAGGGGTAGGAGGTTTGCCAATCGGGACCTTCGATTTTGGGTTGAGGAGGGGGAAGTCAGAGGGTGAAGCGCTCGTGCCACGAGGAAGGGACTCTTGACCATAAAACGGGGAAAAATCAGGGATCTGCGTACTTTCCCAATAAAACGGAGTTTTACGGGTTTTATGACTTTCACGTGTTGAGGTGAACAATAGAAGAAGTAAAGAAAAGACAGAGGGACATTTCTTAGGATTGTAAAAGTAAAACCTTTTACAATTGAAGAAATGCAAAGGATTATTTTTATGGTTTTTACAGTTTGCAGTTGCTTGAAATTTGGTGGTCAGATGTTTAATTGCCTTTACTCATCGCGCTTGGGTTGAGATTCGGAGAAATGTTGGCTAAATCGTTTTATTGAGGTTTTGAAAAAGTATTCTTGAAAATAATTCCGTTGAGGGAAAAATTCAAAGTGTTGGGGATTTTAAATACTGTAAGGATTGGGGAATTTTGGTCGAGTGGGGAATTTCCCCATTGGCTAGTTACCTACGTAACAACACACACCCTGGGGAGAGATTCCGCGCGTTATAAGGTACTGCGTTATAACGTAAAAGCGTTAGCTTTGTGTTATATTTTATTTAATTACAATTAACCAATTAACTCTTAAACGATTTTAACAGCACTACAATCACTCGCGAACGAAATACTAACGTTTTAGTAAGTGCAATTATAAATAATTCAAAATTAAAAAAAAAAAGGCTAATTGGATACTGCTCATAACGCGCGGAATCTTTCCACTGGGGGGAAAGTTTCTGAAGGGTTGGCACCACTGCGTCATCTGTCAACATTTCCAGAACATCATCCGGTGAACGTCCTCCGTTGGTAAAGCTAATTCCAACAATAGAATAATAATAACAATAGTAAGAGGTTGCAGTGTTGGAGGTTATTACCAGGCGGATGCATTAGACTGTCACAGCATTTGTTTTTCTATTAAACCTTAAATTATTATTTTCTTTAATTATTAACATAAACATAAGGATCAAATTAATTTGTAATGTCACCATCAAAAAGCGATAGACTATCAAATGGCTCAAAAACAGAGCCGAGTTTGTGGACCCGTGCAATAACTGCCAACTCAGAATGGCCTGACAAGGTAAACATAACCTATTTAATTTAATCTGAAAATTTTTCGAATTTTTTAAATATTAATTTCTAGCCTTATCAATTATTAATGAATTGCGGAATTTTTTTATGCGTTTCCAGGAAGAATTTCTTGATGTTATCTATTGGAGTAGACAGGTTATAGGAATAATTATTGGCATTGCTTGGGGAATTATACCTTTGAAAGGCTTCGTGGCACTGTTATTGTGAGTATCTGTGTCACAATATGTATTAATTGTATTTTATTATAAATGGACAAAAAAAATAATCAGCAAAAAGTACTCAAAGCTCAAATAAAAAATTACTGGATCTCTTAGGAACCCAGGGACGTCTTACCGTTAAGGCACCAGTTACCGGACGGTGAAGGCAATGGTGTTGATTTCCGGACAAGCTAGAATTAAATTATTAAAATAATAAAAAATTTCAATTAAATGAATCAAACAATTTACTTGATCGTTATTTTAACATTCTGCAAGTATTGAAAAACTAGATTTTTTCACTCGAATATCAATTATTAGTATATTTTGCTGCTACATCAGGAAACTGGGACTCGTCCGATAACCGGGTGTACCATAGTATATGCTTGAGGGATTTCTAAAAAATTACTGTACCATCCGGCAAATTTCTTTGGGAACTCGTTAGTAACTCTTATGTCCCCTCTCACCTTTTCATATGCATCTCAAGATTTTTTTGGATTCATCACGATATGTCCCTGCACTCATGGAACATCCCGGTCATTTTTGCTGATTTCTTTTTTGTGTAGAGCTATGTTTTTTTTTCAATTGAACCCTTTGCTTTGCACGACTGCCCCAATACGTGCTATTACGCGAAAATTCTGCCTTTTGCACAGCAAAGGGCTAAGGAGGTTCACCCGTGGTTCCATTTTTTCTCCCAACTAATTCGTTGGTTTTTGGAGAAAATATCTCAGAAACTAAACGAAATACAACGATTCTGCCTCGATCCTTTTTTTGTGACTCTTGAAATTCTCTACGAAAAAAAAAATGATAATGAAATTAGCATACATCTCCCAATTTTTGTGCATTTTTCTAAACATGTAAATGATTATTAAGAGAATATTTAAAAAAATTTGCGAAGTTTTTAGAATTTTTTACATGTGCATATTTTTCATTCTTTCGAAATAATTCATTTGTTAAAAAAATAAAAATACTACAAATTGTCAGATGTTTGCTATTTTCAGTGTCATAAAAAAGAGACTGGGTAAAATTGCTCTATCTCGCTTAGTTTCCGCCCGCAGCTCCGCTCAGGAGCTACGTAAACATTATTTTTGAATTTTTTTACATACAGTTCTGCTAACACGATGTTTTTTAGCAATTTTCAGCTCGTGGAGAGATTTCACAACGATTTACCATCTAGAAATTGAGATATTCAATTTTGAAATTTATCCTTAATGTCATAAGACATAATGTTTAATTAACACTAGAAGTAGCAAATATCTGCAAATTTTTATCATTTTTATATTCTGAACAGATGAATTATTTCAAAAAAAATAGAATATATGGACATGTTGAAAATTCGAAAAACTACAAGTACAAATTTTTTCAATATTTTTCGAATAATTATTCATTTGATTGAAGAAAATGCGAGAAATTAGGAGATGTGTGCTAATTTTATTATCATATGTTCAACCTACAAAACATCACTATTTCGAAATCAAATATCTCAATTTTTAGATGGTAAATCGTTGTCAAATTTCTCCACGATCGAACATTACTTTCAACTTCGTATTTATAAAATTGGATGGAAAAATACTATTTAAAATTATTTTTTAAGCGGAGTGCGCGTGAACTTTGTGAAATTTAAGAATATAGAGTTTCCAGACAAATTCCGTTCTGTCCCCACTTTTTCTTCAATATCTTGGAAACTAAACGAGATGGAGCGATTTTATCTCAAGAAATTTTTGTGCAAAATTTGAAGAACTACACCATTGGATTAAGGCAAAATTGCTCTATCTCGTTTAGTTTCCGAAATATTCTGAAAGACTGATGATAGAATGAAATGGAATTTAGCTGAGAACTTCAGAGTCTTTTTAATTGACAAATTTTTTTCTTTTTAGGTTCGTTGTAGTTAACGCCGGGATAACGTATTTGTACATTAGTAATTATCAGCAAGTAGATGAAGAAGAATTCGGTGGAATTTGGGAATTAACGAAGGAAGGATTTATGACTTCTTTCGCTGGATTTTTGGTAAATTAATATTTGCACATTTATTTTTTGGCGAAATACGATTATCAAATTTTCAGACCAATCGATTTGATTTCGTCATCAGTTTTTTTTTAATAAATGGTGGAATCGAAGTGAGATCAAGCAATTTTGCTCGAAGAATTTTTGTAGCCTTTGTATTTTCAACAAAAAGGATTCGTGCTGAATCGCCTTATTTCGCTTGGATTTGGAGGTATTTCAAAAAAAATGGTGACAGAATACAATTGATTTATCTGAAAACTTCATGACACTAAGATTAGTAGACATGTGCCAATTTTTAGTTTTTTTCTCTTTCATCAAATGGATTATTTGAAAGAATGAAGAATGTAGAAAATCCAAAAAAGTCGCGATTTGACAATATTTTTATGTTGTTAATAACTCTTCCAATATCCCTATGAACAATTAGAATATTGTGGCCTAAGAAGAAAGGGGCGTGAGTGCTACAATCATACACAGCACTTGCGCCGCTTTGTTCTTAAGGTGACGATATGAAATCAGAAAAAAATGGAAATGAATCCGAATTTAATTTTTTCAATACTTTTGCTATAATAATTCATTTGTTTAGGAAGAATCTAAAAAACTGTCATGTGTGCGCTAATTTAATTATCATAAAACTTCATATTGTTGATGGAAATTTTTTTTCAAAATATCTCAGAATCTAAGGAAAATGGAGAAATTTTCCATCATAAATTTCGAGATATTCCATGAAAACTGATAAAACTGCGGACAAATCAATCTTTTTAAATCATCAGTTTTCAGAGAGTATCTCAGATATTAAGCGAGATGGACCGATTTTGTCCTATTTCTTTTTTTGTAACTCTTGAAACTCTCTACGGAAAGGAATTGAGATGAAATCGCCTGTTCTCGCTTACATTCCGATCAGATTTATTCCAAACTATTTGAAATTAACAAGAAATCTGGTTACATTCCGAGATATTCAAAGAAAACTGATGACAAAATAAAATTAATTTGTCCCAAAATTTCATATTTTTACTAAACATGAAAAATTCTGCATTATTCACGTTGAAAAATTATATTTTTTCAGGTGACTTGGATCATAATATACTCTGGATTACACTTTGAATGACATCCAATAACAGAAACTTAGTTAAAAATAATAAATTTTTAATAATATGCAGTGAACGAAGCACATGGACTGATCATAAATGCCATTATCAATATTGTAAATATGTATGTATTTCAATTCCACTCACTTCGTCTCCATATTATTCGTCAATGATTCCTATTTGTTTTCTGTCAATTAAATTCTCGAACAAAATAAAAGACATTTTATTGATTAATGTGTGAAAGGAAAAAAAAACAAAATTACAATAATTTATCCAATCATTAGACGTTTTCTTCCTCTTGCTCTAACTTCCTCGTACTTTCTAACAATTTCTTTTCTCTGTTTTTCATCAATAATGTTTTTCTTATAATTACTCATTATTATTGTGAATAACTCGGGTAATTGAGAGTGAGAACTTGATAATGAACGCTCGAGAACGTACAAGTCCACTGCTTTGTCTTCAGCAGTTGAGTCAATTCTTGATAATCCAAAGTCTATGAAAACAAAGGCATCGTGGTGGGTCTCTTCTTTGTCGATTAATTCTGTTTTTACGAGAATATTTGATGTCGTTAGATCACCGTGGATGAGGTGTCTCGAGTGCAACTTGGCGATTAATAATCCCAATGAATCACCGAGGGAATTTATCCAGGTTTTATCATCAGTTTCCTTTTTCATGAGGTTCTCAATGTGAAGTTTCAATGGTATTGAATTGGGGATGAACTCCATGTAGATGGAACGTTCCTCCAGGTCCACATGGTAAACTGCAGGTGTCGCAACACCTGCGAACATTTTTTAAAAATATTTACAGTTATTTTTGTTCCTAGAAAAAAGGTGAAACTCTAGAATTTCGATTAGTTTTCGGCAAAAATCAATTTCATGAAAAAAAAAAGCTAACGGTAATTTTTCTCTTTTTTTTTTGCGGGTTTCAAATAAAAAGAGTATAAATATCGTTGCTTTAGATTCAAAGTGGCGTAAGTGCTATTCTTATATACGATGCTGACATCACTTTATTTCTAAGATGATATGAAGCGAGACAAAAATGATAAGAAAACGACTTTGAAGTCTTCAGATAAAAATTGATTTTATTCCATCATCATTTTTTTGAAAATATCTCAGAAACTAAACGACATAGCGCGATTTTGCCCGAATTCTTTTTTGCGTAGCTCTTGAAATTTTTTACGGAAAGAAGATGAGAGCAAAATCACTCTATCTCGCGTGGTTGCCGAAATATTCTCGAAAAATTGAAAAATATTCTCAAAAACTGTGGAAAATGAATAAAATAAATTTAACATTGGTTTCTTCGAAAAAAAAAAAAAACTCAATAAACGACAATAATTCAGTAGCCAAGTGGTAAAACACAATAGCGTGTTGGCCCCGGTTTCTGACAGTGCCCTAGTAACTGACAATTTTTGCAATTTTCTCAGTACAATATATTGTTTAATATTCCATTGCTGAGCTCGTTTAGCGCAACAAATATGTATTAAAATAGTTAAATTACATTCAATAAACAAATAGTTGTTTCCTTCAATTCATGCTGTCAAAAACTAGTTCCAAAGCGTCAGAAACCGGGGCTATCACGGTAATTCTATCCCCTCTGAAAATGATTTTTTTTTAATATTTCGGAAATCAATCGAGATAGCGCATTCTTGCCCTAATTTTTTTTCTAACCCATGGAATTCTCCACAAAAAACAATTGAAGTAAAATTGTCCTATCTCGCTTAGTTTCCGAAAGATTCTCAAAAAATGAATGAAAGGAAGAATCGACTTGTCCCGTTACTCTCCTTTGCTATAAACTATGAAGTTTCGAAAGAAATCGAGTTTATTTCATCGCCAGTTTCTTGATGATGTCCCGGAATCTAAGTGAGATAGAGCAATTTTCGTAATGACCTTTTTTGTGGAAAGTTTCAAGAGCTGCAAAATAACATTCATTATGAAAATTGCTCTATCTCGCTGAGATTCATGGCACTGAAAATAGCAGAAATGTGATCATTTCCAGATTTTCTTTATTGCAGGAAATAAATTATTCAAAAAAATGAAAAATATGCACATACAGCCAATCTAAAAAACTATAAGTCTGAATTTTTCAAACATTTTTTTCATAATAATTTCATTATTCAAAATTTTTTTAAAAAATTGTCAGTCTGCTCATTCTAGTATCATTGAGATTCTGAGATTTTCGCACGAAAAATTGGTGACAATAAAATAAATTCGTCTCAAATCTTTGTTACATGTCTAAATATCTCATCCAAAATATCTTATGACTAAATATCAAACAACAAAATATCTACACTGAGAGAAAAATCATTGTTGCAAGAAAATTCACTTAGTTCTTCTTATTCCTTTTGGCTATATCCCCATGTAGGGGCAAGTGCCATAATTCACTTAGTTGAAGAAAATTTACTTAACTCTAGAAAATTTCAATACATATAGATATAAAAGTTGCGAAGAAAAATTTTGTTGAAAGGCAATTTTTTTGTTACAAGAATTTTTTTTTCTCAGTGTAATAAAATAAATGTGATGTTAAATCATAGTCTTTATCACATAATATTTTGAAATTAGATATTCTGTCATTCGATATTACCGATTAGATATTCAGACGTGATACCAAAATCATCTTATTCTTCTTCGCTTCTAAACTATCAATCCCCTTTCCCTAAACAATAATTACCTGCTGTTTTCGCACGAACAATAGCGCGACTCTCATTCTTAACTCTGTCCTTACTCAAACTCTCATCAAGTTCTGGATGTCTGTATTTTTTTTTAAATCTCTCTTTAACAAGTGTCTGTCTCCCCAAATAGTTGCCTTTATAAATTCGCGCCTCTGCGCCTTGCGCAATGAGCTCAAACCCGTCCTTGATCATGGCAAATTCGCCCCAAAAAAAAACCGCAGAAAGCCCTCAAAAAATAAGAATAAGAATCATCAAAAGACACGAATGAATAAAAACCCTTTCAAAGTAAACTGAACAGAAAACGGTTATGTTTTCGCTCACACACGAGTGACGAAATCATTAGCGCGTTAAGTTTGGCAACACTGTTTTAGGCGCGTGGGCAGATGCGCAGTGGGCGAATTCTCGCGCAACTGTTTATCGTGTGAATATAACATAAGCATATCGAAGAAGTGAATAAAATTCATTTTAAAAAACAAAATAACCGGAAATTCCTCGAGAAAAATAATCGAAATTCCTGCTAAATTCAATGCACTTGTGTTGGCAGATGTTTTGTGCTTGCTGATGCGAATTGTGGCTCCCTGGGAAGCTCACAAAAATCGATCGTTACTCGCTACTCACGCGCGAACGGTGTTCACAAGCGCTAACTCTATCAACTTATTACACGTAAAGGCGAAGCGAGGGGCAGCATTCACTTCAGAGCAAAATACTATACTCATAATTCACTTTAAAACAGAGTACTCTGATTAATAGTTGACAATTTATTACTCTTTAGTCAATTCTGGAGAATTGAAAGCAAATAGCGCTTTTAAGAGAAAGAGACTTGCAAATTCAGTGAGAAACACAATGAAAATTGATACCAAAGTGAATGTCTCTCGTTTGATAACTGAAATTTACAAGCGACCGGCATTGTGGAATCAGAAACATCCGCAGTATCTCAATCGCGATGTCACGACTAAAAACTGGGCGGATTTATCAACACTTCTTAAAGCACCAAGTTAGTTGAATATTATCTTTATTTTTATGGGTAATTTGAGGAATTTCGCTATTTTTTGTTTCTTGAATGATGAGAAAATGTGGGGGGGGCATCGCCAGATGGATTTTCAAGCTAGCTGCTAATTTTGGAGGCGAATTGCTTGGAGTATCCCGTTGTGGCCCCAGTTTCTGACAGTGCCCCAGTAACTGACAATTTTTGCAAATTTTCCACTCATATTTGAATGTATAATGTGAATGGTAACAAGCAAAAACGCCTTAATCAACATTTTTTTTTAAATTTTGTAGATGGCATTCTTGGGTTTAGAAATGCTTGTTTACTGAAAATACACTGTCAAGAAATTTTTCTTTTTAATATTGGTTAAGACGTTATTGATTATGACTGTCCATGTAGTGTTTGATATTCAATTGCTGAGCTTGTTTAGCACAACAAATATGTACTATTAATATATTCTTTATTTATTTATTTTTTCGCTTTATAGCGAATAAGACAGCCTATATATAGTATAGCCTTTCGGCTCTTTCCATCAGTACACCAATACCCCTCCTTTTGCGAGGCTACTCCCCTTTTTTAATAATAAAATATATTTAAAAAAAGTTTATTTGGTTCAGTATTATTAATGTAATTAAATCACATTCAATAAGCGAATAGTTATTGCCTTTGACTTGTGCTGTCAGAAACTAGCTCTAAAGTGTCAGAAACCGGAACCACCACGCTAATACTAATTAATGGAGAATCCATTCATATTTTATTGACAATTTTTGATTGAATATTAGAGTGAATAGATGACAATGGTCGCGAATGTGCGAAGTAAGAGGTTATTATCTCACTCGCGTTATTAGTTCGCGATTTGCTCGTCTCTACGCCTCGTAGCACGGTATCGTGGATGTTGTTATTTGTTATTTGTTTTGCTTGCGCAGCTGACCTTCAACGATTGAGGATGTATAATCATGACAAAAATTTTCGATTTTGGGGCTTCAAAATTTTCTTAGAGTTAGATTATTCCTCAAAGAACTTTACTATGAAAGGTCCGGGTTAGTTAAACATCCATATAAGGAAGAAATTTTTTTTTGAAAATTGGCAGAAAATACATGGTCTCTTATGGAGGACTGGAGATTATAATCGTAAATTCATAAATATCCATTTTTCAAGCTCCCGTAGTGCAGAGAACAAATATTCATAAGAAAAATGGATATTGTAGTAATTCGGCAATATTTCAAAAATACTATGTATCCATTCATCTTGAAGAGAAAAATAGAATTGAAATTTGAATTACTTCACTTCATCATTCATTTCTCACTGTGATTGGCCAGATTCACAGTACACGTCACGTGGTCATTGACTTTAGCTCACCCCGCAACCGTTCGAGCCTATCCCCACCAATCAAAATTCACGGTTCCCCCACTCTCTCGATCATACATTCTTATAAGTTATACAGCCAATTTTTACTGATTCTTTCATGCCAAAAACTGTGGTCAGAGACTTTTTCCTGTTGTTATGAGCTGCACGATTTCTACCCAATCGGGACTTGAGCCCTGATCTTCTGCACGCGAAGGTATGACGGATGTGTCAGTCATTCGGAAAAATGTTCCTTGCCAATGACCTTGCCACGCAACTCCCAAGATTTTATTTTTATTTTTAATAAATCGCACTGAATTCGCGCGATTGTAGTGAGTTCCCGAAGCTTGCAGATTTTTCGCGCGTTAATTTGAAGATAATTCACTTTGTAAATTCATTGAGATGGATCTTAACTGTTGGAGATTTGTGGTGGAAAGCGCGGCGAATTGGCTCTTGTTCGATGATTCTCGATCTCAGAAAATAAGAGAGACAGAGCGGTTTTGTGAAGATCTTTCTTGTAGGTTTCATTTTCCTTTATAAAAAGATCTCTACAAGAATTGCTCCATCTCACTCGATTTCTGAGATATTCTCTAAAAAATTCAAACCAAATCCCTTTCAAATTGTCAAAAATTTCATGTTTCTTGCACTATAACCGGAAAAATTGGGAGAATTGTTGAAAAAAAAATAGGAAAAATGGACATTTCCATAGACCAGTTTACAATAGAATTTTTTAATTAATTTCTCCTTCCCCCCCCCTTTTTTTTGCGTGAAAATACGCGAGTTACTCATTTTTCCCTCATTTTTCAGAGCCAGTATTGAAGACAAAATGGAAGGGACTGCGAGACACATTCAGAACAGAATTGAAGAAAGAATTGGTCTATTTCCGTTCGAAATCCCCGAAGAATTATCCAACGTGGAGGCACTATGTCAATCTCCAGTTTCTGAGAGATCAGATGATGCCAAAGCCGCCGATTTGGCAGAGTCCAGTTATTCTGCATCAATCCCCAAATGAACCAGACGATTTTTCACTGGAAATGCAACAGTCAACGAAGTTGTCACCTGTGAAGAAGGGTCCAGAGAAGAGAGGGAGAACCATCAAAACTCCGAGCAATGCTGAGAGGAGAAGATGCGATGGGCGAAACGCTTCCAAGTCTGACGAGACCAACGGTTCTCCAATTATCGTAACGGTTAAATCAGAAGAAAGCGAGGATACTCTGCACTTTGGCGAGCACTTCGATAATTCCGAGGATAACGTTAGCGCTTTTGTGGCGAGAAACATGTCGCCACTTCAGGTATTTACGCCGGAAATAAACGAGGACAATTCCGGAGAATTCGCCGAGAATCCAATTGACACGAAGGACCACTTTGATGATAATTATCATTTTTTCATGAGCCTCTTACCTCACTTCAACAAATTGTCCGATGAACGGAGAATGCTGCTTCGAATGCAAATACAGGAGATGGTTTATAAAGAAGTTTATAAAAATATGAATTAATTATAGGAAAATTTTTGATCTAGATAACCATTTATTCGAGTTACTGTTCTCTGTTTGTAATTGAGATTAATGTCAATTTTGTTGTACAAAGTCAATAAAATTTTCATATTTTTTACTTGGGTATTAGATTTTTTTCTAGAAAAAAGGCATTTTGGAATTCTGGTGGTTTTGGATTTTTTTGGGGGAAAATAGAATCTATTCTGGTTTAACGATTTTCGAGGTATCCGAAAAGAATTTCATTGATTCTCCCAGCTTTTCGATTATTAAAAAAAAACTATTAGTTTAAAATCGATCGATTTTAACTAAAGATCTTCAGTAAAAAATCAAAAGTCAATAAAAATAAAAAAAAACAAAAGTAATAAATAAATCGATCAATTTTTTATGTAATAAAATCGTTCGAAATCAGTGGAAATACTTGCGATAGAATGTTTTTGATGATTCCATTGAGAAGCTGAAAAAATTTCAGATAGAAAATATGTGTCAGAATTGATCTTCTGTAATTATATGATAATTCAACTGTTTTCATCTAAAATTTAGGAAATTTCTAGTTTGTCGGGCATATTTCCTGGCCTGATTCTTGTAGTGGAAAAGATCAAAAACAAGGTCCAAAGCGAGTTCATCCTACGTGAGTGATTTTAAATCAATTCTCCATTATTTTCAAGTGACTTTATTAAATTCTGCAAAAATCAGTTACATCTTCTCAAGAAACCGATAAAAATTCAGTGATGAAGAGATGAAATCGGGTAAATCTCCTTATTTTTGTGACCATTTTCACTGGAATAAGTCAGAAATTAAGCAAGATGCTTTTTTTAACTTCCTCCTTTTTCTGCGGAATCTCAAAATTTAGAAAGAAAAAAAAATAGCCTTATCTCGCTTAGTTTCCGAGCTATTCTCAAAAAGTTAGTAGTAAAGAGGTAAACCAGGATAAATCGACTCATCTTCATGGTCATTTTGAAGGAAATATCTCGGAAACTAAGCGAGATATGGCGATATTGACTACCTTTTTTGATCGAAAATTTCAAGAATTACAAAAGAGCTTCAGGGCAAAATTGCCCTATCTCGCTCTTTTCTTAAACGTCTTTCCAAATAACTAAGTGAGAAAAAAATAGACTTATCTCGTTTTACCTCTTCGCTATTGAAATAATTGAATGAAAAAATTGGCTCATCCTATTTTACTTTTCCACTAACGAATTCTTTGAAAACCCAATGAACTTCTCGCGTTACACCAATAAAAACCCAATTTATCCCCAAAACCCTGAAAATTCTAAAAAAAACTCCCTAATTTGAAAAATTCGGTAAAATATTGAATTTACAAAAAATCTCAAGAAATCTCAAAAATTTCCAGATTTCTGATCAGTTTCGAATAGTATGAGATAAAACTGATCGGAATGTAAGCGAGAACCGGCGATTCCGTCTCAATTAATCCCAAATTTCCATCTAAAACTGGTAAAACTTCAAAAAAGTCCCAAAAATGAATTAACGATATTTTGATTTTGTAGTAGTGAAGAAAGAAAAACAATAGTGTTTTCATCGAGATAATTTGGGTATAAAAATTTCACGAATATACTGAAAATATTAGCATTATTTGAGTATGATTTGGGTATAATCTGAAAATTATACTAAAATCCTACTCAATGTCTACTATACCGAAATTATACCCAAAAAATACTCAAAGAATCAGTATAAATGAATTCGCTAGGGGACTCATTCCCTCGGAATGTTCCCCTCCAAATTCCCATAGAATCCCAAAAAAGAATTATCTCTCACTCCACTGAAAATACCCATTCCCCCTTCTCTAAACCCACTGAGAAACCTCGAAAAAGACATTACCCATTCAAAAAAAAAAAAAAATATTCAAATAAAAACCGAAGACCTCTCTCGCCTGACTAGTCATTCTAATTCGTGCGAGTTCGTTCACTTTCGCCCGTATTTTACACCTCTCTCCGTGTGTTTTCACACACATACACACGCACATACAGGTTGATCGAGGTAAAAATAAAGGAAAAAAAAGAAAAAGGGGCGTTTGGTACCGTGTGGTACGGCTTGTCTCGGTTCCACTCGGCTCCATTCGTCAGGTGCCCACAGTCGTGCACAGGTATGCACTGTACAGGTGTATAAACTTCCTCATTCCTAAACTCACGAAATAATCTCAAATATTTCCCCCCCCCCCTATAATGCCATTTTACGTCTCAAATCGCGAGTAAATAACACAAGTGATAAAAAAAAACCGCCCGTATCTCTCTGCGAAGAAAAAAAAAACCTGTGAAAAACGTCGATTTAGTGGGTCGATTTAAGGTTAAATACCTTCGAGTACTAGTAACCGTTCTCGCTCAGGTACAAGTTCTGCATATTAATCGTCCCCCCAAAAAAGTGTATAGTAAAGGTAATAAAATACATAGAAAAACATGGCGTCAATCACTAGCAACAGCTGCTATTAATCATAATTACACCAGGTAAACACAAAAATCAATTAAAAAAAATTATCGCCCTTTAATCCCCGAAAACCCCTTTCAAATTCCTTCAAAAATTCCCGCAAAAAAAAAATCTTAACTTTATTAGGCGAAAGTTCAATTTAATGTGTAAATTATCGTGGGATACTTTTACCCACACACACACACACATTAGCATTTCCATTTTCATTCACTCGTGCCATCAAAAGTATGACTAATCCTTTCTATTCTCTCTGTTTTTTTTTTTTTTTTCAGATTGCTAATCCCCATCATGAAAATGTCAGTCGCACTTACGCCCACTCAACGTGCCAACTAAAGCTATTTAAAATATTATAATAAAAAAAAAAGAAAGCATATAGATATGGTAAGTTGGGGTTTCTCGAAGGAAGGTCATCCAGAAGTTATTGAAAATAGTTACACAAGTGAGAGCAATGATACAACAACAACAGCAAGTAGTGTAATAAATAGTGCACAATTAAATAATACCTACGAATTAACAGGATCCATGGGACACGATGATGTCATTGACGATGGGAGTGTGAGGTCAGTAGTTGTGGGAGTTGATAAAAATAGAAGGCGTAATTTATCGAGTGATGATGCACTGACTTGCAAGAGTCAAAGTGGTCCACCTTCTTTGTCATCATCATCACCAAATCCAGGTAGTTCATTGACTCCAGCAGTTGCTCTTGCAAGTGAAGAAAATTACGAGGGTTTTGGCTTTGTCGAGGAGTCATTGGCAAGTCAAGGCAGTAGTTCCTGCAGTTCTGCACCTTCTCCAACGAATGGTCAAACGTTGAGTTTCAATAATAACAAGAGCCTTAACAGTCCAACACTTGGTGCAACAATTGGCAGAAATACTTGGCTTCGAACATCTTTGAGACGTCCACAGAGCAGCAGCAGCAGCAAAACAAGACAATTAGGATCAAATGCATTGGCTAGTCAATTGTACAGAAGTGGCAGTTTTAACAGCTCTGGTAGAGGCTCAACCTGTGACGCAACTGAAGATATGTACAGTGATGTATCATTGGAAGACGATGTTATTGATTTAAATAATCGAGTTAGAATGATACAGGAACAGATGGATGCACTTGTTGATAATCAATCGAGTCTTTCCATCAGTGGAGAAAGATATGCACGTGTTAAGGAGGAAAATGCAACTCTGCAGGCGAGAATACTGATGCTGGAAGAGGCTGCTAAGGATTGTGAGGTGAGAAATGAGGAGAAAATGCAGCTGGAAACGAGAAGAAATAGGGAGTTGATAGCACGATTGGAGAGGGAAAAACAGCTGGAACTGGAGAATTATTCGATCAAAGTTAAGAGTTTGGAGGTGGAGAGTTGTGGATTTAGGGAACAGGTTCAGAGGGTAAAGGAACAGTTGAGTTTGGCAAAGGGGGAGAGAGAGAGGATGGAGGTGGCTTTGGAGGAGGCTAATGAGGAGATTGAGAGGGTAAGGCTGGCGGAAAGACAGGCACTTATGAGGGAGAGCGAGATGAGAATTATGCTGGATAATGCCAAAGAAGAATTGGCAGCAAGGTCCAGGGACAGGCAACGCATTGAGGAATTACTGATTGATGTGTCTAGGCTTACTGTGAAGAATAAGAATTTGGAAGAACTCAGGGATGAACTTCAGGCTGCTAATGCACTGCATGTTGGGAGGGAATTATTGTTGCTCAATCCACCGGCTGTTGATACTAATTCACGTAGTCTTGCTGCTGAATTATCGGATAATAGGGATAATGTTGATTCTGGTGATACTAATGGAAATGATGATAAACCTAGGACAATGGCAGAAATGAGACAATTGTTGAGAGAACAGCAGGAAGTTAATGCACAATTACGAACTTATATTGATAATATACTACTTAATATTGTTGAAAATTATCCACAATTGTTGGAAGTTAAACAGCCAAATTGACAGGAGTAATTTAATTATTTAGTTTGTATGAATTTTTTGAGGAGTAGAGTGGTGAAAGCAGAGACGAGCAAATTTTTTGGGGAAATTCAACTGTGAATATCTGCGAATTTAGCGGGAAAATCATTTTTTGTAGAGAATTTTTTGGGCTAAAAAAAAGTGTCTTGATAAATTCTTGTGTGAATTTCGTTTTTTTGGAGATATTTAGAAGAAAAAAAATGGAATAGGATTTTTAGAGTTATCCTACTTTCACTGCTGAATTAATTTTGAATTGTTTAAAATTTTGTAGTATTGAGATTGAGATCTCTAGAGAAAGTTTTTTTTCATTTTATTAACTTTCTGTATGATATATTGGTCCGTCCTTTAATAATGAGAATGTTTAAAATTTGATTTTTTTTTTGTAAATAATTTATTGTTTTATTAGATTATTTGGGAAGTTTATAAATCGAGAAATTCTATTTAACTCACGATTTTTCTGGGAAATATCTCGAAAAATAGAGAAGATAAAGGAATTTTCATAGAAAAAAAAACTTTTTTTTAAAGCTTTCTTAAATTTCGAGATATTCAAGAAAAACCAGTCTCGTGTGAAATCGAGTAATCTCGTTTTTTTTTTCTCCTTCTTCATTACTGATTTCTTTATTGGAAATTATTCGCAGAGAAAATCGTTAGTAATTACTGAATAAGAGACTTGTGATGCTATCAGTATATATGAGATCTGTGTTTATAATTAATTTTTTCTGTTTTTTTCGTAGAATGATATTGAATTACGATTAATTAATTTTATCTGTAATTTATTAGTTAACAACGGTAATTACTGTAATCCATTCACAATATCATTAGTAATAACTGTAATAATGCAATGAAACAAGGGTGTTGGTAGTGTTCAATTATGTACTCATTACATAGAAGAATTAATTAGAGAAAAATACGTTTAATTACTAGAATAATAATAAGAAAAACTCTTGATACTGTGAAGAAATCAGTGAAGTGATTTTCATGAAATATCTCAGAATCTATTGAAGATGGGGAAAAAATGGTGGAGACCTTTTTTGTAGACAAAAATGAGAGCTGCAAAAATGAGAAATTTCCACGAATTTTGTCTATTTTCTTTAATTTCCGAGTTATTCCACGAAAACTAAAACGCAGGGTGAAATGCTGTGCATTGGACGATCGAATTTTGATATCAGTTTTTTGGAAATATCTCAAAAACTAAAGGAGATAGAGGAATTTTTGTAAATCCCTTTTTCGAAGAGGAAAATCAGAGCTACAAAAAAGGTTTCTTTGTACATTTTTCTCTATTTCCCATAGATTTTGAGATGATTGGAGAGAAGTGATACTGAAGATAGCATACATCTGACGATTCTTTGATTTTTTTAAACAAGTAAATTATTACTAAAAAAATATTTAGAAAATTTGCACTTATACTTCATCGAATTTTCTACATGTCCACATTTTTTCTTCAATCATTTATTTGTTAAGAAAAAAAAATAATAATAATTGTCAGATTTATGTTATTTTAGGTGTCATTTGAAGAAAAAGGATAATAGTACTTCACTAATGCAATAATAGTGAACAATTTAATTTAGTTAGTAAGTTAATGACATTTTTAATTATATTTAAGTGATAATAATTAGTGATCTGTTTCGAAGTATGAATTAATGATTATTAATGACATGAATTTGTTATATACTTGATTTGTCATGAATTTAATGTAATAAATTATATTTTTTAAACATAAAAACGACGAAATTCAATTTAAAAAAATCTAAAATTAGAAAAAAATCCAATTTTTTTCAAATATTTTTTTTTGTCTAAATTTTTTCGTATTATTTTTAACAGAAAAATGCAGAAGTTCAATTTGAAAAAATTTAAAATTGTGAAAAAATCCTTTTTTTTCCATTTTTTTTTTGTTAATGAAACTTTTTGTATTTTTTTTTAACAGAATTTATGAGGTATTATTTGTTGTACAGGTCAGGAACGGGGTCAGGGATACGTTTGGAATCTGCAGTATCATCCCATTGTTATTTCCGTTCACGCAAATCCTCCGGATACAAAAAAAATAAATATTTTCTTCTGTCAAACTGACAACCTGACATTTATATCAGCACCGCCTTTTTTTCTTGTTATCTTATCCATTACAAAAAAAAGTGGGGGGAGACGTGTGTATGTCTCTGTTTTATCCCCACCCATTGCTCCATTTTTTTAAAGCTTCATGTGTGATTGTTTAGATCTTTCGTTGTAAAAAATACTCTCTAATATTATTTATGCATGCGGTTAATTGTGATCAGTGAATAAGGAGAATAAATAAATAAACATGATGTCGGAGAGAGATTATGCACCACTTAGTGCAACATGTGTTAGATTATTAAATGATAAAACTTATGATAAGAGAAAACCAGCTGCTGTTGAAATTGAGAAGTAAGGTTATGCATTGAGATTATTTATTGGTTGGATCTCTTTAATAAATATAACAAATCTTGTTTGATCATGATCCCTCGCTTTTCTCAATGGCACTGAAAAAAGCAGACATCTGACAATATTTAGTATTTTTTTTTCTTAACATATAAATTATTTTTAAAAAAATGAAAATATGCAAATGTAGAAAATTCAGAAAACTATGAGTTCTAGTTTTTCAAATATTTTTTTTTTGTGATGATTTACTTGTTTAAAAAAATTGTCAAATGTCGGTTATCTTTAGGATTATTCTTTTCTTATTATCATTTTTTATTTGTCGAGGGAATTAATGAATTGAGGCAAAATTGGGGGAATGAAATTATCATAAATTCGACGATTTTTTTGACTTTTTTAAACAAATAAATTAACTATTGGAAAAATATTTTTTAAAAATTGCACTTGTAGTTTTTCAAATTTTCAACAGGTGCATATTTTTTATTTTCTTTTAATTAATTTATTTGTTAGAGATATAAAAATAATGAAAATTATCAGATGTCTGCTGGTTTCAGTATCATAAATTTCACTTGAAATGTTCTAGAGAAAAAAAATCACTCAATTATCCTTTTAAATGAGTTTTCAGCAGTTTAACAGAACAGTCGAGGGCTTTAATTTGAAAAGATCTGGAGGAATATGGACTTTAACAAGATTCATGTGGAAACCTTTTTTGTACAGAATTTTATGCACTAAAAACTCTTAATTCATCGATTTATTGTTGGAGTTTCCAGTTTTTCACTGATATCTGGGAAACGAGTAGCTTTAGGTAAAAGTCGCAGGAGACCTTTTTTGTAGCTCGTAAAATTCTCCACAAAAAATGTCTCTTGATAATTTCACCTAAATGCACTAATTTCAAAGAAATTCTCAAGAAACTGAAAGTTATGAAAAAATCGTAAAAATCCCCTCTTCAATTCTGGAGAAAATAATCGTTCTTTACCCATAATTTTCCTTTAAAAAAACTCTATTTCAACGAACTCCCCTGAGAACTCCATTTGAATGAAGCTTTTCCTTTCAGAATGGTGAAAGAATTCTCAGCCAGAAACAATACTCACCAGATAAAGAGATTACTGAAAGTATTAGGTCAAGACTTTGCAACATCGCACAATCCACACACGAGAAAAGGTGGACTCATTGGATTGGCATCGATAGCAGTGGGACTTGGTAAAGATGCTGGACAATATACCGAGGAATTGATTCATCCAATTCTAGCGTGTTTCTCTGATCCTGATGTGCATGTTAGATATTATGCCTGCGAGAGCCTCTACAATGTTGTTAAAATTGAGAGAGGTGCTGTTTTACCATTGTTCACTGATATTTTTGGAGCACTGAGCAAATTAGCCTGTGATCCTGAACAAAGTGTGAAAAATGCAACTGAATTATTGGACAGATTGATGAAGGTAATATTTTTATTTCGGTTTTATCTCCCAGTTTTTATGAAATATCTGCGAAACTCATGCGACGAAAAAAAAATGCTTATGGAGAGAAATTTTTTTTTAAATCAACTTTTCCTCCATAATTTCTATATTTATATGTATGGGAATTGTCTTGAGTGCAATAAATTTTCGACAAGCAAGTAAAGTTTCTTGCACCAAACATTTTTTTTTCTCAGTGTGGAGATAGCGATTTTTTTTGTGAAAAACTTCTTGATAACTCTCATTTTTCTCTACAAATGTCATTTTTCTCTTCAAATTTCAATTATTTTTCGAGGTATATTTCATTAAAACTGATGATAAAATAAAAATGATTTTATTTGGTTGATACTGAAAATAGGGTATAAATGCCGTTTGTAGCTACTGTACTTTTTTTCGCCACTTTATATCCAAATTCGAATATGATTCATTTTATAAGCACTAACATTATAAGTTATATTCATATAATTATGAGGATTTCAAAATTCTATGAAAATTTTATTGAAATTTAAGATTTTTTTTTTGATTAACTTAAATTTGAAATGGTTAAAAAAAAGTGCGAAGATGGCCAAAACAAGTACTCCTATCCTAGCAGATATCTGACAATTTTTCGAAGTTCTTTCTCTTAACAAGTGAATTATATAAAAAAAAGAAAAATATGCACATGTAGATAATATAGAAATTTAGAAATCTAAAAGTGCAAATTTTTCAAATATTTTTTTTATAATGATTTATTGTTTGAAAAAAATGCACAAAATTGCCATATGTCTGCTAATTTGATTATCATTTATTTGAACTTTTTCAGTTTTAAGTTTTTGCAGAATACCTCTGAAACTGAGAGATATATAGAATTTTTTCATGGAGACCTTTCTTGTGGCTTTCGAACTCCTTTACAAAAAAAGGCTCTTTTACGAAAATTCTTCTATCTCCTCCACATTCAGAGAAATTCTCCAAAATCATGTCTTCTTCCTCCAAAACTAATTGTACTCAAAAATTTCCAGGATATCGTAACCGAGAGTGGGATGTTCGACCTGAACGGTTTTATGCCCCTCCTCCGAGAGGAAATATACACGAAAAATCCATTTGGCCGTCAATTTGTAATATCATGGGTATCCGTACTCGATGCAGTACCAGACATGGATTTCGTCCTGATCCTCCCGGAAATTCTCGATGGATTATTCCGTATCCTCGAGGATCCCAATCCGGAGATTAAAAAAATAACTGGAACAGTGCTCGGCGAGTTCTTACGCAGTATAAAATCGAAACCATCACGAGTCGATTTCGCCGAGATGATCAACATATTGATAACACATGCACAGAGTACAGATGAATTACTGCAATTAACTGCGATAACGTGGATCCGAGAATTCGTGAATTTGTCTGGACCAACGATGCTGCCATACACATCAGGCATCCTCATAGCAATTCTCCCCTGTCTCGCCTACGATGGCGACAATAGACGAAACATCAAGGACCCAGCAACCCAAGTCAATAACCTTCTCATGAAGCTGATAACCAGCAAAGAGACAATTTCAATAAAACCCGAGATTCCAACGGACGAAGAGTCGGAAAAAAGCGACAAGATAAAGAAAATCGACGAAAAAAATGAGGAGAAAGTGACTCTGGCAGAGACCCTCGACCTTATCAGTGTTGTAGAGGTACTGACAAAGCACCTAATGCACACATCGGTCCAGACAAAAGTGGCAGTCCTCAAGTGGATCCATCTTCTCTTCCTAAACATTCCCCACAAGATGTGCAATCACATCGAGGACCTCTTCACCGTTTTAATGCGAATTCTCGGTGACACGTCTGACGATGTCGTCCAGCAGACACTCGTCGTGCTCGCCGAGATAATTGGCTCCAAATCAGATGCCCTAAACGAGAACCGAAGAATTGATGGAGCTGATATAGACAACTCGGAATTCGCAGGAACGGGTAATAAATACTTTACAAAATTCATCGTTAATTTATTGAGATTATTCTCCCAGAATCGTCATCTGCTGGAGGAACGAGGGGCCTTTATAATCCGAGAACTCTGTGTTCTGCTGAGTTCCGAGAAGATTTATAAGACTTTGGCTGAGATTCTGCTTGAGGAGCAGAATTTGCGGTTTGCCTGTATCATGATACAAGCGTTGAATGTGATATTGTTGACGAGCTCGGAGCTCTTTGATTTGCGGAATAAATTGAAGAACTTGAAGTCCGAAGAGAGTAGGAGTTTGTTCGTTTGTTTGTATGAGTCTTGGTGTCATAATCCAGTTGCGACTGTGTCTTTGTGTCTTTTGGGACAGAATTACTCGCATGCTTGTGATCTTGTGCGATCGTTTGCGAATATTGAAGTGACGGTTGAGTTCTTAACGGAGATTGATAAACTCGTGCAGTTGATTGAATCGCCGATATTTACGTACTTACGGCTAGAGCTGCTGGAGAGAGAGAGAAATGAGGCATTAGTACGGACGATGTATGGACTGCTGATGATTCTGCCACAGAGCGATGCTTTTTCTACGCTTCACAGACGATTAGCCGCTATTCCACCTGTTAGTATTGGGCATAGTGATGATAAGGGTGAGGAGAGAGGCAATGGTAATGGCAATGATGAGATTGATTTTACGAGATTGTTGAGACACTTTGAGAGTGTTCAGGAGAAGCACAAGGACCAGAAACATCGACAGAGACTGAATTTACTTGTTGAACGAGATATTCCGGAGACTTAGGACATGTGCGAGGGATGAGGGTGAAAATATTGTCGGGGTATTTGATTGTAGAGGGATTTTTGGGGAATGAGAGGATTGATCCATCTAAATTTTCTCCTTTATCAGTAGTTTTTTTAAGAATATCTTGGAATCTATTGGAGATAGAGAAATTTTTGGATTAATATTTTTTGAGTGTCACGTCAAAAGACCATCGACAGAAATAATAGATAACAAAAAGAACATATGCAAAAATAATACATAACAATAAAACACAATAATAACGAATGAAGGAGACATGATTTTTTGATGAAATGAGTACTATTAATAATGATACTGAAAATAGCAGACATCCGACAATTCTTAGACTTTTTTTCCTTAACAAATAAATCATTTTAAAAGAAAAGAAAAATATGCACACGTAGAAAATTCGAAAAACTGTAAGTGCAAATTTTTCAAATATTTTTTTTGTAATTACTTACCTGCGTTTTTTTTTGTTTCTTCTCTTTCTGTGTTGTTTCTGCTATCTGTTATTTCTGTTTCTGTTATTTTTACATGTTACTTTTTTTTGTAACTCTGAGTTTCCTCTACAAAAAATTCCTCGATCTCATTTCCATCAGGAGATATTCCCCAAAAACTTCGGACCTCAAATTGAAATAAAAAAGATAATATATTACCAAATTGTTTAATACCGAATGAAATAAAATAATATAATGTCTTTACAGTACAATTCATGTGTGAATTATTAATTATTATTACATTTACATTTATTAATAAAATAAAATGTTATTCATGATTGATGAAACATTTTTTACGATAATCCTGAATATTTTCTTTTATTTCACTATCATCAATAACTTCTTTGTCGTCACTCCTTCCATCATCATCATCCGCATCATCATCTCCATCACTGTGCACGGAAAAAGTACTGTAACTATGTAAATTCCCCCGTTCATTAGACAATCGCGACACCCTATCAAACAGTTCATCATTCTCCTGCAGAATTAGACGGATTTCCTGTTGTGTATCACAGATATTTCTCCACATTTTCGTTCCCTCTTCCTTGATGCAGCTCGGCAAATGTGAAGTGTGCTCTGACCCTCTCCTCCCTTGCAATTGGTCCAGAATATTACACAGTGTCTCGTGCCTCTCCGAACTCTCATCACTCAACCGATAGAAATAAGCCTCTAAAATCCTCTCATAATTATCCAAATCTTTATCCAAAAGTTGTATCTGAAGATAAACAGTCTGCGCCATTTTGTACCAATCGGCCAACGATTCGGACCTCTGAATGATCGAGGGTATACACTCGGTTTCAAGCAGCATCTTCATCCTTCTCCCCGTCTCTGTAACTTTGATCCTCTCTAATACATGAAACTGCTCGTCATTATACGACAATGTCCGTGTAGCCCTGTCCCTCAGCAGATGCTGCCAACCATCACGGAGCCTATCAACAAGTGTAGATGCCCTCTGACTGGCTTTGGTCCTCCATGGACACAGTAACTGCCTCGTCGAAGTGTCCCACTCTCCTCTCAGGAGCCCGTCCTTCACGTACCTCTGGTACAATTGACTCACAGCTGGTGCTAATTCGCTGAACAGCTGTTTGCTCTTGGACTGCAGCTCACTCCGCCATTCAATCATCTCGAACGTCGAGTTGTCAGAAGAGTTCATCTTTTCTGAGGACAATTTAGCAAACGCCTTTCTGCTGAAGACTTCATAGCCTTCGATTGCCAACGTTGTCTTCTCGTGAGCCCGCGTCAACTCCCTCAGGCGCTCGACTTTATCCAGCAGCTTTGTCAACTGCGAGATTAGGAGACCAATGAACGAGTTGACAGCTTCCTGCGACATTCTGCTGGATGACACGAGTCTGTCGATCGTCCGCTTGCAGGAGTGTCCAACTGAACAGGCGAGCTTTGCCTGACTTGCGTCGTTCTCGACTGAGACTATGTTGGCGAATGTTGGGAAGATGATGGGCGTTTCGATACCCGAGTAGTTCTTGACTTTGTCGACAGATGAAGGGGACGAGCTGGCTTGATCGGGAGCATTGGAGAGCCCCGTTGTGGAAGAACTAGCAGGGGGCGGATCGGGTATCGGGACAACGGGAGGAGCCACGTTGTTATTGTCTCGCGAGTACAGAATTAGTGGATTGTCATCAGTGATCTTGACGAGAGGATATCCTCTCGCTGGTGTAGACTCCTCAATCAATCCTGTCAGCTGCATTTCACCGAGAAGAATGATCTGCGTGTTCGGAGAGACGTCCGTCTGCTCTTGAATAGCCGCTCTCATGACGTGTAGCTTGTCGTCAGGATGAAGGTAGATCTTGATAGACTGCATTGTGTGGAGATTAAAGAGGTTAAAGGCCTTGCGGGATAGAATGTCCGTGACTTGACTGAAGAATCGGTCGAAGCTCCAGATTCTCTGGCGATCGACTTCAAGAAGACCGGCTAGTAGTGGTGTCACGATTTTTTTGAGACCAAAACTCAATCGGCAGTTGCGTGGAAGCTCGCGGCACCACTCGATCGGTCCATTCTCCGTGAGCTGAATGCCTGAGATAACGCCGGAGGACTTTTTCGTCGTGATGTGGAACATGGTCTCTTTGTTTCGCCTTCCACCGAATGGGCGAAACGGGAGGTTACCGGTTGCAACGTGGTAGAGGGTGACACCGATGGACCAGAGATCAACGGTTGCATTGAACGTTTTGCCGACAGGTTTCCGGAGAACTGCACGCTCGTACATGTCGGGATGCAGATACTCTTCGGTTCCATAGAGCGACATGAACTGCTGATCCTCGTGGAGTTCTCGGGCTGCACCGAAGTCTGTGAGCTTGTAGATGGTGCTGCCGTCATCGGCAATGTACTTCATTATGTTGCCGGGTTTCAGATCGCGGTGAACGAGATTGTTGTCTCTTAGGTGCTTCATCCCGGCACAGAGGTGCTCCAACACGAGGAGGAATTCGCTCTCTGACAGGCCGTACGTGTTCTCTGGGTCGTCGAGAATGTTGAAGAGACTGCCACCCGTGCATAACTCCATAACGATCACCTGACCGCGGCCATCTTGTTCTTCTTCGATTGCAAGGAGCTTGACGATGTTCTCGTGTTTGACCTTTTTTAGGACTTGGAATTCACGCATCTGCACGTCTACTGGACGCATGTGGGAGAGTTGATTGAAAGTTTTTACGGCTACTGGCTGACCATTGTTCTTGTCAACTCCTTGGAAAACAGCACCTGTCGCTCCTTTGCCGAGGACACTCGTCGTGCACCAAACGTAATTCGCTGAACCTCGGAGGTACGACATTGTTGGATCAATTCGATTGTTGATTTGAGAGATTTGATCGTCAGTTCTCTGTAAAATAAAGAAAATGCATTCATTCTTATATTGTTCTCAAGTTTTTATGAAAATTAACAAAATTGAGATTTTTTAGCATCAATCACTTCATAAAAATGATAAATTTGGAAATAATTTAAAATTGGGAGCGAAGCGGTAAAACAGAATGAGACAGAGTTTTTTCTGATGATTTTTTGAAAATATCTCAGAAACTAAGCGAGATAGAGCGATTTTGCCCTTAGCCGTTTTTATAGTTTCTAAAATTTTTTACAAATAAGGATTGAAGCAAAATCTCTCTATTTTGCTATTAAGGGGTAACACCACTGTAAAAGCCTAAGAAAAGGCATTTTTTGGATTTTTTTTTTCTATAGAGAAAGTGGCAATGAAATAATGATATTCGAGGGATTGATTGAGCATATATTTGAGACTTCAGAAAAAAAATCATCAAAAAATAGCAAAAAATGACGACACAAGAGCCATTCTTGCGAGGCTCTTCGAATTTAAAACACTCTGTGGCATGCAATGTAAATGGTGCAAATTTCAATTTAAAAAAAATGGACTTAGTCTAGATACAGAAATACGTAGGGGATTTCGAAAATATTGTTTTTTGTGTGATTGGTGACCATTTGAATGAAAAAATTCAAATTTCAACCAAAAAACCGGCAATTTTTTATCAATAAAAAATGTGCAAATCAATTTTTTGAAAATCCTCTACGTATTTCTGTTCGCAATTTTGTTTGCAAGATGATATGGGAAATTCAAATGAAAATAATGAAAATAATTGGAGTGATGCTACGTGCCAATTTGAAAAATCATGTTTCGAGAAAAACGCGATTGAAGTTTTGACTTAGGCTATGAATATGAAGGAATGCCTTGGGAAAAATTCAAAATTTCATGAGAAAAAAAGGGTTTCAGGTGTTAACTTTCCTTGCCCGTATTCTGGAAAGCCCAGAGTAATTTCTAAAGCAAGAAAAAAAAGGCGATTTTTTGAAAATTCTACAGTGGTGTTACCCCTTAAGCGAAATAGAGCCAGTTTGCTTGAGATATCTGAAATTCTCTAAGATATCTATAAATTTGGGTTTTTTTCATTTTTTTACAAATTCAGTTCTTTGCTATTCCTTTATGAATAATATCTCGGAAAATAAGAGAGATAGCGAAATTTTCGTAGAAGTCTTTTTTGTAGCTCTCATTCTTCTCTTAAAAAAAGATATTCACGAAAAATGCGCTATCTTGCTTAGTTTCCGAGATATTCACTCAACAATGATCTCAACAAAATTGAGGAGACTTTCAGAAGAATTTCGATGGAAAATCGATTTATCTCGTTTTACCCCTTCACTATAAGATTTACTTCGGCAGATTCTTCTCTTTATCACTATTTACGTACCTTCTTTATTGTTGCCTTTTCTTTACAATCTCGACACTCTTTTCTGACACTTCATTGTAAGGTTAGAAACCTATTTTCCTTGATTTTTCATCGGCTGAATATCGCGAACAAATTAAAAATTTATTAATTGAATTTTCTAATTTCATACTGCAGTCAAGCGGTTCGCGTTAATCTTGTTGATGAGTCAGGGATTTTGGGTCAGTTAATTTGTTATTGTTATGGAATTCAGAAAGTTTAGAATGAGGTGTTATCCAACCAAACCTGACGTTTCCGGTTCTATGAACTGTCATTTTTGTCCGTTACGGTGAAATTTTTTCGTTTTTTTTTTTAATTTATTGCAAGAATGTGCAAAACATTTCTGCGGAAATATTTTTTGCGTTATTAGGGAATTATAAAGTCCTTCTAGAAACTGTGGAATTTTCTCCCGGGGTTTATCCAGAATTTCTTCGTATTTATTGTATTTCAAATATTTTTCTGGTTTCATCAAAATCCAACAGAAATTACTGTTAATAATCGTTTTAAGAATAACTTTAGAACAAGTGGCTTCAGAGAAAAATATCATGAGACACTTTTTGTAGGCAATTTAATTTTCCAGAAAAAAGATTTTCTGATAAATCTCCGTAAATTTGATAGATTTTGAGATATTTTTGAAATACTGAAAATGTCTCAAAAAAATTTGCATTCAATCTTTCGAGAATATTTTGAAAACTAACAGATTTAGAGAAAAATCTAGAGAGAACTTTATTGTAGAAAATGTTCTGTTCTACAAAAAAAGTCTCCTTCGAATTTTTTTGAACTAAGAGGAGATCCAAGAAAAGTTTGAGAATAATTTTTTTTTAATAATTTCGAAAAATTCTGAAAAATCTTAAAAATTCTGGAAAATAGAACTAATTTTTAAGAAAGCATGGAGCAAAGGAAGTTTTCCAAAGTTAAATTTGAGAAAAATCTGAAAAAATTTTGAAGATAATTTCGAAAATTCTGGAAAATCTCAAATGGGCGAATATAACAGATTTTTTTTCCTTCAAAACCTCATAATTTCCAAGATAT
Source organism: Aleiodes leptofemur (assembly GCA_963942555.1). NCBI lineage: Eukaryota > Metazoa > Arthropoda > Insecta > Hymenoptera > Braconidae > Aleiodes > Aleiodes leptofemur. The sequence continues at coordinate 6,469,593 of OZ012615.1, read as the reverse complement.
TTCCAAAATCATCGAAACATGATTTTAAAACTCTTCAAAAACTCCTAAAAATTCAAGAAAAAGAAGTTTTTAAGAAAATTAGTTTCATTTTGTCACCAGTTTTTTCTTAATATCTCTGAAACTAAGCGAGATAGCGCAATTTCGTCTTAATCCTTTTTCATAAAGAATTCCAAGAGCTACAAATAAGGATTCTAGCAAAATCGCTCTATCCCCTTCAGTTTCCGAGATATCATCAAAAAACTGATGATGGAATAGAATCAATTTGTGTCTTCAACAAACTTCTCATCGTTAAAAAAATCATATTTGCTTCCATTGTGAAATCACCTTTACCTCCTCCATTCACAGTACCGAATCCCCCATCTCGTGCCCCCATGCCCACAGTTTTCCCTCATTTGTGTTTGTGTCCACCATTCTCGCCAGTCGGCATCAACTGTTCAGGAAAAGACGACGTTCCCGTCAATAAAAAATAATAATATTGTTGCTGAGAATTAAAAAATCACATCACCATGTCGGGCCCGGCTATGGACGGAAAGGTCACCGAGATCCACCGTAAGAAACCCCCATAAATATTTTCTCCATAGATTCCAACGAATTCAAAAATCGCCAAAGCTTTAGGTACAGAAGTGCCTCTCAATGATACTGAGAATAGCTAAAATCTTACAATTTTTTTTTCTCAAGAAATAAATTATTTTGGAAAAAATGAAAAATATGCACATGTAAAAAATTCAAAAAACTACGAGTGCAAATTTTTCAAATATTTTTTTTGTAATAATTTACTTATTTAAAAAAATCCAAAAAAATGCCAGATGTCTACCATCTTCAGTAGCATGTCTTGCGTATCTTTAACATGCTCTTTGAGTATATTTTAAGTTACCTACAATTTATGTACACTTGGAGACACTGACATTACATACAGAATTTAATGTATTTGTTCAAGGCATTTTTTAAATAATTTAATTCCTACAAATAATATGTGATTTCCAGTGCCTACATTTAAGGCAAAGGTGCAGTACTGGCGAACCCATCATCCCATCGCTGTTGGACTTGGAATTTTTGGCTTAATTCAAACTATTATCAATGGACCATTTCTATTGAAGACCATGTTTGGTCCTACAGCAAGAACTGATGTTATACACAAATATAAGGACCACTACATCGGTGAGTTCCATCAAATTCTTCGAAGCTAGGTCGAGAGTGAGGTTATATAACGACTTTTGAAGCCATTGGTTTTCGTAGAATATCTCGGAATTTAAAAGAGATAGCAGAATTTTTGTAGAGAAAGATGAGAGCTACAAAAAAATCTCTACGAAAATATCTCTATCTCACTCAGATTCCGAAATATTCTAAAAAAACTCGATATGAAGCTATTTTTAATTAAAAATTATTTCCGGATTATTAATTCAGTTTTTTCGAAATATTGCAGAATTGGAGGGGAATAGCGAAATTTTAGTGGAAACCTCTTTCGTAAGGGATAACAAGACCTTAAAAAAATTATTAAGGAAATAGCACACATCCGACAATTTTTTTGATTTTGTGGAATAATTTATTCGTTAAAAAAAGAAAAAAATCTAAAAATTATCAGATATCTGCTATTTTCGGTATCATTATGAATAAAAAGGTCTCCACAAAAATTTCTCTATCTCGCTTAAATTCCAAGATACTCAACGAAATAGATAGTACTCATTTAGATGCAAATCACATCCTTTTCATCGAAGTGAAGAAGACAATTGGGACTTAATTAATTTGATATTAATCTTTCTCAGTTTATCGATCGGATGATCCTCACGTGAAGTTCATCAAGACCGGGCCAATTGGATTGGACTACTACGGCAAATATGTTTCGTAAGCTCATTGCATCAAGATAATAGAAGGAATAGTGTAAATTGAACTGAAATTAACGAAACGAAATACTTGAGATAATATAAAGGGAAGTTAATAAATAACTGTTGGAAGAATATTTGATTATTTCAATGTTGTTTCGTCATGGTAATGGGCTTTTTTTTTGGTAATGAAATGGGTTCAAAAACCTGCTGGGTAAATGTGTATAATAGAGCCCAAAATAAAAATTAATTCAAATTTTGCCTCAGGGATGGAGGTGGTGAAAATGATGTAATATATCGGAATCAAAAATTTGAAGGTAAATATCGGAACTCGCAATAGTTCAATTGGTAGAGCACCAGACATGTAATCTGATGGTTGTGACTTCAAACCTCGCTTGCGCATTCCATATCTTCGATTTGACTTTGATAATTATCAAAATTTAGAATGGGCGCTATTCTACACAATTATCACTAGCTGAATTTCCTCAACTTTCCACGGAAAGTTAATCAGGTGGAGCAAGTAGAGTCGTGTCTAGAGATGAGCAATGACGATCATTTTTCAATTGACATCATACGACCAAAAAATGAGTGTTTTGTGACGGTAATATGACGTCATAAAATTTTGAATTAACAATGACGGTTACAGCTGAATTTATGAGTATCAGGACGTGATTTTTTTTTGTGATGATAAAATACACCTAGAGGGTGATGTCAGCATCCACCTTACAAATTCTCGGGATTCGGACAATAAGAAATGACAATTCCAATGGTGCCAAAATCCATCAAGTTAAAGAATAATCATCTGAATAGTTATGAATAGATTTTTTCTGTAATTTTGGAAATTGGTGCATCCAGCATCGCTACAAGTTGCGCATTCGATATCGGCTCAATGCTTCAATTCAATATCAAGAATTGTTGCATTTTGGTATTGCTTCGGGTATCGCATTCGATTTTGCAACAACAAACAACTTCTTATAGCTTATGATCTTCATTAAAATTTTTTCTATCTGATTTTCCTTATTCTGGTGGTATTAAAATTGTAATTAGCGATTTTTACCCCTAAAGTTCGTAAGGTGGGCGCTGACGTCACCCTATATATAGATGTAAAATGATCGTCATTGAATCTTCTTCATTTCTGACGGCCACAACTGAATTTATGAATTAGAAAATGAAAATTTTTTGTGAAGGTGAAATATATCTATATAGATGTAAAATGATCGTCATTGAATCTCTCTCCTTTGAGAAAATCATATTTTTTCTGACTCTTATGACCGTCATTCACTGAAATTTTGTGACGGTCACTAACTACTCCGTCACATGACGAGTTTTGTGACGCGCCATATGACGCTCGCCCATCTCTAATCGTGCCAAAAAATGTTGAACCACAGAATTCGTTACAAAGATTGTTTTTATTAACCATTCAAGGTTTAGTCAATACAGTAAATAATTGTCCGCGATTGATATGACGAGACTGTCACTTGATTTTTTGTTGTTCAAAAAATGACGAGTCGGTGCACGAGAAACTAATGAGTTGAATGTTTGTTATGTTGAGTTTACAAATGTTAAAAAATAAGTTAAATGCACGAATTAAATAGCGAACAAAAGTTGAATATCGAAATACAATTTAAACGCAATAGAAAACCGTTGGCTTAGCCGAGATGTCTCGTTGAGAAATAAAAATGATGATTTCCCGATGAACGTTGGTTTACTTTTCTTTTCTCGTTGAATTGCAAATGAACACTGACCGGGTTTAATTCGTGAGAGGCAAAGGGGTGGGGAGGGGAGGGGGGGAGGATAATTCCCAGCGTCAGGAATCCTGGCTTATCGGCCCAAATTAGACCGACTGCTCATGATTTTTGGGCCAATTTCCGAGCAAAATAGGGAAAATCAGAAGTTTATTTCAAAAAGATTTCTTGAATGATTAGATTTGAGGGAATTCATCAAGGAACTTTTCTGTAGTGCGTAAAATTCTCTATCATCAAGATCTTTTGTGATTTTTTCCTAAATCTACTAGTTACGGAGATATTTACAAAAGAATTCGAAAATTTTATTTGTTTATTTATTTTCTCGCACTTATTGTTTATTTATGAGTTGATTTGAACAAAATGCTCTTGTGTAATATTTATAGTACTTAAGAAGTGTTTTTATAGAGTCCAACGATGTTTGATGAATATAACTCAAGTGCGAATAATCGATTCCATGAATATTAATTGACTTTCGTTGAATCAGAAAATTCTGTTCGATTAATCCACGATTTTCATTCAATTTTGATGGAAATGAGCTTAATTTGCTCGCTGGAAGATTCTTTACTAGATTAACTATCGATTTTTTTTTTAGAGGGCATCGATTCATTTGAAATTACGACTCTCTCTGCATTACGTGGACGTTCACAAGTAGAAGAAATTTCAATTATTATTACGAAAATAGCTGATAAAAAAAAAATATTCAATTGCACGAAAGAATTCATGAAAATTATGAGTTTAAAAAAATAGCACAGACACAATTATCATGGCCCCATTCTCTCTTTTTTAAATTTTTAATTAAAATATATCTGTCTGAAAAGATAAGTCTGGAAGAAACACAATGGTTTTAAAAATATCTCTGAGATAATCAGATTTACGAGGATTTATCAAGAGACTTTTTTCATGTAGCCCATGGAATTCTCCAACAAAAAAACTCACAATTCTCTACTCTCCTAAAAACCCATTTCTTCCGGAGATATTTACAAATTAATGGGCAAGAAATTCGTCGATTCATCCATTACTCAACAAGTTCAATGAGAACCTTTCTTATAGCCATGAAATTCTCTGCAAAAAAAAGTCTCTCGCGATTTCTCCCAAACCTATCCGTTCCAAAGTTATTCGCAGAAGTTAATCTTCCTTCTCGCTTCAATTTGACCGATAAAAAGAAAGGGATTCTTATGAAATCCATGATGTTCTTCCCTAGATACTAAAACCACTCTTGAAGAATTTTTCATAAAATATGCGGAGCTAAAAAATTCAGTAAGGATATATCCAACTGATTATGAAATAGTGCACGTTCTTCAAAATTTGATATTTACATATCATCAACTTTTTACGTACCAAAAAAAAAAATTTCAATACAGCAATTCCCCTTGAAAAATTTACACTCCCCTTACTTTCCAGAAATTTCCATGAAAATTTAGTAATTTATAAAACCTGTGAAAAAAATTCAACAACTTACGGATAAACGTGCTGGCACGTGAATTATCTAATTCGAGTGAAAAAAAAAATAATCTCGTTATTTAATTTGTTCAACCGGAAAGTTAATAATCGTTCATTTTAATTTTATCCTCATTTACATGATGAAATAATAATAATAATGATAATAATAGAGCATCCAAGTTATAATTTTTGTCCGTGTACTTACGAATTTACAATTGTGAATTATCACGGTGCATTAAAATTCTGGATGTACTCTTAAAATATGAATGAAGGCGAGAGAAACGTGAGAATTACGACCCCCCCATAATGAGAGGAGTTAGTGGGACAGAATAAAGGCGAGAAAAAAGTGATATTAGTGGTGGTAATGGTCAGCCATGCTGGTATTTTCACTCTTTGAATTGAGGTTATACGCGGAGATTCTTTTGATTAAATTTTAGAATGTTTATCGCAGAGTGTAAAAATGATGATTCAATTCTTATGAGTCGAATGGACTACTTTCATTAACAGCTTATGAACATTAAACTGTGATTATGAACAGTTCTTTGAGCGAGGTGGGACTTTTAGAAGAGAAAAGGCAAGATGGAGGGCGTTTGAGAGTCACGTGATCGAGAAAGGGGCAGATATTGGAGAAATATTCGCAAAGAATGGCCAACCCTCAATTTCCACAAAAGAAGGAACTACCCTAGCCCCAGATCCCATTTGATGCTCTAGCTCCCACAATTCGCGCTTATAAATTACTGCAATAGATACCATGAGAGTAACGATTCCCATAATGAGAGGAGTCAGTGGTACAGCTTTTCACCGAATATAAAAATGAAGCTTCAATTTTTATGAGTCGAATGGACTACTTTTAATAACAAATTATGAACATGAAGATTATGATTATGAAGAGTTTTTTGCGTGAGGTGGAACTTGCAGAAGAGAAAAGGCAAGATGGAGGACATTAAAGCACCACGTGATTGAGAAGAGGGGTGATTTTGGAAAAACATTCGCAAAAAATAGCAAGTTCTCAATTTACACAAAAAAAGGAACTACCCGATCCGCAGATCTCATTCGATGCTCTAGCTTCCAAAATGCGTACCCAATAGTCATGGCAATAAGTGCCATGATAGGTATAACCCCCATAATGAGAGGAGTTAGTGAGACAGAATAAAGGCGAGAGAGAAGTGATATTGGTGTTAGTAATGGTCAGCCATGTTAAGGTATCTTCATTCTTAGAATTGACGTTATGCTGGGAGATTTTTCAAATTAAATTTGAGAGAGTTTATTACCGAGTGTGAAAACGAAGATTCACTTTTTATAAGTCTGATGAACTACTTTTAATACCAAATTATGAACATTAAATTGTAATTATGAACATTTCTTTTCACGAGGTGAGACTTTTAGAATAGAAAAACCAAGATGGAGGACATTAAAGCGTCACGTGGTCAAGAAAACGGACAGACATTGGAAAAATGTTTGTAAAAAATAACAAGCTCCCAATTTCCCAAAAAAAAGTGACTGCACATAAATCATAGCAATAAATCCCATGAGTTAGATAGAGACAATCTCTGCAGGATCGCCTGAGAATTGACCTTTCTCATCAATCACTCATCGTTTTATCAATTTTCCTCTGTTATAACCACCCGGAATATCATCCAGCATTTTTCTAAACCTCTCAATTTTCCGGAAAATCAGACATTTCTCCAAAAATCCTAATCTTTTCACCCCCCACTCCAATTCCCAGCAGCAATAATCGACATCTCATAGTTCATAACTGCGAATGGCAATCCACAAATCGAAATTAGAAAAATTAGGTATTCACCCAAACGGAGATATAATACCGTAATTTGTCCGCACGTACGTGTTACCATATTCCACAAACACCCGAGTAACAGGGCAAGAGAGAGAGAGACTAACCCATCAAGAGAAGTGGCGATGGTGGTGGTGGTGGTGGTGGTGCTGGAGGGGGTGAGATAGTTTTTAATGCGCAGGATCCACGTATTCCAAGCGTCCAACTGATTCTGTGTGCAAGAGAGTGGTGGTTGTGCTTTCGCCTGTTCTTGGTACACTTTTTTCTTTTTCTCTTTTTTATTTTATCATCCTTCAGTTTTTCATCAGTAGAAATACTAGATGTACTGGAGTACTCGAACAGTACAGACTAAAACTAATGGTGTAACGTAGTAGGATTATTCAGTATATATAGTGTCGAGAGGCTATATAACTGATAGAACAACAGGTTTTACTATTTTTTTTTTCTCCGTCAATTGAAAGAGAACAAATTTATTTTTTTAATTGATTGAAGTTAACGGAGCTCAAATCTTCACGCAAGCATTATTGACAGTTTCTGCCAGTGATTTAAACGGAGTTTTGGTCCGACAGAAGGAGAGGAAAAAATATTTTCCATTTTTCTCGAAATAATTAGTAATTGATGTACAATTATTACGAGTGCATATATTTACGAGTTTAATGAGGAAAATGTTCTGAGAGAAAATTTGAAGAAAACACCACTTTTTTTTCGAAGTTTTTTTTTTTTTTTTTTTGGAAGAAAATAATAAAGCGATTGGGGGAAAAAGAGCGCCAGTGGTTTAATGAGGTGAGAGACATCTTCTCGAAGATATAATTAACAGACAAGTAAAATAAAAGAAGGACCTTTTTGGTCCTAACAATAAATCCAGTGTATGTCTCAACCTCTGAACAACAGGCTTTCACTCTGCAGCGCTTTGCCAACATTCCTGAGGTAATTCCAATGTTTATTTAATTTAATTTTAATGTAAATCATAATATATTCAATGGGTTTCAATTCGTATCATTCACGTGAATTGATTTAATTATTGGTAATATTGATGGAATTATTTATAGGCAAATCAGTTTATATAATAATAAATCAAAACTGTAAACTCATTTCCGTCACGGGAATTTTTTTATTTTTTTTTCAATAGTTTCCGTTATTGAAATTTTGATATCTGATGCGGAATCAATTGCACACGAGTTACAAATCCTTCGATGTCAGTGCCTTTTTTTTTCATTGATAATCGAATGGGGTTCGATAAGATTGATTGATCTTTTTTCATTTAAAAAGAAGAAGGGAGAATGAAGTTGCGTTTTTTTTTGCGGATATCTTGGAAATTGTTAGAGATAGGGGAAATTGTGAAGAATGCTTTTTTGTAGAGAATTAAATTCTACACAAAGGAGTATTAAGGCGTCTCTCTAAATTTGACGATTTTGGAGATATTTGCGATTAATTGTAGGAGGTCAATTTAGGTACTTTTGGGGTCAACTTAGGTACTTTAGTAAATTGATTCAATGATTAGGATTAATATTCAGAGGAAAATGGAGTAGTCATCAGCACAAGTAGAGGGACCGGGGGGGGGGGGGGGGGGGACATCAACAGATGAATGTAAAGATGTTAATGAATTTACAGCTAAATGGTGATACAATTGTCAAAGAGCTTAAATGATCCATGAATGATTTATGATGACGCGATCTATGTGGGCCGTGATACACTGCTAGAAATTTCCCTCTAAATTTTCTGCGGGAAATCCTGGAAATTTCTAACAAGTCACATTTCCACTGAAATTTCAGATAATTATGTCATTGAAAAATGAACACATCATCGATTTTCAAATGATTTCACTCCAGGATATCAATGAAATTTGTAAATTTCAGTTTAATTGTTTCTTGAAAATTCAGTAAAAATAGGAAAACTCTAAAAAAAAATAGAAGATCCAAGTAATTTTGATTCTGAATATTCATATTCTGTTGAAAATTCAAGTAAATTGTAGAATTTCCGTCTCAATTCTACTTAAGACTACATAGATTTCTTTGAATTTCCTCTGAAACTTACAGATTTCATAACTATCTTCCCATTAAAAAAAATTCAATATCACGTTTATGAAAATTCCCATCAAATTGTCTATGAAATTTCCATTTTTTTCTAACAGTGTAGTACCTTAAATGTTGTACTTTGAGGTGAAATACCCGGCCAATCCTGTTGCGGTTTATAACAATACAATTCGGGTAGGTATTTGTAAATCCATAACTATAGACATATTGCAGTTTGTTCGGACAGAAACAGCTGTTGCCTACGACTTGTTGCACACGTCGTGAGATAATGCAAGAGGAAGAATCGTGCACACCTTAAAAAAAAATAAAAAAAAATTTACTGCTTGCATGTTTAGGAGTAATTTATTATTATTAAAAAGTAATAAAGGATATTGTAATTTGTGAAATTGAATTTTTTCTCTATTTTTTTCATTGAAAATACTGGGTTATGAAATATTTCATGTCGAGGAGCGGGAGTTGATGGATTTTGTGGATTTTTTTTACTGGAAATTTTTTCAATAAAAATGGAGAGAAACGAATTTGAGGGATGAGGTGAATTGAGAAATTTGTCGGAGATAGAAATATTTTTCGTAAGGAGCTCGAATTCTTCTCTATGAAAAAGATTCGTATAAAAATTGCGCTATCTCGCTTAGTTTCCGAGATATTCCGGGAAAACTAAAGTTACAATTTATGAAAAATGGAATTCCGCTGAATTTTGGTTGGAATAATTGTTTGATTATGTTGGAAACTAAGCGAGATAGTACGGTTTTTGCCAGAACATTTTTTGTAGCTTTAATCTTTCGATAAAAAAAAGATTCTCACGAAAATTTTATCTTGCTCAGTTTCTGAGATATCCCAGAAAAACTAGAGTCGTAATTCATGAAAAATCGAATTTCGCTGAATTTTGATCTAATGACGTCAACGATCATCTTGGAAACTAAACGAGATAGCGCCATTTTCACATAAATTTTTTGTGTAGCTCTCATTCTCCTTTACTGAACAGATAATTCCAAAAATTTCCCTTTCTCTCTTAAATTCCAGGATATTTGAAAAAAAACTGAATGGTAGTGAAAATTTTTCAATTTAATTCGATTTTCAAAGATATATCTCGGAATTCATGGAAGATAGAAGAATATCGGCGGTGATCATTTTTGTAGCTCTTCTCCGAAATCTCTTCTCCGAAAAAGATTCATACGAAAATTGAACTATCTCTCTTAGTTTTTGAGATATTCCAAGAAATCGAAAATTTCAAATAATGAAAAATGGAATTCTATGATTATCTCGGAAAGTAAGCGAGATAGCACGATTTTTGTCGGAACCTCTTTTTTAGCTCTTATTTTCCTCTACAAAAATAGCTAATCACAAAAATTTCTCTATCCTCTTCGATTCCAAGACATTAAAAAAAAATTGAGATGAAGTGAAAAATTCTCACTTTAATTTTATTTTGTAAGAAATCTTTCGGAATTTATGGAAGATAGAGAAATTTTTGGGGAAATCTTATTGTATCTTTAAATCTTCTCCACAAAGGAAATCTCCATTAGTTCCCGAGATATCCCAAGAAAGTTGATCTCAATTCATAAAAAATGGAATTCACCTGAATCACGCTTTAAAGAATCAAACGATTATCGCGAAAACTAAGCGGGATAGCGCGATTTTTTTTGTCAGAACCTCTTAGTAACTCTCATTCTCCTCTAAAAAAAAAGTTCTTCACAGAAAATTTCCTATCCCTCTTAGTTTCCGAGATATTTCTGGAAAAACTGAGCTGTTATGAAAAAATTTCACTTTAATTTTAATTTTTGAGAAATATTCCAGAATATTCGGAAGATAAAGACATTATTGTAGGAGAGATCTCCATAAAAATTCTTCCATCTCCATTATTTCCCAGAACATTTCTCAAAATCTGACGATTGAATTCATCATTCCCCCTCATTTTGTTTCTTCCCAACTCCATTCAACTACAATACATCTTCCAAGATAATTGGAAAGATAATGAAAATGATGAATTCATTCATTTTTTCCACGAATATCTCGCAAACTATTTGGCTAAAGGGGCTTGTGTATTGTGCAACACAAATATCCCGATTTTTCTCAATGAAACTGATAAAATTCAGAGAATCTATCAACTTCAGTATGTCCTGAATAAAAAATTTCTCCTGTGGACTAGTAAAATTGATGGATCCTGGGAATTTTAACAATTGTATTGGATCACCAGTGGAAGGTCCACTGGAAAATTCGATAATACAATCAATTCTGCTCCAATAGTTTTCAAGATAACGTGAAAAATTGGAGATTTACAAAAAAAACGTTGTTTTTGAAATATCTTGAAAACAATTGGACCAAAAGGGATTTGTGTTACAGCATTTATCACTAGGAATTTTTCTATGCTACCAGCAAAATTGAAAAAACAAAATCCATCAATTCCATTAACAGATAACAATTTTTCCAACAAAAAAATTCAAATTTGGGAAAATTAAAAATTCTAAAATTTTCGAAAAATCCCAGAAAATGTCGAACTGGGAAGAAAAAATTCTGATTTTTTAAAATCAATTTAAACAACAATCCAATTTTTATTTAAAAAAAAAGGGAAAATTCTTTTGATCTCTTCAATGAAAAAAAAAACCGTTTATCTTCAATGAAAAAAAGGATTTGCAATCCGTTTAAATTGCAATTAAAATCCTAGGCTTCAACTAATACAATTTGAGCTACAATTAAACGAATTGCACTAAAATTAATTATTTATTTACCGAAAATATAAAATAGAAAGATTAATCAACATAGCCCATGGCAAAGTGCTCTCGCAGGCGTAAAAAAAAGGATTTCCGAATGGCTAAGTTAAAAAAGGCTGACTTTTTTTTTTACTTCTTTATTTACGTTCATTTGCCTTCTTTTTTCCTCTACTGGCCAGAGACCAGGAGCTTTTATCGAGTATACCTTTATCGCTTTTATACGACACACTATAGTATTTGCAGTAGTAGGTCAATAGACAGATTAAAAAGAGTGAGCTACAAGCAATGAATAAAAAATAAAATAAAAAACAAAAAAACAGAATAACACAGGATACATCGTTGATTGATTAATAGATCAAATGAAATGACATTTCTTTTTTCTTTTTCAAAGAGAAATAAGCTTTCTGCATATTCGAACATCATCGAGCTTTTGTGGAATTTTATTCCTTTAATTATTGAGTTTTCAATTAAATTTAGTTCTTTTTCTCCCATCCCTCAAACTCCATGGAATACTGAGGAAAATTAATTCACTTCATAATTCTAATGAATTTTACATTTCATGGGAATTGAATTAATGAAGTCTTTTAATATTGTAAATAGTTTCATTTTCATTGATTCAGTGTAATTAAAATTTCTAGAGAATTATTTTGTAGAATTTTTTTTTCTTTTATTATTTTGAAATATAAGGGAAATGGGAATTTTTTGTAGTGACCTTTTTGTGCAGCTCCTAAGAAAATTTTTTTTTCTTCGAAAATTCCTCGATTTTCATCAATTTTCGAGATATTTTGAGAAAAGTCTGATAATTCAAAAAACGAGAAAAACAAATTTTACGTTGATTTTTTTTTTTTTATAAAAAATAGGAACATGAATTTATTCCATCATTTTAATTGATTACGCCATTTAACGCAAATTTAATGACTAAAGTCGTATTTTCATCAATTTGTTTTTTAATTGATTCAAATTGTAATTGGAGTTTCCACTGAATTATTTAGTGAAATTTTCTCTCTTTTATCTTCCATTTTCGAGATAATTCAAAAAACAAAGATAACAAATTCAATTTCGAGACGATTTTCATGATATGAATAATGGGGATAATGAATGTATTCCACAAATTCAATTGATTACGCCGTTCAACGTAAATTTAATGATCAAGGTCATATTATCAATTTTAATTGATTCCAAATATAATTGGAATTTCAAGAGAATTATTTGATGAAATTTTCTCATTCACTTTCAGTTTTTTTGTGAAAATATCTCAAAGTCTAAGGGACATAGAGAAATTTAGGAGACTTTTTTTGTAGCTTTTGAAATTCTCTATAAAAAAAAGGTTTCTTTGAAAATTTCTCAATCTTTCTTAATTTTTGAGATAATTTGGAAAACGAAAAGAACAAATTTTACTTCGACATCAGCTTTTCGAACTAAATAATAGGGAAAATGAATCTCATAATTTGGATGCATTCCATAATTTTAATTGATTTCGTTGGTTAACGTAAATTTAATGATCAAAGTCATATTATTATGATTATTTTTTGATTGAATCAAATTATAATTGGAATTTCCAGTGGATTATTCGATGAAATTTTCTCATTTACTTTCCGTTTTTCGAGAATATCTCAAAATTTAAGAGAGATAGATAGACTGTTCATTTAGTCTTGGACTTAAGAGTCCATTAGACCTTTAAATACAAATTTGGCGATTCAACGAACTCTCTACATTTTTCAAATTGTTTAATGAGATTTATAAAATGAAAAGGTGAAGAAAAATTGAAAAAAATAACTATTAATTTTCGCTTTATATAGAAGAAAATGAATGAAAAAATAAAAAGATGACAATTAATTTTTGACATTGAGTAGAGGTCTTGAGGACTAGTATAATTCAGTTTGACTTTGGTTCATATATTAACAGAATTTGAAGCTTCATTAATTATCTCATTCATCATTGCAGTTCTAGATTCACTCATTTCATTTTAGAGAAGGAATTTTTTTTTGAAGAGACCTTTTCGGTAATTTTTGAAATTTTCGCAAAAAAGATTTCCTCCAAAAAAAATCAGAAAAAACGCTAATTCAAAAAATCGAGGGAATAAATGTTTTGTTATATAAAAAAATGAGAATAAATTTACTCCATAATTTTGATGAATTATGCGATTGAACATAGATTCAATAAACAAAGTCATTTGCCATCGTAAAATAATAAGTTTATTATAAATATTCTCTTTGATCGATCAAATATAATCGAAATTGTCGCTGAATTATTCGATAAAAGTTTCTCATTTCCTATAATTCATTTTTCTCTATTCGTCGATGAAGAAAAAAAATTCATTACGACTGCACAGATGAAAGTAGTGGGATTCTCTCGTTTTAAATTTAATAAAAACGGAATAAAACATTGCGCATTGAGTGGTAATTTGAAAAGTTCCACTGCATCGTTTTTACTGAGGAAAAAATCATACATAAAAAAACTTCACAGAGGTATGTCTGGTATTTTACTCGAAAACTTCCAATTTATCGATATTTCTGTAGTTTCTGCTGTGCATCACAATGAGAGTTATCGATATTCAATTGATAATTCAGTACAGCTATACAATGACACAGTTTTTCTTGATTTTCTCATTATTTTTTTGTGGAATATCTCAAAATCTGCACTGAGAAAAATTCTTGTAGCAAGAAAATTGGCTTCTAACAAAATTTTTCTTCACAATTTTTACATCTATATATATTAAAATTTTCTGAAGTGAAGTAAATTTTCTTCAACTAAGTAAATTTTCTTACAACAAATTTTTTTCTCCTCAATTTGGAGGAGATAGTGAAATTTTGATGAAGGCTTCTTTTGTAGCTCTGATTCTCCTCTGCAAAAAAACGTCTCCTCAAAAAATTCACCATCTTTCTCAGATCAAAGGATATTCTCAGAAAATTGTTCTCTACGCGAAAAGATTTTTTCCAATTTTTTTTTCTCACTGAATATGTCGAAATTGAAAAAGAAGAATTTTTGTAAAAAACTTTTTTTTTTTTCTTAAATGGAGTTAGGACTACAAGGAACATTTCTCCAGCATTTTTTGTAGTCCCAGTACCGTCAATGACCCAATTAATGCCACCAAGAGACCTATTCTGCCACATATCTTTCATAGAAAAATTATATATTATCATCAATTCAAATTTGATTTTTCCTTGAACGAATTTAGGGTCTGGACTATCATTTCCATTAATTATTTTCCTGAATTGATGATAAAAATTATTGAATTTATATTTTTGAAAATATTTTGCTCATGGCCCGATTCATGCCACCCTGGCCCGATTTCTGCCATAGAGTGTCCCAATAACTGCCATCAATTAATTTCCATCCCTGGTCGTTATTTTTAAATTATTCGTCGATTTATATGAAAGTTCAATGATTTTGCTAACAATCAATGCAATTTTCGATTCATTAAATACTTAAATTTTCTCAATATCACACATTGAACTGATGAGGCATTCTAACCCCACATGAAGAGCTTCAGGGCTTTATCTTGCTGAGCACGCTGGTCGCATTTAACGGATTAATTTTAGGAATATATCTAGTAGAAAAATATCGGATATTTTGATTGTCCGGTGTCTGCAGAAATTTTTTCTAGCCACTGTTACCAATTACTTAGAGTTGAGAATTCGAATAAGTTTAATAATCACGAAAATGTATGAAAAGTGGCATTAATCGGGCCGATGGCATTAATTGGGCCATTGACGGTATTCTTGGAGATAATTAAAAAAAAAAAGGAAAAATTCTTCTCTTAAAAAATCAATTTTTTTTTTATAGATAAAATATGCCGAAATCCAGACGCGATGCAGAAATTTTTATAGAAACCTTTTTTGTATGGTAGAATTGAAATATTTTCTGATTACGATTCTGGGAGTCGAATACATGAAATTTTCAGCTCTTGTTCTGTTTTTACTCTCGATGAGACAGAAAAATGTTCGTATTAACTTCTTATAAGGAGATCCAGATCTACAAAGATGGTCCTTACCAAAATTTGTCTTCCCCCTCCGAATCACAAGGTATCCAATGAAGAATTATCTCAAGGTCAAACGATTAAAACCTCACTCAATCCTCAGTCTTTATCGAACACCCGAGTATCTGTAGGGGTTAAAGAAAGTTTCATAATAACATTTTTTTGTAGCCCAAACTTTTCCCAATAAAAAAATGTCACAGCATCCTCTTCCACCCTCCGATCACGGGATATACGATAAAATCTAATGATCAAAGTCATCCCTCATTTTGTTTCATAACTTCTCTTCGAAATTTACCGTAAATAATTCGTATTAAACTAATAATAAATAATCAAATTTCGTTCGGACAAAGCTGGTCAGCCTTTATCAGACGTGTATCTTTGATGGTTCAGAGCCGTTTGAGATAATTTAGAACATTCTCGAAAATTCCGGAACCAGAACAGCGAAGGTTCTGAAGCTCTTGAATATTCTAAAGCATTGTCGAACTTCCAGGAACACTCGAGAACGTTATCAAACATCTTAGAACATTTCAGAACATTTTTGAAAATTCCGGAACTTGAAGTTTCTGCGATGGTTCGGAATCTTTTGGGCAATTCTAGAACATTATAGAACACTATGGAACATTTCAGAATATTCTGGAATATTTTACATCATTCTTAACAAATTCCAGAACTGGGAGTCCCCGTGAAAGTTCAGAACACTCTGGGACATTCTTGAACATCCTGGAACATTCTAAAACGTTCTCGAAAATTCTGGAACATTTTAGAACATTCTGGAATATTCTATAACGTTCTTGAAAATTACGGAACCGAAAGTTCCTGCGAACTTTCTGCAATATTCTAGAACGTTCTCGAACATCTTGGAACATTTGAGAACATCCTGGAATATTTTAAAACATTCTAGAACAGTCTTGAAAATTTTGGAACCAGAAGTCCATGCCAAGGTCCAGAACCTTCTGGAACATTCTAGAACATTTTCGAACATCCTGGAACATTTCAAAGAATTTTGCACTATTTCAAAACATTCTCCGACATCCTTGAACATTCGCCAAAATTTTTTAAAATTTTCCAAAATTCTCGAACATTCTGCAACATTCTACAATATTCTCACCATTTTCAGCCACTTCAGCACTCAATTCCCAGCTGTTTCATTGACTTCCACATAAAGAATCCACTGGTGTAATGTCCTCTTCCTACGCCCATATCTCCGTGGCCCAACCCCTGCAGTGTCAAGCTGAAACCTTCTTCATGGACAGGAGATGGAGGTCTACCATACCATACAACCCCCATGGGGCTTCAAGGGTAGTTTCCGGAGTATTATAGCGACACACATGAACAAACCACGTTTACATTTATTTATTATACATATTGATTTTGGACAATCTCCTCCAGACTTAATTCATCATTAACGACTCATCAAGTATCCCGTTGAATTTTCATGTCACTCCGATACTCAGTGATTCATCCCCTTGATGTTCTCGTTACAATTCTTTCTTTGTTTATACTCTGGCAATTTTTCCTTTTTCACCCTCAGAATTCTCATTTGTCATGTTTACGAGGCCTCCACTCATTTCCATCACTTCTTTTTTTCACTCTCTCTCTCTCTTCCTTTTTACCCTCTTTTTCTACTTCATAAGCAAACAATACGATGTCAATCTCAATTAATATCGTCCATGAATCATCTGTCGGATTATTGAATCGTTTCGTGTAATAACTGTCCATTTACGTTCTCATTAAATCCATAAAGGGAAAGGGGCAGAAAAACAAGGAGCGAAAAAAAAAAGGAGCAAGAGGTGGATGGTGCTAGTAATAAAGATTTATTGTTTCACATGACTATTTTTCATCAAGTCTTCTGTCATTAAAAACGATCATTAAGTGAATATGGAGCAGTGAAAAATGAAACTTTAATAATTCGAATATCAAAGCCTTGTTAATGGAATCAAAAGAGAGGAAAAAAAAATCTCCATTGATTTATGAAACGATACGGGAGAGATTCACGGTCCAACTAGATGGGATATACACATGTGCTTTCATAACTAACTATTGAACTTCACAGAAATTCAGTTCCAATAGCCTTTCATAGAAAAAATGTTCTGGCCTTTTCACATGTAAATGGCTCTCTACATAATGAATGTTTAAATAACAGAAAATAAAAAGTAAAATGAGACCAAAGTGCTTCTAAATGAGAGTGGAATTTTCAAGGTGATATTATCGTGTAATTCAACGACATTTTCACAGCTATTATGGGTGAAATAAATTCAGTGGTGTTGAAATTTTAAGCCAGTCGTGAAATTAAAGGAATTCGTTGTTCTTCGAGAAGTGTTTTTGTGGAAGAATTTGGAAATGGAGATAGAGGAATTTTCGTGGAAATCTTCATTGTAAAGGAGAATTAGAGCTACAAAAAAAGGTGTTAATGCAAATTTTCGAATCTCCATTATTATTGGAGATAATTCAAAGAATTGAGGAAAAATTGTTTTTTTTTGAAAATGTTGAATTTTAATTGTTTTTATAGTTTAAATTTTTCGAATTTCGTAAGAAATGTGGAAATTTTTATGAATACTTTTTTTTTAGAAGAAAATTAGAGTTACAAAAGAGGATTACATGAAAAATTTTCTATTTCCTTCATTATTGGAAGTGATTAAAAGAAAAAGAAAAGAAATTATTTTCCAAAAAATATTAAATTTCATTTTTTTTTACGAATGAAAGATCTCAAAATTTTTAAGAAATGCAAAATTTTTTATGTGCACCTTTTCTGTAGCGTAGAATCAAAGCTGAAAAAAGAGTATTCACAAAAATTCCTCTATCTCCATCAGATCCAGAATAATTCATCCGGAATAATCTTTAAAAAGAATAAAAAAAATTGTTCTTAAAAATGTTGAATTAAAATTTTTTTTCACAATTTTAATATCTCGAAATTTAAAAGTGACACAGGCATTCGCATGGATACCTTTTTTGTAGAAGAGAATTAGAGCTACTAAAAGAGGTTTCAATGAAAATTTTTGTATCTCTATTATGATTGAAGATCATCCAAACGATTAAAAAAAAACAATTTTCTTAAAAATGTTGAATTTAATTTTTTTTTACAATTTAAATGTTTCGGAATGTAAAAGGAATACAGAAATCCCTGTGGATCCATTCTTTGCAGAGGAGAATTAAAGCTCCAAAGGAGGTCTATGAGAATTCCCCCATCTCCATTATTATTGCAGATAATTTAAAGAAATTAAAAAAATTATTTTTTCAAAAAAGTGGAATTTCAATTTTTTTAAACAGATGGAATATATCATAATTTGAAAGAGATGCAGAGATTTTCCTAAGCACTTTTTTTTGGAGAGGAGAATTGAAGCTAAAAAAATAAATATCGACAAAATATCCTCTATCTCCATCAGATTCTGACATAATTCACAAAAACTAATCACGAAGTCACATTGACATCTCCTCCTACTTTATCGTCATGTTTACGTGGAATTTTCCAGAACCTATGGGAGATATCAAAAGTTTTATAATGATATTTTTCTGTTGTGAAAAGTTAGAGCTACAAAAGAGGTCATTACAGAAATTCCTCTGTCTCCCTTAAATTCGTGCAATAATTCAGTGAAGAAGACATATTGACTTATCTCTGCCATTATTATTATCAAAATATCTCTGAAAACAAGTGAAATAGCGTAATTTACATCGAAACCTTTTTCATAGGATTTATTCTTCTCTATAGAAAAAATTCCCTTTAAAAATTGCGCTATCTCGCTTGAGTTCCAAAAATGAAAGTCAGAAATCAAAAATCGACTAATCCTGTTTCCGTCCTTCACTCCTAAATTAAAAAGAACTGTGGAGAAGAAAAAACATTTTTTCTAGAATTTACCAACATTTTTTAATATTTTTTTCATTATTAAAAAGTATTAACCTGTTAGGGTTATTTGCATAGCTTTGTAGTTATATATAGTATAGATTCATAAAGCATCATATTCTAATATTACACGTTTTAACAAATTTATGAATTACATTTACCGATATTAATTTTATTATTATTATTATTTATTTTCCAAGTATAGCCTTCCGGTTCTTTACATATTCTCAATATTTAATTACAAAAGTAATTAAAATATCCAATAATTCAAAAAAAGAGGAAAATGAGCATTTATCAAAAATTGCCAAGGAATATTTTTTTTTTATAGAATTTCAAGATAAAAAAAAAAGATTTCTTGATAAATTCCTTCAAGTCTCATTGTTCACGAAATATTCCGAAAATAACTCAATAATTTTTTAACGTAAAATGAAAAACCAATTGCACCTGCTGTACATATGTTGAGGTCGAAGCATTGACTGTTTCATGAGATGAATAAATGACGCTGAAAGCTCAATCAATACCACCATTATTCAATTTAAAAAAAAAAATCATATTGCGTTCATATCCAAAAGACATTAAATTAAAAACAATTTCAACAGCTGGAGGCGTGTGTCCGACTGCTGTGTTGCGTGGAGCGACTCTGCGGACGTGGTACAACCATTGAGGATGGTGAACCACAGCAGCCAATACGTAGAAGAGGTGCACAAGATCTTGACGGGCCAAATGGTAGCGAGGATGGTATATTACCTGTTCCAGTTAGTCCAAGTCCCGCATCAACATCATCCCAGGAAGATTCATGCAAGCCACCACCTAGAAACTGTTACAGGCTCATTGTACTTGGTAGTGCACGAGTTGGTAAAACTGCCATTGTAGCACGGTAAGTTTTTTTTTTCATTAACTTTTCATTATTCGTGCCATGAGCGTGATGCCACCCTTTTGACGAAAATCGCAATTTTTTTTTTAGTATAATTATTTGATAAAGCCTAAGTGCATTATTGGGTATTACATGTCATCAA
This sequence comes from Aleiodes leptofemur, assembly GCA_963942555.1. Lineage (NCBI taxonomy): Eukaryota > Metazoa > Arthropoda > Insecta > Hymenoptera > Braconidae > Aleiodes > Aleiodes leptofemur. Next base: position 6,449,225 of record OZ012615.1, on the reverse strand, counting down.
TAAACGAACAATAGTATTTGAAGGTTGCAGTTTTACAAAAAAGTCGTATGTACGACATGTATTGCTAAGACAGTTATGGTATAGTCCGATTACCGAAACGTTTACTTTTTTTTACGTAAGGTTAGATACGGCTTGGGTCTCTCGGAAAAGTAATCCTTTTGAAAATCGGACTATATTTATTATTTTTTTTTCCAAATCATTAACTGAGTATTGTTAGAATGTTTTTGCTGTTATTCTTTGCGCGATTCGAAATGAAAAGTCTCTTTAAAAACCATTCCTTCAGTACAAAAATTGCAATATAAATAACTATATGGGCAATTGTGGTTTCACACTTCACCGATTCTCTCTTTGACATGTTGATTATCGTTAGATATACGTATAATCGATAAGTATTCATTTAATGTATAAAAATATATTTATATTGAACAAGATCGTGGAAAAGCGGTATAGTGCTCATTATGCGAGTTAAATTGTCGACTCAATTATTTCCCTAACGTTGCCAAGTCGTCTTCACTCGAAACCTTTCAGCCAGAAAAAAATTCTAATCCTTGCCATTTCAATAAAGAAGCAAACCTCAACATTTGTTAATAAAAATATATGCAAACATGAATAAGGATCAGTTATTATCATGATTAGAAATATATTTCGTTGCTATCTTGCGATGTGGCAACATTGAACTTCATTCAACACGGACGATAAACGAAGTCAGGAAACTGCACACTGAGAAAAAAAAGTGGTAAAAACTATCAAATATTGATTCCATTCGAATTCAAATTCAAGCGACTTTTATTAACGTACGAAATCGAATGCGGCTCCAGCGCACATAAAATGATGTCATAAGGTTTTTCAAATTTATTTTGTCCAGTTTTTTTGATGATTATTCTTCGAATCAAATTAAAAACTAGTACCAATGATTGATAATTACTTGAAAAATTGTTTTATCCTTCATTTCTATTTTGTTTTCTGAATCGAGCGCGCAATTTTGGCCAACCAATGGGGAATAGACGTGATAGTTTTAGCATTAAATTCGAAGTGTATGAACTTTTCAGAATAGGATAATACAACGGAGTAAGAGGATATTTACAGTTATATGGATGAGACTATTTACATAACTACAGCCTGTTGACTTTTACTTATATTCAGATGATTATTGTGAAATTTTGTGGATCTTGTAAATGTGGTTGTGAGCGAAAAATCGGAGATAGGGAAAAGTTCTGAAGAGAAAAAATCCTATGACGATTGATGCCATTGGTCCTTAGCAAATATTTGTTTGAAATAATTGAAAAAGTTGTTGACTTTACTGAATTTTATCAATTCAAACAGATTAACTAGTTGAATCGACTGAATTCAGTAAATCCAACAGTTTTCTTTAATTATTTCAAATGAATATTTGCTAAGGACCAATGGCATCAATATTTCGTTGTCCTAGATTGAAAAGGACGTAAATGATACACGTTTCCTATTTTGTTACGTCCTTTCCACTTTTGGGCGACGATTTGATAGTTTTCACTACTTTTTCTTCTCTCAGTCAGGAACATTCTGTCATTTTGCATCAACATTGTTAACTCCTGAATGGCGGTATCCGGTTTTAACACATTATGCATTATGTTAAGTTATCACGTGACAATTTGGTGGATGAAAAACGAGACAGATGCTGCATTATTGTTGGACAGGGTCACATCTCTCTGCACAAGCTGCACATCACTTCGTAACTAGAACATCCATGAAAATTTCTGTATCTCCAATGTTTTTGGAGATAAGTCAACAGAATTAGAAAGGGAATGTTCTCTTGAAAATGCGGAATATCTTAGAGTCTGAGACAGATATCAAAATTTTTATGAGGACCTCTTTCGAGAGAAAAATTAGAGCTACGGAAAATATATTCACAAAAATTCTTGTGTCTTCATGATTTCCAGAGATAATTCAAAAAACAAAAGAAAGTTTAATTGGAATACAGAAATTTTTACAGATTTTTTTTCGTAGAAGGAGATTAGAGCTACGAAAAGTCGCTACGTAATGTGCGAGTTGATAAAACTCTCGCACATTCTGTTCATTCTATTATCATCGCAAAAACAATTCTGTCATTCTGCGTTAACATTGTTGTTGTCATCGAAACCTAACACTCGTGGATGACTGTATCCGGTTTCAACACATTATGCATTATATTCAGTGTATCATGTGACAATTTGGTGGATGAAAAATGAGACAGATGCTGCATTATTGTTGGATAGGGTCACATCTCTCGGCACGACAAGCTGCACATCGTTTCCTAATTAGGGTATCCATGAAAATTTGTGTATCTCAAATTTTATTAGAGATGATTTACCAAAGTTTATGAAGAAATGTTTTCTTGAAAAATTTGAGGCAGCAACAAAAATTTGTAAAATAACACGACAAACAGATAGACAGTTTATTTTATTGCGAGTTATGTAAATAATTGAATGGTTTTTAGACTTGTCTCTTTAATTTCCGATTCTAACACTTATATCGATTGATGCACCTCCGATTACATACCGGTTGTTCAAGATTTATAATCATGGCGCTCCGAATATACTGTCTATTGCTTAGAGGTTTGGGGTATATTCCAGTTTTTCCCCGATTTTAATCAATTTTTTCTTCATTATTCAAGTTCAATTGATTTTCACCTTTTTACTTGATATTCCCCTATGCGTCGCTCCTTTCTGCAGTTCTTCTACGTGATTTGCCTTTTTTATGAGCTCCGATAAACCCCAATTTTTCCTTAACCCTAGACTGGTCACCCTATGAGCGTGCCTCAGCGTTCCGCTTTCTCATTTTTTCCCGATCAATCGGTTGCGTAGAAAATTCTGAAAAAAATCACTCTTATCGTTGAAGTGTTCGAGAAACTATTATATTTTTTTAATTACGTATTTTGTGAATTTGGAAGAGAAATAAAATAAATTTCAGGAGCTGGTGAAATTTTCCTAATGCTAAATGAAATTATCCAGTGAGCGACGTTGCCGAAAATACGCTAAATGCGCTCCGACATTGTACAGAAGATTCGGCACTGTCACAGTCAAAATAACACGGTAGCAAATCCCTCATCACCCGACCAGAATCGCTAGGTCGGTCATGTTGACAAGTCCAGGGTTAATTGTCTATCTATTGGTCGTGTTACCCTATTAAAACTTTTTCAAAGATAAAAATCAGAGCTAAAAAAAAATTTTGTATCTCCATTATTTTTTGGTAGACGGAGTCTTACTCTACGGAAAAAATCTCCTGGAAAAAATTTCCCGGTAAAAATTTCCTCTTTGAAAATCTCCTTCAAAAAAATTCCCTGGGAAAAATCCCCCCTTTTTTTTAAAAGATCTCCTCATATTAATTGAAAATATTGCTAATGTTCTATCTCGGTAGTTTTGAAATTGATGGAAGATTATTATTTTTTTTTTAATACACCTAGAACCTTATTTTCCGAGATAATTCAATAAAACGAAAAGAAAAGTATTTTTGAAAATTCTGAATTTAATTTATTGGAATACAGAAATTTTCTAAAAGATCTTCATTCATAGAGGGGAATTAGCTACAAAAGGTCCCTCTACATAATGCACGAGCTGGTAAAACTGTTCTTGTTCATTCTATTATCATCACAAAACAATTCTGTCATTCTGCATTAACATTGTTGTTGTCATCGGAACCCAACACTCGTGGATGACAGTATCCTGTTTAAACACATTTTGCATTACATTCATTCTATCACGTGACAATATTCGGCGTATGAAAAATAGAGAAAGGCCAATGCTGTATTATTATTGGATAGGGTCATATCTCCTTGCACAGTGGCTGCACATCGCTTAAAGCTTTCCGTCAGCTCTCAGGAGGGAAAAAAAAAAGGAAATAAACTCTTGTGTCTCTCCATTTTTTTTTTCCCTCCTTTTACATCTGATATTAAGCCACTTGTATTCCGTGTACTTGAAAGAGGGAAAATCAGAATGGAGCAAAGACGGAGTGGTGGAAAAGAAGCAGAGAGCTCTTCCGGCTCCGACGAAAAGACGTGTTTTTTTTTCACTCCCTCTGGTTAAGGGCTGCAGATGTATATAGGAAACAAAAGGGATAAAAGCGAGGAGAACCGTGCTGAGAGTAACATGTCAAGGGAATGGGGGAGAAGGGGGGCGGGGGATATTTTCCAAGGCACAATCGAGCTGTTCCACATTCAGTTGTATAGTTATGTAACAACTGAATATACTGGCTTTACTAAAATCGTATAATCTCTAACCCTTGAGGGTATTATCTGTTGTTGATAGAGTAACCGTGGGTGTCATGAAATCATTAATGTCAGTTTCAGTTGCTCTGCTGTATTTTAGGAGAGAATGTTAGCCTTTTGGTGATAAATAGCGTTAGGATTTTCTTTCAGGATAAGGATTATTGAAAAGGACGATGAGGGAGACTTTGACGATTTTTTAGATCTGAAAGGATGATGTTTTTTTTTTTGGTGGTATGATTATTTGGGATTTTGGAGATGAGACCTTTGGGTGAAAAAGAAATCGACTCTGCCTCGACCATCAACCATCTTTTATATTCATTTGATTTTCATGGGGAAATAAATTTGTTAATATTCGAATATTGTTCTTTTGATATTTCTTGATTTAATTTTTTGTTTCGTGAATATCTTGGAAACGAGTGGGTTTCCACACTACAAAGAACGAAATTAAATTAGTCCTTTCAAGATGCATAATAGCAAGAAACCCATTTTAGGTTTCTCTAGAAACTCGACTCTGATTTCTACAGAAACACGATTCAGGTCTTTTTTTAATTTTACTTATTTAAAGTCACCATCTTTACGCTAAGATTATGCCAATCGGTGACGGAGGATCATGCTGTGTCTGTGGACGAAGCACTTGTAAATAATTTTACAGAGGTGCTGGTATCATTTGGCAGAGACTAGGATTTGAATTCGGGGCTTTGAGTTATAAGTCCGATACTCTACCGAACGAGTCAGCGTTCATCTCTTGATTCAGGTCGCTCATGGGATAAATTTCTTATGAAGTAATTATTTGAGGCTCAACAAAATACTTAAATTAAATTTCACAGAGTTTGATTTTATCGATCGTGTATTTATTACATTATATTTTCGGTCATATATAGGCGTTCGTTCATGAGAATTTTCATCTGAACTCAAATGAAGAGAAGGCCCAAAGTGCTTAAGTATTTAAACTTTTTACCTATTCAGGTTATAGTAGTTGAAATCTTATATTATCGCGTAAAAATGGAAATTAAATTATTAGATAACTCAATTGAATTAATTAAAATGCACAAGTTTCTGAAAAAAATTGGAGGTGTTCGGATTCGATTTCGGGTGAGTATCGAAGCTTACAACTTTCTACTTTCCGGGCAGCTGCTTTACCATTAAGCTACCGAGAAACCTCACACCCTCAAATTTCGGAAACTTGTGCATATCACAATTTCGGAAACTTGTGAATTTCACAGAGAAATGTGAATCGGATTTCTTTCAATATTTACTGTGGTGGCCCCGGTTTCTAACATTTTAGAGCTAGTTTCTGACAGCACAAATTGAAGGAACAAGTATTTGTTTATTGAATATAATTTAGTTATATTAACACATGAAACAAAAATGAACTATTTCAAATTAGTTATCGTGCCCAGAGGTATAATGTTAGAGTTGTTATTTCAAATCACTGCATTGAATCGAGACATGCAACACCAGTTGTTATATTTCAGTTCTGTTAGCCATTTCTGTATTATAATCCACACTTTATGAAGGATTGTTCGATTGAGATAAAGCAGAATCTATTGATTCATATTAATTTCTCATTAATTCCGGATTTTTCTGAAGAATTTCTTAGCAGAAATAAAATTATAAAGAACTTTGAAAGATTCTAGAAAGGGGAAAGTTGGAAAAATTGTAAATTGTCTCTTTTTATGTATCATAACTAATTCTGTATTGCAACAATGAGAATCAAATTTGACATAACGAGAACCAACAGTTCATATTTATATCAGCTACTGATAGTTATACTTGAAGCTAATAAAATTCATTTTCAGAATAAAAAATCCTATTTCCGACCACAATATTCACTAACAATATGATTATAGTCAAGGCTTTTTTTATTATATTTTTTAGCTCCAGACTCCAAGAAATTCTCTCAGTGTATTTGTTGCGCTAAACGAGCTTGGCAATTGAATATTAAACAATATATTGTATTAATTGTTCATAGGGATATTGAAAAAGTCAATAAAAAACATTGAATTTTTGTCAAATTGTGGCGTTTCGCTGAACAATGCCAGCTTCTTCAAGCTCTGAAACGGAACGTGACGTTATATATGACGTTCTTTATGAAATTGTATATTGTAACAAATATTTAATTTTATATGTTTTTCTATTTATTCATTTCATTCAATTGTATGGCTTCTCGGCTTTTTGAAAAGTTTTCTTCCCCCCAGTATCCCCATACAAGTTAAGTTTTTGGTTTTATTTTACTTTACTTAATACTTAACTTAATACTACTTAATACTAAAGTACTTTTTATTTAATTTTATATTTGATTTTTATTTTTATAAAGACGAAAAAATGTAGTCACAAATAAAGAGATTTCACGTTTGGTTTCAGAGCCTGAAGAAGCTGGCATTGTTCAGCGGAACGTCACGATTTGACAATAATTTAATGTTAATGATTTTTCCAATATCCCTATGACCAATTAGAGTATTAAATACATCGTATTGATAAATATTGATTAAAAAAATCTATTATTTTAGTCCAAATGATAATTTATTAGATCTCGGATCCAAGTGAATTTGGCCCTTGGAAAAAAGAATATTGTAGATTTAAATATAACTTAGAAATTTGCAACAATGATCAATTATGGGAGCACTGTCAGAAATCAGGGACACCACAGTAATTTGGGATTCTTTTTTCTTATCGTGTAGAGAAAACGTTTGGGAGACCATTTTCGAGGAAACTTTAACGAACAACAAAAAAAAGGTCCTCAGTTAAATTTTTTTGAAACCCCTATTTTCCAAGATATTCAAAGAATCATTCAGTCGTGAAAGAGGGAACAAAATGAATCTATTCTCCTTCCATCTTTTTCTCAAATATCTCGGAAACTAAGCGAGATAGCAGAAAATCCCTCAAAACCTTTTTAGTTTTCGAAATATTCCACTGAAAATGATAAATCCATAAATCAATTTTTTTTTGTCAATTTTTGCGAATATCTCGGAAATTAAACGAGATAGGGCGATTTTGCTTGAAATTTTTTTTCTAATTTGAAATTGTCCACAAAAAAGAGCTTTAGCAAAATCGCCCTATCTCGCTTAGTTTCAAAAATAATCCATCAACAAAAATGACAAGCACAAGATTTCTCTTTCTCCATTTTTTTCGCCTCTGAATTAGCCCTCAAACTCTGCAATTCCCCTTCAAAATTTAAAAATCCCGCCAAAAGAGCGGTAAAACTTTGAAACAAGATTTACATAATACTCCAATTCAAACGCTAAAATCCTCTTATTCTCCCCCCCAGATTCTTATCGAACAAATTTGAAGAAAGTTATACACCAACAATCGAGGATTTTCACAGAAAACTGTACAGAATACGTGGTGAGGTACATCAATTGGATCTTTTGGATACAAGTGGCAATCATCCTTTTCCCGCCATGCGACGACTCTCATTCCTGACTGGTAAGTAACAATGAGAAAAATACCAATAATGATACTGAAAAGAGAGTGAAAAAAAGAACAATGATTAAAAAGCAGGAGAGAAAAAAATATAGTTTATCGATTTTTATTGATATAAAAGAAAAAGATTGAAATAGAAATATCGTTGGAAGCCCTGAGGGAGCTGAACTTTTATATTACACACAGTCCTTTGCTCTCGAAGTTCGACCTTTATGTAACGCAGTAGTGTTCACGTATTCAGCCACTAGGTCGTTCTTTTCAAGATTAAAAAAAAGGGGGAGAAAGAAATGAAATGAAAGAGGATAAAACTAAATAATATGAAATTGGAAAAAAAAATTTCAAAAAATAATCAATGATATTTTTAATGATTTCAGGTGACTTATTTGTTGTGGTATTCAGTATGGAGAGTCGTGAGTCATTTGAGGAAGCAATAAGATTACGTGAGGCAATATTGGAGACTAAAATAAGTGCTACACAAAGTGGTAAAAGTAGAAGTAGGAGCCATCATAGCCTTAAGGTACCAATGGTCATTGTTGGTAATAAATGCGACCGTGATATTAAGTACGTTCAATTATTAATTTCTATGAATTTATATTAATAGGGAGAGGTGGGTTGAAAGGGATACAAGGGGTGAAACGGAGAAATTCAATTTTTGATGTTTTATGTTATGAAAATCACTCAAAATCAAGCGAAAATTGAAGATCGCTTTTTTTTCTGATGATTTCATTGGAAAGCTGTGAAAATTTAGGGTGGAAATCATGTGCCACAATTGACTCTTGAATTTTGAAAAAATTCAACTTTTTGGTCGAGATTTGAAAAATTCAGAATATTAACAAACACCATCAAATTTTGGAAAAAATAGGAAATGCTCCAGTGAGGTTTGAACTCACAGCCTTTAAATTACTGGTCTTCTTTTCGTTTTTGAACAATTTCACTTTCTCAGGGATATGTCCGGTTTGATTGGTCGTAGCGATTTGAGGCCAGTCTCGAAGAAAAAATGGGCTCACTTCCCATCAATTTATATAGCTGTAAGAAGAAAATTATCGATTTTTTAAAGTTATAGAGTTCAAACTAATTTTGAGAAAACGGGTCAGAAGTAATTGAAAAATCGATTCAAAAAACCTTAAAACTGCATAAAACGATGGTAAATGAGCTCGCTTTTCATTTAATATCAACCCTATGTCACTATTACCAATAGAACCGGAGATATGCCCGAAAAAGTGGATTTTTCGATGTTGAAAAAAAAACTCCAAGTTTTAGAAAATAAAAAAGTACAAAATTTAATACATGTTTTTCATCTAAAATTTCTTCAGCTTCCCAATGGAATCATTCGCAAATTTCCATCTCGAGCCATTCAATTAGAATGTCCATTTCACCCCACCTCCCCTATTTTAGTAGCAAAGAGATAAAACAGGATAAATCGAATTATCTTTGTCATTATTCTGAGTAGAACATCTCGGAAACTAATGGAGATACGTCTTTTTCATTCTCATCTGTTTTTGTAGGATATTATAAGTGCTAAAAAAAATATTGTGGCAAAAAGGGCGTATTCCTATTAGTTTCCGAGACATTCTCAAAGAAGTAAATGACAAAAAAATAAACTTATTTTGCTTTATCTCTTTCGCTAACGACTTACTGATGAAACTTGTGGAGGACGAACATATTCAGTTAAGATCATGAAATGAATGGAGAATAGGGATCTTGCATTTGAATTCTTAACTGAAATGCCAGGAGAATTGGGATTTAGCAAAAGTCACGGAAATCTAATCAATATTTTGAAATTGAAAATTCGAAAATTTTAAACTTTCAAATTCAAATTTAGAAATGAAAGGTGAAATCGTTCATTTTTCATTCATTATTTTCACAAAAAGTTTTGTAAAAGATTTTTTCTCTGCAATTTTGCGAGAGCTCCTTCTACAGCCTCTTATTCAGATGGGGAATAGCCCGGAAAAAAAAGAAAAAGCATTTTTATTTCAAGTAATTTGAGATTCAACCTTCTGGTGAGATTCTTCTGGAAATTTCGGGATTTCGAGACTTTTCGATATTTTTGGTAAATTTTAAATTTTCCAAATTTTTCTTGAAATTCCTATTAAATCTACCTCCGGCAACCTTCCTTCGCCCTTCTCGAACCTTACAATCACTTTGATACTGAATAATTGGAGATTTAACCAAAAATCTGAAAATTCCGAGATAAGTCTAAAAATCACGTGCACCCCATTTCAAAACGACGAGGTTTACGAGAATTTATCATGAGACCTTTTTTGTAGATCTTACAATTTCCTTATAAAAAAGGTTTTTCCACAATTTCTCACTAAACCTATTCAATTCAAAAATGTCTGTGGAGAAAGTGTAGTCAAATTAAGAGGATTTTTTTCATCATCAATTTTTGAAGATCTCGGAAACTAAGCGAGATAGCAGAATTTTCGCAGAAATCTTGTTCGTAAAGGAGAAAGAGGATTACACAGAAAATTCCAACCAAAATTTCACTATCTCGCTTAGTTTCCAACATATTTTTCCACAATTAATAGCAAAAGAAATCAAATTCTGTTTCATTATTTTTTCGCTATAAAAATTCGTTTATCTCATTTCCGGATGAAGAAATCGTTCTTCTTTTCCTTTCTAAATGACTACATATCTCTAAGAGTGAATTTGTGAGATGTTAACGTGAGAAAATTCAGTAATAGCTCCCGGGGAATTCTGTTGGATTTCGAGGAAGTATTTCAGGATTGTGGAAATAGTATTTTACCGGTGAAATTGCGCCAAATCGGTTTATTAGATTCCGTGATTCAATGATATGATAGCCAACATATCGATCGATAATACGTGGACGATGGCACTTCATCAGCTGCAGTGAGGATAGGCGGTTTCATGTGGACCCCTGGGGCAAAGTGGGAGTAATGAGATAAAATTGTGGTTCAAATTGATGGTATTAGACATGGGAATATTGCGGGGCAGTTGAAGCTTGATTTGTTTTTATAGGAAGCTCAGAAAATATCGAATGAAAATCATATTAAGGAAGTATCTCAGCAAACTCGAGTACAGTTAACCCTTTATTTTTAGATACCTTACCAAGAATTAATATTTTTTTACATTTTTCTCAATTTCATCATAATTTCTTGCCGTGTAGTTTATGAGATATGAATGATCGAAGGATAATCATGCAGAATAGTGCCAATCCTAGAATTTAATAATTACCAGAATCAAATCTTTGGAAATAATATGGAATGCGCAAGCGAGGTTTGAACTCACATCCTTCAAATTATCAGTCTAATGCTCTACTAATTGAGCTATTGCGAGTTGCGATATTTACCTTCACCACCTCCCTTCTTGAGGCAAATTTTAAATTAATTTTAAATTAATTTTCATTTTGGGCTCTATTCTGCATAATTACAGATCAAAGTTACTGAGAATAGTGATGGCGGGAATGAAACGCCCTAAATCGGACAGAAATAATGAAATTACTAAACAAGCAGTGAGCCATGCCAATGTCCAAATCCCTATGCGTCTGTTAATTTTCTGCCAATTGCATTGGCAGTATGGTTCCGAATGAATGTATTGTAATGGATCCCAATTCAAGAAGGAATGAGTTTTTGAATATTTAGATATAATGATTGGTTCAAAAAATCGACAGCTTGAGCTACTATTTAGGCTCATTACAATGAAGTTTTTAACATCATCAGCTTAGGAGCAAAGTGGCGTAAATGCTGTGTATGAGCATAGCACTTACACCTTCTTATTTCTAAGGTGACGACATAAACTCCAATATATTAGCTATGATAGTTTTTGTGATATATCCGCTTTCTTAAAAATAGTTTTTCTTAAATATCTCATGAACTATCGGGCCGATTCCTCACAGATTCTATGCACTGTTAGAAAAAAATGGAAATTTCATAGACAATTTGATGGGAATTTTCCTAAACGTGATATTGAATTTTTTTAAATGGGAATATGGTTATGAAATCTGTGATTTTCAGAGGAAATTCAGAGGAATCTATGAATCTTGAGTAGAATTGAGATAGAAATTCTACAGCTTACTTGAATTTTCAATTTTTTTTTTGAATTTTTCCTATTGTTACTAAATTTTCAAGAAACAATTAAACTGAAATTTACAAATTTCATTGATATCCAGGCGTGAAATTATTTGAGAATCGATGATGTGTTCATTTTTTTAATGACGTAATTATCTGAAATTTCAGTAGAAATGTGACTCGTTTGAAATTTCCATGATTTTGGCCGAAAAATTCAGACGGAAATTTTTAACAGTGTGCAGTTCTTAAGAGTGATTATGACTATAAATCTGCGGAGTTTCAGCTTTCTATTTCAATTCATTCTTGAGTTATTGAAGCTACAAGAAATTATCAAAAACCACAGAGTTGACTCATTATTTGAAAACTATTGAGGAAGAGAACAGCATTTTAACTAAATAATAGAAGAGAAAAATATCCAATTCACCGTACAGTTATTGAGAAATTTTAGCCAGCAGTTAGTCGTAACGATTTGCCTCTCCCTCTATCTCATACCTGTGATAGGAGATTAGTAATGTCAACAAAATTCGAGAAATAAAAAAAATCATATTCACAAGCTGAAGATATGATTTTTGAATAGTTTAACCTTTCAAGTACGGCGCCCGTATGCCGCGGCTTGTTCCGATCGGCCAGAACGTTCATCAAAAACAGTTTCATCCATCGAAATTAATTTTTTTAGTGTCAATATCCCCCATAGTAAGTAAGGAAATTATTTTTTATTGCTGACGGATTTTTCATTGTGGCCAGGGTCCATACGATACACGAAACCCGGCCGAAGCACAAGCAGGATGGGTCAATACGATGTATGGACCCCGTACTTGAAGGGTTAATCACTTTTTCGGGTAAATTGAAGCATGTTTCCTCGAATTATCAGCAATTAATTGGAAACTAACCGATAAATCCTCATTTTTTTGTTCTATCGACTGAACTCTAGGATAATACCTTAGAAAAAATGATTTTTCATAATTTTTCTCGCATTATACACTTTTACTCTGAAATTGAAAATTTTATGGCTAGAAGAAATTTCAGCAAAATATACCCTACTTTTTGTGGGAATTCATTCCTCGTACAATTATGCAAAACATTTCAAGGCATAAAAAAAAAAGATTGTTCATCCGACTAAACATTTTATTCTCCAAGCAAACTGAATTTTTTAGCACAATTTTCGTCGAATTAGTCAAATATCTCGGAAACTAAGTGAGATAGCGAGATTTTAGTGGAAACCATTTTTGTAGCTTTAATTTTCCCTCCAAAAATTTCATTATCTACCTCACTTCCAGAGATATTCCTCAAGAAAGAATCTCCAAAAAAATCGACTTATCCCAGTTTTCACCTCCTCTCGACCCAATTTTTTGTCACCACATTTCCTCTCAACGAACAGTTAAAATACTTTCTAGCAAGCGAAATGTCCGTAGAAAAAGCACCTCACACTCTGTCTCTCTCGCAATTAATCAAATTGTTTCTCCACAAGTTTCAACAATCATTTGCAAGCCACTGCCTGAATACTGACCATTGAAATAACGATTTTTTTTTCTTCTCTCCTTTTTTTTTCTCTTTTCTCTTTCGCTAATGAATTTAAAGGGTCGTTACTGTTGAAGAGGCAGAACAGTACTGCACAAGTCAGGACGACTGTTGTGTTTTTGTTGAAGTATCAGCAAAACGTAATTATCATGTGGATGAACTTTTTTATCAGCTATTTGTTGTTGCTGGATTGCCACTTGAAATGGCACCAAATCATCACAGAAAAGTACCATTAACATTTGGCTCACCAACAATGCTGCCTCCATCCCAGGTAATTCAATATCTAGGACAATAATTCATTCATTTTATTCTTTTTCAAATATTAAAAAGTGAATTTAATAATGAATGAGTTGAAAAAATTAGAACGATGAATAAATGAAGTATGAAAAAAAAAAGGAAAAAAAAAACAAAGTACCTATTATTTTCTGTTCTTTTGTTGAAAAGCCAAGGCATAAGGCAACGTTAAGTATTAAACGCCGTCTGAGTGATGCCTGCGGCGTTGTAGCACCAAATGTTAGACGTCCAAGTATAAGAACGGACTTGATGATTATGAGGACCAAGACGTGTTCCCTTGCTGCTGGAAATGAAAATATTACGCCTGGCTCAAGAATTACCCTTAGGTCATCAGAGCCTGCCAAGAAATGCGCTATTCAGTGATATAATATTTAATTAAATTTAATTCATTTTTCATAAATTGAGGATTAATTGTAACTGGAATGAAATCATTACTATTTTCACGTTAACTCACATTTATTGAAGAATTTGAGGTGATTCTGTAATTTTACCCACGCGGGGCTGTGAATTCTTCGTTGGGCGAGTTTCCTATTGGTTGGCCTTATTTCACGCGGGAAAATTCGAAATTTATTTGAAAAATTGCTGAGAAACCTTTTTTTGTAACTAATTAAATTCTCTACAAAAAAAATCTCTTGACTGATTTTTCTCTAAATCCACTCGTTTCAGAGATATTCGCATATATGATTTATCCTCTTGAAATTCACGCGCAGTTTACTGCGCAGAGGGGAAGTGCAACACTTCTCCTCCATCAGTGGAGTGATGAAGCTCTACGAAATTACAGGATCACCCTTCTACTGAATATTAAAAAAAATGAAAATAAAAACAATTGATACGCACACAACTGAAATTCCGCAAAAAAATTGAAAATAGTTAGATTAATGAATAAAACATATGAATCTATATTTGAAACACAATCTCTCTTTCTACTGACAAGTGTATATATATAACACTATATAGGTGGTAAACATCAAAGGATAATACCCAGAAGCTGATTAATATTTGAGATTATATAACATCACATGAATATTCAAAATAATACGAAACAATGTAATCCATTGTTGAGGGATATAATAGAATCAATTACGATTAAATAATCATGTATCAATTTTGAAAATTTTCATATACTGTGGAAAATGAATATATATTGTTTTGAGCGATGGTGAAGTTGATGGATTCATTGGAATTCTTCAAGTTCAGTTGATGTCTAGGGAAATTTGCTCCGAAGAACGCTATAATGGCAATTTATTTTGCCCTAGTGGTTCTTGAGATAATGAAAAAGAATAGAATTACCTGAAAAAATTGTTTTTCTCTTTTACATATCTTGTCGTTTCAGAAGTAAGAGGATATGAGTGCCATTTTTCCCACTTTTTTTTTAATAACAAGAAAGCGTAATTTTTTTTGCGGCCCAATCGATTATTTTCTTTTTTCGATGATTTACAGCATTTTTCTTTTCGAGTAACAAATAGGCGTATGTCCAAATTATTAACATAAAAGGAATATATCTCCAGCACATACGTCCTTTTGTTATTACAGAATTTTAGAATGAATTGAAAATTATAAAAAAATTTTGATAACAAAAGGGCGTAAATGACGGTAATACACGCCCTTTTGTTATTATCTATTGTTGAAAAATATGGGACAATTGGAGAAATTACTAATAACAAAAGGGCGTATGACTTCGAAATATTCCTTTTTATTGTTATGAATATTGCACAAATTTTCTAATATTATTGATAACGATTGCCAATTACGACCTTTGTTACTTAAATTCTTAGTTCATTATTTTTGTTCATTATGGCATCGCCTTGGAAACAAAGTGGCACAAGTGCTATGTATCAGCATAGCACTCACGCCACTTTGTTTCTAAGGTAAGTGTTATGTTTATACATAGCCCTTGTGCCACTTTGTTTTCAAGGAAACGATGTCATAAAAACATCTTAAAATGTATTTTGGACATACGCCTTTTTCCCTCTAAAACGTGAGTTTTTTGATACTTACGCCGTTTTGCTTCTGGGGCAACGATATCATAAACTGCTCGTTCAAACGAGACTTTATTTATTTATTCAGTTTATCAAGACCCAACAGCCGAAGCCACTGACAGGGTCAAATTACAAAACATTGCAAACATAATTACAAGAACTTCCCAAAGAAGAAATTTACAATCAATTATACATTATACGTAACTTGAACTAAGAAAATTAGCATCTCATATTTTTCTCAAAGGTAATTGCCGCTTCAGAAATAGATGACAAAGATGACAAGTCAATTGAGTCAGCACAACGCAAAAACATTTCATTGACTGCACTACAAGAGCAATATAGAGGTGAAGACAGTGATGGATTAGAGCTAAGAAAAGGGGCTTACACTTAATTATCCAATTTTCCAGCTTAAATTTCCCGCTCACTTCAATGGAATCAAAGGAAATTGAAAAATCCATGAACTTCATTATCTCGAAATAATGAAAATTCACAGTATATTAATTACAACGTTAAAATCGCCTTAAATTAAACTGTACCTATTTTAGATGAGATACATTGTTGGAATTTAAGAAAAATAATTATAATACAAATATTAAAAAAAAAAAATTGTGAGTTAAAATTTTTCCTCGATAAAAAATTATTACAATTGCGTAATAAAGTGAACCAATTACATATAAATTATATTATCTGTAAATAAATGAATAAATAAAAAATGAAGAAAAAAAGTCTATAGTTGCATGAAAAATGAGAAATATATAAGTGATGATTGATCATGAATTAAAAATTTAGAATAGTCGGAGTTTATTGATAAAAAATATGAATCTTGAATAATTTAATTGAATTAAGAAAATCTTCGGCTAATTATTTTTTGCCGCAATTCTGATAAAATGAAGATTTTTCTGTTTCTCACTAATTTGTTTATCAAAAAAATGTGAAAAATAAAGATAAGACAATAAAATTCGATTTTTTTTGTTAATTTTATCAATTTATTTATGAATAAAAAAAAACTGAAAATTTAATTTCATTAAGAATACAATTGTAATTTTATCCCAATTGATTATTGAATATTATTAATTTTCAAAAATAAATAATCAATGAAAAAACTGCAACTTGACAATCATTAATCGTCATTAATGCTAATAATTAATTTTAATTTTAGAAAATTACAAAAAAAAATTATAATTTAATTATTAATAAAATTTTAATATAAAATACTGTATTATCGACGTAATTTTCTTCCATCAAATTCATGTGTAAAGTGACACAACACCGGCTGCTCTTTACTTGAGCGCATGTGCAGTGTGCACCTCCTAGAGAATCGTTGTGTCAGAGAGAGAGAGAGTGAGAAAAAAAAAGGAAAAAAAAACAAAAAAAACGTCGTCAATAACTACTCGCCATAGGCTCATCAGTACTGTACAACGAGTCGCGCACGCGTCAACTCCAACAAATATTTTCTCTTTTTTTTTCCTTCTATTTTGTAAATTAAAATAAAATGTGACTTAGTTTTTGACCGCAACTGTGTTAACCGATAGTTAAGTTGTATTACTAGGTGAGTGATTCCGCCATGTTTTTTTTTTTCTAATTCAATAGTACGTAAAGTTTGATTGCCAATTTTTACTCGTTTCTGAATGCATTAGACATTGATAAGATAAATAAAAACACGATGACACAGTTGCATAACTTTTTTTTTATCGTTTGGGTAAAAATGAAGTTGTTGGAATTCCAATGGAAAAAAGAGGAATTTTTTGTAGAAAGTTGAAATTCTTGAAATTCTTATTTCGAAACAATTATAATAGTTTTTTTTTCTTTTTAGGTAGTTGAGAAAACGATTTTGAAGGAAATTTTTTGAGTTTTAGTTATTTTTGGAGTTCATTTAAATTTTTCAGTGCCGATTTTATCTATTTCTGGAGAAATATCTTGGAAACTAAGCGAGATAGGAGAAAATATCCAGAGACCTTTTTTGTGGAGAAGAAAAAGAGCTACAAAAGAGGAATCCACGAAAAATCTTGTATCTCTTTTATTTATCGAGATACCTCTAATAAATCAATAAAATAGAGGAACATTAACAATTATAAAGTTTTCAAATTTAAATTGAAAACAAAAATGCAAATTTTTTTAAATATATGAAGTGTGTGGCCTTTTTGGTTGCTGCTCTCAAATGATTTATATGAAAAAAAAAAAAAGAAAACATTGAATTTACTTTGTACTAACGTTTCAACTTTTTTACGGATTCCTCTTCAGGGTACTTATTCAATATAAAATCAAGAAACTGGAACAAATTTCATACAAAATAATTATAAAATTACAAAAATTATTGATTCACTATATTTAACAATTTTCTTATAAATACCTCTATATAGAATTAATTAGAAAACTTTTACTCTATCATCAGGTTGGCTCAAATATCTTGGAAACTAAGCGAGATGGGGTGATTTTGTTAGAATCCTCTTTTGAAGCTCTTGTTATTCTCCACAGAAAAGGTTTCAAGCAAAATTGTCCTATCTCGCTTAGTTTCCGAGAGATTTTTAACAAACTGTTATATTTTAACAAAATTTGTCTGGAAATTTATTTTTTCCGAGCATTAATTAACTTTTCCTTTCAACTAACTTAAGAAAGTGGTAATTTATTTTTTTTACTTCAAAAATAAATACTATTTCGCTATTTTAATTGGATCAAGCGAGGCTTGTGCGCGGGTAATTTAAAAGTCGTTGAAAGAATAAAATCCTACCGTTTCCGGTTCTCATCAAATATTTGATTGAATTAAATCTCAATGCACATCAAGCAATTACCGGTGTTTCTACATTTCTTCTTTTACACAAGATTTCTTAAATCTTCTCACTTTCTCGGGTCATTGTCCGTTTAAATAATTGACATTGTCAATTTACTCTAGTTATTTAAATGAACAAATAATAGAACAGAATAATTTGCAATTGAATGAAATTGAAACTCGGTCTGAAAATTATCATTTGAGCTCATTGTAAATATCTCGGAAACGAGTGTCTTAATAGGAATAACCATCCAACCCTTTTTTTTAACGGAAATTTGATGTAATTTTGACAAAAAAAAGTCTCTTCATGTTTTTTTCCTAAATTCAATGGGTCCAGAGGTATTCAAGAGATCACTCCGGATCAATTTTTTTTTATTTTCAAGTGAAACTTATAAACTTCGAGAAAATTACGTCAGGAGAAGAATGAACATTGAACCCTTTTTTGCAAAAATTATTATTATTATCATTACATTGTTTTTTTTGTCTCTACAAAAAAAGTCTCTGGATAAATTCTTCTAAACTCAGTCATTATCGCGATGATATAGAAAACAGCAGACATTTGATAATTTTTGGATTTTTTTTTCTGTTAACAAATGACTCATTTCAAAAAAATTAAAAAAATGAATATTTCGTAAATTTAAATAACTACAAATGTGAATTTTTTAAAGATATCCTTTATAATAATTTATTTGTTTGAAAAAAAAAACAAAAAATTGCCAGATGTCTGCCGATTCCATAGTCATATTTTCGAGATATTTGCAATGCACTTGAATATGTTAATGATTATTAAAAAAAAAAACTCTACGTTATTTTCACTTATATAATAATTTTGATACATTTTATTTTTTATTTATTTGATTTTACGTTCATTTTATTTTACCATATTCGAAATTTTCTCAGTAATAAAAGTTATTCAATTTCTTCTTTTTATTTATAATATTAAGAAAATTTAAAAATCATCAAAAAATCATAAATATTGAAAATAAAATCGTAAAATATCACAGAGTTCTTGGCTGTAATTACATGTCAAGGCTATCGTAAAACGCCACGTGAGAGGATCACAAGTACTACTATAAAAAGTGTTCAAGTGCCTCGTGAATATTTTTAACACGTTTTTCTCTGAAGAAAATAAATAAAATGTGCAACTTTCATTGATGATGGTTGTAAATTGAAGAAGATGCTGCAGAGTGCTTTTTTAAAATAATTAATAGAGTATCAACATTATAATTTCGATGCTGTTACTGCAGATTTACTCTTAGAAAGATGCAAGGAATAGCATCTAGAGTTAAATTTTTCTTTTCAGTTCCTTTTTTTTTTTTAGTTAATTAGTGAATAAAAAACTCAACGAAGTTTTTAGCGAGTTCTTTTGTGAATATCTTTTGAGCAAATGGATTTGAAGGAAAATGTCAGGACACACTTTTTGTAGGAAATTTAATCGTCTAGAAAGAAGGTTCCTTGATGAAGCCCCATAAACCTAATGGCTTCTGCGATATCCACAGAATAATGAAAATTGATGAAATAGTGTCAGAGGACAGTTCAAAGAATCACGTGCCCATTCTTTAATAGATATCTCGTGAACAAGTAGACTGAGAGGAAAATGCCAAGAGACCTTTTTTGTAGAGGATTTTATAGGCTACAAAAAAGGTACCCTGATGAATTCCCGTAAACCCAGTAGTTTCCAAGATACTCTTGAAATAGTAATGAACAGCAATGAAATAGTAACTAACGATGATTTCAAGTCACGTGCATGTAATTTTAATGGGTTACACCACTGTGAAAGTCTAAAAAAAAAGCGTTTTCTGGCTATTTGTTTTTTTATAGAAAAAGTGGCAATAAAATAATGATATTTGAGGGAGTGATTGAGCATATTTGAGTCTTCAGAAAAAAAAATTCATCAAAAAATATAAAAAAAATGACGACACAAGAGCCATTCTTGCGAGGCTCCTCGAATTTAAAACACTCTGCGGCCCGCAGTGTAACTGGTGCAAATTTCAATTGAAAAAACAAAATGTACTCAGTCTAGATACACATAGCTACAGAAATACGTAGGGGTTTTCAAAAATATTGTTTTTTGTGGGATTGGTGACTATTAGAATGGAAAAATTCAAATTTCGGCCAAAGAACCGGCAGTTTTTTATCAATAAAAAATATGCAAATCAATTTTTTGAAAATCCCCTACGTATTTCTGTTCGAAATATTGTTTTCAAGATGCTGTGGGAAATTCAAATGAAAATAATGAAAATTATTAGAGTTATGCTGCGTACCAATTTGAAAAATCATGTTTCGAGAGAAACACGATTGAAGTTTTGACTTAGGCTATGGATATGAAGAAATGCCTCGGGAAAAATTCAAAATTTCATGTGAAAAAACGGGTTTTAGGTGATAACTTTTCTTGCCCGTATTCTGGAAGTCCCAAATGGTTTCACCCCTTAAGAATATCTCTGAAGCGAGTGAGTTTAGGGAAAAACATGAAGAAACCTTTTTTCTAGAAAATTTAATGGACCACAAAAAGTGCTCTTCACAAAATCCCGTAAACCTAATGCTCTCTGAGATATTTGTGAAATAATAAAGAAAAGCAGTGAAACAGTAATGGAAGATCCTTCCGAAAATAATGTTTTTTATTTTTTTTAATATCTCCGAAACGAGTGGATTTAGGGATGAGCTGAAAATGGAAGAGAACCTTTTTTTCAGAGAACTTAACGAGAAACGAAAAAGGCCTTTTCATAAATTCTCCTTAACTCCACCGATCTCCAGATATTTTAAAAATAATGTAGCGGAAAAGGGGGAAAATAGAAATTTCAATTAAACGGTTCGAGATAGAGATTTTCTGATGATTCTATTGCAAAGCTGAGGAAATTTCAGGTGGAAAACAAGTGTCAAAATTATTTTTTTCTTAATTTTTTGGAAATCCTACTCGCTTGGCCAAGATTTGAAGGGATAAGACTTTCCAATATCGAAAAAATTCACTTTTTTGGGAATATCTCCGGTTTTATTGGTCGAAGCGACTTGCGGTTGATCTTAAATGAAAGGTGAGCTCATTTCCCACCGATTTATATTCTTCTATCGATTTTCGTCCATTTGCTCATTGTTATTGAATGCCATTATCTCACCACAATTCTGAAAAAAAATCGTGTAATCTAATGACATTCTTGGTCTTTAACCCTCGGAGTACACACCTCTGAACAGAACTTCGGAGCACACGCGGGATCAGATTGACCCCACTCCATTTTCTGAGTGCTACATCTCAAAAACACTGCATTTTTTCGGAATTTATCACATGAAGCTTTTTGTAGATAAAACAATATACTTTGGAATACAATCATCATTGGTTTGATTTAACTATTTTTTGATGGTAAAAAAATTAATCGAAATCGGAGCAGTTTTCTAAAGTCGGCTAATTTGAATAAAAAAGCTTATAAGGGTCGAAGTCCAATATTCCAAATATTTTTATTCATTTCATCATATTTTAGGGCAAAAATTTTTTGGGGGTCAAAATGACCCCCTGTGTACTCCGAGGCTCAAGTATTGTATCAGGCATTGACTCATTTATTTCAATCGAACGCATTTTTTATTTTTAATGCCGAGCGGCCAATTTGGACAGTAAAATACACAAATTATAATCGAGATAAAGTAGAATTCGCGAGAAACAACAGAGATTCGTCACGAGTCGTTGGGGTCTCACTCGACCGATTTTTCAATCACTTATAGCCGATTTTCTGGAAACCAGTTTTTGCTCCATATCTATTTGAAAAATCGATAATTTTCTTTTTACTATATAAATCAATGGGAAATGAGCTCATCTTTCATCTGATTCAAGTCTCAGAACCAATAGAACCGGAGATATCCTCCAAAAAATCGAGTTTTCCAAAAACGAAAAGAACTTCACCTTCAAATATTGACCAAAAAAATCGAATTTTCGAAGAATTATAAAAAATCAATTTTAGCAAATGATTTCCATCGGAAATTTCCTCAATTTTCCGATGGAATCATCAGAAAAAATCTATCTTCAGTATTTCCATTGATCTCGAGTGATTTTCTTAATATCATCACCTTAGAAACAAAAGGGCATAAGTCCTGTGTATAGCATTTACGCTCCTTTGTTTTTAAGGCAACGATATAAAACATTAAAATTAAAATCTTTCCGTTTTATCGCTTTGAATAAAATATTTTGACATTAATCAAAATTTCTTCATTAAAATAAACACAAGTTTGTCACGACATAAAATTCTCGTTTAATCTGAATAATGCAACAGTAAAAGAGAAAGAGATTTAACCCGAGTGACGAATAATTAATTCTGGATTAAATTTGTTTCGAATAGAACGGAAGGATTTCACGGCTCATCCAGATGTAAAAATGACCGGTGGTAATAATGGAGCAAGTATATTCACATATGATACCCTTGTACACGCAATATCCGGTGCTGCTGTAAGTAATTAATTAATTATTCTTCAATTAATATATTTCATATTATTCAAATTATTTATAATGAATTTATTATTATAGGGAAGTGTCGTGGCAATGGCAACGTTTTTCCCTCTCGACACTGTTCGCAGCAGATTACAACGTGAGTGCACATTTTTTTCGAAATTTTAATAAATAATAAAAACAGTTTGCACTTCCTGGAAATTTCAATAATTCATTAAATTGGGTTTAATTAAACATTTAGCATCAATATGCAAATGAGTGGATTCAATGACCACTTTTGTTTAAAAAAAAAAAAAAGAGAAAATTTGCGCTGATATTGCAATTCAATGACAAACAAATGCCTCAGTTCAATACAAACAAGTGAAGCGAAATTTCGATGTTCATTATATGAATATAAATAGCCGAATTGTAAACAGCTCAAAGTGTAGAGGAAAATCAATGCTACCGAAAATAGACCTCTGACACTTTTTTTATAAATTTAAAAAATTTTAAATTTCAAATTTTTTTTTATGAATAAATTATATAAATAGATAAAGAATATGCAAATACAGAAAATTGAAGGAAAACTATGATAATAGAATTAACAAACATCTGATAATTTTTTGCAGTTTTTTAAAGAAATGAATTACTGTAGAAAAATAATTTTAAAAAATCACACTGATAGATTTTTAAATTTTCTACACGTGCATATTTTCCTTTTTTTAAAAATAATTTCATCTAATGAAAGAAAAAAAAAACGAAAATTGTCAGATATCTGCCACTTTCAGTATCATAAAAAACTGTTAGTGTAGATTTTTTCAATATATTTTTTTTTTATAATCTAGTTGTTCAAAAAAAACGTAAAAAATTGTCAGATGTGTGATAATTTTATTATCATGGTAAATCAATATTGGGTGGTCAATAAATGAACTCGAGTGATGCTTTCATTTTTGGTTTTTTTATCTGGAGGACACTCCAAATATTTTGAGATTCAAGTAAAAGAGGGTCTGGATTGAATTGACCATATCTTAGAAATGAAAGGGCTTAAAGGGAGGAGCGAGAAATTTAAAGAATTTTTTTGCAGAGAACTTTATGATCTATAAAAAAAAGTCTCTAGGGAAATTTCCTTAAATTCAATCATTTCGAAAATATTCGCGAAAAACTCTGGTTAAGATATCTAAAAATTAAATCTTGAATAATTTATGAATTATCTCGGTAATTATCAGTTTGAGAGGGATAGACCCTTTTTGTAGAAAATTTATTTTCCCACAAAAAGGGTTTCTTCATAAATTTACCCAGAACGCATAATTTCCGAGATAATCTCGAGATACTTTGAATGTAATTTTTTTCAGCAGATTGATACAATCAGAAAATGAAAAACGAAACATTCTCTTTTTGCAGAACTGAAATAATGATTTTTTTTTTTTCATGTACAGTGGAGGAAGGCCGTCAGGCAAAGAGTACATTAGCCACAATTCGTGATCTCGTGTCCAAGGAGGGACCGTAAGTCATTGATTTTTTTTTTATCAAAGTACAAAAATTATGCAAATTATTATGACGTGATGTTTATCATTTTTTACTTAATTTTTTTTTTCCAGTTGCACTTTGTACAGAGGCATTGTACCGGTTCTGCAGAGCCTTTGTGCCAGTAATTTCGTTTATTTTTATACATTCCATGGCTTGAAGTTGATGAGGAGCTCGAGAAATCAAAGTGCTGGAAATGATTTACTTGTTGCATCGATAGCAGGTGAATAAAAACTGAATCTCCTTGAGTTAACACTGATGAAACGGAACTATCGAATGATATACGATATCTTGAATTTAAAGCGAGATATCGCATCCATTAATCGAAATTTCGACTCTCCTTAGAGTAAAACAGATGATCCCTCCAACTTAGAACAGGGAAAACGGAATCTAATTATCGTTCGATCCTTATCGATATTAATCGAATTTCCATATCGATTAATCGAAATTTCGAAATTGATTCCCTTAAAGTACAAACCTAGATGATCCCTTCAATCTAAAATAGAAAAAACGAAATCGAAGTATCGCTCGATCCTAATCGATATGAATCGAATTTCGACATCGATTAATCGAAATTTTTAGAAATTGATCCCCGTATACTAAAACTGGTGTTACGGAAGTTGTCAAATGCTATGCGATATCGAATTTAATGCGATATATCGCATCGATAAATCGATGCTTGAAAAATAATGATCGATAGTTGCTGTTTTTGGAAGAAAGGAGTATTGATGCAGACGCGTTTATTTGCTAGTCCCCTCAAACTAAAACTAGTCGATACGGAAGTTTCGAATAATCTGAGATATCTCGAATATCGCATCGATTAATCGATTTTTGAAAATGATCAATCCATCAAATCTCCTCGAACTCAAACTAGTGAAACGGAACTATCGAATGATATGCGATATCTCGAATTCAATACCAAATATCGCATCGATTAATCGCAATTTTGACATTGATCGATTGGAAGTTGATGTGATTATTTTTTTTTTTATAATCAAATTCCCTTAAACAGATTCTGGTGAAACGGAATTATCGAATTTAATACGAGATATCGCATTAATTCATTGATGTTTGCAAAATAATCGATCGTAAGTGACGGAAGAAATAAACATTGATGCAGGCGCGTATAGAACGGTTTTAATTGCACGTATCGAAATAAATGCCAGATATCGCATCAATCAATCAATACTTGACAATAATCGATCGCAAATTATTATGATATTGTTTTTTTCCCCTCAATGATTATACTCACAAAACAGGTACAACAGAGTTATCAAATAAAATGCGATATCTCGAATTTAACTCAAGATATCGCATTGATTAATCGATTGCGCCTCGATTTCTCATAATAAATACACTTTTTCAACAGATTACTAAGCGTCATGATTTTTCGTCCAAGTGTGATATCTTCACATGATTCACCTGAATTTTTAGCTTTTAATGTTGAAAAAGAAGAAAGCTATGATTTTATTTTAATGAAAAAAAGGAATTTTTTAGTGTTTTCTGGAGTTTTCAATTTTTTTGACCACCTTAAAATTAAAAATCAATATAATGAACTAAGGCGATCTATAGGAGAGACCTTAGAGAATACCCTTAAAAAATTTCAAGTCAACATATTGAATTGCCTGTTCACAATAAGCATTTTATTCTCCGATCGCAAACGACCCCACGGTGCCAGCGAGTGCAATACGAAATAGGGGTGCCAGCTAAGGGTTAAGGTAATTCTAGTGGTTCAGGCGATCTATTTTTCCTTTTTAATTTTGGTCACGTTCACTAGAGTTGCATGAGGAGATTTTTCAAAAATTTAGTTTTTTTGAAAAAAATTAAATTAACATTAGTAGAACTCCATAAGCGAGGTTCAGTTTCAGTTTCATTGCGACAATTCATGATGACTGACCTATTTTTTCCTTATATAACCATATATATTCTTGTTCGTCAGAATGTCTATTAATTTTCTAAATCATGAAAAATGCATGTTAGCGGATATATAGCGACGATTAATTTAATTAATTACATGAAAACATCAATGGTGGCCACATTGGTATTTGAAATCTGAGCATCCTCCAAATTCGGAACAATACTGAATATTTATAATATCATTCAATAACAATTTATAATTGTGAATATCGTTTTAATAACAGTAAAATGTTATGAAATAGGAATGATTAGAATATTCATGACTATTATAATTTAGAAAAATAAATAACAGAAGTTGATCATTTGGACCTGCCACTAGGATTATCTTAATTGCTCGTAAAATCATAATAAAATTTGAAATCTGCAAAAAAAACAGCACTAATACCATAAATTTCAAACTAATAGGTTCGAAATACGACAATTCAACCAATAATAATGATAAAATATGTTTTTTTCGAATTTTTCAAATGATTTTCCGTTTAATGAGTGAAATTGACGAAAAAATCATTGTTTGTACTTTTTTTTTTCTTAATTTATTCTCAACTGTGTATGTGCTCATTAAATTTCAGGAATAATAAATGTCTTCGTGACAACACCACTCTGGGTTGTTAACACAAGACTAAAGATGAAGGGCATTGGAGGTGTTCATGAACCAAATAACAACAGCTATGACACACTACTAGGTAAGTTTACTAAACACGAGTAAACTAAGTTATGAGAATTTAGTTGAGCTTCACGAGCTCCAGCTGCAACCTAAATCCCTACTTGGAATAAACTTGGGGAAAAGGTAGAAACACTATTGATCCTTAGACTATTGCTAACGTCATGGAATAATTGAATTATGAAGAATATTCACGATAATGGATTTTCAATGTACCTTGAATTATTTGCATAAGACTATGTAAGCATTTGAATTTGTTGCACTCAGAAAACATGCGCTGAGTGAATAATTACTTATTCTATTTCATTAAACAAAATGAATTTATTCAGTAGAGAAGTTAATAAATCTCTTGTCTTAATCAGATTGAAGATATCTCAGAAATGATGGGATTTAGGAGAATTCATGAGGGAACCTTTTTTGTAGCTCGTGAAATTCTCTACAAAAATGGTTTCTTTTCTTTTGATAATTTCATTCAAACCCGCTCCTTTCGAAGATATTTTCAAAATAATTTCATTCTTCTAAAATTTCATCACTCAATTTTTCCTTAGTTTTTTCGAAATATTTTAAGAAAAAATTGGAATTACGAAAAAAATGTGGGAACCTTTTTTGTAGGTCTACTTCAGACCTACAAAAAAACTCCATAAAAATTTCAGTAATTGGGGAGTATCGCTCTGCTAACTAGAAAATAGTGTTTTTAATATTTTATCTTCAAATTTTTTTGTCCACTAGATGCAATAGAAAAATTCTACGCTTGTCTTGAGTCAAATTTTGAAACATTCAGATTTTATTAATTTAAAAAAAATGAGTTGAGATGTTTACTTTGACTCAAAACATTCAAAGTAATTCATTGTTTTTAACAACTCAATGAATATAATGTTCGACTCTCTCGAAAATTCAGTTTCAGAAAATAACAATAAAATTCAAATAGAGTAGATTACCAATGTTTTGATTGAATAAAAGGAGAGAAAACATGAGAGGTGAAGAAATGATGAAAATAATCGATATTCACGTACGAAAGTGCTTTATAATGAATATTTTTTTATGAGGAATTAAAACTTTCTTTTATGAAGAATTAGAACTCTTTTATAGAGACTTTATAAAGACGTTATGAAGTCTTTATAAAGTATTTTCATATGTGTTCTTTCGACAAAGACAGTTGGTGTGAAACATTTAAAATAGAAATACAAAAAAAAATTGCAAAAACCCTTTTTGTAGGTCTACTCCTGACCTGCAAAAAAGCTCCATAAAAATTTTTCTATCTTCCTCAAATTCCGAGATATTCCCCCAAAAACCCTCGAGGTAAAGTAAATTTACCTCCTTTCATTCCACTTATTGACTTTCCGTTTCTTCAAATATTTTTTCTCTAGAGGGAATAATACACATCTGGAGATACGAGGGCATCAGGAAACTGTGGGCTGGTACATTACCCAGCTTGATACTTGTCTCGAACCCAGCAATTCAATTCATGACATATGAGAGTATCAAGAGGAGAGTTAATGAATCACTAAGAGGTGCTGCAACACCAGCCTGGGTATTCTTCACAATTGGTGCAATAGCAAAGGCCGTTGCAACTACTATCACCTATCCACTGCAAATAGTGCAAACTAAACTTCGGGTAAAAGAAATAATTTATACTGTTAAGAAAAAAAAAGGAAATTTCTTAGACAATTTGACGGGAAATTTCATAAACGTGATATTGAATTTTTTTTTCAATGGGAAGATGGTTATGAAATCTGTGAGTTTCAGAGGGAATTCAAAGGAATCTGTGAGGAATCTATGAGTTCTAAGTAGAATTGAGACGGAAATTCTACAAATTACTTGAATTTTCAACTGAACATGAATATTCAGAATCAAAATGACTTGAATTTTCAATTTTTTTGAAATTTTTCCTATTTTTACTAAATTTTCAAGAAACAATTAAACTGAAATTTACAAATTTCATTGATATCCAGACGTGAAATTATTTGAAAATCGATGATGTGTTCATTTTTCAATGACGTAATTATCTGAAATTTCAGTAAAAATGTGATTTGTTTGAAATTTTTGGGATTTAGCACGGAAAATTCAGATGAAAAATTTTAACAGGGTAAATGTATTAGATGAAAAAAGGAATTAATTCTGTTTTCATTATTATCATCATATTTTTTCGTGAATATCTTGGGAATTAATGGAGGTAGATAGTGGGAAAGGACTTGTTGATAGGGAAAGAATGCGTAACAAAGGGAAAGAAAAATACAATTGCTTTAATAAATATGCTTTTATAAATATGTTAATTAGAAATTAAACTTCAAATATGTAGAGTTGAATATGCAAAGATTGTTTTAGAAAAAAAAAGTGGGATACGAGGTGAATAATAAGAAATTGTTGCCAAGCACATAAAAGGGATGAGAATATATAGGGGAAGGTAAGGAAAAAGGGTGACAAGGGGTGAAATGGAGAGATTTTAGGTTTGATGTTTTATATTTAAAAAAATCACTCGGAGTCAATGAAAATATTGAAGATAGGTTCTTTTTGATGATTCTATTGAAAAGATAAGGAAATTTTTCATGGAATTTATGTGCCAGAATGGATTTTTTAAATTTTTCAACAATTATATTTTTTGGTCGAGATTTAAGGGTGAAATCCTTTTTCTTTTCGTTATGTAAATCAATTTATATAATTTTTAGAAAAATGATCGATTTTTCAGATAGATATAGAACAAAAACTGATTTTCCTAAAATGAACTATAAGTAGTGGAAAAATCGATAAAAAAAATTTAGAACTACATCAATCGATGGGAAATGAGTTCACCTTTCATTCAAGATCAACTCCAGATTGCCACGACCAATGGTACCGGAGATATGCTCGATGAAGTGAATTTTTTCAGATTTTGAGAAGTTGTAACTCTTCAAAAGTTGATCAAATTAGCCGAATTAAAAAAAAAAATCTGAAAATTAAATTTTGACACATGTTTTCCACCTGAAATTTTCTCAGCTTTCCAATGAAATCATTTGAAAATCTTTATCTCAGAGCGTTCAATCGGAATTTCCATTTTACCCCACTTTCCTCTATATATAGAGCGAACATAATCTGCAGCTCAACTGATAGAAAGAAAAAGAAATTTATGTGCATATTAATAAACTAGATAATAAAGATAGAGAAGTTTTTGTAATAACTTTTTTTGTAGCTCTCGTTATTTACAAAAAAAGATCTCTACAAAAGTTTCTCTATTTCTCGTAGACTCTGAGATATTTCTAAAAAATTCATCCACAAACAAATAATAATAAATTTTTTTTTTTCAGCATGGACATAATTATAAAGATCTTCCACCCAACGCAGGAACCATACAAATACTTCTTTACATTCTAAAGTAAGTATTAAATAAATAAATCCATTACTGAATGGTTTCCATTTATTCTTTTTTTTTTTTTAACAGGAAACAAGGGCTAAACGGTTTATACAAAGGAATGGAAGCCAAATTACTGCAAACAGTGCTAACAGCTGCTCTGATGTTTCTTGCCTACGAGAAAATATCAAAATTCGTATTTCGTATTCTTCTTGCTCACCGGCCAATTCTTAGATAATTTAGGAATAATTTTGAATCAAATAAAAATTTTAAATTAAAAAATTGCATGTTTTTCCTTCGGTTTTTATTTTATATTTGAAGTGTGATATTTATTTTGTATATTTAAATATTAAAAAAATTATTCGATTAATAAAAGTGTGAAAACTAATTAATTAAATCTGTACACTTGATTTACATTAATGTCAATTGACTTATGATTTAAGATTATAGTTAAAAAAATAATTATTGTCGTCCTAATACTACTTTGCTAAGTTCTACTCTTCTTTTTTCTTATTTATTCAGTGATTTCGTTGAAATTGATTCATTATTTCCAATTACTGCACGCTGAACCCTAGAAATTGAATTATAAAGAAATAATTATCATTAATGAATTTAGAAGAAAAAAAAAATTATCAAGTTTTACCTTTTTCCATAGGTGCTTTGGCTTCGCCAGTAACTTTTCCACTATTGCAAGAGATTGTAACGAATTCATGAAGTTTCTCAATGTCATTAACTGTACCATTGATAATTTCATCGAGAAGTTTTTCACTCGTTATGATTCCTTTGTCCGCAATAACTGAAAAATGTGCTTTACCTCCGTAAGTCAGGAAGGAAAATCCAATTCCGGTCGTTCCTCTGTTGAAAAATAAATTTTTAAAGTTAAAGAATTTTTAAGATTATTAATCAAATTGATTTTTGTAAAAATTTTCGGAATTTATTAGAAATAGGGGAATTTCCATTGAAACCTTTTTTTGTAGAGGAAATAAAAGAGCTACAAGAAATTTTCCAACAAAAATCGCTCCATCTCGCTTACTTTCCGAGATATTTAACGGAAATGTGGAGATAAGAGGGAAATCGCAGATTATTTTGTGAATATCTCGAAAAGAAGCCGATTTGGAGAGAATAATCAGGAGACCTTTTTTGTAGGGAATTCTATGGGCTACAAAAAAGGTTTCTTGATAAATTTTCCTAAACCTCATTGTTTTTGAATACCGTTCGAAGTCTTCGTTAGAGCTTTCGTATATTCACCTATGAGGAATCCAAAAAGCCACTTTCTCCAAACTATTTCCAAGGATATGAATCTTGTTAGGTCCAGGTAAATTGCTGAATACTAGAGTACTATAGCTCTTGAGAAATGGTTTAAGTATTTTCTTCGGCAATGCAGCAGCCAACCACATCATTACCCAATAATTAATCAAATAATCTGGGCTTTGCCTCAATTTTTCTGAGCATTTTGATATATTTTGAAGTCTCTCCAACAGATTTTTACATTTAAATTCAGTCGTGGAGTTCCAGAGAGGCAGTACTTCATCTCCGTTTATCTCGGAGATACAGATTGGTAATAGGCCTACAGAGAATCTGTTTTTTAGACTCAGTTGCTTGCTTGGGGCTGACATTCGCGCGGGAATCACCGCAGTCAGAGTACTTGGAGCTTCTTCATCTAGCTGCAGAAGAATTTCATTATTAGAAATAATCTAAGAAACATTTTGATGTAGTAATGACAATAAAAACGTCAATTCTATTGGATATAATAATGATAATGATGATAGTGAAATTATTGGGATCCCAATTTTTTTGTGAATATTTCGAAATCTGAGGAGGATAGAAAATTTTTGTAAAGACGTTTTTTGTAAAAAACAATTTCGAGATACAAAAAAATATTTTTACGAAAATTTCTCTATTCTCAATAAATTCTAAGATGTTTAAAAAAAAAATCATAAATTTAAGCTTAAAGTGATCACGTTATGGAGGCTTTTTCGTGTTTCTCTGTTTTTATTTTTCCATGATCAAACGGTTGAACGGAAAGTTCTGAAATAATTTAATATGTATGGATACATTAACGTGTTCAGCAAATTGTATTTCTTCAACAACGTTAACGAATTGATAAAAGATAAATAAGATAAATTTTAGGAGCTAACGGAATTTTTCTCATGCTTAGTGAAGCTGTTCAAGGGGTCTGGGGAGTTATCCCCAAAATATGGAATCATTTTGAGAATCATACAGGACGTTCCTAATGTCATCATTATTATGTAGCATTTTTTTCAAAATTTTCATGTATTTTGTTTTAGACTAATTAACAGCCAAAATTGCATTTTGTACATGGGCTCTTATGCATAAAATCTGTCATAGCAGGAGACCTTTGTTACCACCTGAGTTAATAGCGCAGATCGATGCTAAACCAGGTTTGATGCATAAGAGCCCATGTATAAAATGCAATTTTGACTGTTAATTAGTCTAGAACAAAATACATGAAAATTTTGAAAAAAATACTACATGATAATGATGACATTAGGAACGTCCTGTATGATTCTCAAAATGATTCCATATTTTGGAGATAACTCCCAAAACCCCTTAATGAGCGAGGTTGCCGAAAACTCGCCAAACGCGCCAGGTAGTAAAGAGGGGATCCGGCAACGTTGCAGCTGAAATAACACGATGGGGAATCCCCCATCACTCGACCCAAGTCGTCAGAACGCTAAAGGTCACCGGTCTAGGATTAAATTTCTCCAATTTTCCGATTTTACTTGTAATGATTCCATCTAAAATACCGTGGTGGTCTCGGTTTCTCACAATGCTGCAGTAACTGATAATTTTTGTGAAATTCTCAGTTATATTTGAATGTACAATATATTGTTTAATATCCGATTACTGAGCTCGTTTAGCCACAAATATATATGAATATAATGAAATTACATTCAATAAGCAAATAGTTGTTGCCTCCGATTTATCCTGTCAAAAACTAGGTCTAAAGTGTCAGAAACCGGGACCACTACGGTATGTGGAAGTCTAAGGGGATAGAGAAATTCTACTTCATGACCTTTTCCTTTCTAGAGAAAAAGAACGAGATACAAAAAAAGCTCCCTACAAAATTTCCCTTCATTTCCGATATTTTCCGAGAAAATTACCAGAAACCCTTTCAAAAACACGACACATTCACCTCATGATATTGAAATTAGCACACATCTGACAATTATTTTGTTGTCTTTCAAACAAATAAATTATTATAAAAAAAAAAATAGTACTAGTAATAGTAATGCAGATGTTGAAGAAGTCTATCCTTCAGCATCTGCATATTTATGACATTTTTAAAAATAATTTATTAATTCAAAGACAAAAAACTCTCAAAATTGTCAGATGTCTCTCATTTTTACTATTATTTCACCTGAATAAAATAATTATGAAGATTAGCAGAAAGAGCAGCAAGTATGACATCCCCAAAGCGACTCCCCGTCAAGTTCTTGATATCTCGAATTTTCCCAAGCAGTCCGTAATCCCCTTCATCCATGAAATCACTCTCTATCCAGCAAGAAATAATTTTCTCTCCAGTCAACTCGGCTCCATGGAGAGCACTGAAAAAAAAAGCAAAAAAGTGTTAAAAACAAACTAAAAAAAGTGTTGAATATCCATCAAAGAGACACCAATTACACCTAAAATTACCTATTATCCATGCTGTTAAGTGCCTGTTGAACGAGACAGGAAGGTATGGAAACGAGGACAATCAAGTTTTTAACAACCTCTTTAACGAAATTCCCAATTTCCATTAACCCATTGTCAACACACTTCTGTACTCTGTTGAATATTTTCGTGAAATTTTCAGTGATTGGAGTGACAACAGTCACTGAAAATGGCATGGACGCCTCCAAGAGATCCTTTGTGTAATAAATAATTTGCGAGGACCTCTCGTCAATTTTATTAGTCGCAACAGGTAAGTCTGCTTCATTTTCCCTACCTTTGCAAGATTCAACGATGACGTCTAATGAAGCATTAGAATCTGCGATGGCTTCCAACAGTAACCGAAGAAGTGCGACTCCATCACCCAGCGAATGATGAATCCTAAAGAGCAGAGGAACACTTTCGCTTTCATTCGCTTTTTCCCCCGATTTTGGGCATTTTCTTCCAACCAAAATCTCCCAATTTGTACAGTGATGGTTCGGAAGAGGCTTATTGCAAACTTTGGTGATTAATTTGCGGAGGCATCCGTTATAAACGTCGTCAGATGTTCCGTCACATTCGTGTTCGGCATCGAGCCACCGGATTCTCTCGTCGAGATCAACTGGAACATTACTCTTCCTCCAGTAAAAGTACCCGAACCTGTTGTCCCTCAGCCAGCAGAGCTTCTCGAAGTTCTGGGAGATCAACCGCTCGTTGACGAGCTTCTTCAGGTCATCGAGAATGTTGACCTGTTCGTTGTTTCCTGTGGACTTCAATCGCAGAAACGCAAGAACATTTATTACGGAGAACGCTCTCTCGTCCTCCATGGCCCAAACGCAGTCAGTTCCTTCGAGCAATCCGATGAATTCATCTCCCTTGAGTGTTTTTAGAAGAAGAGATACGATCTTTCGGTATAGGAAACACGTGCACAGGGAAATTATGACGAGCGGAGTGAATAGAATGGTGAAGAAGAAATTGAAAAACCATATTCCAATGATTTTCATTCTTAAATGAGGAATTTTGTCGACCTGGAAGATGAAGAAATTTAAGGTAGTATTGTCAACAATATTATGGAAAATTGGAAGGTTTTTGAAAAATGAAAAAAACAGTACTAAAAGATTGTCGATTGGCGAATCGACAATCTTTTAGCATTGTTTAAAAAAAAAGTTCCAATTTCCTAAGATACTTTGAATCAATTATAATTAACATGGAAATGAATCCGATTATTTAAGGTAGTATCTCAGTGAATTCGAGTACAGTTGATTCCTCGTTTCTTTGATAGCATATCAAAGATGATATTTGTTTACATTTTGCTGAATTTTTCCATAATTTTTGCCCGTGCAGTTTATGAGATATTAATTATCAAAGTTACTGAAAATATCGGTGGTAAGGATGAAACTCCTTAAATCGGATAGAGATAACGAAATTACTAAAAACCGCACAGTTGACCCATTATTTAAAAACTATTGGCTAAGAGAACAGCATTGTAACTAAATAATAGGAGAAAAAAATATTCAATTCACCGTATAGTTATTGAAAATTTTTAATTAGAAGGTAGCCGTAACTATTTGTCTCTCTCTCTCTCTATCTCATGCATGTGATCGGAAATTAGGAATGTAAAAAAAAATTCAAGAAATGAAAAAAAAATTATATTCGCAAGCTAAAGATATGATTTTCACATAGTTCGATCACTTTTTCGGGTAAATTAAAGCACGTTTTCCCGAATTATCAGCAAGTAATCGGAAACTATCCTACATATCATCATTTTTTTCTGTTTTATCGATCGTACAGTGGGACACTACGTTAAAAAATACCGGAAGATCCAGTAAATTTCGAATCATCAAATGCATTATTTAGCAATAATGATGATTTTTTCCATAAAATAACAAAAGCATTGACTTTCTCATTTTCTTCCCCAATCGTGGTCACTTTTCTATGATAAAAATATTAATAAATCACGTCAAACAATTGGTTTGAAAATTCAATACATCTGTTACCTCTGCTAACTCTCAATCATTAGAAGTACAGTTACAACTGATAGAGTTAGTGGTCCAGTGATCGAACGGATGAGATTCGTCAGACATCAGTGATCGACAACACAAGAAATTCGATAATTACTGATACCGTACTGACCTCGGTTTCTGACGCTTTAGAGCTAGTTTATGAATATAATAAAAAATAATAAATAATTAAATAATAATAAAAGTACCAGTTTTGGCCACCTTCGCACCTTTTTTGGTCACTTCAAATTCAAGTTAGCAAAAAAAAAATTCTAAATCAGAATAATATTTTTATAGAACTTTGAAACCTCCATGATTACACAAATCTAACTTATAATTTTATTGTACTTATTCGAATTTGGTACCTATTCGAATTTGGATCGAAAGTGGCCAAAAAAGGTACAGTGGCCACGAATGGTACTTTAACCCTATTGTACATTTAAAATTAACTGAGATATTTGCAAAAATTGTCAGTTACTGGGACATTGTCAGAAACTGAGGCCACTACGGTACATTCGACAGTTTTATAGGCTCTTATTTGAGTTGATGAATATTATATTGTGTTTCGAAGATTAGAAAAATGATATTTTGCCGGATTACGTATTTTTTCTAAGATAAATACGTTAAATTGTTCGATCACTGGATAATTCACACTATTTGAGTATTCTGTATGTCAGTGTATCTTAAAATACAGAAAAATCGAGAAAAAAAAGTGCACTCAAGTCTCCGAAAGTGCTTTCAAGTACTTTAAACTACTAATTACTCTCCATTGATCTAAAATACTATATTCAGTAATGCGCATTAAAATACTCTCGAAAAAAATATTAAATATTAATTCGTCTGAAGAAAAAAAAACCATGACATGAAATGAAAAGTTAATTGTATTAAACCGATGAAATGTAAAAAATTCATGCGGATTTCACCGTCACTCAATTGAAAATAAATCCGAAAAATAAAGGAAATTAATTATTAAAGAGACAATAAATTATGACATACCTTGAATGGATCAATTCGAAAATCTGCCAACCATGCAATCAATAATCCCGTAAAAATTCCTAATTTAGCTGGACTATCATAATAATTACCATCGTCAGATTGATTATTAATTTTTGTAATATTTTGTGTTATTGCTTGATCATAAGTTAATGATGCATTTTCAAATGTCTTCCACACAACATCCCATACTTCGTTAATTGAAGTAGCGGGTAATTCTTCACCAACTATATCCATCTAAACTTAAATACGAAGATTTTATATAAATTTTTCGATGACAAAAATGAATTGGAATTTAAAAAAAAGAGGGAGAAAATAAAGATTAGATAATTTACTTTAAACAAAATTTTTTAATTAAACTTTGTACTTCTTTATTTTGGTGCTTTGCGCCAACAAGATATATTACTTGAACGTTGCGCGCTTTATATAGAACGCGAAGCTCCTCAGTTCTCCATCGACCTGTAGCTAATACAATTAGGGTCACACAGAAGACAAGATGTATGCAAAGTAATACTATTAAAGGTCACTGGAGGATAGTACAAAGCGTCAAATACATAATTTTTGTTGATTTATTATCCTTGACACATAATCATATTATTATATCATTTTTTGTTATGACGATAAATTATGCAATTTCATCAATTATATTTTTCATATATTATTCCATCATTTTTTCTTTGTAATTTTAATTAATTTTTCATTTGTATTCAGGAGATTTTCTTGGAGGAGACGAATCTGAAATTTGAAAATTTTCAGTCTTTGAATCTTTTTGAATTCAGGATTATTTCGATATTGATGGAGAAATAGAAAGATGAGACTAATCGACTAATTAATTTTTTTTTTCTTTTCAGAGATTTTTTTTTAGTCAAAACAAAATAATTAAGAGAATGCGTTTTTTTTAAAATGAAAATTTACTTTAAATTTTCATTGCAATTACTTGAAAATTCTTCTCCTTCAGTTCTACATTCTTCGCATGAATTTGTTTTTGCAGACGATCGTTCAGCATCAATAATGCATCGTATCTATAAGTATGAGAAGAATTTTAATTCGAAATTGGATGTTGGAGAAATTGAAGAAAATTATGGAAATAATACTTTTGATGCCACGAGCGATTAACTTGTTTCGTCAAGTAATCAGGCAATTCATCATTTGTTATGTTTTTGCGGAATAAATCTGAAAATTTAAATTTTTGTAGAAAAGAACAATCCAATTCTTCTAGTCTAGATTCTAATTCAGTAGTGAAGAGATAAAACGCGATGAGATGATTTTAGATGAACAGCAGTTTTTGTGGAAGATTTCGGAATCTAATCGAGATAGAACGCTTTTAATAGTAACTTTATTTGTAATTTAAAGATTCCCCTATCTTTCATATTTTCCGAGATATTCTACAGAAACTGTAATTGCTCCAAAATCAGTTTTCTTTTTACAATATTTTAAATCTGACGGGAGATGAAATAATTTTCAGCGCTTTTTTCTGTAGAGAATTATTTTTCAAGTCAATTAATTAAAATTTTCTAAGAATAACTGAACAATATACTTTTCAGGACGATTTAGGCGACATTGCCGCATATCTGTTTTTCACGACTATAGAATTTTCAGAAAAACCCATTTTTCTCCATCATCAGTTTTTTTTCAAAGAATATTTCAGAAAATAAGCAAGATTGAGCGATTTTGCTCTAATTTTTTTTTGCAGCTCTGGAAATTCTCTACAAAAAACAGAATTCTAGTAGAATCGCCTTATCTCACTTAGTTTTCGAGATATTCTTAAAAAATTAATGATGGAATAAAATCGATTTTTATGGAAGCTTCATATTCTACATCTTCTTTATATCGATACCTTAGAAAGAAAGTGGCGTAAGGGCTATTCTCATACTTGGCACTTACGCCACTTTGTTTCCATCGTGACCATATATTTAATCTCATCATACAATTTTATTATTGTTTAGAACTGATATCGTCATGCTAAAAAGAAAGTGGTGTAAGTGCTATCTATAAGTCATAGCCCAAGAAAAAATGTTCAGATCTGATCAGATCAAATTAGATCTAATCAGATCTGAGTTCCTTAGATCTGATCAGATCTAATTTGATCTAATTAGATCTGAGTTTCTCAGATCTGATCAGATCTGATGAGCCAATATAGATAAACTCAATCAGATCCAGTTAGATCTGACCAGATCTAATTAGATCTGACCAGATCTAATTAGATCTGACCAGATCTAGTTGGATCTAATCAGATCTAGTTAGATCTAAACAGATTCGATCAGACTTAGATCTAATTGGATCTAATCAGATCTAATTAGATCCAATTAGATCTGAACAGATCTATTCATATCTATTCATATTAAAAGTTTCCATTTTGTCAGATCTAATTAGATCTAATTAGATCTGATCAGATCTGAACATTTTATCCCGGGAGTACTTACACCACTTCAACGCTAAATTAATGAACCGCACGGAAAAAATATATATGCGAACATATATGTTACATATAAAAAATGGAATAAGCGACATATATTCAACATATATATTTAGAAATATATTTTGTGATATATATATGTCATTTATACATCACGTATATGCGCATATATGTGAAATATATTTGGCATATATATATATATATATTGTACATATATAAATTTCCATGCAAGGATATCATTATTTTTTATTCCTATAAATGTTTCTTCAGTGCTCATTATTTCCTTCAAATTTAAAGCTATAGAGAAATATTGCTCCCACTTTTGTGAAGCGCTAAAAAAAAAGGTAATTAAAAAAAAAAACCTTTCATCTCCATCCGAAAACTCCTGAAATCGCACCCATTCTACTCTTCCCCTCAATATCCAATATTTAATTGATTGTACGTCAATTTAATTTTTCAAAAAAAATTTCAAATTTTCAGAAATTTGAAAAAAATTTCGAAAAATCTCAAAAATTAAAATAAAACTGATTTTTATTTAAAAAAAATTTTTTTTTTGTATTCCCTACTCAACATCGTATCATTCTTCTTATCCAAATCCTTTAAACTTCTCTGCAACTTGATATTCTTAATCCGCATATTAATAACTTTGAATGACTGCTCGACTTGTAGACTGTGTGATATTTTAATCGATGAATCCAACAGGTAGAGAGTATGTCGGATATCATTGATTTTTTTAATAAGGTGTTTATCCCCATTAGCATCGGGTTTTATTTTCTTAGGGCAATTGGGTGCACTCGTGCTCGTTGTGTCTCTCATTGACTCCTAATTCCAAAAAAAAGCAAAAACGAAATGAAGGACATGCTTAAATGCAAAAAAAAAATACAAAATTTTCAGAAAAAACGATTTTATTTGAACATTTATTTTTTTGAGAAACCTGCTTTTCTTGGAAATTAAGCGAGATGGAGCAATTTTGGCCAAATCCTTTGATGCCGCTCTTAAAATTGTCAACAACAAAGGAATAAAATCGCCCTATCTCGCTTAGTTTCTGAGATATTTGGCAAAAGCCCATAACGGGATAAAAATCATTTTTCTGAAATTTTTTTATTCTTCGAGAAAATTGTCACCTTAGAATCAAAGAGGCGTAAGTGTAAGGAATGTGCATAGCACTTACGCCACTTTGAGTCTGAGGCAAAGAAATAAATAAAAAAAAGGTCTATCTTAAAAAAAATCAATTGCTCGGAAAATATCCTGGAAATTAAGCGAGATAGGGCAATTCAACTCGAATCTTTTTTATGGAGAATTTTAAGACGTACAAGAAAGAATTGAGATAAAATCGTTCTATCTCGCTTAGTTTCCGAGATATTCACAAAAAACTGCTAATGAAATTAACTAGATTTTTCTCAAAATTTTGTAAAAACAAAAAAAAATTGTCACCTTAGAGTCAAAGTGGCGTAAGTACTATTGCCTATACATTGCACTTACGCCACTCTGACTCTAGAGCCACAAAATCAATAAGAAAAAAAAAAGTCTCCTAAAAAAAAAATCAATTGCCCTTGAAAAAGTAAAAAATCTCAACAACTCAATAAACATCTCGAATACCCGAGAAACTTCTCCGATAATCGCAATTAATTCAATTAAAAATAAAAAATTAAAAAAAAAAAATCATAACATTTTACGCAGTTATTAATAATTAATGTCTCTCTGTCGTATCTCATCAATATATCCAGTACATGTGTCACAGCTGATACTGTTATAGGGACATTTAACATTTAAACGATGATCACAAAGAAGAAGAAGAAGAAGTGCCCCGTGAAAATTACAATAATATGTTTAATAACGTGATTGGTCCAACGCATTGCCGATTGAGTCCGCCTAATAATGTCCTATTGCTTGAAAAAATTCGCGCGATCCCCTCCCCCCTTGAAAAAAAGAGCGGCAAACTCAAACGTAAACTCAAATAAAGTGCAAAAAAAATGAGAGTCAACTAAAGTGTCACCCAAAAGTGTCCAAGCCTCTCCCCCCCTTCCCCCACTTCACAAAAACGTAAAAAACAAATAAAATTCGTATTTTATTAACTCCAAAAACACATGCACATTTTCCACTCGAAACAATTACAAAAATCCCCGCCAGATGGTATCCAATCGCTTTATATATATTACCCCTCCCCCCCTCCCCTTGCCATCCGCATTTTCCCATTTATATTCTGGGGGAATTGCTCGAAAATAGCGGGGAATTTCATCAATTTTATAGATTGGTAGAATTGTCAAATACTATGATGGCTGGATTATGATGGCCGTTGCCACCGTAGAAGAGTGGAAGAAACGCGTATACGGTGATTATAATACCCCCGTGGATATTATATAGCGAAAAAAGAGAGTTAAAAAAGAGTAAGAAGTGAAGGAAAAAAAAAAAATTAAAAATTTCGTAAATTTTCTTCATTCAAAAAAATAATCAAAAATATTTAAATATTAGTTTAATTTAAATTAAAAAATTAAATTAATGTATGAAGAAAAAAATTCGTGCGACAAAATACTCTGTGTGTGTGTGTGTGTGTATGTGTGTTTATGTGATTAAATATTAATTGTAAATAAAATAGAAAGAATTATCTACATTATACAAATGATAAATAATTGTGTTTAGTGAATTTTGTGCTTTTTTAAATCAAAAGTATTTTGGAAATTATTGGAGGGGACAACAAAACGCGCGTTTAGCACACAGAGGTGATTTATTTTTTAACAATTATATATATACAAATGAACATATAAAAATATCTAATTAAACATTGTTAATTATTAATTAACTCAATACAATTAAATAATTTGTAGAAACTTTATTCTTTTTATATTTTTAACCGGAGAACAAAATTTACCTTTTGTTTACGCCTTGTCACTGGCGCTTTTGTTGTGTATATAGTATATACGACAAACGCGGCTGGTACACACAGCGCACCACTCACTTGACGAACTTAACCAGGAGTCAAAGATTCATATTTTATATAAAAAAATTGGAAAAAAAAAAAGAAAATCAAGAAAATAAACAAAAACCAAGAATTTTCATTTTTTTTAAATCATAATTTTCGTGGAAAATTTCAAATTTTTTAATGATAAAAAAATAATAATTATAATTCAACATTTTTTCATATGTTTTTACTCACTTTATTACAATTTCGATTTATGATTCTATGATTTTTTACAATTTGACTTTGTGTGCAATATGTCCACGATCATGTACCACGTAGGTCACAATGCTCAATGCCTGGATTCATTCAGCTTTCTATATAACCTTAAATATTTCTTTACACACTGAATGTTTAAATACACTGATTGTTCGTTGTTTATTTAATGAAAAAATTGTTGATTATCATTTATTTAAGTGAAAATTAACGAAGTTTTTCTTTTTTTTTCTTTTTTTTTTTCTTAATTTTTTATAGTGAAAATAAGTTTATATTATTGTTATTTACATTGTTGATATTATAAACTAATTATTTTTTTTCTCTTTATTTTACAGATTTTTCGGAATTATTGGAAGAACAATATTAATTATTGGAATTTTTGGAAAATCATCGATAAATGAAATTTTTTGGAAGAAAATAATTAATTGAAAAGCTGAAATTATATCATGCAAATTGTTGCTATTGACATATTGAAGGATTAAACAATGTCAGCTAATTATTTTTCAGTTCTAGACTTAGGATAATTCATAATTTCAATGAGATTTATTGAAATAATGCAAAATAAATGAGGAAAAACAGAAAATACAAATTAATTGTTGGATTGAAACAATTAACAAAAAAGTTGAAGAGAATTTAAGAATAAATTTTGGAATTTAATGATGAATAAATACGAATAAAAAAAGATTCATTTGTTGAATGAGTGAAAGAATATTCTCTCAATGGATAAACAATTGATGGATAATAATGTGGAAAATAAGATGAAAATTGTTGTTTATAAAATCAGTAAAGAATCACCAGGTTTATTGGTCCAGTTTAATTTAAATAATTTACTGGATAATGTTAAATTATTTATTGAATTGAGCTGTTGGATAATAAGGTAAATTACATGAATGTCTGGTACAGGCGACTTTGGTCGCAGACGCGTTGAGTGGCGCCGTAGTGCAAACAAATCATCATTGATAAATTGAGGAATTTAATTCAATTTTTGAGGTAATTCATGATTTCATTACTAAAGTTTCTAATCAATGTAAACGAAAAAATCCTGAATATTTTCGTGAATAACTTTGGAGCGAGTGGGTTTAGGAGAAGATATCAAGTTATTTTTTGCAGAAAATTTGAAGAGCAAGATAAAAGGTTTCTTGATAAATTTTCCTAAACTCCAGGATTTTTAAGATATTCAGAAAATAAAGACTATTTCGCTATTTTTTAATTACAATTTCTGCTTCAACTTTCAGGTATACTATCATATACCTGAGAAAATTGACTGAGATGCTAAGAGAACGATTATACTAAATATATAATTTGAAGAATTACCAGTAAAAAATAAAGAAAAATAAAAAAGGTATAAATAGCAGAAAAGCATAAGTTAATTAATTAGTGAAACTGCTAAGGTGGCTGAAAAGGTGGCTACCTAGGATTACGAGGTGCTGCGTGGGCATGCAGCAGCCTCAGACACGCCCTCTCCTCGGGGACTCTGTATCCTCCACAACTTCCCCGACTGCAAGACGTAACAACCCAGTTGCTGTATTAACACATCAGCAGGTGATTTTCACATATTCCCAACAAAAATCAGTTCCTTAAAGATATCTCGGAATTGAAGTGAGATACAGGATTTTTCATAGACACCTTTTC
The DNA here is from genome assembly GCA_963942555.1 of Aleiodes leptofemur. Lineage (NCBI taxonomy): Eukaryota > Metazoa > Arthropoda > Insecta > Hymenoptera > Braconidae > Aleiodes > Aleiodes leptofemur. Next base: position 6,405,301 of record OZ012615.1, on the reverse strand, counting down.
TGTAGAGCAGGACGAGACCTCCAGAAAAGATATCTTCACAAAATCCCATATCTCCCATAGTTTCCAAGATATCTTCTCTCTGCTCACCACAAAAATATTCTAAATTCAAAATTTTTTATTTCCATTAGCTCCATCAATTGCAACAATTACAAGCACAAAATTCAACTGGACAACCCCTGACATTTGCATTGCAACAGTCACCTGGTAATAATGGACAGGATCAAGGAAATGTATCAACATCTGGAATTGGAAATAATCATATACTGTACTTGAATCAACTGAGTCAATTGAATCAAAGTACTATAAATTCAACTGGGACTGGTATGGGCCTACCCCCGGCCACCCCCACATTTGGGGTGGGCCTTAATATGGGACTGCCACTATCATTATTGAATACAAGTTTAACATCACTGACATCAAACGTAATAACTACCTCAAATCCACTGCTCAATATTGGTATACCAAGTTTAAATTCAGCATTGACAACAGTTAATCCAGCGACAATTAATACAATTAATACATTAAATGCGCTCAATACAAATTTATCATCAAACAGTATTACAGCAAATGGATTAACAGCTGGTATTGGACAGGATTTGAATACAACACTGAATCGTTTGAATACATCAGCTCTAAATCATCAGTCAGCATTAAATAATCATCATGGTATCAATCAAAATCATCAATTTTCAACTCTAAATACTAATGATAATCTATCAAATTTATCAAATTTAACGAATATAACAAATTTAAATAGTCAAAATACAACGAATTTAAATAATCAGAGTCATGGAATAAGCACAAGTGTAAATCAGGCATTCAATCGTACATCATTGAATGTATTGACAGCTGGATTAACACCGAGTAGTATAAATTCCTGCAGTACAAGTTTTCCATTTCAAACAATACAAAGTATACAGAGTATTGCACCACATATTGTCGGTACGAGTTTGTCAAATCAAAATAATCCTACGTCAACGAGTATATTCACGAGTACACTGAGTACACCGCCAATTTTATCAACAACGTCCCTGAATAATCCAACTAGTAACAATCAGTCATCAAGTATATCAACGACAACGCAGAGCATAAATTTTGCGGGTACAATGCAGAACAGTAATCTAACAAATTCTTCAACCTCTAGTGTCTCAATATCGTCTCTGCAGAATGAGACATACGGCCATGGACAAGTGCGGCAATTTAGCCAAACTCAAAATTCAATTAATCAGAATGCCCCAGGTAATACAGTTGTCAAGTGCATACAGAATGTTAATTCACCTGGTAGTCCATTCTCAATACCAATGAAATCACCGGCTTCGAATATAGCACCACCTACACCAAGTCCAAGTCCAAACAGAATATTGTTGCGTAGTCCAGCCTCAAATTCAATGCAATCAAATCGCAACAGTCCGAGTCCAGTTTCTATGATAAATACGTCGACGAGTGGTAGTTGCACAACGACAACCGTCCAACAGCAGCAGCAGCAGCAACAGCAGCAGAATGCTAATTTTACTGTGCAACTGCAGAGTCCAATGCAGAGTCCAATGAGTGTTGGTCCAATTCAGAGTCCAGCACCTAGTCCCTATCCACCGGCACAGAGTCCGCATCATCAGGTTGGTGGACAATTGTCCGGGGGTTCAACGGGTAATATGAATAATCGAAGTCCAGCGCCTGGGGGCAGTCCTGGGCCAACGCCAGTCGTCAGGCCGAACACGCCGATACTTCAACAGGGTATGCAGGTTCTTCAGATCATTGGAACACCTCAGGGCTATCAGCAGGCATCATCTCAGCTTGTTACCAGGGCTGCACTCTTCGGCAATCAGCAGATACAAATTGCAACGGCCAAACCAGCTAAACAGCCGCCTCAAATACTACCGAAACCGCCTAATAGTCAGCAAGGAGTTGCTACACCACCGAAACAACGGGCAACTACGACGATCACCAATCAGGTAACACTTTAGTGATATTTCAGACGAAATTCGACTCATTTTTTTTTAGCATTGTTAAAAATTATTGCGAATATCCTGGAAACTAAACGAGATTGGGGAATTTTTGAGGACCTTTATTCAGATTTTACGTCGTTGCGCTATCTCGCATAGTTTCCGAGATATTCTGCAAAAAATATTGAATTCTGCTTCTTTGCTGACGAATTTATTCTGATGAAAACGTGAATTTTTTCAATTTCAATTCATGTTAAACTGAAATTCTTGTACTATTTTCAAGGTCACGCAGCAAACTCAACCGCAACTGGTATTAGCTGGTCCCCAGCAGAATCAAACTATGATACCAACTGCTCAAGGATTGCTTCTAAATCAGGTGGGAAAATGTTGAAAGGAGTTATTCAATTCAATGGTGAAGTTTGAAAATTACATCAGTAGTTTTTCATGAATTTGCTTTGAAACCACTGGGTTTAGGGGAATTTGTGAAGAGGTTTTTTTTTGTTTTAAATAGAATTAAATTCTGCTCATCTTCAAGATATTCAGTCTTCGATGAAGATGTAATTTTCACACTCATCGTTTCATTAAAACTCATTACTAAATTCTTGTTTCATTCTCACTGACTCTATTTGCAAATGCTCGTCTTAATTACGCTTGAAAAATCATATGTCATGTCACTCTGCTAACAGGTGCTTGCACTGTCAATTTAATTCTTTACCATGTGTTTTGATTTTCCATGGGTTTTTTTTTCTCCTGTTTCCTTTTAATAAACGGTTTTTCATTGGGTTTACTACAACAAATAGGTACTACCCTCGTCTGGTCCTGTGATCGTTCAACAACAACCTGGTGGCGTTCAACTAATACTAAGGACACCAACAAATGCCCAACAACAAACGCATACTGCACAGGTGATGGTTTCACTCGTTCATTCATTCATTCATTAATTCATACATGTTTCAATGCACATTCATGTGTTGTGTACATAAAAATTGCTTAATCATTGATGTTTTTATTTGTTTAAATTATTTCGAGATTGTTCATGTACGGGAGGAAAGAATTCTGTTATCCAATAATCAAAAATCGTTTTTTTTTTTGAAAATTAGGAGAAACAATTCAGAGGCAGATGAGAATTTCGCCCAGTTTTTCTAGAATATCTCGGAAGTTAAGCGAGATAGCATGATTTATGTAAGAACCTTTTTTTATAGAGACCATGAGAGCTATTCAAAGAGGTATCCACTTAAATCGCGCTATCTCGCTTAGTTTCCGAGACATCCGAAAAAAGTTCAGCACTGTTCTCCAATGTTTCTAGAATCAATCTCGTTCCCACCACGAAAATTGTTTCCGTTTACAAGTAAAATATTCGCCAGATACATTCTTTTCCTCCCCTGCCTGTGTCAATGGACTTCTATAACATCGTGTAAATTTTTTATGGAGCCTATGGTTATCGATCAGATATATCAATAATAACTAAACCGCTGTTTCAAATAATTTATAGCTAACACAGCAGCAACTAGTGAGGGTTGTAACAGCACAAGGTATGCAGTTACAGGGTATTACCCCAACATTTTTTGCTGTACCCAATGGTTTTCCGCCTCCAGCACCGCCTGTAATGAGGCATACACCAACAAGTCCAGCGCCCGGTGAGTAATCTCAATTTTCCTCGAATAAATGCACAAATAATAGAGAGAGAGATTCACTCAAATAATCAAAATATTTTATTAATCCCCCAGGTAATTCAGGAAACAATAATTCAATTGTGATACAAAATGCAATGGTCCAGAGTCCTCAATCACAGATGAACAATCAAATAACAAATCAATCATCAGCAAATAATTTACCGCAAACACAGTCCGTGGCTGATCAAAATTTACTACCACCGCCAAAGAAAAAAGCTAAGAAAAAGAAGAAAACAAAGAAAAAAGACGACGAACAGCCAAAACTCGATTTAGCAAGTATAATGAAGATATCGGGTATTGGTGATGAGGATGATATGTTTGATAATGACATTGTCCCTGAGCCAGAGCCACAAATCCAGTCATTACCAATTCAGCAGCACGTGGAACAACAACAAGTAACGCAAATGACTGTTCAACATATGGAGCAACTCTCGCCGCATAATTCTCAATTATCAGCGATATCAAACACGCAGCAGCAGAGTGTAATCCAGTCGGTGAATGCCAATTGTCCAACGGCAAATACAACACAGAATCCAGAGACCTTTGGTAATCAAATGGTGGCGCAGTTGCAGATGCCAGTGCAGAATACGATCTCCGGGCATCTGAGACTAGCAGTTGGTGAGGATGGCCGTGTAATTCTGCACCACACGCCTGATCCAAATCAGCCGGAGATTGATCAAGCAACGGCACAAGCATTGATTCGTTCCTTGACTCAAGGCACTGGTCAAAATTCCCAGATAATATCCCAATTACTCGGGCATGCCCAGAGTTTATCGCAGCAGAATATCCAGCAGCAGCAGAACTTGAACACGAATCGCTCAAAGGCACCAGCCAAGTCATCAGCATCTGCTGGCAATCAGACGACGAACCAAATGAATCCAGCAACCAGTGCACCACAGATGATCAATGTCCAACAGTCTCAGTCTTGCACGAAATCCACTGGATCATTCAGCCAACAGCAGGGCAATGTAGCTGGTCAAAGAAGCATAAATACTTGCCAATTAACGAAGAACAATTCAGCGATTCAAATAGCAATTGGTTCTGGTGATGGTAAATTGTCCAAAAATGAACAAAATGTGAAGACAATATCCCAGTCAAATGTTGGTCACAAGTCTCACGTCAATGCCTGTAATAAAAAAGTTGTTGGCCAAATATTCATGCAGAGTCCATTGCAGCAGCCTAATACTCAGAGGCAAAATTACGTAAAGACATCAGCGAGTAATTTAAAAATGCAGACTGGTAATATAGTTAATAATAGAACCGTCCAACAGCAAATTAAGAGTCCAATTAATGTACAGCAGAATAGAAATCAGCAGCAGTTGGAACAGCAGCAGAGTACTGACCAGATGAATCAACAGCAAAATATTCAGCAAATATCAACGCAAACTGTTCAATCATTGAATGTACAGCGTTGTCTAGAGCAGAATATTCACAAAATAACTGTTTCTGGATTACAGCAGAATTCATTGAATATACTTGGTGGTAATAGTCAACAATTACCAGAATCAATTGGTCAGAATTTGGAGCAGAATATTGTGCATGGTTTTATGGATGGACAGACAAATACGAGTAATAATTGTCATCAAGACATCAATGATATTCATCAACAGCATCAGCAGGCTAACGCGAGTTTGAATCAGCAGAAATTAAATCTACAAAATAAACAGCAGAACGTTATATTTACGAGTGATTATCCAGTTAGCAGTCACAATACGATAATAAACACGAGTACAGGCATTGGACAAGCACCGAAACAGCAGCAACAGCATCAGCAGCAACAGCAGCAGCAGCACATTAATCATCCTGATATTCTCAATTCAGCAGCAACAAATATCCTGAATAATGCACCAAAAATAACACCAGAAATACTGAATGCTTTAAGTAATTTAAATCCAAATGATCAATTGCTAATAGCCAATGCCAATGGACAGATGCAAGTGATAAGTCAACAGTTACTTCAGCAATTATTAACAGGACAGTTGAATGCACAAACGCGAGCGACTAATGTCAATCAGAATCAACCGCAGAAGATTGTCATTGGTGATGCTGATGCGTCTAACAGTCAGAATTTGCAAGGTGTTCAAATCAATACGCCGACGAGTCAAATTATTGTGAACAGCTCTGGTGGTGCTCCAACGATACAAAACAACATCCAGAACATCGTTGTTCAGGCAGCACCGTCCCAAATGCCGCATCAAATCCAGATACAAAATCAGGCATTTCCCAGTCAATTCATTGACAACTTGAATCAGCAACAACTTCGTAATTTGTCGAGTGGCAACAAGACAACAAACATCGTGAATACAAATCAACCTGTCCACCAGTTGAATCAATCTACCAACGTCACCCCACCAACTCCAACTCCTCCAGTAACAACAAAGAAAAGCAGGGTAGTAAAAAGAACAAAAGTAACAGTGTCATTGGCGAATACTTCTGGTTATCAGACAGTGAAAACAACTTCACGAACAGCATCTGTATCAACGAGTACATCAACATCATCAGCTTCAAACTTATCAAAAACAGCTCAAAATTGTGCTAATAAGAATGAAGCACAAACAGTTGGACAATTGGGTATCGGAAGAATCGTGACATCGGGAATTCAGACAGTTGGTATACAGACACAGACGAGTCAGTCTGTGCCACAGGTATCAGTGCCATCAAACGGGCAAATGGTCCAGAGAACTCCTCGGTACATCCAGCTTCCGGTTGCCAAGCAGCAAATGCTGAAGAGCATTCAGACGCAGATCCAGAGTATTCACAGTAGAAAGCAGAATAGTCCAGCAGATCAGGCACTGTTGACGAAGCTCTACCAGGAGCACAATAAAATTGTTGCAAGTGGTAAAGTCGTTAGTGCACCTTCCCTGACGATACCAACGCAGTCAGAAACAACAACAAATGCTGTAATTTCTTCAACACCATCATCAACACCATCAACACCAGTCTACACGATATCGCATCCTCTGAGTGCGACTGTCTGCAAAAATCAACAAACATCAACAGCCCAGACTCAGACAATGACGCAAACCTGTCCTGTTACAGTAGCCAATCAGAGCTTGACACCCTTAGCTAGTACAAGTGCAAGTATGCCAATTGTTCACGACAATTCAGCTAATTGTATCAGTAAAATTGATAAAGTACAAAGTGCCATGGATCCAAGTATGCCAACAATTCAAACGCATACAATTAATAATAAAACATCTATTGAAATGAATAAATTTCATCAACCAGTTACAAAATTAACTGGACAATATCCAACAACAATTGTAACAACAACATGTCATCAGAGTACAACAGTAACATGTCAATCAACACAAATGACACAACAATCAACTCAGTGCCAGACTGATCCACCGGATATAAAGCCAAATATACAGATGATAAATCCAATTAAACAGGAATTATCATCACCAATTAATGTGCAAGTACAGGTACAATCAGCATCACCTGCTGGACAGGTGATAGCATCATCACCACGTGCAATTTGTGGTAATAAACAGCAGCAAAGGATACAGAGTCCAGTTAATGTCAGTCAGATAAAACAGCCATTGGCAAGTCCAAGTACCAGTACAACAGGTACAACTGCACAATCACCTAGACAGGGAATTAAGAGGCCAGCAACTAGTCCAATATCAAGACAGATTAATCGAAGTGATCTCATGGAGCAACAGCTTAAGATTGATCAGAATGGTGCTATTAATCCTGATGTTAATACACCATTTGTCAGTAAACGTGATGCATGCAAGAGACTCGTTAGATATCACTGCTTCAATGAACAGGTACTAAGTGCTAAGGATTTGGCAAAAGCTGATGAAATATTTGAGGAAACTGCGAAACATCTGCTCAGTAAATTCAATTCAATGATGAATAAATATACGTACTTGCTGCTGATGGAGAGTATGGTGAGAATTGATTTACTTTAATTTTTTTTTGTGAATTTTTGGGGTTTTTTTAAGATTATGTTGAAAGTAGTTGGAGAAAGGGGAATTTTTGTGTTTTTTTTTTGCAGTTCTCAATTTCTCAAGATATTGGGGAAATCATGAATTTTGGGAAATTCAATTGATTTTTAAATTAAATTTGGGTAAAGAGAAAATGTGGAGAAAGTTTTGAAAAAATATGGAATTTTCAGAAAATATCAAAATCTCAAAATCTTGGAAAAATTACGAAATTTCGAGATTTCGGCCAAATCTCGGATTGTGTCAAATATACCTGATGGGATTAAATGTGGGCAGAAAAAGATTATCGTAGATAAATTTGAGAAAAACCTTGAGAAAATGTGGAAAAAAATATAAAATTTCCAAGAAAACTCGGAATCTCAAAATTTCGAGATTTTGGAAAAATTTCAAATAGTGCAAAATATACCTGTTTTTCCACATCTAAACAAGGTCTCTACGAAAACATCTCCATCTCCACTAATTTTCAATGAATTCCAAAGAAATCCTTCTCAAAATAAAATTATTAATTAATAATTTTTTTTAACAGAGAGAAGTAAGAACCTCCGAATTGATGATGATTGATCGTACATTTGTTGCCGAGGAGCAGAGTATGTTGACGCGATTACGAGAGCAAGAAGCAAAAGCCAGTGGTAAATAAATTCACTCAAAGCCTCTTTTTTTTTCTTCCCCTCCCATAAATAAAATGAATAAAGAGTAGTTTGATGAAAAATTCTCTTCAAAAATTCCAGAAGAATTCAAGAAAGAGGAGAAACCAGTGCTACCCAAGCTAGAAACCGATGCCCAAGACGATGAAAAAACAACATCATCAACAGCACTGACCAATGTACTAGTTAAACAAGAGCTCGATGATGATTTTAGTTGTATCGATAGTCATTCATCCGAGACACAAATGAGATTAAAATCATCGAGCTGTACAAGCGGTGATTACGACGAATGGCTAGAAATACAAAAAGAACTTGGTGTTTATCCTGGTGAAAGTGGTAAATGTAAAAACTTAATTAGCAGTAGTTGTAGCGGTGGTGGTAGTGGTAGTAATGGTGCTTTGAGTGGTTTATCATCACGAACAACAAATAAATGTGAAAGAACGCGAGCTAATGGTGATTTACGTGCAACAACAAGTGGTACATGTGTTAATAATACTGTAACAAAAATTAATTATGATGATGGTACAACGACAACAACAACAACAACAATGGAATTAGATAAACGTTGGTGCAGTGCTACTGATCTTGAGAGAGATTTACTTGAGGATACAGATAGTCTAGATGATTTGGCATTACAATCACATTGTCCTGGTACATCATTACAGGACAATGATAATGATGGAAATGAATTGATTAATGATCAAGACGATATAACTGCACAAGTACAGTCAGCAATTGATAGTATTCTTAATTTAAAAAAGAGACCATCAAGTGTTGCTACAACTGTTAATACTAGTTGTGTTACAACAACTAGTGTTACAACAACACAAACAACAATTAGTAATAGTAGTGATACTAAAGACTCGGTTCTTGATCAGGCTGTTAGAAGTATCCTGGGCTCGTGACCCTCATCTAATAAAGTATTTTAAAGACACATTTAAATAAATAAATAATTAATTATGAAGTTTATTGTAACGAGGAAGAATGTACTATTGTGTAAAACAATTTTTTTTTTCTTTTGCTATTGGATTTCATTTGATCCAATGTTAATCTCTTCATTTCTTCTCTTTTTATTGTCTTTTTTCGGGCTTCTGCATTTTTTAAAATCACATTTTTTTAGTAATTATCGAAGCTGCCAGTGTCTTTCAAAGCATAAATTTTTTTTTTATGTAGATTCATCTCTTTTTTTTTTATCTAAATACACACACACACACATGCAATGGCAATAATTATATTTATATGAGGTAATCATTGGAGTTTTAATAGGTAAAAGGAAGTAAAAAAAGAAGAGATTAGAGAATTTTTAGAGTTAGTGAAAAAGAAGAAGAAAAAAACAAGTAAGCCATCGTGTAATTTTTTTCCTTTATTTTCTTTCTCTTAATTTAATGAATTAAATAATTAATTAATTGAATAATTGATGAATTCATGTACATGTGGTTTGGTAGATTATTTGACACAGGGCCAGATTTTTTAATCTGCAAGTTTGTAATGTAATTTTGTAAAAAGGAAATTATTTAAAAGTTTATGAAATGAAAAAGAAAAAAAAAGAAGACGAAGTAATGAGAAAAAGTAGACGATTTAAGAAAAATAATGCGAATGATGAGGAAGAAAAAAATAATGATTTATTTGCCCGTTTTTTTTCCTTTCGGCTGTAATTCCAATCAGAGTGAAATTTACGGGTGATAAATCCAACATTTAATGAAAGAATGAGAGAAAAATTGTAAATATTAGATATTAAGGTGTATTATTAATTATTACAACTTATTATAATTAATTATATTAATATTATATCATTATATTTTAATTAATTATGCATATAACTGAGATAATATTTCCCTGAATTTATTATTACAAAAAAAAAAAAAATTATGGAAAACAATAGAATTATTCAATTATCACTGGAAAATTCGTATTTATGAATACTTGAATCTGTTGATGATTATTATCGAGGCAATGATAATTATTTAATTATTGAAAATTGAGACGTGACAGAAAAACTTATCGAAGGAAATTTTTGAAGGGACTGATTTTAATAGCAGACTTTTACTGGAAAAAATTTTCGATTGCTTTATAATGAAACTGATGTTTTCAAGATCTTGGGAATTTTATTGGAAACGGATCATAAAATTTTTTATAAATTGGATCATTTGATAAATTACGTGGAACTTTTTTTTTTGCAAATATCTGCGAATTAAGTGAATTATTTTTTGTTCATTATTATTATTTTTGAAACTAAGGAGTTCAGCGGAAATCGTCAAGAGATCTTTTTTGTAGGAAATTTCATGACCTACAAAAAAGGTCTCGTCATAAATTCTCATAAACCTAAGGATTTCCGAGATATTCTTTGAAAACTGATGAGAAAGTAAAAGTGATACTCAATTCTCTTGTTTAAAAATTTAAAAAATAATTGGGGCAAAAGCGATTGTGAAAGGATATTTTCCAACTAAAATTTTTCGCCTTCCAATAGAAATTCCCAAGAATTTGGGAAATTCCTCGGTTTTTATTGATTGATTAAAATTTTTTCCAGTTTCAGTTAAAAATAGTGAAGAATGAGGAAAAAAAATCAACAAAAAACAAAAAAAAAGCCACAGTTTAATTTTCTATCCACTACCTACTAACAATAATGACATATGTATTTGTTTAATCAGTGATGAAGGCACAGTCTGAATTTTAACTGATAATCAAAGATGCAAAAAGAAACATTTTTTTATCTAGATTTTAAAACAGAAACTGAAAACGAAGAAGAAAAAAAAGCGATAAAAAAAGAAATATAACAAGAAAACGTCTACATAAAAGGATTTTTGGCATAAATTTTAGCAACAATAGGTGTGTATAGATAGTTTTGACGCATAGAGAGAATTTAAATACGGAGAAAGGATTATTGCATAATACTTGAGAAAAGAAAAAGAAAAGCTATTTACACAATTTAAAGAAATCTCATTAAAAAATATTAACACGTAAAGACGTTAAAGTTTGTGACAAAAATAACTGAGTACTCATTCCAGACATCATTGTAATAGATTTATGAATATTTTTGAATTTGTGAATGGAAATCAATATGAAAATTGAGAATTTTAATATTTAGAAATAGCGCTTGATTGACGAATCGAGATAAAACGATTGATATCTCGGAAACTAAGTGAAATAGTGCAATTTCGCTAATAATCTTTTTTACAACTCCAAAAAGGTCTCTAAAAAAATTTCTCTCTATCTCTCTTAGTTTCCGAGATATTTTCAAGAAACCGAATGAATGAAAAAATTTAATTTCTACCAGTTTTTTGAATTTACTGCTTGAAATAATGAAGATAGTAGAATTTTCATGAAGACCTTTTTTGTAAAGGAAAAATTCGAGCTACAGAAAAGATTTTTACAAAAATTTCTCCATTAATTTTTGAGATATCGCTCGATTTATCTCGCTTAACCAGTGATTAATTAGAAGTGATCCTCAACATTTTATCTAAAAACAATTTTTAATAATGAAAAAATCATATCAAATTAAAAAGCAGAAACTCAAGTATTTCGATACACATCCTTTCACCGTTACAAATCTCTGGAATTTTGAGGAAAAAAAACCCCTTTATATCGTTCGCTATGTGTACAATTACGTACATATAAACAGATGTATGTAAATCTAATGATGTATTTTTTTTTCTTATTTTCTTGGCAACTAAAAAAAAAAAAAAAAAAATTGAAGACTGACAACTATACAAACAAACGTGCAGAACTACTGATGTAATATGATTAAATGAGGAAAAAGAAAATCAAGTAATGATTATTTGTAAATAATATTTAATTGCACTCCCGTGAGATAAAAAAAATGGCAAACGCGACTTAAATTTAAATATGGCTCTTAGATTTTTTTTTTGGGAGATGAAAAATATATAAGTATATATATATAATTTTTATTATATATATATAATTGAAGTTCTGTCGTTCCTAATAAATTGCCGACATTTTGCCAGTGTAGAAACACTTTTTTTTTTTTTTCATACAATTCCCCATTTTTTTTCTTCAATTTTATAAGACAAGGAAAAATTGAATATTCAATTTATGAATTCACCGAGATATTAACTTCACTTCAAATGAAGAATTCCTGAGAGTAAATTTCCTGAGTCTCAACAATTTAATTATTTGTATCACACTGAAGATTTTTATCACATCAGTCTTCTAGTGTTCATCATTTGCATCATTCAATTGCAATGCTGTGCATCTTTAATCCTGCCGATTCATTAAAAAAAAAAATAGAAAAAGTAAAAAAAAAAAACGCTTTCTCATTGTCGTCAATAATTCATGTAAGAATGGAATAAAGAAGAACAAGTTTTCTATTATATCGTTGAATTTATTCAACAAAAGTTATAATTTTTTTTTTATAAATAGAAATTGAGGATTGAGGCATTTGGATTTTTTAAAAATAATTTTCCTGTTTTGTCGCAATAATTGAGGTAGAGAAATTTTTGTAGAAACAAAAGAGTTTTTTGTAGAGGAAAATGTGAGATGCAAAAAAGATAATTGGAAAAATTCCCCTAACTCTTTTAGATTTCGAGATATTTTATAAAAACTTTGTGTTTGCAATTGTCGTATTTTTCTTCTTTCAATGAACAGCAATGACTTCTCTTGTATTTTTATCAATCATTTTCCTTCAGGTGTTTAATAGAGAGGGATGGGGCAAAAGACACATAAGGGGTGAAACAGAAAGATTTTAGTTTTGATGTTTTATATTATGAAAATCACTTGAAATCAATGGAAATATTGAAAATACTTTTTTTCTGATGATTCCATTGAAAAGCTGATGAAATTTCCAATGAAAATCATATGGCAGACTTAATTTTTCGAATTTTTTAGTCAAGATTTAAAGGTGAAATGCGTTTCGTTTTTGAAAAATGTCACTTTTTCAAGGATATCTAGGGTACGATCGGTCATAGCGACCTGGGGATGAGCTCGGGTAAAAGGTGAGTTCATTTTCCATCGATTCATTTAGTTGTAAAAAAAATGTCGATTTTCCAAATAAATATAGAACAAAAACTAATTTCAAAGAACTGGGCCACAAATAATTGAAAAATCGATAGAAAAAAATTAGAACTACATGAATCGATGGAAAAAGAGCTGACCGTGAAAGGTCAACACCAGATCGGTACAACTGACAGACGAAAAACGTGAAATTTTCCAATTTTTGCAAAAAAAAGTACAATTTAAAAAAAATAAAAAAATAAAACTATTCTGACACATGTTGTCCCCGTAAAATATCCTCAGCTTTCCAATGGGATCATTTAAAAATCTCTATATCGAACTGTTTCATTGGAATGTTCCTTTTACTCCACTTTTTCCCATTATCTGTTAATTATTCTTCCTTTTTCTAACATAGATCAACAGATAAAATATTTAAAAATTCCCGCCTCAATCATTTACGCAACTGGTCGACTTTTCCAAGCCGCGGCAGCGCCAACAGTCATCATACGAATTTTACGCGGGATTTATTCGTAAATATCCACCATTCAAGATCCTATTTATAAAAATGAACAGAAATCAATTTGCAAATCGTCTTTTCTAGAGTTGAGAGCAACAGTTTAGATTATTTTTCAATTTTTCCAAAATTAGATTACCTTGAAATTTATTCAAATTTAACGATTTATTTGGTAAAATTATGCCTCCTCGCTGCATTATACCGGATTGTCATCGTAATTCCAAGTGTATCGGCAAAAATGCGAATTCAAAAGTGCGCTCAATCAATATTCCAAATAAAAATGATGTTATATTGAAGTGGCAAGCTGCAGTCGATGCATCATCTCCACCGCATCCGATTATACTGAAAACTAAACAAACAATCTGTGAAAAACATTTTACACAAGATGACATTCTCTCCGAGAAAAAAATGCTATGGCCAAGTGGAAAAGTTTTGCAGTCGTAGGTATCCTACTAAATTTTTAAAAAATATTTCGTCTGATTAAGACTGATTCATATGATTAATTTAATTTTTTCTGGCACCGAAAATAATGAAACCGAAAGTAGCAAACATCTGATAATTTTAAGTCTCTTTTCTCTTTTAACGAATAAATTATTTAAAAAAATGAAGAGTATGGACATGAAGAAAATTCAGCAAAGCATAAATGCATGATTTTTTTTTTTTTTTAAACAATTTATTCCTTCAAAAGTATCCAAATAATTGTCAGATGTGTGCTAATTTCATTATTATCAATTTTCAGGCATCTTATCAGCGAAGGCAGCTTTGCAAGAGCGCAGTACTATCAATTTTTCCGTGGAAGTCTACAGAGCCTCTAGCACAGTCTACAGATGTATCTGCACGCATAAAAGAAAGCTCCAATGATTAATTAGAATTTACGAATACGTCACGGGAACAAAGTGAGATTGAAAGAGAAGAGATACGATGTAATGAAGACTTAAATCGGTCGTCCCCAAATATTTACACTGACTCAACTGTAGCTGCAGAAGATCACATAGCAGGATCTCAGGAATATTCGGTCATTCCAAACGAACCCTCACCAAATCTCAATATTTCAAATAAAGGCGAAAGTGAAAATGTTTGAAACTAATGCATCTCAGTCATTCCAGACTCCAACAACGTGGTCATTCTAGGACTTGCTTGAAGATGATACACCGATATTACCGGCGTCATGGAATAAGAATATTTTACTGAATGAGAAAATGAAAATCGTTAATTATTCATTGATTGCATGTGTCGCCGATCGAACTGGTCGAGCAGAAATACTGAAACAAATCAATATTGATAACAATAGGAACGTCGACGTCGCTGTAGCACAAGAGAGTGTGGATATTTCTCATCCAAAAATCTGCTATTTTCAATGATAAACAAGATGTCCAAAATGTATTATTGATGATTGATGAACTAAATGTTTGTTCTGGTTGTATCATCTCTGATGACTTGAGACAATTAGACTCTAATGTAACGTACACTGATCGCATGAATTACCGACGACATAAAAAGTGTCCTTTGTTATCAAATCTCAAGTGGTGTTGTTTTTGTAAAACTGTGAGAAAAACTCTATTGCAGAAAAAGGATCGTTATAGTAAACAAGAAGAAGGAAACAAACGTTGGAAATTTTCTCCACAATAACAGGTATTCGTGAAAAAATTGAGGAACAGGATTTCGAAAACGAAACAATTACAAAAGAAGTTACGAGAATGTAATATTAAATTAAGGCAATAACTTCGAGAATGTCAACTAAAAGTGGTAAAATCATCGAGTAAATTAGCTGATGAGCGAATGATAAGGAAAAAAAATGTCTCTCTATAAAAAGACAGCTGAAAGTACAACTATGCCTGCTGTTTCATATGGATTTGTCTTCCTGACATAATTTTCTGCGTGATTATAAGGTGTCACAATGAGTAACCCAAAAAATCCTACATGAAAGAAAAATTCGCAAAGCTATGATACGAACTGAATAAATAAAATTATGAACAAAAAATTGTCTTTATAAATTTTGTATTTATTTTTATTCTAGAAGTGAAATAATTCAATAGCAAAGGGGTAAAATGAGATAAGTCACTTTATCTTTATTATCAGGGTCTAATGAAATATCTCTGGATAATTTCTCTGAATTTTTTGAAAGAAACAATTTTTTAGCTTCAATTCCTCACGATAATTTATGAAAAGTATTGAAAATTTGGTGAAAACTTGTTGGAAAAAATTAGAGATGTAGAAAAAGTCAAGACAGAAATTTATCACTCTTCCTTTGTCGAGATAATTTAATGGAACTGATGAAGCAGTACAATATACTTATTTTGCTTTACCCCTTAACTATCGAATTCCGGAATTATTCAAGTGTGGGGAAAAACAACTAAATTACTGTTAGCTACTCATTTAAAATGGAGCTACCCAATTCAAGTCGGTAAGTGCTATTGCCACCATGCGGCTTAGTTCCTATGGGCGTTATAACGTTCTCTACACGTTTACCGAGAGTTATATGGGGCTGATTAGAGGTCTATGAAAAGCTAGGAATCGCTAAGTTGATTTTTTCATATATCTCAATGCTAGAATGAGATAGGAATCTGCAAAAAAAATGAATCAATAACTTGTTTTTTTTCCCCCTTTTTTCATTAAGAAAACCGTTATTCAGTATTTTGACATTAAAACATTAAGTGACGGTTTTTGACCTGGAACTTCTTGTTTCTTAAAGGGTCTAGCGGAATAAGTACTGACAATTAGCCCCCATTGAATTTTGTGGCGCCAATTTTTTCAAAGATTCATTACCGAAAAAGAGAATTTTCTGCAAATTTACAATTTTCTATATTGACTCCAACCAATTCTATATTGAAAAAACGCTTTCTTTCCCA
Source organism: Aleiodes leptofemur (assembly GCA_963942555.1). NCBI lineage: Eukaryota > Metazoa > Arthropoda > Insecta > Hymenoptera > Braconidae > Aleiodes > Aleiodes leptofemur. The sequence goes on along the minus strand of OZ012615.1, from coordinate 6,388,781 downwards.
TAATTTGCTTTCCATGCAGCTAAATGTGTCATAAAAATCTGAAAAATTGGAACTCCTTGGAAGTTTATAAAAAAAAAAAAATCCAAATTTTTTACTCATAAATTCGATCTTTTATGATTCAATCTCCATTTCAGATAATCATTTCAATAGGCATCGACTGGCCTACTATTATGGCAAAAATTGATATAATTCTATTCCTTATTTTCAGTACACTGAAGAAAAGAAAATGTCCGAATTCGACCTGCAACATATTTAAAAAAAATGAAAACTCGTAAAATTTCACATATTGCGTTCAAAAGTTATCGATAAAGAATCCCTTGCATCCAATTAATAAGTCACCATGGCTGGAGTGGTTAATAAGGCATAACACAGATGTAAATCATCATTGTTTATTAATTATTTTGGTTATTACAGTCTTTAAGACTGTTATAATGGTTAGAAGTTCATTAATAGTGCACTCTGGAGAAACATCACTTTGACAAGGAGCAACTGCTGACTTCACTGGAATTCTGAAATATGGAACTAATGATCAGAGCCAATCAGTTCAAGAACTCTTTTATATCTCAACATAGGAGTCCGTCCACTTTCATGTCCACAAATATCAGTAATTGGGCTATCTTGAATGAAAATCCTTCCCGGGAAAAAATCGTCATATATGTTCAGATATGTACATGTACGGTTAATTCGCATATATGTCCATGCATGGGAAGTTCATATATGATCATATATGATCATGTATGAACATGTATGATAATTTTTTTCCCGGGTTTCATCAAGTTTCTAAACTCCGAAAGGATTCTTATTCAAGATAGCCCAATTACTGATATTTGTGGAAATTAAAGGGGATAGACTCCTATATTGAGATATAAAAGAGTTCTTGAACTGATTGCCTCTGATCATTAGTTCCATATTCCAGAATTTCAGTGAAGTCAGCAGTTGCTCCTTGTCAAAGTGATGTTTCTCCAGAGTGCACTATTAATGAACCTTTAACCATTATAACAGTCTTAAAGACTGTAATAACCAAAATAATTAATAAACAATGATGATTTAAATCTGTGTTATGTTTTATTAACCACTCCAGCCATGATGGCTTATTAATTGGATGTAAGGGATCCTTTATTGATAACTTTTGAACGCAATATGTGAAATTTTACGAGTTTTCATTTTTTTTAAATATGTTGCAGGTCGAATTTGGACATTTTTTTTTCTTCAGTGTACTGGAAATGAGGAGTAGAATTATATCAATTTTTGCCATAATAGTAGGCCAGTCGATGCCTATTGAAATGATTATCTGAAATGGAGATTGAATCATAAAAGATCGAATTTATGAGTAAAAAATTTGGATTTTTTTTTTATAAACTTCCAAGGAGTTCCAATTTTTCAGAATTTTTTCAGATTTTTATGACACATTTAGCTGCATGGAAAGCAAATTATGGGAAAGAAAGCGTTTTTTCAATATAGAATTGATTGGAGTCAATATAGAAAATTGTAAATTTGCAGAAAATTCTCTTTTTTGGTAATGAATCTTTGAAAAAATTGGCGCCACAAAATTCAATGGGGGCCAGTTGTCCGTACTTATTCCGCTAGACCCTTTCACCGAAATTTCAACTGGAAAAGGAGAAAGAATGAAAAAGAATTGATTATGTGTCAATTAAAACATCTATTAATTTTCCCCTTATGACAGTATCATAATTATTACATTTAAGAACATCTCCCCATTCTTTTCTACTTCCTCAAAGGAAGAGAAAAAGAAAGGATTATGATATCTTCAGATAGTTCGATTTTATTCCATCTTCAGTTTTTTGAGAATATCGCTTTGATCCCTTTTGAGAGCTCTTGGAATTCTCTCTACAAAAAAGGATGAAAAGAAAATCGCTCCATCTCGCTTAGTTTTCAATATATTTTTCGAAAACTGGTGACAAAATGAAGTAAATTTATTGGTAAACTTCATATTCCTACAAATAAGTCACTAGCTTGATTCTGAGTTCACAAATAGGGCGATCGTTTTTTAATAAAAAAAATTGGGACACAATCACTCCATCCACTTAAATATCCAGATATTCTCCATAAAATAAATCCTTAAAAAGAGACTCGTCTTCTTTTATTTTTTCGCTACTGAATTATTTACTTATATTATTATTTTTATAATTTTCATCATTTATTTCCATATTGACATTATCATTCACATTAAAAAAAGAGCTATTTTTTTCATTTCTTCATCACTGTGATCAAAAACTAATGGTGATTATAGTCATGGAAATTGAAATTGATGGAAAATTTCCGATATTCACAATACATTCATTGTTCTTAGACCCCGTTGAATAACGTAAAAAATTTCAAATTGAGAGAAAAATTAAATGGACATATATCAATACTGATAACTAATGAATTTTTTTTATTGCTAGAAAATAGAAATACACGTCTCTCGCGATTTCGAAAATGCAGAATAAATGCCGTTTCATTACATTCGAAGTATACAAACCGCATTTACGCTGAAAATATATTGTTTGTTGGTGTAAATTTAACTCGAGACTTATACTGTGTAAATTCTGTATGAATACAATGTGAAAGCCGTTGCAAATTTTTTTTGAATGCTGTTTAAATGCTGTATAAATGCCGTTCAAATATTGCTTGAGTGCCAGTTGAATGTTGCTTTAATTCTCATTGCGATTTTTGTTGATGATACTTGGGGTTCGATCAATTTTAGTACCCATCCACGAATAAATTATTTAATTTTACATATTTTGCCATGCCATTCAATTTGTGACTAACAGGAATGTTTTGTTTCATGAAATTTACAAAAAAAATATTACAGATATTGAAAAATGAAATGGTTAAATCAAAACCGAGAAGGGCATCAACGACCGCGCCGAAGGCGACGGCGGTGTCAGAGATGCATGATCATTCATGGTCACTTATCATTGAAATTTAGGGGAAATAATCAAAATAGAATAGAATAGAATCATAAAAATTTGAAATGAAAAATAGAAATCTACACCAATCAACGGAGGCGGCCGCCGATGGCGCTAGTGATATAAAAAAATGATGAAAAAGACGCGGGATAAACATTTTCGGTCGCGAACAAGTGTCCAGTTCATTTTCTGAACTGTTTGACTGCAAGAATCCGCTTTGTCCATCTTTCTTGTGAGAAAAAAACTGGCCAAAGCGTAGGAATGCTTATCCAGCAATTTGGAGTTCTGATGCAACGGAGACACTGAAGTTTTGTCACTTCAGGGATTACTCTCGACTGATGGACACCTCCGGGTGTCTACTGGAAAAAGATCGCGAAATAATTAGCTTCGTGAGTGGACCCAAAGTAACCCAACATATTGTAATCCAATATATTGAGATCAACATTATATTTCAATTTGAACCAATATCGATAGTTATTATTGATATTATCCTCCAATATCCTTAAAAAGTCCCGTAAAGTACGAGGATCCCCCCGTGAGCTCTCCGAAGGTGAGCTAGTCGAAGGAGCTCATCGAACATTCTATTTATTGGTTGGAAAAGGTTTGTGTGCGGTTTAAAGACAAATCTGGGAGTAAAACCTAAAACCTCAAACGTAATATAAGCAAAAATGGAAAACCTTCTTAATTATAAGAACTCTCATTATTAAATTGTAACAATGCAACGAAAAAACGAAGTTTTACATTTTCATTTTTCTCTCTATGTCAAGAAATGAAGAGTTCAAATGATAGTAAAAATGTCGTATTCATTGATTTTTCGAAATCAATGTTCCAATACTCCATTTTAGAAAAATTTGACCTAGGAAAAAGTATATGTTTCAGATTAGCAGCAGATACCAACAGGTCTTCAGGCAATCAACCAAAGCTAAGCAGCGATGTTTACAGTCAGTACTTGGATGGGTGACCGGAACGTCACGGATTTCGTGAACTACCAAACAAAATTCTCTTTTTTCTTTTTTATTCACTTCGTTTTGATAAAATTGGAATAACTGTAATAGCAGGCGATGCTCCATCTTATAATTGAAAGAGAAATCTATGAAAAATTGTCATTTGCGGTACAGACACGAAGGGAGGGGGAATGTAAACGCTGTGTAACTGTCGTTTGAATGATGTATAAACTCCGTGTAAATTTCGTTTCACGACGGATTTGATACAGTATAACTGCGATAGAAAAACTGTAGAGAGAAGGGCATAATTGTACGGGGTGAATGCAATGCAAATACCAATTTACCCCGAAATAAATTCTAGATTTACATGAAAACACTGAATTTATACGGAATAAATTCTCAATTCATGCCACATTTTCAAAATCACGAGAGGCGGTTACAAAAAAAAAAAAACGTTTGAAAATTGAACTCTTTGCATAGGAGAATTAATCATTAATTACATAACGACGGTTTCGCTGTACGGACAATCATTGAAACAGTTAAAAGACAAGCAACATGACTTAGTGATCAATGAATTTTACGGAAGTACAAATAATGTCAGTATTATAGTGATACTTCGTACTGAGTAGATTTGCAGTAGAACGAGATTCTTCCAAGTATGACAGAAATGGCGTTGATCAAGTGTCTGTTCCTCCTCTTCATGATCGCTAAAACAGAAGGATTGAAATCGAGTGATTATTCTCTTGGAGAGGCAATAATGGTTTGTTATTAAATTCTATTCAATATTTATCAATCATAATAATAGTTCCATTCGAACATCATTAACTTTGGATTTCATATTCCAGAAAACCATTCTAGAATCATGTTATGGAATGGAGAGTTTTCCCAATCCGGTTGTTATATTTGGAGATTTCAATACACTTATCGAGGAAGTATCGATTATTCGGATCAATGAGTCGATGAACGTAACAGATTACGAAAAATCATTGAGATTCAAAGCAAGTAGTGTTGTATTGATGGAAGAACACCCAATCAAATTATTATCACATTTGCGACTGTTGAGGAGAACGAAGTTGTGGGATAACTTGGTCCCCTTCTTCATTACCGGCACGAACACAGCACCATGTACAAATTCGAGAATCATTCTGGGAACAATGTGGATAATGGAGATCCTCAATTCAATGTACATTTGTCCCAACTCCATTGATAACAGCCCAGAAATATACACACTGAACCCGATCACGAATTATGCACCTCATCCTTGGAAAAGCATTATTAATGAACTAGATAATTTGAATATCTTTCGTCGCGATTTCGATGCAAGTAAGTGAATCATTGTTTTCAAATTATCGAATATATTGTTCAAGTATTCCATTGAAAGATACAATCTGATCCATCTATATGGAAGGATCGATCGGATTTTCAAAGGAAAATTTGATAGTACAGAATTATAAATTGGAAATCCTAAAGTTCATGATGACCAATCCATTTTAGATATTTCCTGTACACATTTGACTTACGACAAAACAAAATTTTTGAATGGATATAATATTGTCGCTGTAGACTCTGCAAATGCACAGTCTGGTCTGGTGTCTGGAAGGAATTATTTCAAAGAGTCTGCTAGTTCTATAGCTATCAATTCCAGAGCCATGCGAACCATAATTATAGCTTTAAATGCAAGCGGCAGGTTCGAATTTGAAAGAGACTTGAATTCCGTGAAGACACGTTACTTGCAAGGCTCTGCAGACCTTAGGTTATCATTTTATACTCTCGACTCGCTTCTCGACCATCCAGTTTTCTCCGCTCTTCGAAGGAGTGAATTAGTTGCAGTCGTGAAATTGAAAGCAGAAGTATCAACTTTGGAAAAGATTTGCCATTTATGGAGCACTCCTGTATTAATTGCAGCAGCTGTTGCTCTCGCTGTGTTGTTCCTAATCCTCATGATAAAGGGACGGAGTTTTGGATCAGCACTATTGGATATAACAAGATTCCTGACATACACCTCAATTCAAACTAATAATGGATATCAATCATTCAGAATTTATTTTACGACCATGCTAATCTTCATAGTCATTAGTAATGGTGTTTTCCAAGGGAAGATTGCCGCCTTTCTTACTACACGAGAAAGAAGCAGTGCTGTTAAATCAATTGATGAAGCAATAAAATTGGGATATAAAATGTATACTCATGAAGAAGCAGCCCCGTACGTGAAGTATGTCTGTCCAAGATGTGAATTCAAAAGTGTATCAAGGTGGGATGTGTGTGTAGAATTGGTGTTGAATAGTACTAAGAGTCTATGCGTAATGGACAAAGCAATATATGAGTCAACATACATTCTATTACCTTTAGACCGCGTTAGAGAAACATTCACTCCAACATTGCTGAGTTTCAAGTGTCGCAAGGACTGGCCATTACGCGATCGCTTTAATGGTATGATAATGAGAGTTGTAGAATCTGGAATACTCCATTTTTGGGAAATGAATCTAACAAGGATCCCAAAGGCCAAACGTCAGAGTATGGAAGCTGAATGGTCTTCCACACAATACCGACCTGTCGCACTTATGAAATTGGACTTTGCTTTTCAATTATTGGCCGCAGGTTTAGCTCTTGCTACCATTGTTTTTTGCTTAGAATTATGCTGGGCTCGATATGTGAATCCATAGAGATTGTTGAAGGAAATGCATGGAGAATCTACAAATTAGTTTGGGAAAAACTTGAAAACAAGTGGTATTGAAAGAATGAGTCCATAGATTCTTGTCATTTCTATTTTCATTGACTAGATTGTATTTTGATAACACCTCATATGGTTTTGAGTGCTGGTTTGTCTTGCGTGCACTATTGAGAACCTCCATCAATTATCCCACACACAATTTGTACAATGTAAATGAAATATTCTTATATAGCGAAGAAGTACCAGTTTCGGCCACCTTTGCACCTTTTTTGGCCACTTCTAATTTCAGCTGATTTAAAAAAAATTTCAAATCAGCATAATATTTCTATAGAATTTTGAAAGTAGATAACTTATAATGTTATCGTACTTATAAAATGATTCATATTTAAATTTGGATAGAAAGTGGCCAAAAGAGGTACAGTGGCCACAAACGGAACTTCTACCCTAATTATAATGAAATTAATGATGATATTCACGTCTGTGCACACGCACACCGGTGCTAGTCGCCACTGGTCACCTGTGTGATAGCACACAGTAACAGCGGCCCTGCAGGTATGAGAAATGAATAAACTTTTCCGGCACTACCTTTTTTTCCTAAAAATACGCCTAATAATTTTTTTTTCGATGTTATACTAAACATTTGCTCAAAATGGACACAAAAAGAAATTGACGTGAAATATTGAAAATTGATTGAATTGTGAATGAAAGAAATCATCAACGTGGACTTGGCGAGAGACGCTACCACATCTCCTGATGGTGACTAGCTTCAAAGAAATTTACCATCAACATCCTCCACAAATTATCCCACATACAATTCTTTGCATATGAATGAATTAGCCTCAGTTAATCATGATAAAATTAATGATAATATTCAAAAAGCCTTATTATTATAAGAAATTGGATTAATATCATTATTTTGGTGTCTCTTAAGGTAAAATATATATCTTCAATAATAAATTAGTCGTAGAAACCATTTTTGTGAAGGAAAGTAAGTGAATAAACCAAATTATGTGTGACTCATTAAACTTTGTTCTTCATTCAAAATACCTACAGCCTTATTAGATTATTGAAATTACTTGAGATCTCGAAACTAACTGATCGGTACTGGAGAAACGGGTGCGTGTCGAATACTTTGGCTGTTATTAGTTTAGCCCTCTCATTCTTCGCTTGCAAGAAAGATATCAATTCGTCGCCTTAGAGTGAAAGGGGCGTAAGTGCCAAAAACACGAAATTCTGGAGTGAAAGGGGCGTATGTCCACTTATCACTCCAAAATGTTTTTTATGGCCTCTGGAACATTATTTGGATAATTGAAAATTGAAATAACAAAGTGGCGTAACTACCAATTTTAAAGTGAAAGGGACGTATCTCCACACTTACGCCTCTTTGTTATTTTCTTTTTAAACACTATATAATTGTTCAAGTTAGAGTGAAAAGGACGTATCTCCGCACTTACGCCTCTTTGTTTTTATAATTTTTTTTATCGCATGAGAATTTTTGGAGTTACGCCTTTCTGTTTTTAGGATTTTTTTTATTTTGGCACATACGCCTTTTTGTTTTTAGGAATTGTTTTTTTAACTTTTAGCACTTACACCTTTTTGTTTTTGGGATTTTTTATTTAAACTTTGGCACTTACGCCTTTTTGTTTTTAGGATTTTTTATTTGAATTATGGCACTTACGCCTCTCGTTTTTAAAAATAACAAAAAGACGCATGGACTGGAGATACGCTTCTTCGTTATTATTTTTTCCCGATGATTAGGTAATTATTCAATGAAAACACTAAAAACAAAGGTGCGTATCTCCGGCACTTACGCCCCTTTGTTATTAGTCAGTGGTACTTACGCCTTTATGTTATTAATTTTCTTTTTCCACAAATATTGCGTCAAAGGCCTTGGTAAGCCTATTGGAGCAATAATGGTGGAGATACGCCTTTTTGTTATTTTGAAGAGAAAAAAAATCGGGAAAAATGGCACTTACGCCCCTTTCACTCTAAGGCGGCGAATTGATTCGAGAATCATTGATCGATTTTTGTTCATTTCTTTGCTGATGTGAACACTGCAGCAACATAGATCTTCCCCCGTCAGTTACCTAAAAAATATTTCAAACCTAAAACGGTTTAACAAATCCAAAAACGTAAAAAATATGTACCGGAATTCAAATGATAATAATGCATTCTCAGACAAGGCTGCATCATCAGAAGGTCGTATGTGCCCGAACCTAGGACTTTTTGACTTTACCGAAGAATTAAATGGTTTTTCCAAAGAATTAGGGGAGGGAGGGGCAAAATGGAGTATTTAAGCAAAGTCTAGGCTTTTCTAAACTTGAGTACGACAAAACTCTTTTTTTTTATTTGTATTTGAAATGAATGAAAGAATCTTCAGCTGCCATAAAAGAAGAAAGAATTTGCAGGCAAAATGGAATATCCTTTGAAAAATAAAAAAATTTATTAATTACTTCTTGAGATTTAGATTCAGCGCCAATTTCTCCCTTCATTGTTGTATTCATTGCGAACTGCGCTGTGTTTACGCTGGGAAACCTTTACATTTGCATAGGATCAATCGTAAATTCAAATTTCTAATCTTTATGACCTAACTGAAAAATTTTTCCCTACAAATGAAGTAGTTTACATTGCAGAACTAACTAACTATTCAGAAAAATTGATTGTTAAAAAGAAATTAATGAATTATGGTACGTCATTCTAACCGAAAAATTAACAAACAAAGCTGAGCTGGAATTTCTATGGCTAATGCCATTGAAGCTGTTTATAATGGAGAAATGGAACATGAAGCAGCAGCTCAACGACGTCTCAGAGTGCTTCAAGCTGCATATTTCTTGATGATAGCAAATGTACCCTACAGTTGTGGTAAATATTGTCGGACTCGTGTGATTACAAAACTCGCCTTCGGCTCGTTTTGCAGCCTTACACCCGTCAGAAAATACGGTAATTTAGCAGTATAGCTCTGCCAACTGAAAATTAGTGTTTTGAGGGTTTTCTTTGCGATTTTTTTCAACCGTCATGTTCAGTGGGCCTATTCTAGGCTCGCATTGAGTTTAATTTCTGAAAATTTTGATTACAAAAATTTTTTTACAAAATAAGTGGAGTTGTGAATTTCGAGTCAAAAAACTTGAATTTTATTCATTGTGTTCAACAACTAAATGAATATAACATTCTTGCTTAATCAAATTTTATTTTAGAGGAATATAGAAAAATATTAAATTTAAAAGAGAGTAGAGTTCATTGTTTTGATTGAGTGTGGGAAAGGGGGCATGATGAGAGGTGAGGTAGTCGTGAAATAATCGATTTCTTCCTGACAAAGACAGTTGGTGTGAAAACACAATGATAAACAGAGACCTATGGTCTTAAGAAAACGGCAAATTTGGTAATTCAACCAAATGAGCCTTTTCTAGACCAGTATGATTTTGGTTCTCTGCAGTGAAACATCAAAACTGTGTGTTTTGTAATAAAAGTTAGTTGCCACCACTGCGAATGGTTTTTTTTGGAAATCCAAATTTCAGATGAGTATTTCGAAGTTTCATTTAATCCGTATTAAATTTATTGAGGTTTTTTTTCGCTTTTTTTCGTTTCAATTTCTATGAGGTAATTTTTGATTGATATTGTTCCACGCGATGTGTACAAGTTATTGACTAGAGAAAAAAGTACGCATTTTAATGCTCTATGTACTTGTTTTCTTAATAAGTTAAAAAATTAAAATTTTTAATGCTCAATGAAGGTGAGCGGTGTTTGAGTCAATAAATTTCTTCATCAAAATCCCGAGTGTCGCATAGGATAGGTCGTGATAGGTTTTTTTGAGGCCTATGCACCACTACGTCCCCGTCGTGGCCTTGGGTTACGCAAAACGTGGTGATAATCTCAATTTTATTCATTGGTTTTTTTTTTTGGTTCAATTGGTTAGGGACTTCCAACAAAAGTTCGTTGTGTTTTTTTGGCAAAAATTTAATTAGGATTTTGTCTGCCTGCCTCCAAGTCTTGCTACCGACCTCCGCTACATCATAACACAACAAGTCAATTCAAAAATTTGGGAAAAATAATTAAAATTTTTATAATATTTGGCAGAGTGAAACTGATAAATTACCGAAAATACTCTACCGCACTTTTCAGGCAATGTACTATTCGCATCCTCTGAACTCTTCACGTACGGCACCTATACATCGTGGCCTGTCCTCATCATCGATCTAAATCTATTTTTCTAGTGTCGATATCTCTAATAGTACCTGAAGAACTGATTTTTCATTTTTGACGGATTTCTTTATTGGGGCCAGGATCGATACGATGCATGGACCCCATATTTGAGGGTTTAAAAATAGTAGGACTGGAGAAAACTGAGTGTAAAAGTTCTAACTCGCCACTCTTCAATCTTCTCATTAAGGTAGTACCGCTGGCACTCGATTGACCGTTCCGAAAATTCTGAAATTTTCAGATTATGAGAAGATAACGCATTCAACCCATTTGAAGGTTTAGAGGGCCACAGAGAACGAGTCAAAAGATATTGAAACTTGAAATTTCACGAGTTTACTATTGAGCCTCATAGAAAATCGCACATTCTATCATATTTTACAAAATTGACCGTGCCAGATATTTGGATTTGAAAAAAAGGGAAATGATAGAAAATCATGTATGAAACATTTTAAACCCTTCAAAATCCAGCTTCAGAGCATGTAATTGTAGTAATTAGTGAATACCTGTGAAAACTGTACTTTTCATATTTTTTTTCCTCTCTCTAACTCACTTGGGACTCTATCTAGTGTGTAAACACTACATGAATCAAACGAGACACTACGAGACACTACTTTCTGCGGTGTGAGTTGACTTCAAACTAATGTTAGAAGTCATTGTCGATCGTCTGAGAATCATATTGACAAAAAAAATTTTGGGATGCCTCATTTTGTCTCACCCTCCTCTAAAATGATTTAAGATTCTTGAATTATTGTTTATCATCTATTTTCATATTTTTGTTTAAGGTATAAAATTGATAAATTAGATTAAGAGAGTAATCAACTGGAAAATATATGAATCGTTGATAATTTTGATCTTCCAATGTCAGTTATGAGGTTTTGACAATAATTCAAAAAGTTGAATGCTAAGAATCGATTCATGATCAACTTTGAATCGATTATTGTAACGGAAGGGCCGATTCTCGAGTAGAATCGGAATTGACTCTGGTGTCCCAAGTTTCAAATGAAATATTCCCCCCCCCCCCCTCGTCCAATAAAGTGAGTGCAATATTATCGTGAGCTTTTTTTACGTTATACGAGATGCGTAGAATTACGCTAAAACTGACAATCATTATTTATGAATTGATTAATTGTTCCTTTTCAATTGTTGAAAAGTATAATTATGAATTTCCCGCACAATTTTAATAATTAGCAAGTTCATTACTTTTTTCAAATGATAGAAAGTGTAAATACAAATTTCCCAAATATTTTCCGATAAATCCATGCATTTTGTGTCTACAACCAGTTCTTTAACTATCACGCCTTCTCAAATGTTGAAACTCTTCAATGTTCATAGAATAATTTTTTTAAATTTCCCCCAGCCATTCATCGATGATTCCATGTGTTTTCAACAAATAATAATCGTTTCATCTGGTAAGTATATTCTCCTTCAAAATTAGCCCAAATTTCTATTTACAGAGATATCAAGCTGTAGAAAATTTGAAGTGGGCCGAAATCAATATTCTATACGTTTTTAGGAAGGAAATCCTTTTTTTTCGAAAATACTTATTGAATTCTTCCCAAGTAATTATGAATAGTATTTTTCACCTATATTTTGTGACGTGTGGAAAAGTCACACGTCATGCATTTTCATGATTTGATGAAAAAAATTCCATAACTTGTATTCATGAAGTAAATGGGGGATAAGAATTTTCGGTCGCCAACAAGAGTCCAGTTCATTCTCCGAACTGTTTGACTGTAAGAATCCGCTTTGTCCATCCTTCTCATGAGAAAAAGACTGGCTAGAGTGTGAGAATGCTTATCCAGCAATTTGAAGTTCTGGTGCCACTGAAACACTGAAGTTGCATCACTCCGGGGATTACTCTCGACCGGTAAACACCTCCGGGTGTCCACTGGAAGAAGACCGCAGAAAGACATCGAAATAAGCACACCGCGTTTAGTTAGTTCCGCGAATGGACTCTAACTAACCCTTGGACTGTTATCTGCATTATCAGACATTATACTGCCTTTTAACCAGTATCGCTCGTTATTATTCAAAAGTTTCCCATCAATATCCCAAAGGTGCGAGTGGATCCACCCGTGAGCTCCCCTCCAGTGAGCTAGTCGAGGAGCCTTCAAAGGTGACAATCAACGGAAATCTCGGAAGGAATCGACCAGATTGCACAGTCGTGTAAGCCGACCTGAGAGAGTCCAAATGTAACAATTTCAAATAGTATTCTATATAAGTCAGAAATATTCAATTTTCAAGCATCGTTATTCTAGTCTACGAATGGATGGAATGGATTATACCCCATACCGAAAAGCACCATATGTAAAAAGAATCTAATATTGTTGTCTTTTCTTTTCAAGTACAGAATAATTTTGTGTCACAGAATTCCAGCTAGTCAATCAATTCTCAGATATTGCCTGCGAGAATTAACTCGAAATTACAATGAAACCTGGTAAAATGAAGTCCCTTCAATGATTACTCTGAAGAGCTTTACCTCTCCATCTTTGAAAATTTACTCTTTTTCTTAGTCTAATAATTTTAATTAAATATTTTCTTATCGACTTTCGAGTTTTGAAGGAAAGCAATACAATTTTCAACGTAGTATAATGCACATGCTCTGAGACTATTTGAAAAAAAATTCAATATATATTAGTGAAACACTAAAAATTTTATGAGCAGAAAATGAAGGAAAATTTTTCGTAATACTCCCATATTTTTTCGTGTGAAACTTTAGTCACGCTCATATGCATTAAACAGTTACCATCCATTTTCTTTCATCATCTGTATGCATAGAACTGTATTCCATTGATTTTTTCAGCAATTTTTTCGAAGTTCATGACTACATTTTCCATGAAACAACTCTATTCTGATGCTATTCTGAGTCTATTACGTGGTTTCAGTGTAGAATGGTGAGAGTATACATTAACCAGGGCTTTTTTAAATTCCACTTTTTGATAGATATTCCATCAGCCCAAATCGTTGCTGAATTCATAACTCTGTGTCAAATTTTTGGACTTTGAGAGGTTGATAATTCATATCGTGTATACAACATGAACCAGCGTCATAACAGCTTGTCTCTTTTATTGAATTCGAAATCAACATTCCTTGTTGAAATATCCAGGAAAAGATAAGAAAAATACCATGAAACTCTTTTTCATAATTAGGGTGGAAGCGTAAACGGTAGAAAATGGGAAATTCCATTAGTCTACAGTTGGAAAAAGCAATGAATATCTGCCTAATGTCTTGCGCCATTATTATGAATAAGATGATCCTACTTTTCCATGCAGAATTTAAAATGCTTTTTGCACCAAAATATATTTTTATTTAAATTATCGTGAATATTTTTACCATTTATTTTCAACATTTTCAAAATCACTTTTCACGTAATTTCACAGATATTCTCAATGAAATGAATCCTCGAGAATAAGACTCATTTTCTTTCATCTCTTTGCTACTGAATTATTCATTCATACAATTATTTCTATAATTTTCATAATTCATTTCTATATTAACATTATTATTCATACTTGAAATACAGGGATTTTTCTATTCCTTCATTACTGTGAGGTGAAAGTTGATGGTGTCCATGGTCATGGAAATTGGAATTGATGGAAAATTTCCGAGTTTCGTGACATATTTAATGTTTTTAGACTGAGTTGAATAATGTAAAAAATTTAAAATTGAGTGGAAAATGGAATGGACATAGATCCTTACTGATAACTAATGGATTTTTTATTGCTAGAGAATAGGAGTACACGTGGTTTGCAAAAAAATACAAGTTTGAAAATTAAACTCTTTGCATAGGATAATTAACCATTAATTACATGACGACAGTTTTACTGTACGCAACATCATTGGAACCGTTGAAAGACACGCAACATTACTTGGTGATCGATAAATTTTAATGCACCAAGTTTTACGAAAGTGCAAATAATGTCAGTATTATGGTGATCCTTCGTACCGAGTAGACTGGCAGTAGCACGAGATTTTTCCAAGTATGACAGAAATGGCCTTAATCAAGTGTCTGTTTTTCCTCTTCATGATCGCTAAAACAGAAGGATTGAAATCGAGTGATTATTCTCTTGGAGAGACAATAATGGTTTGTTATTGAATTCTATTCAATCTTTATCAATGATAATAATAGTTCAATTCGAACATCATTAACTTTGGATTTCATATTCCAGAAAACCATTCTAGAATCATGTTATGGAATGGAGAGTTTTCCCAATCCGGTTGTTATATTTGGAGATTTCAATACACTTATCGAGGAAGTATCGATTATTCGGATCAATGAGTCGATGAACGTAACAGATTACGAAAAATCATTGAAATTCAAAGCAAGTACCGTCGTATTGATGGCAGTACACCCGAACAAATTATTATCACATCTGCGACTGTTGAGGAGGACGAAGTTGTGGGATAACTTGGTCCCCTTCTTCATTATCGGCAAGAATACAGCCCCATGTACAAATTCGAGAATTATGCTGGGAACAATGTGGATAATGGGGATTCTCAATTCAATGTACATTTGCCCCAACTCCGTTCATAACAGCCCAGAAATATACACACTGAACCCGATCACTAATTATGCACCTCATCCTTGGGAAAGAATTATTACTAAACTAGATAATTTGAATATCTTTCGTCAAAATTTCGATGCAAGTAAGTAATTCATTAATTTCAAATTAGATAATATATTTTTCAAGTATTCCATTGAAAGATACGATCTGACGTCTATCTGATCCATCTATATGGAAGGATCAATCGGATTTTCAAAGGAAAATTTGATAATACAGAATTATAAATTGGAAATTCTAAAGTTCACAATGACCAATCCACTTTAGATATTTCCTGTACGCATTTAACTTACGACAAAACCAAAATTTTGAATGGATATAATATTGTGGCTGTAGTCTCTGCAAATGGACAGTCTGATGTGGTGCCTGGAAAGAATTATTTCAAAGAGTTTGCTAGTTCCACAGCTGTCAATCACAGAGCCCTGCGAACGATAATCACAGCTTTAAATGCGAGTGGCAGGTTCAATTTTGAAAAGGATTCCGATTCCACCAGAAAGCGTTTCTTCGAAGGTTCTGCAGACCTCATGATATCACTTTATACTCTGGACTCACTTTTTGGCCATCCAGTTTTCTCCACTCTTCGAAAAGGTGAATACGTTGCAGTCGTGAAATTGAAAGCAGAAGTGTCAACTTTGGAAAAAATTCGCCATTTATGGAGCACTCATGTATTAATTGCAGCTGCTGTTGCTCTGACTGTGTTGTTCCTAATTCTCATGATAAAGGGATGGAGTTTCGGCTCAGCACTATTGGATATAACAAGATTCTTGACATACACATCAATTCACACTAATAATAGATATCAATCATTCAGAATTTATTTTACGACCATGCTAATCTTCATAGTCATTAGTAACGGTGTTTTCCAAGGGAAAATTGCCGCATTTCTCACTACACGAGAAAGAATCAGTGCTGTTAAATCAATTGATGAGGCAATGAAATTGGGATATCAAATGTATACTCATGAAGAAGCAGCCTCGTACGTGAAGTATGTCTGTCCAAGATGTGAATTCAAAGGTGTATCAAATTGGGATGTGTGTGTAGAATTGGTGTTGAATAGTACCAAAAATCTATGCTTGATCGACAAAGAAGACTATGAGTCAAAATACGTTCTATTATCTTTAGACCGCGTTGGAGAATCATTCACTCCAACATTGACCAGTTTCAAGTCTCGCAAGAACTGGCCATTACGCGATCGCTTCAATGGTATGATAATGAGAGTTGTAGAATCTGGATTACCTGATTTTTGGGAAATGAGTCGAACCAGGATCCCGAAGGCCAAACGTCAGAGTATGGAAGCTGAACGGGCTTCAGCACAATACCGACCTGTTGCACTTATGAAATTGGACTTTGCTTTTCAATTATTGGCAGCAGGTTTAGCTCTTGCTACCCTTGTTTTTTGCTTAGAATTATGCTGGGCTCGATATGTGAATCCATAGAGATTGTTGAAGAAAGTGCATGGAGAATCTACAAATTAGTTAGTGAATAACCTGAAAACAAGTGGTTCAAGAATGAATCAATAGATTCTTGTAATTTCTATTTTTGTTGACTAGATTGTATTTTGATAATACCTCATATGGTTTTGTCTTACATGCACTATTGAGAATCTCCATCAATAATCCCACAAACAATAGGGAGCTTGCATTAAAAAAAAAAAAAAAAATTTTGGCTTGGAGCTATTAACTAGGCTGGGTTAGTTGATGAAAAATATGAAACTTGAAAAAAAATCATTAATCGATGATAATTAATGCATTAAAAATTGATAATTTTCAAACGGATTCCAACCAGTAGTGACGTCACTTCACTAAATTTGTTTTCTATCGATGACGGTAGCTGGCGCTGCAATAGCAGTTGAGATGTTCTGATTGGTTGAGGAGGTTATAATAGAGCTCAAATTGTATTGAATGAAAGTGTGAGTTACGACCACCAGGCGTCTCTGAGGCTGAATATAGTGTTCTGACGTCATTGCCGATTTAGAAGCGTTTGAAAATGCTAATTTTTAACAGGCCATTATTAACAAATTAATGACCAAATAATTTTTTTTTCGTTCAATTTCGTTTCATGATATGATAATCTTCAAGAAAAAAAAATGTGCAAGTTCCCTATTTGTTGAATCCAAATGACATATCTTTATATAATTATAATGAAATTAATGATAATATTCATGTCTGTGTACACACACACCGATGCCAGTCGCCACTGGTCTACCTGTGTGAGTGCACACAGTAACAGCGGCCCTGCCGGTATGAGAAATGAATAAACTTCTCGGGCACTATCTTCTTTCTTCAGAATACGCCTAATCATTTTTTTTTCGATGTTATACTTACCATTTGCTCATAATGGGTACACAAAAAGACATTGACATGAAATATTGAAAATTGATTGAATTATTCAAAATCAAAATTTCAGCGCGTTCTGTTAGCTAAATAGCGGTCGCCTCTGGCTTGGCATTCCATACATGTGAATGGAAGAAATCATCAACGCGCACTTGGCGCTATGCTGCATGCAATTTTGAAAAATCGTGTTTCGAGATAAATGGGTTCGAAGGTTTGACATGTGCTTTAAATATGGAGAAATGCTTGAGGAAAATTCCGGAAGTTCATTAGAAAAAATGGGTATCAAGTGATAAACTTTGTTTCTACACCTTCTCACGGGTTCAAACTATTTTTTGAGTTAAGAAAAAAAATGGATTTTTTGAAAATTCTACAGTGATCTAACCCCTTAAGGTAAAATATATATCATCCGAGGATGATCCGAGAAGACAAAATTGCTCGATATAATAATAAATTAGTCGTTCACGCGCTACCACATAGGGTACACTGTAGTACCAATTTTTGTGAAGGAAATTAAGTGAATAAACCAAATTATGTGTGACTCATTAAACATTGTTTTTCATTTAAAATACCTACAGCCTTATTACATTATTGAAATTACTTTAGATCCTAACACTAACTAATCGGTAGTGGAGAAACGGGTCTGTGTCAAATACTTTGGCTGTTATTACCTCAGGCCTTTCATTCTTCGCTTGCAAGAAAATTTTGCCACCTAGTGGCAGTAGAATCGACAGTAGAATTTGACCCTCACAAAATTAAAATGATCTTCATTTTGACTGATGTGAGTTGGCAAAAGCAGATAAAATAATAGTTTTAATGGGTAAAGGGGATCAGGGGAATTTCTCTGTGAAGCTAACAAAATCTCGTCCACGGCAAAAAGTGTAATAATATGCTGATATAAATGTTTAGTATCATACAGATTAATTCGTAAATCATTGATTGATTTTTGTTCCTCCTTTGCCGATGTGAACCATGCAGCAACATGGAGCTTTCTCCGCCAGTTACCCAAGTGATATTTCAACCGAAAAATCATTTTGAAAATTTAAACAAAAATTGTAAAAAAAAAGATTCACAATCATTTAAATAATATAAAAATGCATTTTCACGCAAGAACAGGAGTTGCACATTAATAAAGTGATAAATTTGAAGCTGAAATTCCCGTGTAAAGTCGTCATACGGATTTTACGCGGGATTTATACGTAAATATTATACATTCGTGACCACCATTCAAGATCTTATTTATAAAAATGAACAAAAATCAATTTGCGAATCATCTTTTCCAGAGTTAAGAGCAAGTGTTGAGATTATTTTCCAAGAATTCAATGACCTCAAAATTTATTTAAATTTGATGATTTTTTTGGTAAAATCATGCCTCCTCGCTGTATTATACCGGTTTGTCATCGTAATTCCAAGTGTATCACCGAGAATGCGAATTCAAAAGTGCGCTTAATCAGTATTCCGAATAAAGATGATGTTATATTGAAGTGGCAAGCTGCAGTCGATGCATCGTCTCCACCGCATCCAATTATACTGAAGGCAAAACAGACAATTTGTGAGAAATATTTTACAGAAAATATTCTCTCCGAGAAAAAAATGCTATGGCCAGATGGGAGAGTTGCTGCAGTCGTAAGTAGCCTCCCAATTATCTAAAAAATATTTTGTCTGCTTGAGACTGATTCATATGATTAATTTAATCTTGCCTGACACTAAAAATAATGAAACCGAAAGTAACAAACATCTCCTAGTTTTAAGTCTCTTTTCTCTTTTAACGAATAGATTATTTGGAAAAATGGAAAGCATGGACATGAAAATTCAAATAGTATAAATGTGTATTTTTAATTTTTTTTTTCAATTATGTATTCTTTCAAAAGTATCCAAATAATTGTCAAATGTGTGCTAATTTCATAATCATTCAAAATAGCAGACAGCTGAAAGTTTTGAGATTTTTTTTTCCTTTAACAAAGAAATAATTCAAAAAATATACGAATATACACATGTAGGAAATTCAAAAAACAATAACTGCCAAGTTTTCGAGTATTCTTTAAAAAATTGATTCATTTCCAAAAAATCCAACAAATTGTCACAAGTATAAGAAATAGTCTTTTCTTTTCTTTCGATTCATTGATTTTTTAAAATCAATGGTCAAATACTCCATTCTAGAAAAATAGCTACAGATTTTCTCTATAATGGGAAAGGGTCGTTCGTTTTAGCATTAGGCCCACCCCCTCCCCTCCCGGGTTCATTTTACCGCAGGGTGGTCTCTTTTGCCCCATTATCTTCTACTAGTGACGTATTTTCGATTCAAATTTGCAAATTTTTCATGAATTTAGTAGTTTTTCCATCACTTTTCCGTAAAAAAAATCAGAAACTAATGAGCTGACATGGCTCATAATCTAATCAGGGCTAAGTTACATGAAGATGATTCTATTCTATTGAAAAAAAATTTGATCGAATAAGTAATGGCAATGCAATCGTTTTCCTCACATACGCACATACATACACACACACACACGCACGAACACTTCCGTAAAAATCTCGAAAAAAAAAATTTTCATTGATTTAATCTCAGTAATTTCTGTCAACATCTTGAAACATCGAGATCTGATGAAAAATCGTTAATCGATTGTCGGGGTGAAATACAATAACTTTCTCATCGGGCAGTTAATTATGGTGCATCATTAGTCGTGTCTTTTGGTCTCTTCATTCAGAAAAGTGATGAAAGCACATGCGCACAACGCGTTAGTTATGAGAATTTGAATTCTGAAGCGCAACCTCGAATGTCAGAGAAAAATATCTGAAAAATGTCTAATCCGAATGAACTCGTTCATCACGTTTTCTTCGACCCAAGCTCTCAAAAATTTCACACGATTTTGGTGTCACTTCGAAATTAAGTACGTATGGCTGTGTGTCAAGGTGACATTTCCAAATTCAAAATTTCGCACCTAACGCGTCGTGCGCATGCACCTCATCACTCTTCTAGATGAAGAGACTAAAAGACACGACTATTCTGAACGTAAAACTAACAAACAAAGCTGGGATGGAATTTCTATGGCTAATGCCATTGATGCTGTTCATAATAGAGAAATGGGATATAAAGCAGCAGCTCAACAACATTTTGGAGCGCCTCAAGCTACATATTTCTTGATGATAGCAAATGTGGTCAAACCCTACATTTGTGGTCAATATTTTCCGACTCGTCTGTTTACAAAACTCGTCTTCGGCTCCTTTTGCAGCTTCAAACTCGTCGAAAAATACTTTACCGCACTTCTAAGGCAATATACTATTCACATTTTTTTAACCCTCCACGTACGGCACCTATAAACTGCAGCGGAAAACTGACGTTCGTGATTTATGGATTGATTGATTGTTCTTTTTCAATTATTGAGAAACATAACTATGAATCTTCCTGCACAATTCTAATAATTTGCAAGTTCATGACTCTTTCTCAAATGTTGAAACTTTTCATTGTTCATAGAATAATTAATTTTCTCCAGACAATGAAAAGGTTTCTCTAAATTTCCCCAAGCCATTCATCAATGATTCCAGGGGTTTTCAATAAAGGATAATTGTTTTATCTGCTAAGTAGATTCTCTCGGGAGGAAAAATAAGGCGGGCTGGAGGCAGCGTTTTGGCATTTCCAAATGGCAGCCAAGTGGCAGTTTTGATGCCACTTTTCTGGCGGCGAACTGGCGGGATTTGCGCCAAAAGCTGCCTCTATGCTGCCTTTTGCATAAAGCATCCAGTGGCAGGAAAAGTCTTCTGCCAGTTGCCTAATGCCAGTACCCTGCCTCTATACTGCCGTCTTCATAATGCCATATTTCATTGGTTAATTAATTTTACTTATAAGTACGCCTAATTTATTGCGGTAAATTCAGAGATTATGGCCATCTTTCGCAGTTTTCGACGCAGATCACACCGATATAAAAAAAAACGGATCGGTCGCGCCATTCCCGAAATATAACGTTTTTTTTCCGGGACCGAGGCTCGAACCTAGGTTGCTCTGGTTGATCTTCCTCTTTTTTTTTTTTTTTGATAACAACAGTTTTTATTGGCACTATAAAAAGATATTATTTACATATGTACAGTAGAAAACAGTGTAGAAAAAACCATAATCATTATTATTATAACTTATAACTAATGAAGTTAATGGATACAAATATCTCTCAAACTTCTACATTTTAACAATATGGAGTATTGATGTAAGGAAGGAGAAGTAATTCTTCTTTCCAACATCATTCATAAAAAAAAATTATGCATAGCTATTTATGTGGTATATGATTTTTTTATGTAATAACAGATAATATATATATTCAGCGAATAAGTTGATCTTCCTCTTCTGGATATTGACTTAGTCCGCACGGCTATTCTGTAATACTTGAGAGTATATATTTTTATTCTGGTTTATGAATATCTATTTTTTCACGGCAATTTTTTATTGAATAAATTGTATGTATAATAAATGCACGTGAATTATTCAATGAAGGGTACTGTTCGTTTATTTCAAATGAAAGGATAGTCTACCAAATGATTATTGATTATTGAAAACTGGAGACTCTGAAATAATTATAAATAGATAAGAAAGTAATCGAACATAGCAAATATTTTTTTGACATAATTAAAAAAGTTGTTGAATTTACTCAATTTAATTGAATCAAAAATATCAATTGGTCGAATTGACTAAAGTCAGTACATTCAATAGTTATTTTTAGGTATTTTGAAAAATAGTTGCTAAGGACCATTTGCCTCAATGTTTAATTCTTTTCACCATTATTCCTTTCGCAGGGTAACTGAAGTTTTTGAAATCATTTGTTTGCCGATTGAAAAAACTGAATTGCAAAATACTCAGTCATCGTAGCCATCGTAATATCAAATTTTTTGTCCTAGCAAAAATTGTTTCAAGAAAAATCGAATCCATACAAACGATCGGTGTGGACCTGAAATGATTTAAATTAGTAACGAAACCGCCAATTAATACGACAGTTATGAGAGATAGACGATTATGGAGAAAGGCAGTCAAACAACCACTGCAAGGCAGATTCGTGGCAGCATTAACGAGCAGGCGAATGGCATCACAAGAGCGGATTGTATAAAAGGCGGTCTTCTGGCAGCTCAAACACAGCTCACCGATGACGTTATCGAAAAACTGTGCTTAAGCTGCCAGAAGACGGCTTTTTCTGTTGACCGCTCTTGTACTGCCATTTTCCCGCTTGTAGGTACTGTCATGAACTGTCTCTTTACGGTTAATATGCTGCCATTCCTCCAATCCACCAAGTCATCTGCCTTTACGCTGCCTGTAAGCTGCCTGCCACTTTTCGATAAAAATAATGAAGCTGCCATGTGCTGCTAGGAGCACGCCAGTTATCTGCTGCTTTCCGTCAAATCTGCCTCTAATCCGCCTGAATCCTGTTCGTTGCCCGCCTTAATTTTTCTCTCGGGCTCCTTCAAAATTAGCCCAAATTTTTATTCACATAGATATCAAGTTGTGGAAAATTTGAAGTGGGCTGAAATAGATTTTTTATACGTTTTTGGGAAGAAAATCCTACTTTGCGAAAATACTCATTGAATTCTTCTCAAGTAACTGTGAATAGTATTTTTATTTTTTTTATTATTTTTCCCGCCATGTATAACCTTCCGGTTTGTTGATTTTTTTTCTGTTCCTGACCCATTCCCTTTGCGACACCATGGATCGACTTCTTTGCCATACTGCAACGCATTCGCCAGAGACCAAGGGAAACCATGGAAACCCTAATCAGCGTAGTCGGATTCATACAGAGCCTCAATGTGCTTTTCAGTCACGCTGATGAGAACGGCACAGTAATTCTCTGTAGTCGCACCTCACCGATCAGTTTGTTATTCGGATCTGCGTACGGCAAGCGGTCACCCATCCAAGTAGTAACCAGACTCAGTGCTGTTTAACCCCTCAGCGGCGCGCTATCTCCCCAGCGTTCTTCAGTCGCGCCGTGAGGGATTCTCTCACCGTGTTATTCTTATGGGAGAATGGTGCCAAATTTCTCCACAGGCGGCACTGTTACATGAGAATCCGTACGCGTAACACGTGAAAATTTTGACGGCGTCGTAGAAAATTTTTTTTTTCTGCTCAACAACAACTCATGAACGATTTTTCCTTTCACTAAAATAAACTAGAAGAGTTTTGTGAGGCATACCAAAAATCCCCGGTCACTTTTCTGCATTTTTTAGAGTACTTTCCTATACCCTGAAACAAAGTGTGAGAGAAATGCTCACAGCGCGACCGCTGTCGGGTTAACCCGGTAGACCCGCCGAGCCGTACGCAGACCGAACAGCCAAACTGTCGGTCCTATAATTGTGAATAGCCTTTTCCGCCTACATTTCAAATAGTATTCTATATAAGTGAGAACCATTCAATTTTCAAACAATGTTATTCTAGTCCACAAACGGATGGAATAGAATGGGTTATACCCCATACCGAAAAGCAGCATACGTGTAAAGAATCTAATAGTATTGTTGTCATTTAATTTCAAGTACACAACAATTTTGTGTCACAAAATTGCAGCTAGTCAATCAATTTTCAGATTTGCCTGCGAGAATTGAATCGAAATTACAATAAACCGGTTAAAACAAAGTCCCTTCAATGATTACTCCGAAGAGCTTTTCATCTCCATCTTTGAAGATTTATTCTTTTTCTTAGTTTAGTAAATTTAATTGAATATTTTCTTATATCCTTTCGAGTTTTGAAGGAAAATAATAAAATTTCCAACGCAGTATACTGCAAATGCTCTGAGAATATTTTAAAAAAATTCAATATATTTTAGTGAAACAATAAAAATTTTATTAGCAGAAAATGAAGGAAAATTATTCATAATACTCCCATATTTTTTCGTGTGAAACTTTAGTCACGCTCATAAAACGTTCACATGCATTGAATATTTACCATCCATTTTCTTTTATCATTAGTATGCATGAAACTGTATTTTATTAATTTCTTCAGCAATTTTTTCGAAGTTCATGACTACATTTTCCATGAAACAACTCAATTCTGATGCTATCATGTCTATCACGTGGTTTCAGTGTTGAATGGTAAGCGATGGATATCTGCCTAATGTCTTGAACCATTTTTATGAATAAAATGATCCTACTTTTCCATACAGAATTCAAAATGCTTTTCGCGCCAAAATATATTGTTATTCAAATTATCGTGGATATTGTTGACATTTTTTTTTAAACTTTTAGAATCATTTCCAAATTGAGAAATTTAAGGTACAATCGCGCTATTCATGTAATTTCACAGATATTCTCAATAAGATGATTGAAATCCTCAAAAAAGGACTCATTTTCATTCATCTCTTTGCTGGTGACTATAGTCATGGAAATTGGAATTGATGGAAAATTGCGGAGTTTCGTGACCTATTTGATGTTTTGCGACTCCGTTGAATAACGCAAAAAATTTCAAATTGAATAACAAAAAAAATGGACATAGATCGCTACTGATAACTAATGGATTTTTTTATTGCTAGAGAATAGAAATACACGTGGTTTGCAAAGAAAAAGTTCGAAAATTAGACTCTTTGCATAGGACAATTAACTACTGATGACATGACGACGGTTTCACTGTACGAAACATCATTAAAACCGTTGAAAGACACGCAACATTACTTGGTGATCAATAAATTTTAATGCACCAAGTTTTACAAAAGTGCAAATAATGTCAGTATTATGGTGATCCTTCGTACCGAGTAGACTTGCAGTAGAACGAGATTTTTCCAAGTATGACAGAAATGGCCTCAATCAAGTGTCTGTTTTTCCTTTTCATGATCGCTAAAACAGAAGGATTGAAATCGAGTGATTATTCTCTTGGAGAGGCAATAATGGTTTGTTATTGAATTCTATTCAATCTTTGTCAATAATAATAATAGTTCAATTCGAACATCATTAACTTTGGATTTCATATTCCAGAAAACAATTCTAGAATCATGTTATGGAATGGAGAGTTTTCCCAATCCGGTTGTTATATTTGGAGATTTCAATACACTTATCGAGGAAGTATCGATTATTCGGATCAATGAGTCGATGAACGTAATAGATTACGAAAAATCATTGAAATTCAAAGCAAGTAGTGTCGTATTGATGGAAGAACACCCAATCAAATTATTATCACATCTGCGACTGTTGAGGAGAACGAAGTTGTGGAATAACTTGGTTCCCTTCTTCATCATCGGCAGGAACACATCCCCATGTACAAATTCGAGAATCATTCTGGGAACAATGTGGATAACGGAGATTCTCAATTCGATATACATTTGTCCCAACTTCATTGATAACAGCCCAGAAATATACACACTGAACCCGATCACAAATTATGCACCTCATCCTTGGGAAAGCATTATTAATAAACTAGATAATTTGAATATCTTTCGTCAAAATTTCGATGCAAGTAAGTAATTCATCAATTTTAAATTAGAGAATATATTGTTCAAGTATTCCATTTTGAAAGATACGATCTGACCTCAATAATCTGCTCCATCTATATGGAAGGATCAATCGGATTTTCAAAGGAAAATTTGATAATACAGAATTATAAATTGGAAATCTTAAAGCTTATGATGACCAATCTACTTTAGATATTTCCTGTACATATTTGACTTATGACAAAACAAAAATTTTGAATGGATATAATATTGTGGCTGTAGGCTTTGCAAATGCACAGTCTAATCTGGTGCCTGGAAAGAATTATTTCAAAGAGTTGGCTAGGACCACAGTTCTCAATTACAGAGCCCTGCGAACCATAATCACAGCTTTAAATGCGAGTGGCAAGTTCGAATTTGAAATGAATTTTGGTGCCGCCGAAAAGCGTTTCTTCGAAGGTTCTGCAGACCTCATGATTCCATTTTATACTCTCGACTCGCTTGTCGGCCATCCAGTTTTCTCCGCTCTTCGAAAAAGTGAATACGTTGCAGTAGTGAAATTGAAAGCAGAAGTATCAACTTTGGAGAAAATTCGCCATTTATGGAGCACTACTGTATTAATTGCAGCAGCTGTTACTCTCACTGTGTTGTTCCTAATCCTCATGATAAAGGGATGGAGTTTCGGATCAGCACTATTGGATATAACAAGATTCTTAACATACACGTCAATTCACACTAATAATAGATATCAATCATTCAGAATTTATTTTACGACCATGCTAATCTTCATCGTCATTAGTAATGGTGTTTTCCAAGGGAAAATTGCCGCATTTCTCACTACACGAGAAAGAAGCAGGGCTGTTGAATCTATTGATGAGGCAATAAAATTGGGATATCAAATGTATACTCATGATGAGGGGGTCAAATACGCAAAGTATGTCTGTCCAAGATGTGATTTCAAAGGTGTATCAAGTTGGGATGTGTGTGTAGAATTGGTGTTGAATAGTACTAAGGGTCTATGCGTAATGGACAAAGCAATGTATGAGTCAACATACATTCTATTACCTTTAGACCGCGTTAGAGAATCATTGACTCCAACATTGATGACTTCCAAGTCTCGCAAGAACTGGCCATTGCGCGATCGCTTTAATGGTATGATAATGAGAGTTGTAGAATCTGGATTACCTGATTTTTGGGTAATGAGTCAAACTAGGATCCCAAAAGCCAAACGTCAGAGTATGGAAGCTGAACGGGCTTCAACACAATACCGACCAGTTGCACTTATGAAATTAGACTTTGCTTTTCAATTATTGGCAGCAGGCTTAGCTCTTGCTACCCTTGTTTTTTGCTTAGAATTATGCTGGACTCGATATGTGAATCCATAGAGATCGTTGAAGAAAATGCATGAAAAATCTAGAAATCAGTTGGTGAATAACTTGAAAACAAGTGGTATTGAAAGAATGATCGATTTCAATAGATTTTAGTAATTTCTACTTTTATTGACTAAATTGTATTTTGATAGCACCTCGTATGGTTTCTGATGCTAGTTCGTCTTAAATGCACTATTGAGAACCTCCATCAATAATCCCACACACAATTTGTTCAATGTAAATAAAATATCTTCATATAATTATAATGAAATTGATGATAATATTCACGTCTGGGTACACGCACACCGATGCCATTTTTTTTTTCTTTTTTTAAAGTTCATTTATTCTAAAAACATCTTTCTATGCACAGTATCTACAGGTTCACAAATAAACTCACTTAAGAAAAAAAACAAATTATTAAGGAGCTATTGATGTTAGCATTTATGAGGGCATAGTACGCTGTGCATAATTCCTTGCCTCGAATGGTATTGTGTTTGGTGAATTATTGACAATATGCGCTTATGTATTGTTATATGCTATTTGTGACAATTTTGATGATTGTGTGTCTTGTTATTTTTTTTTTTTTTATTACATAATGGTGAAAATTTTTTACATTTTGCATTAAATAGAAGTGAATGAAAAACACCATAGCTTCATATATGTCACCGATGCCAGTCGCCACTGGTCTACCTGGGGGCCTATTCTCGACTGAGGAGGATTTTTATTCCACGGGGAATTCCAATCGTAAGCGGAAAGATTACACTGGAAAACTATCAGTTCACGATTGGAATTTCTCACACGGATTCATTCCGTAGGTGAGAAGTGAAACTAACTCCTAGTCAAAATTTATGGCACATAACCTCCATACGAATGACGTTCTATGATACATCCAATACTCAATATTCAATTTAATAAGTGTATGGTGAATATTCATGAACAAAATGAATATTTTCTAGCGTGACCTTTATTATAATTCGTTACTCGACTTTGATGAATTACAACAACAAGATTACCAGCGTCGTCGTCTTTTTTCTCCAATCGATTCTTCTAATGATCTCACAAGAGATGAATGCATAAAAATTTATCGTTTGATAAAAGAAAGAGCAACACTATCTCCATCGATTTCGGGTACGAATGAAATTCCATGTGAGAAATTCCAATCATGAACGGATAGTTTTCCCGTGTAATCTTTCCGCTTACGATTGGAATTCCCCGTGAAATAAAAATCCTCCTTGGTCGAGAATGGGCCCCCTGTGTGATTGCATTACAGTAACAGTGGCCCTGCCGGTATGAGAAATGAATAAACTTCTCGGGTGCTATCTTTTTTTCCAAAATACGCCTAAGAAATTCCTTTTCCGATGTTGTACTAACCATTTGCTCGAAATGGGCATACAAAAAGAAATTGATATGAAGTATTGAAAATTGATTAGATTATTCAAAAGAAAAATTTCAGCACGTCCCGTTAGCTAAACAGCGGTAGCCTCTGGCTTGTCTTTGCATACACGTGAATGAAAGAAATCATCAACGCGCATTTGGCGAGAGACACTACCGCATCTCCTGATGGTGACTAGTTTCAGAAAAATTGACCATCAACATCCTCCACAAATTATCCCATATGCAATTCTTTGCATATAAATGAAATAGCCCCAGTTAATTATGATAAAATTAATGATAGTATTCAAAAAGCCTTATTATTATAAGAAATTGGATGAATATTATTATTTTTGTGTCTCTTAAGGTAAAATATATATCTTTCGAGGATTCTCGGAGAAGACGAAATCGCTCGATATAATAATAAATTAGTCGTTCACGCGCTACCACATAGGGTACACTGTAGTACCAATTTTTGTGAAGCAAATTAAGTGAATAAACTAAGTTATGTGTGACTTATCTAACATTGTTTTTCATTCAGAATACCTACAACCTTATTACATTATTGAAATTACTTCAGATCTCAACACTAACTAATCGGTACTGGGGAAACAGGTCTGTATCCACTACTTTGGTTGTTATAACCTTAGCCATCTCATTCATCGCTTGCAAAAAAATTTTGCCACCTAGTGGTAATCGATCGTAGAATTTGACCTCCACACAATTGAAATGATCTTCATTTTGACTGATGTGAGTTGGCGAAAGAAGATAAAATAATAGTTGTAATGAGTAAAGCTGATCAGGAGAATGGCTCAGGGAAGCCAATGAAATTGAATGTAGGAGAAAATAGCCCATGGAAAAAATATCCCATATATGGTTAATATGGTCGGTATGGGGGAGTTGAGTGAGGGGACAGTTAGACTACGCTAAGTTCCACAAAATCATTCAGATATCTCGGATTCGAAATACACAATCATTGAGAAATAAATTAAAGATTACATTTTTGATTTTTCGTATACATTAGCGGAAAAAATTAAAGGATCAAAAAAAAAATCAAAATTTTCAGCGGTTTTTTAAATGGCCGTATCTTTCTCAAAAATGATCGTATCAGAGTAAAAAAAAAACAATTCGAAGCTTGGAGTCTCTAGTTTTGAAATCTTGAGAAAATCGCACAGAAAATTCACAGTGGCTTTCGAAAAGCTGAATAAATTCTCTACAAGAACCCGACTAGAAATTTTGATCCGGGTCTCATCTGGACCTCATCAGGCTGGCCTGACTCCGGACGTCAGGCCCTCGCTTGGATGCCTTGTCCACGTTTGGATTGTAACGCGCTCGTCAAGTCAGGGCCTGACTTGGATCGCCATCTCAGGACCGGATGAGGCAATCCAGATGAGTGCCGGATGAGAAATTCCATACATGATCCAAAAGACTTTAATCATTAATTAATCAACGCAATAACAAAAAATATATTATTTATTCACTTTCAAGTGATTGATCGTTATATTTGCACGTGAGATGACATTTTTTCACTGAAATTAGAGATTTAAAATTAGGAAATTAGCTTGCACCTGGGTGGACTCGATCCCAGAACCTTCTACACACTAAGCTGACCCGCTAACCACTTGACTACAGTTCAGTTATAGCATCTGTCCGTCTGATCATTCACATAAACTTCTTCCATAGGGATATTAATAATTTCCAGAATTAGATCATAAATCTGTGGGGAACTCAGAATGATTCATGAGTTGTTTATGATAAAGTTAATAAAGATTAATAAACGTCCGGGGAACCTGATATGGTCCTGATCATTTCCGGATCAGGATAAATTGATCGGACTTAGAGTTTTTCATAATTCCCGATCAGATTCCCCAGATCCGGGAGATGACAGGGCCAGAGCAGGCCAGTCCTATTAGAGTTAGCGTTCTCTCTAAAATTCTCTGATCAGGCTATCCTGATATAATACTGATCAAGGCCATCTTTGATCGGGCCTGCCCATGCTATAACGGATCTGGATTTGATCAGGCGTGCTCATGCTATACCAAATCAGTATAGCCATACCCACTCCGGATCTAGATTTGATCAGGTCTGCCTATCTTATGCCTCATCATGATAGCCATATTCACTCCAGATCAGGACTCGATCAGGGGTGCCCATGCTATACTGGATCAGGATAGTCATACTCATTCCGGATCAGGATCTGATCAGGCGCGCACGGGTTATACCGGATTAAGATAGCCATACTCATCCCGGATCCAGACTTGATCGAACGCAGCCACGGCATGCCTGATCAGGATAACCGTATTCATTCTGGATCCGTACCAAGTGTGACAGCAGGCGTGCCGGATAAAATTTCTAGTCGGGAACAGACATTTTTTTCCGGAAAAAATTTTTTCTACATCCGTTACATGAATTTGAAAAAACAAGACAAAAAAGCCTTTTGGTGAATTTTTGAATTATCAAACTTTCAATCAGAAATATTGAGAGAACCACACATGTTAAGTGTGCCTCTTCCAGTTCAATAGACCCACGAAAACCCTACAAAGTTTCAATTCAATCCACCCAGCCGTTTTTTTGTTTGATTCGATTGAATTTTTAGAAAAATTAAAGGATCACGTTTCATGGACTTAACAGTTCAAGATCTTCAACCACATGAAAGAAAAAGATTTCCTTAGCTTTTTCCACATTTTCATTACGAACAGCGTTTAAATTTATGAAAGAGAAAGATCGAACTTTTTATTGTTTTTTTTTCATAAATTTAAACGCTGTTCAGAACGAAAATGTGGAGAAAGCTGAGGAAATCTTTTTCTTTCATGTGGTTGAAGATCCATGAAACGTGATCCTTTAATTTTTTCAAAAATTCAATCGAATCAAACAAAAAAATGGCTGGGTGGATTGAATCGAAACGTTGTAGGGTTTTCGTGGGTATATTGAACTGTAAAAGGCACACTTAACATGTGTGGTTCTCTCAATATTTCTGATTGAAAGTTTGATGTTTCAAAAATTCACCAAAAGCCTTTTTTGTCTTATTTTTTCAATATCATGCAACGGATGTAAAAAATTTTTTTTCCGAGAAAAAAAATGGCGTGTTCTTGTAGAGAATTTATTCAGCTTTTCGAAACGCACCGTTAATTTTCTGTGCGATCATTGTTCGCTGAGATATCAATGATCAAAGAGAAAACAATCTTTTTTCATTCAAAGTCCGATATCTCATTAAAAAATGGTCGAATCGAGGGAAAAAAAAAAGCAAATTGAAGCTGAATGAACAGCCTATCCGGCCCATATGGTGGTTGAGCTGGGAAAATTTTTCTGAAGTCCGTAGACGAAAAAATCAAAATTAAAACATTTTGAAAAAAAAATTTCCACTCTACTCGTTAAAATAGCGCGATGCACATTACTTGAAAAAAATTTTCGTCTCAAGATCTCAAAACTAGAGATTTCAAGCTTCAAGCTGTTTTTTTTCTACTCCGATACGATCATTTTTGAGAAAGATACGGCCATTTGGAAAACCGCTGAAAATTTAGATTTTTTTTTTTGATCCTTTAATTTTTTCCGCTAGTGTAGACTATTTTTTCCAGGTCTATTTTTTCTTTGTCTATTTTCCTTTCGCTATTTTTCCTTTTCTATTTTTGCCGGTCTTTTTTTTCCATGGGTTATTTTTTCTGCCTCCCAATGAAATTTTGCCTACATATATATATATATATATATATATATATATATATATATATATATGATATTAAATAATTATAATTATTTACTATCATATAAATTGATTCTAGAATATATATTTCAAACCAAACACGGTTTAAAGAATCCCAAAAGCCGTAAAAAATATTTACTACAATTCAAATGACGAAAATGCATGGATACGATCGATGGGACGAGCATGCAGGTCGATACGATGCATGGACCACGTACTTGAAGGGTTAGGAATAGTAGGGCTAGAAACGACTGGGTGTAACATTTCTAACTCGCCACCCTATAATTTTCTCATTACTGGATCAACCGTTCCGAAAAATTTAAAATTTGGTACACTCGTAGATTATGATCAGATAATGATCCATTCAAATGTTCAGAGGGCCACAGAGAACGAGTCGAAGGATATTGGCACTTGAAATTTCTCAAGTTGAACATTGAGCCTTATAGAAAATCGCACATTTCATCATATTTTGCTGAATTGACCGTTCCGGACATTTGGATGAAAAAAAAGGGAAATGATAGAAAACTATGTATAAAACATTTTAAACCCTTCAAAATGCAGCTTCGGAGCATTTAATAGTAGTAATCATAGTGAATAACTATGAAAACTGTACTTTTTATATTTTTTTTTCTCTTTCAAACGCCTTCGGGACTCTCTAGTATGTAGATACTATATGAATCAAACGAGACATTATAACCACTGACTAGGGCAGTATCGGGCGGTACTACGCTGAAAAAACCGGAAGCGACTTCTGCGATGTGAGCTGATTTCAAACTAATGTTAGACGTCATTGTCGATCGTCTGAGAATCCTATTGACAAAAAAAATTTTGTGATGCCTCATTTTGTCTTACCCTCCTCTAAAATGATTTAAGATTCTTGAATTTTTGTTTATCATCTATTTTCATATTTTCGTTCAAAGTATAAAATTCATGAATTAGATTAAGAGAGTAATCAACTGGAAAATATATGAATTGTTGATAATTTTGATCTTCCAATGTCAGTTATGAGGTTTTGTCAATAATTCAAAAAGTTGAATGCTAAGAATCCATTCATGATCAGCTTTGAATCGATTATTGTAACCGAAGAGCCGATTCTCGAGTAGAATCGGAATCGACTCTGCTGTCCCAAGTTTCAAATAAAATATTCCCCCTGCCCCTCCCCCCTCCCGGTCCAATAAATGAGTGCAACATTTTCGTGAGCTTTTTTTACGTCATACGAAATACGTAGAATGCAATTCATGAATTGATTAATTGTTCCTTTTCAATTGTTGAAAAGTATAGTTATGAATTTCCCGTACAATTTTAATAATTCGCAAGTCCATTACTTTTTTCGAATGATATAGAGTGTAAATGCAAATTTCCCAAATATTTCCCGATAAATCCATGCATTTTTTGTCTATAATCAGTTCCTTAACTATCACTCCTTCTCAAATGTTGAAACTCTTCATTGTTCATAGAATAATTAATTTTTTCCAGACAATAAAGAAGTTTTTTTAAATTTCCCCAAGCCATTCATCGACGATTCCATGTACTTATTCCATGTGCTAAGTATATTCTCCTTCAAAATTAGCCCAAATTTTTATTTACAGAGATATCAGGCTGTAGAGAATTTGAAGTGGGCCGAAATCAATTTTCTATACGTTTTGCTTCCGAATGGAAGCATTGTAAACGCGATTTTTTTCGATCTCGAGATTTCATCGGAATATGACTCAGAATGTTCCAAAACGTCGAGAAATGACATTTTTAAAAAATGTCTGTATGTATGTGTGTGTGTGTGTGTTTGTGTGACAGACATCAGCTCATTGCTCCGGAACGGTAATACTTGGTGACCTGAAAATTTAACAGTACTTTCTCTCCCCATGCAAATTGCTCTCCGTGAAATTTAAGCGAAATCGGTTGAGTACTTTTCGAGAAAAATCGAATTTTCGAAAAATCGTTTTTTCGATTTTTCTCCGCGAAAAATTGATTCACAGCCCCCACTCTCAGCGATGAAATTCATCTCATTTGAACACACAATTTTCACTCGGGGTAAATTTTGCTGCGATTCTTCGTTTGCGGATAATTTCAATTACAGTGTTTTTTATCCTGAATTTTGTATACACGATAGCTCAAAAACTATTTGAGTTAGAGACTTCAAATTTTGTGGGTTTGTGCATCTAATGAACGAAAAGTTTGGTATTGAAATTGGGCGAAATCGGTCAAGTAGTTTCTGAGATATTGCACGAAAACCATTTTATGAAAAGAGGTTATATCTCGAAAACTACTGGAGCGATTTCACCCAAGTTCAGCTTAAAAGATTCATCTCAATGAGCCCCACAAATGGTGAGAATTTCAGATTTTTCAGAGGCAGTTTCTTGTAAGAGTTTTCGATAACTTAGTTTTTTCAAAAATCACGGTTTTTCTTAGCTTCCTCCCTAGGAACACTACTATTTTTTATTTCACCATTCGAAAGTAGACCATTTTTTCTACCAAATGAGTACATTTTCTTCTGACGACAATCGGAAAGAATAGGAATCCTATTTGAAACCTGAACTTCAATTTTTAAGTTTTATCGTAGGATCTCAGTTTTCATCTAATATTGAAAATTTATGTATCATATGACATTATTGCAATTTAATCGATTATTGTAAGCTAGGACTGCAGGTCCTAAGATTGAATCCTGAACAGATCGATACGGTCTGGAACACTATTCGTAGGAATGTTTAAGTGCGAATTTGTCGTAAAAATGATGTTATTTTTTTGAGCAATGGAATACATGAATAGCGATTTGATGCAAAATTGATGAAATTCCATTCGGAAGCATTTTGCCAATCGAATTGGCAACATATTAAATGTCGCACAAGGAGTGGGGCTTGCCAGTAACGCACAAAGAGTAGCACTTCTGCTTGTTTAGGAAGGAAATCCTACTTTACGAAAATACTTATTGAATTCTTCCCAAGTAATCATGAATAGTATTTTCCACCTATATTTTGTGACGTGTGGAAAAGTCACACGTCGCGCATTTTCATGATTTGATGGAAAAAATTCCATAACTTGTATTCATGGAGAAAATGGGGGATAAGAATTTTCGGTCGCCAACAAGAGTCCAGTTCATTCTCCGAACTGTTTGACTGTAAGAATCCGCTTTGTCCATCCTTCTCATGAGAAAAAGACTGGCCAAAGGGTGGAATGCTTATCCAGCAATTTGACCACTCTTGACCGGTGGACATCTCCGGGTGTCCACTGAAAAAAGACCGTGAAAAGACTTTGGAATAAGCACACCGCACTTAGTTAGCTCCGCGAATGGACTCTAACTAACTTTTGGACTGTTATCTGCATTATCAGACATTATACTGCCTTTGAACCAGTATCGCTCGTTATTATTCAAAAGTTTCCCATCAATATCCCAATAAATATCCCGAAAGTGCGAGTGGATCCACCCGTGAGCTCTACTCCAGTCAGCTAGTCGAGGAGCCTTAAAAGGTGACAATCAACGGATATCTAGGAAGAAAGTGACCAGATTGCACAGTCGTGTAAGCCGATCGGGGAGAGTCCAAATGTAACAATTTCAAATAGTATTCTATATAAGTCAGAAATATTCAATTTTCTAACAATGTTATTCTAGTCAACAAATAGATGGAATAGAATGGATTATACCCCATACCGAAAAACACCATACGTGAAAAGAATCTAATAGTATTGTTGTCATTTAATTTCAAGTACACAACAATTTTGTGTCACAAAATTGCAGCTAGACAATCAATTTTCAGATTTTGCCTGCGAGAATTGAACCGAAATTACAATAAAGTCGGTTAAAACAAAGTCCCTCCAATGTTTACTCTGAAGAGCTTTTCATCTCCATCTTTGAAGATTTACTCTTTTTCTTAGTTTAATAATTTTCATTGAATATTTTCTTATTTCCTTTCGAGTTTTGAAGGAAAATAATAAAATTTCCAACGTGGTATACGGCAAATGCTCTGAGAATATTTCAAAAAAATTCAATATATTTTAGTGAAACAATAAAAATTTTATGAGCAGAAAATGAAGGAAAATTTTAGTCACGCTCATAAAACGTTCAGATGCATTGAATATTTACCATCCATTTTCTTTTATCATCAGTATGCATGAAACTGTATTTTATTGATTTCTTCAGCAATTTTTTCGAAGTTCATGACTACATTTTCCATGAAACAACTCAATTCTGATGCTATCATGTCTATCACGTGGTTTCAGTGTTGAATGGTAAGCGATGGATATCTGCCTAATGTCTTGAACCATTTTTATGAATAAAATAATCCTGCTTTTCTATGCAGAATTTAAAATGCTTCTCGCGCCAAGATATATAGTTATTCAAATTATCGTGGATATTCTTTACATTTTTTTTCAACTTTTAAAATCATTTTCAAATTGAAAAACTTAAGATACAATCGCGCTATTCATGTAATTTCACAGATATTCTCAATAAAATGATTGAAATCCTCGAAGAAAGACTCATTTTCTTTCATCTTTTTGCTGGTGACTATGGTCATGGAAATTGGAATTGATGGAAAATAGCGGAGTTTCGTGACCTATTTGATGTTTTGAGACTCCGTTAAATAACGCAAAAAATTTCAAATTGAGTTACAAATGAAATAGACATAGATCGCTACTGATAACTAATGGATTTTTTATTGCTAGAGAATGAAAATACACGTGGTTTGCAAAAAAAAAAGTTTGAAAATTAGACTCTTTGCATAGGACAATTAACTATTAATTACATGGCAACCGTTTCACTGTACGAAACATCATTGGAACCGTTGAAAGACACGCAACATGACTTGGTGATCAATAAATTTCAATGAACCAAGTTTAACGGAAGTGCAAATAATGTCAGTATTATGGTGATCCTTCGTACTCAGTAGACTTGCAGTAGAACGAGATTCTTCCAAGTATGACAGAAATGGCGTTAATCAAGTGTCTGTTGTTCCTCCTCATGATCGCTAAAACAGAAGGATTGAAATCGAGTGATTATTCTCTTGGAGAGGCAATAATGGTTTGTTATTAAATTCTATTCAATATTTATCAATAATAATAATAGTTCAATTCGAACATCATTAACTTTGGATTTCATATTCCAGAAAACCATTCTAGAATCATGTTATGGAATGGAGAGTTTTCCCAATCCGGTTGTTATATTTGGAGATTTCAATACACTTGTCGAGGAAGTATCGATTATTCGGATCAATGAGTCGATGAACGTAACAGATTACGAAAAATCATTGAAATTCAAAGCAAGTAGTGTCGTATTGATGGAAGAAAACCCAATCAAATTATTATCACATCTGCGACTGTTGAGGAGAACGAAGTTTTGGGATAACTTGGTCCCCTTCTTCATTATCGGCAGGAACACATCCCCATGCACAAATTCGAGAATGATTCTGAGAGCAATGTGGATGATGGAGATCCTCAATTCAATATACATTTGTCCCAACTTCATTGACAACAGCCCAGAAATATACACACTGAACCCGATCACGAATTATGCACCTCATCCTTGGAAAAGCATTATTAATGAACTAGATAATTTGAGTATATTTCGTCGCAATTTCGATGCAAGTAAGTGAATCATTGTTTTCAAATTATAGAATATATTGTTCAAGTATTCCATTGAAAGATACAATCTGATCCATCTATATGGAAGGATCGATCGGATTTTCAAAGGAAAATTTGATACTACAGAATTATAAATTGAAATCATAAAGTTCATGATGACCAATCCATTCTAGATATTTCCTGTACACATTTGACTTACGACAAAACAAAATTTTTGAATGGATATAATATTGTCGCTGTAGACTCTGCAAATGCACAGTCTGGTCTGGTGTCTGGAAGGAATTATTTCAAAGAGTCTGCTAGTTCTATAGCTATCAATTCCAGAGCCATGCGAACCATAATTATAGCTTTAAATGCAAGCGGCAGGTTCGAATTTGAAAGAGACTCGAATTCCGTGAACACACGTTACTTGCAAGGCTCTGCAGACCTTAGGTTATCATTTTATACTCTCGACTCGCTTCTCAACTATCCAGTTTTCTCCGCTCTTCGAAGGAGTGAATTAGTTGCAGTCGTGAAATTGAAAGCAGAAGTATCAACTTTGGAAAAGATTTGCCATTTATGGAGCACTCCTGTATTAATTGCAGCAGCTGTTGCTCTCGCTGTGTTGTTCCTAATCCTCATGATAAAGGGACGGAGTTTTGGATCAGCACTATTGGATATAACAAGATTCCTGACATACACCTCAATTCAAACTAATAATGGATATCAATCATTCAGAATTTATTTTACAACCATGCTAATCTTCATAGTCATTAGTAATGGTGTTTTCCAAGGGAAAATTGCCGCATTTCTCACTACACGAGAAAGGAGCAGTGCTGTTAAATCAATTGATGAAGCAATAAAATTGGGATATAAAATGTATACTCAGAAAGAAGCAGCCTCGTACGTGAAGTATGTCTGTCCAAGATGTGAACTCAAAAGTGTATCAAGTTGGGACGCGTGTGTAGAATTGGTGTTGAATAGTACTAAGAGTCTATGCGTAATGGACAAAGCCATATATGAGTCAGAATACATTCTATTACCTTTAGATCGCATTGGAGAATCATTCACTCCAACATTGATGAGTTTCAAGTGTCGCAAG
This sequence comes from Aleiodes leptofemur, assembly GCA_963942555.1. NCBI lineage: Eukaryota > Metazoa > Arthropoda > Insecta > Hymenoptera > Braconidae > Aleiodes > Aleiodes leptofemur. Next base: position 6,349,694 of record OZ012615.1, on the reverse strand, counting down.
GACTGGCCATTACGCGATCGCTTTAATGGTATGATAATGAGAGTTGTAGAATCTGGATTACTTGATTTTTGGGAAATGAGTCTAACAAGGATCCCAAAGGCCAAACGTCAGAGTATGGAAGCTGAACGGTTTTCCACACAATACCGACCTGTCGCACTTATGAAATTGGACTTTGCTTTTCAATTATTGGCCGCAGGTTTAGCTTTTGCTACCATTGTTTTTTGCTTAGAATTATGCTGGGCTCGATATGTGAATCCATAGAGATTGTTGAAGGAAATGCCTGGAGAATCTACAAATTAGTTTGGGAATAACTTGAAAACAAGTGGTATTGAAAGAATGAATCAATAGATTCTTGTAATTTCTATTTTCATTGACTAGATTGTATTTTGATAACACCTCATATGGTTTTGAGTGCTGGTTTGTTTCGCGTGCACTATTGAGAACCTCCATCAATTATCCCACACACAATTTGTTCAACGTGAATGAAATATTCTTACATAATTATAATGAAATTAATGATGACATTCACGTCTGTGTACACGCACACCGATGCCAGTCACCACTGATCTAACTGTGTAATTGCACACAATGACAGCTGCCCCGCAGAAGTGAAAAATGAATAAACTTTTCGGGCTTTATTCTTTTCTTCGAAATACGCCTAATAAATTTTTTTGATGTTATACTGAACATGTGCTCAAAATGAGCACACAAAATAAATAACGTGAAATATTGAAAATTGATTAAATTATTCAAAATCAAAATTTCAGCGCGTCCCGTTAGCTGAATAGCGGTAGCCTCTGGCTTGTCTTTCCCTACATGTGAATGAAAGAAATCGTCAACGCGCACTTGGCAAAAGACGCTACCGCATCTCCTGATGGTGACTAGTTTCAGGAAAATGTATCATCAACATCCTCCACAAATTATCCCACATAAAATTCTTTGCATATGAAAGAAATAGTCTCAGTTAATTATGATAAAATTAATGATAATATTCAGCAAGCCTTATTATTATTAGAAATTGAATTAATATTATTATTTTTGAGCCTCTTAAGGTAAAATATATATTTTTCGAGGATGATCCGAAAAGACACAATGACTCGATATAATAATAAATTAGTCGTTTACGTGCAAATAGGGTACACTGTAGTACCCATTTTTGTGAAGGAAATTAAGTGAATAAACCAAATTATGTGTGACTCATTCATCATTGTTTTTCATTTGAAATACCTACAGCCTTATTATATTATTGAAATTACTTGAGATCTTAACACTAACTAATCGGTACTGGAGAAACAGGTTTGTGACGAATACTTCGGCTTTTATTACTCTTATTCTTCGCTTGCAAGAAAATTGACCGCCCGATGATACTATACCATAGAAATTTACTCTCACAAAGTTAAAATGATCTTCATATTGACTGATGTGAGTTGGCGAAAGAAGATAAAATAATAGTTGTAATGGGTGAAGCTGATCAGGAGAATGGCTCAGGAGAGTCAATGAAATGCCATCCACGGCGAAAAGTCTAATCATATGCTGATATAATTATTTCCATATCATAAGTTGATTCGCGAATCATTGATCAATTTTTGTTCATTTCTTTGTTGATGTGAACACTGCAGCAACATGAATCCTCCCCAGCCGGTTACCTGAAAGGAATTTCAAACCAACAAATGGATAATAGTATTGCTTTCCAACTGATATAGCTTTTTCTGCTAATACTTTAGCAATATGCTTCCGAATGAAAGTAATTCATTCATTTAGTCAACAATTATCGTGTGATTCTTAATGGATATTCCCACCTGATTTTTCAGATATCCCGTGGTTTTCTTCTTTGTATTCATCGATTTTTGACTAATCGATAAGCAGATGTTATTCGAATTGGTTGAAGTTGTTCGTTCCTTTCTGCTGTCTATTTTCAGAGATTATTCGTTTATGACGATTTGCTTATTACAACGGTGAATTTTTATTAGAACGCAGATGATATAATATATCATTACTCAAGTATATTATATAGTGATAAATAGATTTGGCTTAAGAATTAGTCATCTATTCAAAGCATAGAACTCAGTAATGGCTGAAAACAGGAGTTTTTCGGATGGGTGTATTTCATGCATTCTTTTCTAATCCAGTGATCTTGCAGAACTATTAATGATTGTAATCAATGCAACATTCCATTATCTATTCACTCGGAGCCTCAAGACCTTCAAAAGCACTGATCCAACTTTTTTGAAACTATCATCAAAATATCAAATTTCGGAAAATTCACTAAAACAGCCATAACTCGAGAACTAATCATGCAAATCAGCTCAAAATTGACAGGCATCTAACTGATACAACTCTTGAGATAATATATGAGTTTAAATCACATCAGTTGAATAGTTTCCAGAAATTCCATTGAAAACTGATTTTCGAAAAATGGACATATTTCAAAAAGTACTGATCAGGTTCTCTTCAAATAAAGCTTAAAAAATAGAGTTCTTCGAGAGGAAGTTTTCCACAAAATATGAAATTTTTTTATAGAACTGTTTTGCTGTAGTTGAGACTTTTATGCACACACGGACACACATACACACACACACACACACTCACACACATGTGCTAAAAATATCATTTTCTCTCTTTTTAGACCATTTCAAGTATCTTCTATTGAAAAAATTACACTCGAAAATTCTGATGATTACATAGCTTCCATTCGGAAGCAAAAACGGTTCGAAAAATCCAAAAACGTAAAAAATATTTACAATAATTCAAATGATAAAAATGCATTCTCAAGCAAGGCTGCATCAGCAGAAGGTAGTATGCGTCAAAGTAGTGTTTCCATGGCAAAAGTCAGGGTGGCGACTGAAAACTAATTTCAAAATTCCCTGACTTTCCCATGAATTTTCCCTGACTAAAAATGAAAATTCCAGGACGTACAAAAAAAACTATTATTCGAATATCGGGGAAGGTGGGGACAATACGGTCATGAAGGGTAAAATGGACACATTTGAGTTTTTATGCCTATATTATGAAAAAATCCTTAAATGAATGAAAATATTGGAGATGGATTTTTTTTAAAGATTCCAGCAGAAAGCTGAGAATATGTTCGTCGAGAAATATGTGCCAGAATTGATTTTTTTCAATTTTTTGAGAATTCGTTTTTTTTTTGTCATTTTTGAGGGGCAAAAGCCTTTCGATTTTTGAGTAAATTCAGTTTTTTGAAAATATCTCTGGTTCTATTAGTCTTAGCGACCTGGGACCGATTTTGAATGAAAGGTGAGATCATTTCCCATCGATTTATGGGGATTTGAATTTGAAAATATCGATTCTTCAGATAGTTATGGGAACTTCCGTGAAAATTATGATCATCGGTTTTTGTACCATAACTATCTGAAAAATCGATATTTTCATATTTAGAACCCCATGAATCGATGGGAAATGATCTCATCTTTCATTTAAAATTGGTCCCAGGTTGCTATGACCAATAAAACCAGAGATATTCCCAAAAAACTGAATTTGCTCAAAAATCGAAAGGCTCTTACCCCTCAAGAATGCCTGAAAATATCAAATTCTCAAAAAATTAAGAAAAATCAATCCTGGCACATGTATCTCGACTCAAATTTCCTCAGCTTCCCGATGAAATAATTCAAAGAAATCCATCTACAATATTTTTATTACAATGTCCATTTTGGCTTACGTTTCCCTATGTTAAAATTCTGAGTTATTCTTGAAAACAATGTTTTTTATTAGAATTTTACAAAAGTCCCCGAAACTGCGTTAAATTTTCATAATTGTTATTTCCGTGAACCTTTTTGCAGAATTCAAACTGATCGAAAAGTTCAATTTTTCCATTAAATATCTATCAATCTTAAAAATATGGAGATACTAAAAAATAAACTATGGATTTCCCTGACTAACATTAAAATTCCCTGACTTTTCCAGATTTTCCAGGTCGATCGTCACCCTGCAAAAGGTCGTGTGTGCCAGAACCTACGACTTCCTGACTTCACTGAAGAATCAAATGATTCTAGTCGTGTTCTTTGCACTCATCACTTGTGATGAGTGATGAGAACGCATGCGCATTAAGCGTTAGTTGCATGATTCGAAATTGAAAAAATTAACCTGAAGTTGCGAGCTCACAGAAAACGTGAATCGGTTTTGCTAATTTTTCGATTTTATGTGTTAACTCTCTGTTAAAACATGAATTCAAAAGGAAATTCGACGGATAGACGTTTTTTTTCAGACGGTTTTTTTTCATTGTTTTAATCTCAGAAATTCATGTCAACATCATAAAACATCGAGATCTGATGACAAATCGTTAATCGATTTTCGGGGCATCACTCTTCTAAATGAAGAGACTAAAAGACACGACTATTCTGAACGAAAAATTAACCAACAGAGCTGGGATGGAATTCCTATGCTTAATGCCATAGAAGCTGTTTATAATGGAGAAATGGGATATAAAGCAGCAGCTCAACAACGTTTTGGAGCGCCCCAAGCTACATATTTCTTGATGATAGCAAATAGGGTCAAGCCCTACATTTGTGGTCAATATTTTCCGACTCGTGTGTTTACAAAACTCGCCTTCGGCTCCTTTTGCAACTTCACACTCGTTGCAAAATACTTTACCGCACTTCTTAGGCAATGTACTATTCGCATCTCCTTAACCCTTCACGTACGGCACCTATAAACTGCGGCGGAAAACTGACGTTCGTGATTTATGGATTGATTAATTGTTCTTTTTCAATTATTGAGAAACATAACTATGAATCTTCCCGCACAATTCTAATAATTTGCAAGTTCATGACTCTTTCTCAAATGTTGAAATTTTTCATTGCTCATAGAATAATTAATTTTCTCCAGACATTAAAAAGGTTTCCCTTAATTTCCCCAAGCCATTCATCAACAATTCCAGGGATTTTCAATAAAGAATAATAGTTTCATCTGCTAAGTATATTCTCCTTCAAAATTAGCCCAAATTTCTATTTACAGAGATATCAAGTTGTGGAAAATTTGAAGTGGGCCGAAATGGATTTTCTATACGTTTTTGGGAAGAAAATCCTACTTTGCAAAAATACTCATTGAATTCTTCTCAAGTGATTGTGAATAGTATTTTCCGCCTACATTTCAAATAGTATTCTATATAAGTAAGAACCATTCAATTTTCAAACAATGTTATTCTAGTCCACAAATGGATGGAATAGAATGGATTACACCCCATATCAAAAAGCACCATACGTGAAAAGAATCTAATAGTATTGTTGTGATTTAATTTCAAGTACACAACAATTTTGTGTCACAAAATTGCAGCTAGACAATCAATTTTCAGATTTTGCCTGTGAGAATTGAACCGAAATTACAATAAAACCGGTTAAAACAAAGTCCCTCCAATGATTACTCTGAAGAGTTTTTCATCTCCATCTTTGAAGATTTACTCTTTTTCTTAGTTTAATAATTTTCATTGAATATTTTCTTATTTCCTTTCGAGTTTTGAAGGAAAATAATAAAATTTCCAACGCAGTATACTGCAAATGCTCTGAGAATATTTTCAAAAAATTCAATATATTTTAGTGAAACAATAAAAATTTTATGAGCAGAAAATGAAGGAAAATTATTCGTAATACTCCTATCTTTTTCGTGTGAAACTTTAGTCACGCTCATAGAACGTTCATATCCATTGAATATTGACCATTCAGTGGTCAGAGCACCTGACATGTAATCAGAGGGTCGTGGGTTCAAATCCTGCTTGCGCATTAGTAGTAAGTGTACATTCTGAAGAGACAGCGTGTACCCCCTCCACTCCCCCCACTGGCGCCAGTGCACACGTGCACTGTATACTAATGAGCTGGACCCAAATGTCTTGGTCCAGATAAAGATCTCGGGAAAATGGGAAAGGGAGGGGGTGGGACGGGAAAAGGTGTTTTTCGGAGTGGCTCCCACAGGCGGACTTTCCCTGTTGGTTGGCGTGTTTTCGCCAGGTATCCCGGCGGGGATGCTGAGTCCTCAAGAGATAGCCATTTGCCGCATGCTAGGGCGTGAGCTACGCGAAAAAAAATTCTTTTCACGACTCAGAGTCGTAAATTTCGAAATTTCTTTTGAAGAAAAAAAAGTTACTTATTTAAGGCTAGGTCAGAATCATTATTTCTTATAAATTCCTAATAACAAGAAAAAGAATCAATCTCATGAACAAATACGGATTTCTATGACAGAAAAACTAATAATAATGTATCCACTGTCGGTAAAAACAAATTCTCTAAATCAATCTTCTTTTTAAGGTGGTTTTATGAGGAAGTGGGCTTATGAAAATTAAGGTACTGACCTTCTATGAAAAGGGCCTGCGGTCCATATACTATATTTCAATTGTCCTTCTGATATACCCAAAATCCATTCAACAGTTAAATTCCAACTGATATGGAAATATGAAATTTCAAATCTAATTATGAATTCGATAAAAATTATGAGACGCTTTAGCAAATTCGTCATCTCTCCGAAATGATACACTGCTGTATTCACATACACAGGCATTCATTCACATTTACATACCCCTATGCCAAATGATCAATCACGTCAAAGATGCGGTCAGCTCTTTCTAATTGTAGATTTCACTGAATTTTCCTGAATTCAGAATCAAAGAAAAGAAAATACGTGGTAAAAAAGATTGAATTAACTTTTATTTTCTCCGAAATATTTGAAGAGTCCCTAAATATTTTTCATGAAAATCCATAGGATCTGTTTTGAAAAAAGAACATTTCAGGGTTTTACCATTTACTGAGTGTTAGTAATTAGAACTTTGGAATTGAATATTCATTATGTGGCAACATTTTTTTTAAATTTTCTATGAAAATTGAAGATAACATGAATAGTTATTTCACACAATTTGAAGGAAACCCGCTGATCACATGAAATCTCATACAAGTAACTTCAGCTTAGTTCAATATCAATAGCTTGGGATGGGGGAAATGAGTGAAATTTTGAATTCGGATGAATTTTGAATCATCATAACCAGAAGAAAAAATCATTCAAAGAACAAAAATACTCATTCAGCATGAAACATTTTGGAGAAGAATGAATGTTTTCTGTCACACAGAAAGCAATCTATCATGCAGAATACTTCATTCTTTCAGAATTTATCTGTTAACGCGAGATAATTTCTAATATAATATTTCGAATTTACGTTTGAGAGAGATATCAATTTTTTCACTCTTGAAATTCAATCTCAATAGACCATACGTATATTTTTGTGAATTATTAAAATTCATAGACTTTCGTGGATAAGGGTTATAGTTTTCAGAATTCAATGCCTAATACAATCTCAATTAATACAATGTTCAGTTAACTCACATGTGCGTGTTCCTCCAACGCAGTGTTCAATTGACTTCAATGGAATTATTTGTGGTACCAATCACAGTTCTTTTATTTGATCTATGCACTACATTCTGTAATATGAATCAACAGTTCCATGTCATATCATTTTCCGTCAGTACAGAATTCTTCCAATGCGATCCGCAAACTTGATTAGAATTTGATTGAATACGATGAGTGATTCTGAACTGATTTTTTTCCACGGAATCGAAGAACTTCAAGAAATTTTAACTAATCCATTCTATGCGAGGTAGAAGCTAATTTCTCCAGACTCCAATATCATGCTTCATGTGTTTTAATCTGTAATTCTTTTCAAAAATACATTTTAATATTTTTGAAGAGTATGAAAATCAACTGATCCATGGGTTTCTGTTTTCATGGAGAAGAAAATGATTTGCGAAAATTTGAAATCTTTAGAATCCTTAGGTTGGTCTACGAACTTCTTTCTAGTCTTTCCCATTCAATATTGATTGAAATGAAAACCCTATTCCCAGTCTCAACAGAAATGATGCAACTCCATTTTTCTCAGTATATTATTTCACAATTACTTAGTTAGAAACAGAAAATGGGAGAAACTGAAATTCTGACGTTATGACCCACACAATTGAATGGTCGACAGTGTTTGGGAAACAATAACCGTCGTGCTCATTCCAAATTTATGATGATACTTTCAATCGTGAAAGTTCCTGTCTTTTAATTTAGACTATATGTTGAACACAAAAATTTGTCTACATAAATAGAAATGTTTTCGGACCGACAGTTTGGCTGTTCGGCTACGTGTGAACTCGGAGATCTACTAAGTTCAATAGTAAAAAAAAAACTGGTTGCCACTTGAATGGATGACTGATCAGCTCGTCGGCTAGAACAACATACTGGCAGGGAACTACCCGTGCAATTTTCTCGTCAGTGTGACAGAATGATACACTAGAGCCCTGCATAATCTAGTACCTGTACTGGTCCGGTTTTCCAAGATTTCCTCTACTTCTAGACGAATATGATGTAGTAATTGGAAAAATTTAAGGCATGGTGTAGTATGAAGGGAAGGCTGCAAGGGATAGGAAATTGGTACAATTGTAAAAAGTCGGAAGATGATACAATAGATAAGGAGTTTAAAACTGTAATAAAAATATAAGTTCTTCAAAGATTCGTCGATATAGACTTCATAGCAATTGATCACACAATATTTCACGAAGATTTTCCACTGAAATAACTGTACTATAACGGGCCATTATTGATAAATAATTACTCAACTTTTCTTCCAATGATTTTTTCTAATTCCACCTCTATTGCTATTCAGATCTTCTAATTGTTGGCCTCGAAACCTCTTCTGCACTTTCAAATTCTATGAACTTAAAATTCTCCAAGCATTTATATGTTTAGCCAAAATGTTTCCAATGATTCATTTTCTGTTTATTATTAATAATCAGATTAATAATTAGAATTTATTTATTATCCCATTTTCTGTAAATTGTTCGTTATTTGATGTTCAGGTAATACTGATTAGGAGTTGAAGTTTAGCGTTTCATTCAATTAATATTTGATGATTCATATTTCCTTAGGGTATTTTCTTTTGAAAAAGGACGATCTTCTTTTATTTCTCTCCGAGAATTTGGTATTGATGTATGACATTCTCCTATTATTGCTTGATTATTTCTTTTAAACGATGAATTACTACTGCTTACTATGTTCCCATCATCATTTTTATGAGATGTTTGAGTTCTGGCCTGTTCGTTGATGATGATCTATAGTTCAAGATTAAAATTTGAGGAAGAGTTTCCAGATCTTCTTCTTCTTATTCCTTTTGGCTATATCCCCATGGAAGAGCAAGTGCCATAGAGTTTCTAGATGAAATAACTAATTGACTCTTGAATCGACTGATCATGAATTATCGGTGGAACATCTTCTAAATGATTTTTCATTCTGAAACTATCACTACGGTCACGGTAATCTGATGCATTACCTCAGCTGATTATCGGCAGTGTTGGATCGTTCTGCATATTTCAAAATATGCACACTCTCACTCAAGATTCCGAACTATCGACGTAAATCAAGTTTTTCTCAGTATCGATTAACTATTGAAGAAAAAAATTCTATACAGCTTCATCCCTTTCCGTTTAAACATGAAAACTGAAATATGCAAAAAAGAGGGATTTGAATCCCAAGCAGCTGTTGTTGATTTCCTCCTTTGTCAATGAAAACTGTTTCAGCCATTATATTTCTGCGTCACCATATTTCATGTTTGAATCTACTCTGCTGAAACTGTAAAGATAACTGACATATTCGTTTTATGTCTTTAGAGTTCGGCTTTTCCACTAGAACGCTTATACGCATCTATCGATGATCGATAGTCATATGAGCTGCTGAGTGCAAAAAGATGAATTTCCATTGACAATATTTTTAGAGTGCCAAGTATAGCGTCTTCTTCGTATTAATCTCCACTGTTCCTCAATAATTAACACCGCATTCAATGTTGTAGTGGATCCATAATTGAACCAGACGTAAATTTTTTCATAACCAATTATCATTTTCATAAAACTTTTTATAATGCAAAATTATCTTTGAGATTAAAATCAAACATGCTCATATATCAATTGAAGATTGTGGAGCAATCAAATTTTGAATCAAATCATATAACAGCGTTAAATTTTTCTATGTAGAAAACTTTCAGACTCAAGTATCATTCTCATGATAGTTCTCGAAATTTTATTTTCCAAATAGTAATATTTCCGTATTTACAAATTAAAACTATCGTTCTACTCTATCCAACAATTTTCTTTGCTTTAATAGCCAAGAAATTTTTGAAACTAATCACATAAAAAATCCACAACAATACGAAGATCGAATATTTATAATCTTCAGAGATGTTCTCATCAAAAATCGTATCTATTCCACCGTCAGTTTTCCTGCATCCATCCTTCGTGAATAATACAAGAACCATACTTGAAATAGATGCAATTTGGGAAAGATTTTCCAGAAACCGAAGATGTTTGAGCATAAAGTTTTCGATTCAACATCTTTAAGATCATTTTTCATTTTGAACTATCGAATGTAAGATTATTGTTCTTTACCAATCTTCCTTTCAGTGATGCTCAAGTGTATCCACAGCACTTGGAGTTCCAGATTTTATAACTGACGATTTGAGATATAATTTCTTGAATCGAAAAATAGACTTGAACCCTGATTCCATTATATTTCCATACATTCTACATCTGTCTTCATTGCTTAGAACAATTTCCGATTTATTAATTCTCCTGTAGTGTATGGAAGTTTTTTTGCGATCTTCTTCCAAATACGATTATCATTTTCAACATTTTCAAAAATTTTTCATACGAAAGTGCAAATGATTGAACTTCTGATCTCACCGTAGTCTTGATTTCCTATTTTTCTTCCAAGTTTATGAGTAAAACATCTGTCGATTTTCTTTCAAACCTATTCCGAACACCTTCCATATTTTCAAATTTCCACTTAGTTCTTCCAGTTTCAATATGATTTACTTTTTCTGTTCAATTTCATCTGTTCTACTTCCTTGTTCTCATTTTTTGATTTCTTTAATTTCTTATTCCCTTTTTCATTATTCAACATTCCTATTTTTTTTTCAATCTGATTATATATTTCACTCGATTTGTTTCGTCATTCGCAATTTTGAATATCTCTCCTACTATCACAATCTCTTTTAGACAGATTGAAGATTTAACTGAAGATTTTTTTGTAATTGATATTGTTTTTGTGTGGATTTGTAATTTTAATTTTTTTCAACTGTTCTGGTGAATGGCACTGAACATTCTTCTCCAGTCAATCTTGTGAAATAGATTTATATTTCCATACGATTTTAGAAATTTCAGCTTCAGATTGGATTCACTCAGGATTCGATATCTTCTAGACTGGTCTTTTTATAATTCTTTAGAAAACTCAGCTTCGGCTCTGGTTCTTTCTCAATACAGTGAAGATTCACTCTAGCTCCCCTCATCATTTTCAATATTCCTACCAATGATACAATTCTATTTGAGGGCAATACTTTTCCCATTATCTTCTCCAAAGACGGAATTTCTCTCAAAAATGATACTTTTCTCAATAATTTCATCACAGATACAATTTTTCTCAAACATCCGTTTTCTCAACATTTTTTTCATCTTTATGCTTCCAAATTCTATCATACTTTATACTGGTTTCATTTTTCTCGACAATGGTTTACTTTTTCTTTAGATTTTCTTAATTTTTATTTAAAAAAATTTTATTCATATCCATATTTTCTCCATTTTTCTCAACATGTTCTCCATTTCTCTCAAAAAAATTATTTTCCTACATTTATTCTTAATTTTCATCGACAATAATTCCATTTTCCCGATGTGTTCTGAATTTTTATCAACAATTTCATTCATTTCCACTGCTTCTTCATTTTCATCACTGATAATTCCATTTTTCTTCAACACTTATTTAATTTTTATCAACGATAATTACATCTTTCAGAACGGTTTCTTCTGCTTCTTTATCAATGAGAAATTCATTTTTCTTAACGCTTCCTCTATTTTTATTAACAATAATTATATGTTTCTAAATTGTTTCTTGATTTCGCCTAACAATAATTCCATCATTGCCGTCATTCTCTCCAATTTCATTAAGAACTATTTCATTCTGACCAATAGAGTTTTTATTCTCACCAACGATGATCCCATTCAGTTCAATACTTTTCTCAATATTTCCGTTTTTCTTAGTACAATCTTTCGATTTTCGGTTATTTTCTTTTTCAACCTCTCTATATTTCTCTACCGTTTCCCACTATTCTCATACTGCTCAACACTCTCAGGAATTTGGTAAGAATTTTCAGTTTCCCGCAAAATGCACTCTCCATTCCTCCTGAGCTTCTATCACACGATTTCTTGAGTCCTTCTTCAGTTAATTTTGTGAATTCTCATTGGTTATTTGCTTCAAATTACTATCAGCCAGTTGATAAAGACTGCCATTGACAAGTTTTGCTTCTTCGGTGCAGATTTTCATTCTTTTCCTAAATTTTAATCACTCAATTTTGTTAATCTTGAAGAGTGAAAAATGCCAGATGGATAAATATTCCTGAAGCTTCAAAATTGATGCTGGTGGAAATTCTGATAAATCTGTGCCTCTGAGTGGGCTACTAGTATTTACTGAATTTTTTCGGAAGATCATTGTGATTGAGGAATATGAGCTGATATTAACAACATCTCGTAATGATAAAAACGCCACTCTTTCAATCACTGATGAGTCACCAGAATCACTCTGAGTAAAATTGTATAGCTAATACCCACTATGACTCTATCTGATGAAAATAAAAATTAATTTACACGAGTTTCTTCAGAGATTATTGCTATTTCAGCGAGATTCAGATCAGGGGAATTATATTTCCTATCATAGAATATCATCCTATCAGCTGTGGAACAGAAAATTGGTCGAAACGGTGGGGAGAAAATTTTGAAAATCAAGCAGCCCTTTTGGGAAAACTTCAGTCACCATGAAGCTGTTGTTGGTGGATGTGTGAGGATTCCAAGGAGCCTTCAATGAATTCATTTTGAAAGAACTGGCTTGAACTTCTCTAGACGGATAAGTACAGGAAACAACTACAAAGTTTTTCCAGCCTCCATGTGATTTAGTAAAAATACCAGTAAAATATCGAAGTGCAAGCGAGTGGCTCGAGCGAAATTTCCATGGAATGCCATAGAATTATAGTGATATTCCATATGATCAATTGGAAAGTGTATGCCGAGATGATAAGAAAAATGCCTCGAGAAAAAAGTATGGTTTGGAAAATTTTCTATCAATGATTTTCTGCCCAGCATTGCAGACTTGGATGAATTATTTGATGATTGTCCATCGATTGCAAAATTCAACGACGTACCAGTTAATGCTTGTCTTTTTCATTGCAATATGAAAAATATGACGTGTGCTGCTAAAAATGCTCTATTACTACAAGAATGGATGTTGCAGAAAATTGTATGTTCAATAGATGAATCTATGCAGATATATTCCGAACGAGAAAATTTAGCACTGGTGGCTGTTGAAGACATATCACTTTTGCCGAAGGCTTTTATAAGTATATGTGCAGCAGCCAATGTACATGAAGTTTGGTGAAAATTAACAAACGAAATGAAAGTGGAGCGATAAATTCTCCTTTACAAGCGATGTTTTATACATCACGATGATTGGGGCGGTGATGTGATTGTCGGTTGTGCAATATTGAAATGAAGAAACAATTTCAAGATACAAATTATTTATTCATGATTAGTATGTATTACATTTATAATATTAATTTTCCATATAGTTTCTCTAAGAGTTTGCAATTTTTCAAAAAGTTTCCAAAAAAGTTCACATTTTTTTCCAAATTTTCGAGGACTCGATATTTATTTCAAAAGATTTACGATTGCATTTCGTCCTCCCTCCATTTTTCCAAGTCTTGGGTGAATTCCACGTGATTAAATCTAGTTCCAGTGGATCGCATTGCAACTGGATGTTCTCCGACTGCAATAGCATCTTGCATGGCCTCCAACTGGTCCAGATTCTCCAAGAAAAATGTAGAAGATCTCTTTGGCAGGAAAGTGGCTTGAGCATTATCAAGCTCAACCATGATTGCAGGACCATTGCGAGTATTTGCTTTGCAAATCTTTGTGACAATGAAGAATTTCTTTTTATCAAGATCTGCAATTTTCACACTGGGTAGATATCCATTACGAAATTGTCCAGCAGCGTTGATTTTTGTGAAATCCATATTCATTTAATTGGAAGCTTTACTAGTTTTGCACAGAGTTGAAGTATTTCAATCTTCTGCTGAATATCCTTTTCAGCTCCTTGAATTTTCTGTTGTAGAAGGTTCCAACGTTTTTCCAAGTCTGTTTTTTGTAGCGAGTAGGTATTTCTCATTGTACAATTTGAGACACTGATGGGATGATCCTAAACTCAGCTTTCTTTATACTCATTCTCCCCTCCAGTTTTTCAAGAAATCTGGGAAATCTGCCACCACCATTCAGGGGAAATGGGCCCTTAAAACCGGTCCAACGCCGGAGCGTCTATATACCTGGGAAATGTTACACAGAAACCATGTGGCATGGAAAAAAGGGCTGCTATAGGTTTCGAAGAGTGTCAAGTGAAATTTAACATTGAAGACATCATCTTCTAAAAATATTTAAAGCAGATTTAGACGTTAATATTTTTCACCTAGTTTGGACAAATTTCGATAGAGTGAGGCAGTGATGAGAAACTACATAATCTCAGATGAGGAGCCAAGAAATTGATAGTCATCATGGATAATTTGAAGCTATACGGAGCCAAGAAATTGCACAGTACTCCCTCATGTCTTTGCAGTTTCGGAGATGTTATTGCTAAACATTTTCAAGAAGATGGAATAACAGATCCATGGGAATTTTTGGAAGATGTGGTGTGACTTGACAGAACTTTTTGTCATTCACGAGGGCAGCGAAAGAACATTGACGATAAGGAAGCTCCACCAAGTACTCTGGTGACCTTTCTTAGAATTCTATAATCTACTCAGTTATCTAAATTTTTGAAGATTTCTCTCTCTACTAATTTTTCAATGGTTTTCGTTTCAAGGATATTTTTATTGAATACCTTGTTAGCACGATACCCAATAAACTATGCAAAGTGGAAACTTCAAATTGAGTGAGTGTCTAGTTCTAATGGGAGTTAAGACTGCAGTGACGTCAGGCCATCGTTTTCTTATATTTCTCGTTTCAAAATACATAATTATCAAATAAATTGCAGAGAAAGAGAATTGCGTTGCATCATTTTCTTATTCTTATCACGTCATAGTTCATGGATTCGAGAAAGAACTGGTACAACAAATAATTTTAGAGACATTGAAGTGAATTAAATACTACATTGGAAGGACATGAAACGAGATAAGTTAATTGGACGTTCTATGAAAAAACTAATTTCGAAAATTCAACAATTATTTTTACGAGAGTGTGTGAATTTTGAGAATCCCGTAAGAAAAATATATCTATTGTATCGAGATGAATTGCGAAAATAGAGAAACTGGATTTTCCACAAAAATGTAAATGTTGAATACTATAAAATTATCTTGCGATGATAGATGAATTCCGGAAGAATATTATAATTGATTGGTGTTATAGTTTACTTCTCTGAGTGTCAAAGAAGTGAAGTACCTATCCTTTTTACACTTGATTGATCGTAATGGAATTTATATCCTGAATATTTATTTTTGTTCTTTGAATAAATTTTTGCTCTGCTTCGAATGATTCAAAATTCTTCCTAATCTGAAATTTCCTTTAATTGCAAATTAAAACATATGGAGAATGATATTGGAGTCTGGAAAATTAGCTTCTACCTCACGTAAAATGGATTAGTTGAAATTTCTTAAAGTTCTTCGATTTAGTGGAAAGAAATCAGTTCAGAATCACTCATCGTATTCAATCAAATTTTAATCAAGTTTGCGGATCGCATTGGAAGAATTCTGTACTGACGGAAAATGATATGACATGGAACTGTTGATTCATATTACAGAATGTAGTGCATAGATCAAATAAAAGAACTGTGATTGGTACCACAAATAATTCCATTGAAGTCAATTGAACACTGCGTTGGAGGAACACGCACATGTGAGTTAACTGAACATTGTATTAATTGAGATTGTATTAGGCATTGAATTCTGAACACTATAACCCTTATCCACGAAAGTCTATGAATTTTAATAATTCACAAAAATATACGTATGGTCTATTGAGATTGAATTTCAAGAGTGAAAAAATTGATATCTCTCTCAAACGTAAATTCGAAATATTATATTAGAAATTATCTCGCGTTAACAGATAAATTCTGAAAGAATGAAGTATTCTGCATGATAGATTGCTTTCTGTGTGACAGAAAACATTCATTCTTCTCCAAAATGTTTCATGCTGAATGAGTATTTTTGTTCTTTGAATGATTTTTTCTTCTGGTTATGATGATTCAAAATTCATCCGAATTCAAAATTTCACTCATTTCCCCCATCCCAAGCTATTGATATTGAACTAAGCTGAAGTTACTTGTATGAGATTTCATGTGATCAGCGGGTTTCCTTCAAATTGTGTGAAATAACTATTCATGTTATCTTCAATTTTCATAGAAAATTTTAAAAAAATGTTGCCACATAATGAATATTCAATTCCAAAGTTCTAATTACTAACACTCAGTAAATGGTAAAACCCTGAAATGTTCTTTTTTCAAAACAGATCCTATGGATTTTCATGAAAAATATTTAGGGACTCTTCAAATATTTCGGAGAAAATAAAAGTTAATTCAATCTTTTTTACCACGTATTTTCTTTTCTTTGATTCTGAATTCAGGAAAATTCAGTGAAATCTACAATTAGAAAGAGCTGACCGCATCTTTGACGTGATTGATCATTTGGCATAGGGGTATGTGAATGTAAATGAATGCCTGTGTATGTGAATACAGCAGTGTATCATTTCGGAGAGATGACGAATTTGCTAAAGCGTCTCATAATTTTTATCGAATTCATAATTAGATTTGAAATTTCATATTTCCATATCAGTTGGAATTTAACTGTTGAATGGATTTTGGGTATATCAGAAGGACAATTGAAATATAGTATATGGACCGCAGGCCCTTTTCATAGAAGGTCGGTACCTTAATTTTCATAAGCCCACTTCCTCATAAAACCACCTTAAAAAGAAGATTGATTTAGAGAATTTGTTTTTACCGACAGTGGATACATTATTATTAGTTTTTCTGTCATAGAAATCCGTATTTGTTCATGAGATTGATTCTTTTTCTTGTTATCAGGAATTTATAAGAAATAATGATTCTGACCTAGCCTTAAATAAGTAACTTTTTTTTCTTCAAAAGAAATTTCGAAATTTACGACTCTGAGTCGTGAAAAGAATTTTTTTTCGCGTAGCTCACGCCCTAGCATGCGGCAAATGGCTATCTCTTGAGGACTCAGCATCCCCGCCGGGATACCTGGCGAAAACACGCCAACCAACAGGGAAAGTCCGCCTGTGGGAGCCACTCCGAAAAACACCTTTTCCCGTCCCACCCCCTCCCTTTCCCATTTTCCCGAGATCTTTATCTGGACCCAGACATTTGGGTCCAGCTCATTAGTATACAGTGCACGTGTGCACTGGCGCCAGTGGGGGGAGTGGAGGGGGTACACGCTGTCTCTCCAGAATGTACACTTACTACTCGCATTACATATTTTTTCCGAAATTTGATTCTCTTAAAAAATTTATTAATAAAAAATTAATTTATTAATAAATTTATTTGTTTAATGAGATATTCTTCAAAAACTGATGAGAAAATGAAAGTAATACTCAATTTTCTTGTTTAAAAATTTCAAAAATAATTGGGGCAAGAGCGATTGTTAAAGGATATTTTCCAACTAAAATTTTTCGCTTTCCAATAGAAATTCCCAAGAATTTGGGAAATTCCTCGGTTTTTATTAATTTACTAGCTGCGAAACCCGGCGTTGCCCGGGTCGAAATACATCGTACGCTCAATGGTAATAGGATCACACACATTCTAGAATGTTCTCGAACTTTCTGGGATATTCCAAAAGACTCTCAAAACTTATGGAACATTCTAGAAAATTCTTGAACCTTCTGGAACATTCTAGAATGTTCTCGAACTTTCTGGAACATTCCAAAAGACTCTCAAAGCTTATGGAACATTTCAGAAAATTCTTGAACCGTCTGGAACATTCTAGTATGTTCTTGAACTTTCTAGAACGTTCCAAAAGACTCTCAAAACTCATGGAACATTCTAGAAGACTCTTGAACCTTCTGGAACACTCTAGTATGTTCTGGAACATTCCAAATATCTTCGAACTTTTTTGAACATTCTAGAAAATTCTCGAACCTTCTAGAACATTCTAGAATGTTCTCGAACTTTTCCGAATGCTCCAAATTATTATTGAACCTTTTCGAACGTTTTTGAGAATCCTGCAGCTTTCTGGAACATTCTAGAAGGTTCCTAAATTGATCCCGAGAACATTCTAGAATGTTTAAGATTTTTCTCGAATATTCACACATATACACACTTCATGTCATTCAACACAAACCCGAGTGTATCTCAGCCATACAATATGTTGGAGAAGGATAGAAATATCCCAACTGACATTTTTGCCACCCACACCCACCCACTTCCACCCACCGAAGCCAAACTCCCTTACTTGAGAGTGCAGGCCACGGGCTATCTTTCACTACAACCCCTTGTGGGTGGCAGTGGGTGGTTATAGAGAAAAGGCTGGACAAACCCACTAACACATTCCTTTTATATATATATATATAGATATAGATTAAAATTTTTTCCAGTTTCAGTTAAAAATAGTGAAGAATGAGGAAAAAAAATCAACAAAAAACAAAAAAAAAGCCACAGTTTAATTTTATATCCACTACCTACTAACAATAATGACATATGTATTTGTTTAATCAGTGATGAAGGCACAGTCTGAATTTTAACTGATAATCAAAGATGCAAAAAGAAACATTTTTTTATCTAGATTTTAAAACAGAAACTGAAAACGAAGAAGAAAAAAAAGCGATAAAAAAAGAAATATAACAAGAAAACGTCTACATAAAAGGATTTTTGGCATAAATTTTAGCAACAATAGGTGTGTATAGATAGTTTTGACGCATAGAGAGAATTTAAAAACGGAGAAAGGATTATTGCATAATACTTGAGAAAAGAAAAAGAAAAGCTATTTACACAATTTAAAGAAATCTCATTAAAAAATATTAACACGTAAAGACGTTAAAGTTTGTGACAAAAATAACTGAGTACTCATTCCAGACATCATTGTAATAGATTTATGAATATTTTTGAATTTGTGAATGGAAATCAATATGAAAATTGAAAATTTTAATATTTAGAAATAGCACTTGATTGACGAATCGAGATAAAACGATTGATATCTCGGAAACTAAGTGAGATAGTGCAATTTCGTTAATAATCTATTTTGCAGCTCCAAAAAGGTCTCTAAAAAAATTTCTCTCTATCTCTCTTAGTTTCCGAGATATTTTCAAAAAACCGAATGAATGAAAAAATTCAATTTCTACCAGTTTTTTGAATTTACTGCTTGAAATAATGAAGATAGTAGAATTTTCATGAAGACCTTTTTTGTAAAGGAAAAATTCGAGCTACAGAGAAGATTTTTACGAAAATTTCTCCATTAATTTTTGAGATATCGCTCGATTTATCTCGCTTAACCAGTGATTAATTAGAAGTGATCCTCAACATTTTATCCAAAAACAATTTTTAATAATGAAAAAATCATATCAAATTAATAAGCAGAAACTCAAGTATTTCGATACACATCCTTTCACCGTTACAAATCTCTGGAATTTTGAGGAAAAAAAACCCCTTTATATCGTTCGCTATGTGTACAATTACGTACATATAAACAGATGTATGTAAATCTAATGATGTATTTTTTTTTCTTATTTTCTTGGCAACTAAAAAAAAAAAAAAAAAAATTGAAGACTGACAACTATACAAACAAACGTGCAGAACTACTGATGTAATATGATTAAATGAGGAAAAAGAAAATCAAGTAATGATTATTTGTAAATAATATTTAATTGCACTCCCGTGAGATAAAAAAATGGCAAACGCGACTTAAATTTAAATATGGCTCTTAGATTTTTTTTTTGGGAGATGAAAAAATATATAAGTATATATATATAATTTTTATTATATATATATAATTGAAGTTCTGTCGTTCCTAATAAATTGCCGACATTTTGCCAGTGTAGAAACACTTTTTTTTTTTTTCATACAATTCCCCATTTTTTTTCTTCAATTTTATAAGACAAGGAAAAATTGAATATTCAATTTATGAATTCACCGAGATATTAACTTCACTTCAAATGAAGAATTCCTGAGAGTAAATTTCCTGAGTCTCAACAATTTAATTATTTGTATCACACTGAAGATTTTTATCACATCAGTCTTCTAGTGTTCATCATTTGCATCATTCAATTGCAATGCTGTGCATCTTTAATCCTGCCGATTCATTAAAAAAAAAAATAGAAAAAGTAAAAAAAAAAAACGCTTTCTCATTGTCGTCAATAATTCATGTAAGAATGGAATAAAGAAGAACAAGTTTTCTATTATATCGTTGAATTTATTCAACAAAAGTTATAATTTTTTTTTTATAAATAGAAATTGAGGATTGAGGCATTTGGATTTTTTAAAAATAATTTTCCTGTTTTGTCGCAATAATTGAGGTAGAGAAATTTTTGTAGAAACAAAAGAGTTTTTTGTAGAGGAAAATGTGAGATGCAAAAAAGATAATTGGAAAAATTCCCCTAACTCTTTTAGATTTCGAGATATTTTATAAAAACTTTGTGTTTGCAATTGTCGTATTTTTCTTCTTTCAATGAACAGCAATGACTTCTCTTGTATTTTTATCAATCATTTTCCTTCAGGTGTTTAATAGAGAGGGATGGGGCAAAAGACACATAAGGGGTGAAACAGAAAGATTTTAGTTTTGATGTTTTATATTATGAAAATCACTTGAAATCAATGGAAATATTGAAAATACTTTTTTTCTGATGATTCCATTGAAAAGCTGATGAAATTTCCAATGAAAATCATATGGCAGACTTAATTTTTCGAATTTTTTAGTCAAGATTTAAAGGTGAAATGCGTTTCGTTTTTGAAAAATGTCACTTTTTCAAGGATATCTAGGGTACGATCGGTCATAGCGACCTGGGGATGAGCTCGGGTAAAAGGTGAGTTCATTTTCCATCGATTCATTTAGTTGTAAAAAAAATGTCGATTTTCCAAATAAATATAAAACAAAAACTAATTTCAAAGAACTGGGCCACAAATAATTGAAAAATCGATAGAAAAAAATTAGAACTACATGAATCGATGGAAAAAGAGCTGACCGTGAAAGGTCAACACCAGATCGGTACAACTGACAGACGAAAAACGTGAAGTTTTCCAATTTTTGCAAAAAAAAAAAAAGTAGAATTTTAAAAAAATAAAACTATTCTGACACATGTTTTCCACGTAAAATATCCTCAGCTTTCCAATGGGATTATTTGAAAATCTCTATATCGAACTGTTTCATTGGAATGTTCATTTTACTCCACTTTTTCCCATTATCTGTTAATTATTCTTCCTTTTTCTAACATAGATCAACAGATAAAATATTTAAAAATTCCCGCCTCAATCATTTACGCAACTGGTCGACTTTTCCAAGCCGCGGCAGCGCCAACAGTCATCATACGAATTTTACGCGGGATTTATTCGTAAATATCCACCATTCAAGATCCTATTTATAAAAATGAACAGAAATCAATTTGCAAATCGTCTTTTCTAGAGTTGAGAGCAACAGTTTAGATTATTTTTCAATTTTTCCAAAATTAGATTACCTTGAAATTTATTCAAATTTAACGATTTATTTGGTAAAATTATGCCTCCTCGCTGCATTATACCGGATTGTCATCGTAATTCCAAGTGTATCGGCAAAAATGCGAATTCAAAAGTGCGCTCAATCAATATTCCAAATAAAAATGATGTTATATTGAAGTAGCAAGCTGCAGTCGATGCATCATCTTCACCGCATCCAATTATACTGAAAACTAAACAAACAATCTGTGAAAAACATTTCACACAAGACGACATTCTCTCCGAGAAAAAAATGCTGAGGCCAGATGGAAGAGTTGCTGCAGTGGTGAGTAGCCTCCTAAATTTTTAAAAAATATTTCGTCTGATTAAGACTAATTCATATGATTAATTTAATTTTTTCCGACACTGAAAGTAATGAAACCGAAAGTAGCAAACATCTTATAATTTTAAGTCTCTTTTCTCTTTTAACGGATAAATTGTTTAAACAAATAAAAAGTATGGACATGAAGAAAATTCAGAAAAGGATAAATGCATGATTTTTTTTTTTTTAAACACTTTATTCCTTCAAAAGTATCCAAATAATTGTCCGATGTGTGCTAATTTCATTATCATCAATTTCCAGGCATCTTATCAGCGAAGGCAGCTTTGCAAGGGCGCAGTACCATCAATTTTTCCGTGGAAGTCTACGGAGCCTGTAGCACAGTCTACAGATGTATCTGCGTGCCTAAAAGAAAGCTCCAATGATCAATTAGAGTTGACGGATACATCATGGGGAGAAAGTGAGATTGAAAGACAAGAAATACGATGTAATGAAAAGTTAAATCGGTTGTCCCCAAAAATTTACCTTGACTCAACTGTAGTTGCAGAAGATCACATAGCAGGATTTCAGGAGAAGCCGATCATTCCAGATGAACCCTCGCCAAATCTTAATATTTCAAATAAAGGCGAAAGTGAAAATGTTTGAAACTAATGCATCTCAGTCATTCCAGACTCCAACAACGTGGTCATTCTAGGACTTGCTTGAAGATGATACACCGATATTACCGGCGTCATGAAATAAGAATATTTTACTGAATGAGAAAATGAAAATCGTTAATTATTCATTGATTGCATGTGTCGCCGATCGAACTGGTCGAGCAGAAATACTGAAACAAATCAATATTGATAACAATAGGAACGTCTACGTCGCTGTAGCACAAGAGAATGTGGATATTTCCCATCCAAAAATCTGCTATTTTCAATGATAAACAAGATATCCAAAACGTATTATTGAAGATTGATGAACTAAATGTTTGTTCTGG
This sequence comes from Aleiodes leptofemur, assembly GCA_963942555.1. Taxonomy (NCBI): domain Eukaryota; kingdom Metazoa; phylum Arthropoda; class Insecta; order Hymenoptera; family Braconidae; genus Aleiodes; species Aleiodes leptofemur. Next base: position 6,326,694 of record OZ012615.1, on the reverse strand, counting down.
TTGTATCATCTCTGATGACTTGAGACAATTAGACTCTAATGTAACGTACACTGATCGCATGAATTACAGACGACATAAAAAGTGTCCTTTGTTATCAAATCTCAAGCAGTGTTGTTTTTGTAAAACTGCAAGAAAAACTCTATTGTAGAAAAAGGATCGTTATAGTAAACAAGGAGAAGGAAACAAACGTTGGAAATTTTCTCCACAACAACAGTATTCGTGAAAAAATTGAGAAAGAGGCTTTTGAAAACGAAACAATTACAAAAAAAGTTACGAGAATGTAATATTGAATTTAGGCAAGAACGTTAAAAATGTCAACTGCAAATGGTAAAATCATCGAGTAAATTAGCTGATGAGCAAATGATAAGGAAAAAAAATGTCTCTCTATAAAAAGACAGCTGAAAGTACAACTATGCCTGCTGTTTCATATGGATTCGTCTTCCTGACATAATTCTCTGCGTGATTATAAGGTGTCACAATGAGTAACCCAAAGAATATTACATGAAAGAAAAATTCGCAAAGCTATGATACGAACTGAATAAATAAAATTACGAACAAACATTGTGTTCATAGATTTTGTATTTATTTTTATTCTAGAAGTAAAATGATTCAATAGCGAAGAGGTAAAATGAAATAAGTCACTTTATCTTTATTATCAGGGTCTAATGAAATATCTCTGAATAATTTCTCTGAATTTTTTGAAAGAATCAATTTTTTAGCTTTAATTCCTCACGATAATTTATGAAAAGTATTAAAAATTTGGTGAAGACTTGTTGGAAAAAATTAGAGATGTAGAAAAAGTCAAGACAGGAATTTATCAATTTTCCTTTTGTCGAGATAATTTAATGGAACTGATGAAGCAGTACAATATACTCATTTTGCTTTACCCCTTAACTATCGAATTCCGGAATTATTCAAGTGTGGGGAAAAACAACTAAATTACTGTTAGCTACTCATTTAAAATGGAGCTGCCCAATTCAAGTCGGTAAGTGTTATTGCCACCATGCGGCTTAGTTCCTATGGGCGTTATAACGTTCTCTACACGTTTACCGAGAATTAGATGGGACTGATTAGAGGTCTATGAAAAGCTAGGAATCGCTAAGTTGATTTTTTCATATATCTCAATGCTAGAATGAGATAGGGATCTGCGGAAAAATCGAATCGATAACTTATTTTTTTTTCCCTTTATTCATTAAGAAAACCGTTATTCAGTATTTTGACATTAAAACATTAAGTGACGGTTTTTTGACCTGGAACTTCTCGTTTTTTATATTTCACCGAAATTTCAACTGGAGAAGGAGAAAGAATGAAAAAGAATTGATTATGTATCAATTAAAACATCTATTAATTTTCCTCTTATGACAGTGTCATCATTATCACATTGAAGAACATCTCCCCATTCTTTTCTACTTCCTCAAAGGAAAAGAAAAAGAAAGGATTATGATATCTTCAGATAGTTCGATTTTATTCCATCTTCAGTTTTTTGAGAATATCGCTTTGATCCTTTTTGATAGCTCTTGAAATTCTCTCTCTACAAAAGAGGATGAAAAGAAAATCGCGCTATCTCGCTTAGTTTTCAATATATTTTACGAAAACTGGTGACAAAATGAAGTAAATTTATTGGTAAACTTCATATTCCTACAAATGAGTCACTAGCTTGATGCTGAGTTCACACATAGGGTGATCGTTTTTTAATCAAAAAAATTGGGACACAATCACTCCATCCACTTAAATATCCAGATATTCTCCATAAAATAAATCCTTAAAAAGAGACTCGTCTTCTTTTATTTTTTCGCTACTGAATTATTTACTTATATTATCATTTTTATAATTTTCATCATCCATTTCCATATTGACATTATCATTCACATCAAAAAAAGAGCTATTTTTTTTATTTCTTCATCACTGTGATCAAAAATTAATGGTGATTATAGTCATGGAAATTGAAATTGATGGAAAATTTCCGATATTCACAATACATTCATTGTTCTTAGACTCCGTTGAATAACGTAGAAAATTTCAAACTGAGAGAAAAATTAAATGGACATATATTAATACTGATAACTAATGGATTTTCTTTATTGCTAGAAAATAGAAATACACGTCTCTCGCGATTTCGAAAATGCAGAATAAATGCCGTTTCATTACATTCGAAGTATACAAACCGCATTTACGCTGAAAATATATTGTTTGTTGGTGTAAATTTAACTCGAGACTTATACTGTGTAAATTCTGTATGAATATAATGTGAAAGCCGTTGCAAAATTTTTTAGAATGCTGTGTAAATGCTGTATAAATGCCGTTCAAATATTGCTTGAGTGCCAGTTGAATGTTGCTTTAATTCTCATTGCGATTTTTATTGATGATACTTGGGGTTCGATCAATTTTAGTACCCATCCACGAATAAATTATTTAATTTTTCATATTTTGCCATGCCATTCAATTTGTGACTAACAGGAATGTTTTGTTTCATGAAATTTACAAAAAAAATATTACAGATATTGAAAAATGAAATGGTTAAATCAAAGCCGAGAAGAGCATCAACGACCGCGCCGAAGGCGACGGCGGTGTCAGAGATGCATGATCATTCATGGTCACTTATCATTAAAATTTAGGGGAAATAATCAAAATGGAATAGAATAGAATCATAAAAATTTGAAATGAAAAATAGAAATCTAAACCAATCAACGGAGGTGGCCGCCGACGGCTCTAGTGATATAAAAAAATGATGAAAAAGACGCGGGATAAGCATTTTCGGTCGCGAACAAGTGTCCAGTTCATTTTCTGAACTGTTTGACTGCAAGAATCCGCTTTGTCCATCTTTCTCGTGAGAAAAAAACTGGCCAGAGCGTAGGAATGCTTATCCAGCAATTTGAAGTTCTGATGCGACGGAGACACTGAAGTTTTGTCACTTCAGGGATTACTCTCGACTGATGGACACCTCCGGGTGTCTACTGGAAAAAGATCGCGAAATAATTAGCTTCGTGAGTGGACCCAAAGTAACCCAGCATATTGTAATTCAATATATTGAGATCAACATTATATTTCAATCTAAACCAATATCAATAGTTATTATTGATATTATCCTCCAATATCCCTAAAAAATCCCGTAAAGTACGAGGATCCTCCCGTGAGCTCTCCGAAGGTGAGCTAGTCGAAGGAGCTCATCTCACATTCTATTCATTGGTTGGAAAAGGTTTGTGTGCGGTTTAAAGACAAATCTGGGAGTAAAACCTAAAACCTCAAACGTAATATAAGCAAAAATGGAAAACCTTCTTAATTATAAGAACTCTCATTATTAAATTGTAACAATGCAACGAAAAAACGAAATTTTACATTTTCATTTTTCTCTCTGCGTCATGAAATGAAGAGTTCAAATGATAGTAAAAATATCGTATTCATTGATTTTTTAAAATCAATGTTCCAATACTCCATTTTAGAAAAATTTGACCTAGGAAAAAGTATATGTTTCAGATTAGCAGCAGATACCAACAGGTCTTCAGGCAATCAACCAAAGCTAAGCAGCGATGTTTACAGTCAGTACTTGGATGGGTGACCGGAACGTCACGGATTTTGTGAACTACCAAACAAAATTCTCTTTTTTCTTTTTTATTCACTTCGTTTTGATAAAATTAGAATAACTGTAATAGCAGGCGATGCTCCATCTTATAATTGAAAGAGCAATCTATGAAAAATTGTCATTTGCGGTACAGACACGAAGGGAGGGGGAATGTAAACGCTGTGTAACTGTCGTTTGAATGATCTATAAACGCCGTGTAAATTTCGTTTCACGACGGATTTAATACAGTATAACTACGATAGAAAAACTGTAGAGAGAAGGGCATAATTGTACGGGGTGAATGGAATGCAAATACCAATTTACCCCGAAATAAATTCTAAATTTATATGAAAACACTGAATTTATACTGAATAAATTCTCAATTCATGCCACATTTTCAAAATCACGAGAGGCGGTTACAAAAAAAAAAAAACGTTTGAAAATTGAACTCTTTGCATAGGAGAATTAATCATTAATTACATGACGACGGTTTCGCTGTACGGACCATCATTGAAACAGTTAAAAGACACGCAACATGACTTGGTGATCAATAAATTTTACGGAAGTACAAATAATGTCAGTATTATAGTGATACTTCGTACTGAGTAGATTTGCAGTAGAACGAGATTCTTCTAAGTATGACAGAAATGGCGTTAATCAAGTGTCTGTTTCTCCTCTTCATGATCGCTAAAACAGAAGAATTGAAATCGAGTGATTATTCTCTTGGAGAGGCAATAATGGTTTGTTATTGAATTCTATTCAATCTTTATCGATAATAATAATAGTTCAATTCGAACATCATCAACTTTGGATTTCATATTCCAGAAAACCATTCTAGAATCATGTTATGGAATGGAGAGTTTTCCCAATCCGGTTGTTATATTTGGAGATTTCAATACTCTTATCGAGGAAGTATCGATTATTCGGATCAATGAGTCGATAAACGTAACAGATTACGAAAAATCATTGAAATTCAAAGCAAGTAGTGTCGTATTGATGGAAGAATACCCAAACAAATTATTATCACATCTGCGACTGTTGAGGACAACGAAGTTGTGGGATAACTTGGTTCCTTTCTTCATTATCGGCAGGAACACATCCCCATGTACAAATTCGAGAATCATGCTACGAATAATGTGAATGATGGGGATTCTCAATTCAATGTACATTTGTCCCAACTCCATTGATAACAGCCCAGAAATATACACACTGAACCCGATCACGAATTATGCACCTCATCCTTGGAAAAGCATTATTAATGAACTAGATAATTTGAGTATATTTCGTCGCAATTTCGATGCAAGTAAGTGAATCATTGTTTTCAAATTATAGAATATATTGTTCAAGTATTCCATTGAAAGATACAATCTGATCCATCTATATGGAAGGATCGATCGGATTTTCAAAGGAAAATTTGATAGTACAGAATTATAAATTGGAAATCCTAAAGTTCATGATGACCAATCCATTTTAGATATTTCCTGTACATATTTGACTTACGACAAAACAAAATTTTTGAATGGATATAATATTGTCGCTGTAGACTCTGCAAATGCACAGTCTGGTCTGGTGTCTGGAAGGAATTATTTCAAAGAGTCTGCTAGTTCTATAGCTATCAATTCCAGAGCCATGCGAACCATAATTATAGCTTTAAATGCAAGCGGCAGGTTCGAATTTGAAAGAGACTTGAATTCTGTGAACACACGTTACTTGCAAGGCTCTGCAGACCTTAGGTTATCATTTAATACTCTCGACTCGCTTCTCGACCATCCAGTTTTCTCCGCTCTTCGAAGGAGTGAATTAGTTGCAGTCGTGAAATTGAAAGCAGAAGTATCAACTTTGGAAAAGATTTGCCATTTATGGAGCACTCCTGTATTAATTGCAGCAGCTGTTGCTCTCGCTGTGTTGTTCCTAATCCTCATGATAAAGGGACGGAGTTTTGGATCAGCACTATTGGATATAACAAGATTCCTGACATACACCTCAATTCAAACTAATAATGGATATCAATCATTCAGAATTTATTTCACGACCATGCTAATCTTCATAGTCATTAGTAATGGTGTTTTCCAAGGGAAGATTGCCGCCTTTCTTACTACACGAGAAAGAAGCAGTGCTGTTAAATCAATTGATGAAGCGATAAAATTGGGATATAAAATGTATACTCATGAAAAGGAGGTCGCATACGCAAAGCATGTCTGTCCAAGATGTGAATTCATAGAAGTATCAAGTTGGGGCGTGTGTATAGAATTGGTGTTGAATAGTACTAAAAGTCTATGCGTAATGGACAAATCACAGTATGAGTTAGAATACATTCTATTACCTTTAGATCGCGTTGAAGAATCATTCACTCCAACATTGGGGAGTTTCAAGTGTCGCAAGGACTGGCCATTACGCGATCGCTTTAATGGTATGATAATGAGAGTTGTAGAATCTGGATTACTCCATTTTTGGGAAATGAGTCTAACAAGGATCCCAAAGGCCAAACGTCAGAGTATGGAAGCTGAACGGTCTTCCACACAATACCGACCTGTCGCACTTATGAAATTGGACTTTGCTTTTCAATTATTGGCCGCAGGTTTAGCTCTTGCTACCATTGTTTTTTGCTTAGAATTATGCTGGGCTCGATATGTGAATCCATAGAGATTGTTGAAGGAAATGCATGGAGAATCTACAAATTAGTTTGGGAATAACTTGAAAACAAGTGGTATTGAAAGAATGAGTCCATAGATTCTTGTAATTTCTATTTTCATTGACTAGATTGTATTTTGATAACACCTCATATGGTTTTGAGTGCTGGTTTGTCTTGCGTGCACTATTGAGAACCTCCATCAATTATCTCACACACAATTTGTTCAATGTAAATAAAATATTCTTATATAGCGTAGAAGTACCAGTTTCGGCCACCTTTGCACCTTTTTTGGCCACTTCTAATTTAAGCTGATTTTAAAAAAATTCTCAAATCAGCATAATATTTCTATAGAATTTTGAAAGTAGATAACTTATAATGTTATCGTACTTATAAAATGATTCATATTTAAATTTGGATAGAAAGTGGCCAAAAGAGGTACAGTGGCCACAAACGGAACTTCTACCCTAATTATAATGAAATTAATGATGATATTCACGTCTGTGCACACGCACACCGGTGCTAATCGCCACTGGTCACCTGTGTGATAGCACACAGTAACAGCGGCCCTGCAGGTATGAGAAATGAATAAACTTTTCCGGCACTACCTTTTTTTCTAAAAATACGCCTAATAATTTTTTTTTTCGATGTTATACTAAACATTTGCTCAAAATGGACACACAAAAAGAAATTGACGTGAAATATTGAAAATTGATTGAATTGTGAATGAAAGAAATCATCAACGTGGACTTGGCGAGAGACGCTACCACATCTCCTGATGGTGACTAGCTTCAAAGAAATTTACCATCAACATCCTCCACAAATTATCCCACATACAATTCTTTGCATATGAATGAATTAGCCTCAGTTAATTATGATAAAATTAATGATAATATTCAACAAGCCTTATTATTATAAGAAATTGGATTAATATCATTATTTTGGTGTCTCTTAAGGTAAAATATATATCTTCAATAATAAATTAGTCGTAGAAACCATTTTTGTGAAAGAAAGTAAGTGAATAAACCAAATTATGTGTGACTCATTAAACTTTGTTTTTCATTCAAAATACCTACGGCCTTATTAGATTATTGAAATTACTTGAGATCTCGAAACTAACTGATCGGTACTGGAGAAACGGGTGCGTGTCGAATACTTTGGCTGTTATTAGTTTAGCCCTCTCATTCTTCGCTTGTAAGAAAAATATCAATTGATTTTCAGCTGCCATGAGAGAAGAAAGAATTTGTAGGCAAAACGGAATATCCTTTGAAAAATAAGAAAATTTATTAATTTCTTCTTGAGATTTAGATTCATCGCCAATTTCTCCCTTCATTGTTGTATTCATTGCGAACTGCGCTGTGTTTACGCTGGGAAACCTTTACATTTGCATAAGATCGGTACGTCATTCTAACCGAAAAATTAACAAGCAAAGCTGAGCTGGAATTTCTATGGCTAATGCCATTGAAGCTGTTTATAATGGAGAAATGGAACATAAAGCAGCAGCTCAACGACGTCTCAGAGTGCTTCAAGTTGCATATTTCTTGATGATAGCAAATGTACCCTACACTTGTGATCAATATTTTCAGACGCGTGTGATTACAAAACTCGCCTTCGGCTCCTTTCGCAGCCTTACACCCGTCAGAAAATACTTTACCGCACATTTCAGGCAATGTACTATTCGCATCCTCTGAACCCTTCACGTACGGCACCTATACACCGTGGCCTGTCCTCATCATCGATCTAAATCTATTTTTCTAGTGTCGATATCTCTAATAGTACCTGAAGAACTGATTTTTCATTTTTGACGGATTTCTTTATTGGGGCCAGGATCGATACGATGCATGGACCCCATATTTGAGGGTTTAAAAATAGTAGGACTGGAGAAAACTGAGTGTGAAAGTTCTAACTCGCCACTCCTCAATCTTCTCATTAAGGTAGTACCGCTGGCACTCGATTGATCGTTCCGAAAATTAAGAAATTTTCAGATTATGAGAAGATAACGCATTCAACCCATTTAAAGGTTTAGAGGGCCACAGAGAACGAGTCAAAAGATATTGAAACTTGAAATTTCACGAGTTTACTATTGAGCCTCATAGAAAATCGCACATTCTATCATATTTTACAAAATTGACCGTTCCAGATATTTGGATTGAAAAAAAAAAGGGAAATGATAGAAAATTATGTATGAAACATTTTAAACCCCTCAAAATCCAGCTTCAGAGCATGTAATTGTAGTAATTAGTGAATACCTGTGAAAACTATACTTTTCATATTTTTTTTTCTCTCTCTAACTCACTTGGGACTCTATCTAGTGTGTAAACACTACATGAATCAAACGAGACACTATAACCACTGACTAGGGCAGTATCGCGCGGTACTACGCTAAAAAAACCGGAAGCGATTTCTGCGGTGTGAGTTGACTTCAAACTAATGTTAGAAGTCATTGTCGATCGTCTGAGAATCATATTGACAAAAAAAATTTTGGGATGCCTCATTTTGTCTCATCCTCCTCTAAAATGATTTAAGATTCTTGAATTATTGTTTATCATCTATTTTCATATTTTCGTTCAAGGTATAAAATTCATAAATTAGGTTAAGAGAGTAATCAACTGGAAAATATATGAATCGTTGATAATGTTGATCTTCCAATGTCAGTTATGAGGTTTTGACAATAATTCAAAAAGTTGAATGCTAAGAATCGATTCATGATCAACTTTGAATCGATTATTGTAACGGAAGGGCCGATTCTCGAGTAGAATCGGAATTGACTCTGGTGTCCCAAGTTTCAAATGAAATATTCCCCCCCCCCCCCCCCCCCCTCGTCCAATAAAGTGAGTGCAATATTATCGTGAGCTTTTTTTACGTTATACGAGATGCGTAGAATTACGCTAAAACTGACAATCATTATTTATGAATTGATTAATTGTTCCTTTTCAATTGTTGAAAAGTATAATTATGAATTTCCCGCACAATTTTAATAATTAGCAAGTTCATTACTTTTTTCAAATGATAGAAAGTGTAAATACAAATTTCCCAAATATTTTCCGATAAATCCATGCATTTTGTGTCTACAACCAGTTCTTTAACTATCACGCCTTCTCAAATGTTGAAACTCTTCAATGTTCATAGAATAATTTTTTTAAATTTCCCCCAGCCATTCATCGATGATTCCATGTGTTTTCAACAAATAATAATCGTTTCATCTGGTAAGTATATTCTCCTTCAAAATTAGCCCAAATTTCTATTTACAGAGATATCAAACTGTAGAAAATTTGAAGTGGGCCGAAATCAATATTCTATACGTTTTTAGGAAGGAAATCCTTCTTTTCGAAAATACTTATTGAATTCTTCCCAAGTAATTATGAATAGTATTTTTCACCTATATTTTGTGACGTGTGGAAAAGTCACACGTCGCGCATTTTCATGATTTGATGAAAAAAATTCCATAACTTGTATTCATGAAGTAAATGGGGGATAAGAATTTTCGGTCGCCAACAAGAGTCCAGTTCATTCTCCGAACTGTTTGACTGTAAGAATCCGCTTTGTCCATCCTCCTCATGAGAAAAAGACTGGCCAGAGTGTGAGAATGCTTATCCAGCAATTTGAAGTTCTGGTGCGACTGAAACACTGAAGTTGCATCACTCCGGGGATTACTCTCGACCGGTAAACACCTCCGGGTGTCCACTGGAAGAAGACCGCAGAAAGACATCGAAATAAGCACACCGCGTTTAGTTAGCTCCGCGAATGGACTCTAACTAACCCTTGGACTGTTATCTGCATTATCAGACATTATACTGCCTTTTAACCAGTATCGCTCGTTATTATTCAAAAGTTTCCCATCAATATCCCAAAGGTGCAAGTGGATCCACCCGTGAGCTCCCCTCCAGTGAGCTAGTCGAGGAGCCTTCAAAGGTGACAATCAACGGAAATCTCGGAAGGAATCGACCAGATTGCACAGTCGTGTAAGCCGACCTGAGAGAGTCCAAATGTAACAATTTCAAATAGTATTCTATATAAGTCAGAAATATTCAATTTTCAAGCATCGTTATTCTAGTCTACGAATGGATGGAATGGATTATACCCCATAACGAAAAGCACCATATGTAAAAAGAATCTAATATTGTTGTCTTTTCTTTTCAAGTACAGAATAATGTTGTGTCACAGAATCCCAGCTAGTCAATCAATTCTCAGATATTCCCTCCGAGAATTAACTCGAAATGACAATGAAACCTGGTAAAATGAAGTCCCTTCAATGGTTAGTCTGAAGAGCTTTACCTCTCCATCTTTGAAAATTTACTCTTTTTCCTAGTCTAATAATTTTAATTAAATATTTTCTTATCGACTTTCGAGTTTTGAAGGAAAACAATACAATTTCCAACGTAGTATAATGCACATGCTCTGAGACTATTTGAAAAAAAATTCAATATATATTAGTGAAACAATAAAAATTTTATGAGCAGAAAATGAAGGAAAATTTTTCGTAATACTCCCATATTTTTTCGTGTGAAACTTTAGTCATGCTCATATGCATTAAACAGTTACCATCCATTTTCTTTCATCATCTGTATGCATAGAACTGTATTCCATTGATTTTTTCAGCAATTTTTTCGAAGTTCATGACTACATTTTCCATGAAACAACTCTATTCTGATGCTATTCTGAGTCTATTACGTGGTTTCAGTGTAGAATGGTGAGAGTATACATTAACCGGGGCTTTTTTAAATTCCACTTTTTGATAGATATTCCATCAGCCCAAATCGTTGCTGAATTCATAACTCTGTGTCAAATTTTTGAACTTTAAGAGGTTGATAATTCATATCGTATATACAACATAAACCGGCGTCATAACAGCTTGTCTCTTTGATTGAATTCGAAATCAACATTCCTTGTTGAATTATCCAGGAAAAGATAAGAAAAATACCATGAAACTCTTTTTCATAATTAGGGTGGAAGCGTAAACGGTAGAAAATGGGAAATTCCATTAGTCTACAGTTGGAAAAAGCGATGAATATCTGCCTAATGTCTTGCGCCATTATTATGAATAAGATGATCCTACTTTTTCATGCAGAATTTAAAATGCTTTTTGCACCAAAATATATTTTTATTTAAATTATCGTGAATATTTTTACCATTTATTTTCAACATTTTCAAAATCACTTTTCACGTAATTTCACAGATATTCTCAATGAAATGAATCCTCGAGAATAAGACTCATTTTCTTTCATCTCTTTGCTACTGAATTATTCATTTATACAATTATTTCTATAATTTTCATAATTCATTTCTATATTAACATTATTATTCATACTTGAAATACAGGGATTTTTCTATTCCTTCATTACTGTGAGGTGAAAGTTGATGGTGTCCATGGTCATGGAAATTGGAATTGATGGAAAATTTCCGAGTTTCGTGACATATTTAATGTTTTTAGACTGAGTTGAATAATGTAAAAAATTTAAAATTGAGTGGAAAATGGAATGGACATAGATCCTTACTGATAACTAATGGATTTTTTATTGCTAGAGAATAGGAGTACACGTGGTTTGCAAAAAAATACAAGTTTGAAAATTAAACTCTTTGCATAGGATAATTAACCATTAATTACATGACGACAGTTTTACTGTACGCAACATCATTGGAACCGTTGAAAGACACGCAACATTACTTGGTGATCGATAAATTTTAATGCACCAAGTTTTACGAAAGTGCAAATAATGTCAGTATTATGGTGATCGTTCGTACCGAGTAGACTGGCAGTAGAACGAGATTTTTCCAAATATGACAGAAATGGCCTTAATCAAGTGTCTGTTTTTCCTCTTCATGATCGCTAAAACAGAAGGATTGAAATCGAGTGATTATTCTCTTGGAGAGACAATAATGGTTTGTTATTGAATTCTATTCAATCTTTATCAATGATAATAATAGTTCAATTCGAACATCATTAACTTTGGATTTCATATTCCAGAAAACCATTCTAGAATCATGTTATGGAATGGAGAGTTTTCCCAATCCGGTTGTTATATTTGGAGATTTCAATACACTTATCGAGGAAGTATCGATTATTCGGATCAATGAGTCGATGAACGTAACAGATTACGAAAAATCATTGAAATTCAAAGCAAGTACCGTCGTATTGATGGCAGTACACCCGAACAAATTATTATCACATCTGCGACTGTTGAGGAGAACGAAGTTGTGGGATAACTTGGTTCCCTTCTTCATTATCGGCAGGAATACAGCCCCATGTACAAATTCGAGAATCATGCTGGGAACAATGTGGATAATGGGGATTCTCAATTCAATGTACATTTGCCCCAACTCCGTTCATAACAGCCCAGAAATATACACACTGAACCCGATCACTAATTATGCACCTCATCCTTGGGAAAGCATTATTACTAAACTAGATAATTTGAATATCTTTCGTCAAAATTTCGATGCAAGTAAGTAATTCATTAATTTCAAATTAAAAAATATATTTTTCAAGTATTCCATTGAAAGATACGATCTGACGTCTATCTGATCCATCTATATGGAAGGATCAATCGGATTTTCAAAGGAAAATTTGATAATACAGAATTATAAATTGGAAATCCTAAAGTTTACAATGACCAATCCACTTTAGATATTTCCTGTACGCATTTAACTTACGACAAAACCAAAATTTTGAATGGATATAATATTGTGGCTGTAGTCTCTGCAAATGGACAGTCTGATGTGGTGCCTGGAAAGAATTATTTCAAAGAGTTTGCTAGTTCCACAGCTGTCAATCACAGAGCCCTGCGAACGATAATCACAGCTTTAAATGCGAGTGGCAGGTTCAATTTTGAAAAGGATTCCGATTCCACCAGAAAGCGTTTCTTCGAAGGTTCTGCAGACCTCATGATATCACTTTATACTCTGGACTCACTTTTTGGCCATCCAGTTTTCTCCACTCTTCGAAAAGGTGAATACGTTGCAGTCGTGAAATTGAAAGCAGAAGTATCAACTTTGGAAAAAATTCGCCATTTATGGAGCACTCATGTATTAATTGCAGCTGCTGTTGCTCTGACTGTGTTGTTCCTAATTCTCATGATAAAGGGATGGAGTTTCGGCTCAGCACTATTGGATATAACAAGATTCTTGACATACACATCAATTCACACTAATAATAGATATCAATCATTCAGAATTTATTTTACGACCATGCTAATCTTCATAGTCATTAGTAACGGTGTTTTCCAAGGGAAAATTGCCGCATTTCTCACTACACGAGAAAGAATCAGTGCTGTTAAATCAATTGATGAGGCAATGAAATTGGGATATCAAATGTATACTCATGAAGAAGCAGCCTCGTACGTGAAGTATGTCTGTCCAAGATGTGAATTCAAAGGTGTATCAAATTGGGATGTGTGCGTAGAATTGGTGTTGAATAGTACCAAAAATCTATGCTTGATCGACAAAGAAGACTATGAGTCAAAATACGTTCTATTATCTTTAGACCGCGTTGGAGAATCATTCACTCCAACATTGACCAGTTTCAAGTGTCGCAAGAACTGGTCATTACGCGATCGCTTCAATGGTATGATAATGAGAGTTGTAGAATCTGGATTACCTGATTTTTGGGAAATGAGTCGAACCAGGATCCCGAAGGCCAAACGTCAGAGTATGGAAGCTGAACGGGCTTCAGCACAATACCGACCTGTTGCACTTATGAAATTGGACTTTGCTTTTCAATTATTGGCAGCAGGTTTAGCTCTTGCTACCCTTGTTTTTTGCTTAGAATTATGCTGGGCTCGATATGTGAATCCATAGAGATTGTTGAAGAAAGTGCATGGAGAATCTACAAATTAGTTAGTGAATAACCTGAAAACAAGTGGTTCAAGAATGAATCAATAGATTCTTGTAATTTCTATTTTTGTTGACTAGATTGTATTTTGATAATACCTCATATGGTTTTGTCTTACATGCACTATTGAGAATCTCCATCAATAATCCCACAAACAATAGGGAGCTTGCATTAAAAAAAAAAAAAAAATTTTTGGCTTGGAGCTATTAACTAGGCTGGGTTAGTTGATGAAAAAATATGAAACTTGAAAAAAAATCATTAATCGATGATAATTAATGCATTAAAAATTGATAATTTTTAAACGGATTCCAACCAGTAGTGACGTCACTTCACTAAATTTGTTTTCTGTCGATGACGGTAGCTGGCGCTGCAATAGCAATTGAGATGTTCTGATTGGTTGAGGAGGTTATAATAGAGCTCAAATAGTATTGAATGAAAGTGTGAGTTACGACCACCAGGCGTCTCTGAGGCTGAATATAGTGTTCTGACGTCATTGCCGATTTAGAAGCGTTTGAAAATGCTAATTTTTAACAGGCCATTATTAACAAATTAATGATCAAATAATTTTTTTTTCGTTCAATTTCGTTTCATGATATGATAATCTTCAAGAAAAAAAAATGTGCAAGTTCCCTATTTGTTGAATCCAAATGACATATCTTTATATAATTATAATGAAATTAATGATAATATTCATGTCTGTGTACACACACACCGATGCCAGTCGCCAGTGGTCTACCTGTGTGAGTGCACACAGTAACAGCGGCCCTGCCGGTATGAGAAATGAATAAACTTCTCGGGCACTATCTTCTTTCTTCAGAATACGCCTAATCATTTTTTTTTCGATGTTATACTTACCATTTGCTCATAATGGGTACACAAAAAGACATTGACATGAAATATTGAAAATTGATTGAATTATTCAAAATCAAAATTTCAGCGCGTTCTGTTAGCTGAATAGCGGTAGCCTCTGGCTTGGCATTCCATACATGTGAATGGAAGAAATCATCAACGCGCACTTGGCGCTATGCTGCATGCAATTTTGAAAAATCGTGTTTCGAGATAAATGGGTTCGAAGGTTTGACATGTGCTTTAAATATGGAGAAATGCTTGAGGAAAATTCCCGAAGTTCATTAGAAAAAATGGGTATCAAGTGATAAACTTTGTTTCTACACCTTCTCACGGGTTCAAACTATTTTTTGAGTTAAGAAAAAAAATGGATTTTTTGAAAATTCTACAGTGGTCTAACCCCTTAAGGTAAAATATATATCTTCTGAGGATGATCCGAGAAGACAAAATTGCTCGATATAATAATAAATTGGTCGTTCACACGCTACGAAATAGGGTACACTGTAGTACTCATATTTGTGAAGGAAATTAAGTGAATAAACCAAATTATGTGTGACTCATTAAACATTGTTTTTCATTTAAAATACCTACAGCCTTATGACATTATTGAAATTACTTTAGATCCTAACACTAACTAATCGGTAGTGGAGAAACGGGTCTGTGTCGAATACTTTGGCTGTTATTACCTCAGGCCTCTCATTCTTCGTTTGCAAGAAAATTTTGCCACCTAGTGGTAATCGACAGTAGAATTTGACCCTCACAAAATTAAAATGATCTTCATTTTGACTGATGTGAGTTGGCAAAAGCAGATAAAATAATAGTTTCAATGGGTAAAGGGGATCAGGGGAATTCCTCTGTGAAGCTAACAAAATCTCGTCCACGGCAAAAAGTGTAATAATATACTGATATAAATGTTTAGTATCATACAAATTAATTCGTAAATCATTGATTGATTTTTGTTCCTCCTTTGCCGATGTGAACCATGCAGCAACATGGAGCTTTCTCCGCCAGTTACCCAAGTGATATTTCAACCGAAAAATCATTTTGAAAATTTGAACAAAAATTGTAAAAAAAAAGATTCACAATCATTTAAATAATATAAAAATGCATTTTCACGCAAGAACAGGAGTTGCACATTAATAAAGTGATAAATTTGAAGCTGAAATTCCCGCGCAAAGTCGTCATACGGATTTTACGCGGGATTTATACGTAAATATTATACATTCGTAACCACCATTCAAGATCTTATTTATAAAAATGAACAAAAATCAATTTGCGAATCATCTTTTCCAGAGTTAAGAGCAAGTGTTGAGATTATTTTCCAAGAATTCAATTACCTCAAAATTTATTTAAATTTGATGATTTTTTTGGTAAAATCATGCCTCCTCGCTGTATTATACCGGTTTGTCATCGTAATTCCAAGTGTATCACCGAGAATGCGAATTCAAAAGTGCGCTTAATCAGTATTCCGAATAAAGATGATGTTATATTGAAGTGGCAAGCTGCAGTCGATGCATCGTCTCCACCGCATCCAATTATACTGAAGGCAAAACAGACAATTTGTGAGAAATATTTTACAGAAAATATTCTCTCCGAGAAAAAAATGCTATGGCCAGATGGGAGAGTTGCTGCAGTCGTAAGTAGCCTCCCAATTATCTAAAAAATATTTTGTCTGCTTGAGACTGATTCATATGATTAATTTAATCTTGCCTGATACTAAAAATAATGAAACCCAAAGTAACAAACATCTCCTAGTTTTGAGTCTCTTTTCTCTTTTAACGAATAGATTATTTGGAAAAATGGAAAGCATGGACATGAAAATTCAAAAAAGTATAAATGCGTGTTTTTAATTTTTTTTTTCAATTATGTATTCTTTCAAAAGTATCCAAATAATTGTCAAATGTGTGCTAATTTCATAATCATTCAAAATAGCAGACAGCTGAAAGTTTTGAGATTTTTTTTTCCTTTAACAAAGAAATAATTCAAAAAATATACGAATATACACATGTAGGAAATTCAAAAAACAATAACTGCCAATTTTTCACATATTCTTTGAAAAATTGATTCATTTCCAAAAAATCCAACAAATTGTCACAAGTATAAGAAATAGTCTTTTCTTTTCTTTTGAAGTCCATTTCATAAAAGTATCATTATTATTACATTGAAGAACATCTCCCCATTCTTTTCTACTTCCTCGGAGAAGAAGGAGAAGAAAGGATTATGAAGTCTTCAGATGGATAGATATTATTCCATCCTCAGTTTTTTGAGGATATCGCTTTTGATCCTCTTTGATAGCTCTTAAAATTCTCTTTCTACAAAAGAAGATGGAGTGAGCCCGAGTCACACAAAAATTGAAATAAATTTGTATATAAAAGCTGGCCAAAGCGTGAGAATGCTTATCCAGCAATTTCAAGTTCTGATGTGACGGA
This sequence comes from Aleiodes leptofemur, assembly GCA_963942555.1. Lineage (NCBI taxonomy): Eukaryota > Metazoa > Arthropoda > Insecta > Hymenoptera > Braconidae > Aleiodes > Aleiodes leptofemur. The sequence continues at coordinate 6,309,403 of OZ012615.1, read as the reverse complement.
AACACTGAAGTTTTGTCACTCCGGGGATCACTCTCGATTGGTGGACACCTCCGGGTGTCTACTGGAAAAAGATCGCGAAATAATTAGCTTCGTGAGTGGACCCAGAGTAACCCAACATATTGTAATCCAACATTATATTTCAATTTAAACCAATATCGATAGTTATTTTTGGAATTATCCTCCAATATCCCGAAAAAATCCCGTAAAGTACGAGTGGATCCCCCCGTGAGCTTTCTGAAGGTGAGCTAGTCGAAGGTGCTCATCGAGCATTCTATTTATTGATTGGGAGAGGTTTGTGTGCGGGTTAAGGACAAATCTGGGAATAAAACCTAAAACTTCAAACGTAACATATGCAAAAATGGAAAACCCCCTTAGCTCTCCCTTAGAACTCCCCTTATTAACTTATAACAATGTAGCGAAAAAACGAAGTTTTACATTTACATTTTTCTCTCTGCGTCAAGGAATGGCGAGTTTAAATGATAGTGAAAATGTCGATTCATTGATTTTTTAAAATCAATGGTCAAATACTCCATTTTAGAAAAATGGCTACAGATTTTCTCTATAATGGGAAAGGGTCGTTCGTTTTAGCATTAGGCCCACCCCCTCTCCTCCCGGGTTCATTTTACCGCAGGGTGGTCTCTTTTGCCCCATTATCTTCTACTAGTGACGTATTTTCGATTCAAATTTGCGAATTTTTCATGAATTTAGTAGTTTTTTCATCACTTTTCCGTTAAAAAAATCAGAAACTAATGAGCTGACATGGCTCATAATCTAATCAGGCCCAAGTTACATGAAGATGATTCTATTCTATTGAAAAAAAATTTGATCGAATAAGTAATGGCAATGCAATCGTTTTCCTCCCATACGCACATACATACACATACACACACACAGGAACACTTCCGTAAAAATCTCAAAAAAAATTTTCTCATTGATTTAATCTCAGTAATTCCTGTCAACATCTTGAAACATCGAGATCTGATGAAAAATCGTTAATCGATTGTCGGGGTGAAATACAATAACTTTCTCATCGGGCAGTTAATTATGGTGCATCATTAGTCGTGTCTTTTGGTCTCTTCATTCAGAAAAGTGATGAAAGCACATGCGCACAACGCGTTAGTTGTGAGAATTTGAATTCTGAAGCGCAACCTCGAATGTCAGAGAAAAATATCTGAAAAATGTCTAATCCGAATGAACTCGTTCATCACGTTTTCTTCGACCCAAGCGCTCAAAAATTTCACACGATTTTGGTGTCACTTCGAAATTAAGTACGTATGGCTGTGTGTCAAGGTGACATTTCCAAATTCAAATTTTCGCACCTAACGCGTCGTGCGCATGCACCTCATCACTCTTCTAGATGGAGAGACTAAAAGACACGACTATTCTGAACGTAAAACTACCAAACAAAGCTGGGATGGAATTTCTATGGCTAATGCCATTGATGCTGTTCATAATAGAGAAATGGGATATAAAGCAGCAGCTCAACAACATTTTGGAGCGCCTCAAGCTACATATTTCTTGATGATAGCAAATGTGGTCAAACCCTACATTTGTGGTCAATATTGTCCGACTCGTGTGTTTACAAAACTCGCCTTCGGCTCCTTTTGCAGCTTCAAACTCGTCAAAAAATACTTTACCGCACTTCTAAGGCAATATACTATTCACATTTTTTTAACCCTCCACGTACGGCACCTATAAACTGCAGCAGAAAACTGACGTTCGTGATTTATGGATTGATTGATTGTTCTTTTTCAATTATTGAGAAACATAACTATGAATCTTCCTGCACAATTCTAATAATTTGCAAGTTCATGACTCTTTCTCAAATGTTGAAACTTTTCATTGTTCATAGAATAATTAATTTTCTCCAGACAATGAAAAGGTTTCTCTAAATTTCCCCAAGCCATTCATCAATGATTCCAGGGGTTTTCAATAAAGGATAATTGTTTTATCTGCTAAGTAGATTCTCTCGGGAGGAAAAATAAGGCGGGCTGGAGGCAGCGTTTTGGTATTTCCAAATGGCAGCCAAGTGGCAGTTTTTATGCCACTTTTCTGGCGGCGAACTGGCGAGATTTGCGGCAAAAGCTGCCTCTACGCTGCCTTTTGCATAAAGCATCCAGTGGCAGGAAAAGTCTTCTGCCAGTTGCCTAATGCCAGTACCCTGCCTCTATACTGCCGTCTTCATAATGCCATATTTCATTGGTTAATTAATTTTACTTATAAGTACGCCTAATTTATTGCGGTAAATTCAGAGATTATGGCCATCTTTCGCAGTTTTCGACGCAGATCACACCGATATAAAAAAAAACGGATCGGTCGCGCCATTCCCGAAATATTACGTTTTTTTTTCCGGGACCGGGGCTCGAATCTAGGTTGCTCTGGTTGATCTTCCTCTTTTTTTTTTTTTTGATAACAGCAGTTTTTATTGGCACTATAAAAAGATATTATTTACATATGTACAGTAGAAAACAGTGTAGAAAAAACCATAATCATTATTATTATAACTTATAACTAATGAAGTTAATGGATACAAATATCTCTCAAACTTCTACATTTTAACAATATGGAGTATTGATGTAAGGAAGGAGAAGTAATTCTTCTTTCCAACATCATTCATAAAAAAAAATTATGCATAGCTATTTATGTGGTATATGATTTGTTTATGTAATAACAGAAAATATATATATTCAGCGAATAAGTTGATCTTCCTCTTCTGGATATTGACTTAGTCCGCACGGCTATTCTGTAATACTTGAGAGTATATATTTTTATTCTGGTTTATGAATATCTATTTTTTCACGGCAATTTTTTAATGAATAAATTGTATGTATAATAAATGCACGTGAATTATTCAATGAAGGGTACTGTTCGTTTATTTCAAATGAAAGGATAGTCTACCAAATGATTATTAATTATTGAAAACTGGAGACTCTGAAATAATTATAAATAAATAAGAAAGTAATCGAACATAGCAAATATTTTTTTGACATAATTAAAAATTTGTTGAATCTACTCAATTTAATTGAATCAAAAATATCAATTGGTCGAATTGACTAAAGTCAGTACATTCAATAGTTATTTTTAGGTATTTTGAAAAATATTTGCTAAGGACCATTTGCCTCAATGTTTAATTCTTTTCACCATTACTTTTTTCGCAGGGTAACTGAAGTTTTTGAAATAATTTGTTTGCCGATTGAAAAAACTGAATTGCAAAATACTCAGTCATCGTAGCCATCGTAATATCAAATTTTTTGTCCTAGCAATAAATTGTTTCAAGAAAAATCGAATCCATACTAACGATCGGTGTGGACCTGAAATGATTTAAATTAGTAACGAAACCGCCAATTAATACGACAATTATGAGGGATAGACGATTATGGAGAAAGGAAGTCAAACAACCACTGCAAGGCAGATTCGTGGCGGCATTAACGAGCAGGCAAATGGCATCACAAGAGCGGATTGTATAAAAGGCGGTCTTCTGGCAGTTCAAACACAGCTCACCGATGACGTTATCGAAAAACTGTGCTTAAGCTGCCAGAAGACGGCTTTTTCTGTTGACCGCTCTTGTACTGCCATTTTCCCGCTTGTAGGTACTGTCATGAACTGTCTCTTTACGGTTAATATGCTGCCATTCCTCCAATCCACCAAGTCATCTGCCTTTACGCTGCCTGTAAACTGCCTGCCACTTTTCGATAAAAATAATGAAGCTGCCATGTGCTGCTAGGAGCACGCCAGTTATCTGCTGCTTTCCGTCAAATCTGCCTCTAATCCGCCTGAATCCTGTTCGTTGCCCGCCTTAATTTTTCTCTCGGGCTCCTTCAAAATTAGCCCAAATTCCCAAATTCCTATTTACAGAGATATCAAGTTGTGGAAAATTTGAAGTGGGCTGAAATAGATTTTTTATACGTTTTTGGGAAGAAAATCCTACTTTGCGAAAATACTCATTGAATTCTTCTCAAGTAATTGTGAATAGTATTTTTATTTTTTTTATTATTTTTCCCGCCATGTATAACCTTCCGGTTTGTTGATTTTTTTTCTGTTCCTGACCCATTCCCTTTGCGACACCATGGATCGACTTCTTTGCCATACTGCAACGCATTCGCCAGAGACCAAGGGAAACCATGGAAACCCTAATCAGCGTAGTCGGATTCATACAGAGCCTCAATGTGCTTTTCAGTCACGCTGATGAGAACGGCACAGTAATTCTCTGTAGTCGCACCTCACCGATCAGTTTGTTATTCGGATCTGCGTACGGCAAGCGGTCACCCATCCAAGTAGTAACCAGACTCAGTGCTGTTTAACCCCTCAGCGGGCGCGCTATCTCCCCAGCATTCTTCAGTCGCGCCCAGAGGGATTCTCTCACCGTGTTATTCTTATGGGAGAATGGTGCCAAATTTCTCCACAGGCGGCACTGTTACATGAGAATCCGTACGCGTAACACGTGAAAATTTTGACGGCGTCGTAGAAAATTTTTTTTTTCTGCTCAACAACAACTCATGAACGATTTTTCCTTTCACTAAAATAAACTAGAAGAGTTTTGTGAGGCATACCAAAAATCCCCGGTCACTTTTCTGCATTTTTTAGAGTACTTTCCTATACCCTGAAACAAAGTGTGAGAGAAATGCTCACAGCGCGACCGCTGTCGGGTTAACCCGGTAGACCCGCCGAGCCGTACGCAGACCGAACAGCTAAACTGTCGGTCCTATAATTGTGAATAGCCTTTTCCGCCTACATTTCAAATAGTATTCTATATAAGTGAGAACCATTCAATTTTCAATCAATGTTATTCTAGTCCACAAACGGATGGAATAGAATGGGTTATACCCCATACCGAAAAGCAGCATACGTGTAAAGAATCTAATAGTATTGTTGCAATTTAATTTCAAGTACACAACAATTTTGTTTCACAAAATTGCAGCTAGTCAATCAATTTTCAGATTTGCCTGCGAGACTTGAATCGAAATTACAATAAACCGGTTAAAACAAAGTCCCTTCAATGATTACTCCGAAGAGCTTTTCATCTCCATCTTTGAAGATTTATTCTTTTTCTTAGTTTAGTAAATTTAATTGAATATTCTCTTATTCCCTTTCGAGTTTTGAAGGAAAATAATAAAATTTCCAACGCAGTATACTGCAAATGCTCTGAGAATATTTAAAAAAGATTCAATATATTTTAGTGAAACAATAAAAATTTTATTAGCAGAAAATGAAGGAAAATTATTCATAATACTCCCATATTTTTTCGTGTGAAACTTTAGTCACGCTCATAAAACGTTCATATGCATTGAATATTTACCATCCATTTTCTTTTATCATCAGTATACATGAAACTGTATTTTATTAATTTCTTCAGCAATTTTTTCGGAGTTCATGACTACATTTTCCATGAAACAACTCAATTCTGATGCTATCATGTCTATCACGTGGTTTCAGTGTTAAATGGTAAGCGATGGATATCTGCCTAATGTCTTGAACCATTTTTATGAATAAAATGATCCTACTTTTCCATGCAGAATTCAAAATGCTTTTCGCGCCAAAATATATTGTTATTCAAATTATCGTGGATATTGTTGACATTTTTTTTTTTACTTTTAGAATCATTTCCAAATTGAGAAATTTAAGGTACAATCGCGCTATTCATGTAATTTCACAGATATTCTCAATAAAATGATTGAAATCCTCAAAAAAAGACTCATTTTCATTCATCTCTTTGCTGGTGACTATAGTCATGGAAATTGGAATTGATGGAAAATTGCGGAGTTTCGTGACCTATTTGATGTTTTGAGACTCCGTTGAATAACGCAAAAAATTTCAAATTGAGTAACAAAAAAAATGGACATAGATCGCTACTGATAACTAATGGATTTTTTTATTGCTAGAGAATAGAAATACACGTGGTTTGCAAAGAAAAAGTTCGAAAATTAGACTCTTTGCATAGGACAATTAACTACTGATGACATGACGACGGTTTCACTGTACGAAACATCATTAGAACCGTTGAAAGACACGCAACATTACTTGGTGATCAATAAATTTTAATGCACCAAGTTTTACAAAAGTGCAAATAATGTCAGTATTATGGTGATCCTTCGTACCGAGTAGACTTGCAGTAGAACGAGATTTTTCCAAGTATGACAGAAATGGCCTCAATCAAGTGTCTGTTTTTCCTCTTCATGATCGCTAAAACAGAAGGATTGAAATCGAGTGATTATTCTCTTGGAGAGGCAATAATGGTTTGTTATTGAATTCTATTCAATCTTTGTCAATAATAATAATAGTTCAATTCGAACATCATTAACTTTGGATTTCATATTCCAGAAAACAATTCTAGAATCATGTTATGGAATGGAGAGTTTTCCCAATCCGGTTGTTATATTTGGAGATTTCAATACACTTATCGAGGAAGTATCGATTATTCGGATCAATGAGTCGATGAACGTAATAGATTACGAAAAATCATTGAAATTCAAAGCAAGTAGTGTCGTATTGATGGAAGAACACCCAATCAAATTATTATCACATCTGCGACTGTTGAGGAGAACGAAGTTGTGGAATAACTTGGTTCCCTTCTTCATCATCGGCAGGAACACATCCCCATGTACAAATTCGAGAATCATTCTGGGAACAATGTGGATAACGGAGATTCTCAATTCGATATACATTTGTCCCAACTTCATTGATAACAGCCCAGAAATATACACACTGAACCCGATCACAAATTATGCACCTCATCCTTGGGAAAGCATTATTAATAAACTAGATAATTTGAATATCTTTCGTCAAAATTTCGATGCAAGTAAGTAATTCATCAATTTTAAATTAGAGAATATATTGTTCAAGTATTCCATTTTGAAAGATACGATCTGACCTCAATCTGCTCCATCTATATGGAAGGATCAATCGGATTTTCAAAGGAAAATTTGATAATACAGAATTATAAATTGGAAATCTTAAAGCTTATGATGACCAATCTACTTTAGATATTTCCTGTACATATTTGACTTATGACAAAACAAAAATTTTGAATGGATATAATATTGTGGCTGTAGGCTTTGCAAATGCACAGTCTAATCTGGTGCCTGGAAAGAATTATTTCAAAGAGTTGGCTAGGACCACAGTTCTCAATTACAGAGCCCTGCGAGCCATAATCACAGCTTTAAATGCGAGTGGCAAGTTCGAATTTGAAATGAATTTTGGTGCCGCCGAAAAGCGTTTCTTCGAAGGTTCTGCAGACCTCATGATTCCATTTTATACTCTCGACTCGCTTGTCGGCCATCCAGTTTTCTCCGCTCTTCGAAAAAGTGAATACGTTGCAGTAGTGAAATTGAAAGCAGAAGTATCAACTTTGGAGAAAATTCGCCATTTATGGAGCACTACTGTATTAATTGCAGCAGCTGTTACTCTCACTGTGTTGTTCCTAATCCTCATGATAAAGGGATGGAGTTTCGGATCAGCACTATTGGATATAACAAGATTCTTAACATACACGTCAATTCACACTAATAATAGATATCAATCATTCAGAATTTATTTTACGACCATGCTAATCTTCATCGTCATTAGTAATGGTGTTTTCCAAGGGAAAATTGCCGCATTTCTCACTACACGAGAAAGAAGCAGGGCTGTTGAATCTATTGATGAGGCAATAAAATTGGGATATCAAATGTATACTCATGATGAGGGGGTCAAATACGCAAAGTATGTCTGTCCAAGATGTGATTTCAAAGGTGTATCAAGTTGGGATGTGTGTGTAGAATTGGTGTTGAATAGTACTAAGGGTCTATGCGTAATGGACAAAGCAATGTATGAGTCAACATACATTCTATTACCTTTAGACCGCGTTAGAGAATCATTGACTCCAACATTGATGACTTCCAAGTCTCGCAAGAACTGGCCATTGCGCGATCGCTTTAATGGTATGATAATGAGAGTTGTAGAATCTGGATTACCTGATTTTTGGGTAATGAGTCAAACTAGGATCCCAAAAGCCAAACGTCAGAGTATGGAAGCTGAACGGGCTTCAACACAATACCGACCAGTTGCACTTATGAAATTAGACTTTGCTTTTCAATTATTGGCAGCAGGCTTAGCTCTTGCTACCCTTGTTTTTTGCTTAGAATTATGCTGGACTCGATATGTGAATCCATAGAGATCGTTGAAGAAAATGCATGAAAAATCTAGAAATCAGTTGGTGAATAACTTGAAAACAAGTGGTATTGAAAGAATGATCGATTTCAATAGATTTTAGTAATTTCTACTTTTATTGACTAAATTGTATTTTGATAGCACCTCGTATGGTTTCTGATGCTAGTTCGTCTTAAATGCACTATTGAGAACCTCCATCAATAATCCCACACACAATTTGTTCAATGTAAATAAAATATCTTCATATAATTATAATGAAATTGATGATAATATTCACGTCTGGGTACACGCACACCGATGCCATTTTTTTTTTCTTTTTTTAAAGTTCATTTATTCTAAAAACATCTTTCTATGCACAGTATCTACAGGTTCACAAATAAACTCACTTAAGAAAAAAAACAAATTATTAAGGAGCTATTGATGTTAGCATTTATGAGGGCATAGTACGCTGTGCATAATTCCTTGCCTCGAATGGTATTGTGTTTGGTGAATTATTGACAATATGCGCTTATGTATTGTTATATGCTATTTGTGACAATTTTGATGATTGTGTGTCTTGTTATTTTTTTTTTTTTTATTACATAATGGTGAAAATTTTTTACATTTTGCATTAAATAGAAGTGAATGAAAAACACCATAGCTTCATATATGTCACCGATGCCAGTCGCCACTGGTCTACCTGGGGGCCTATTCTCGACTGAGGAGGATTTTTATTCCACGGGGAATTCCAATCGTAAGCGGAAAGATTACACTGGAAAACTATCAGTTCACGATTGGAATTTCTCACACGGATTCATTCCGTAGGTGAGAAGTGAAACTAACTCCTAGTCAAAATTTATGGCACATAACCTCCATACGAATGACGTTCTATGATACATCCAATACTCAATATTCAATTTAATAAGTGTATGGTGAATATTCATGAACAAAATGAATATTTTCTAGCGTGACCTTTATTATAATTCGTTACTCGACTTTGATGAATTACAACAACAAGATTACCAGCGTCGTCGTCTTTTTTCTCCAATCGATTCTTCTAATGATCTCACAAGAGATGAATGCATAAAAATTTATCGTTTGATAAAAGAAAGAGCAACACTATCTCCATCGATTTCGGGTACGAATGAAATTCCGTGTGAGAAATTCCAATCATGAACGGATAGTTTTCCCGTGTAATCTTTCCGCTTACGATTGGAATTCCCCGTGAAATAAAAATCCTCCTTGGTCGAGAATGGGCCCCCTGTGTGATTGCATTACAGTAACAGTGGCCCTGCCGGTATGAGAAATGAATAAACTTCTCGGGTGCTATCTTTTTTTCCAAAATACGCCTAAGAAATTCCTTTTCCGATGTTGTACTAACCATTTGCTCGAAATGGGCATACAAAAAGAAATTGATATGAAGTATTGAAAATTGATTAGATTATTCAAAAGAAAAATTTCAGCACGTCCCGTTAGCTAAACAGCGGTAGCCTCTGGCTTGTCTTTGCATACACGTGAATGAAAGAAATCATCAACGCGCATTTGGCGAGAGACACTACCGCATCTCCTGATGGTGACTAGTTTCAGAAAAATTGACCATCAACATCCTCCACAAATTATCCCATATGCAATTCTTTGCATATAAATGAAATAGCCCCAGTTAATTATGATAAAATTAATGATAGTATTCAAAAAGCCTTATTATTATAAGAAATTGGATGAATATTATTATTTTTGTGTCTCTTAAGGTAAAATATATATCTTTCGAGGATTCTCGGAGAAGACGAAATCGCTCGATATAATAATAAATTAGTCGTTCACGCGCTACCACATAGGGTACACTGTAGTACCAATTTTTGTGAAGCAAATTAAGTGAATAAACTAAGTTATGTGTGACTTATCTAACATTGTTTTTCATTCAGAATACCTACAACCTTATTACATTATTGAAATTACTTCAGATCTCAACACTAACTAATCGGTACTGGGGAAACAGGTCTGTATCCACTACTTTGGTTGTTATAACCTTAGCCATCTCATTCATCGCTTGCAAAAAAATTTTGCCACCTAGTGGTAATCGATCGTAGAATTTGACCTCCACACAATTGAAATGATCTTCATTTTGACTGATGTGAGTTGGCGAAAGGAGATAAAATAATAGTTGTAATGAGTAAAGCTGATCAGGAGAATGGCTCAGGGAAGCCAATGAAATTGAATGTAGGAGAAAATAGCCCATGGAAAAAATATCCCATATATGGTTAATATGGTCGGTATGGGGGAGTTGAGTGAGGGGACAGTTAGACTACGCTAAGTTCCACAAAATCATTCAGATATCTCGGATTCGAAATACACAATCATTGAGAAATAAATTAAAGATTACATTTTTGATTTTTCGTATACACTAGCGGAAAAAATTAAAGGATCAAAAAAAAAATCAAAATTTTCAGCGGTTTTTTAAATGGCCGTATCTTTCTCAAAAATGATCGTATCAGAGTAAAAAAAAACAATTCGAAGCTTGGAGTCTCTAGTTTTGAAATCTTGAGAAAATCGCACAGAAAATTCACAGTGGCTTTCGAAAAGCTGAATAAATTCTCTACAAGAACAGCCATTTTTTTCCGGAAAAATTTTTTTCTACATCCGTTACATGAATTTGAAAAAACAAGACAAAAAAGGCTTTTGGTGAATTTTTGAAACATTAAACTTTCAATCAGAAATATTGAGAGAACCACACATGTTAAGTGTGCCTCTTACAGTTCAATAGACCCACGAAAACCCTACAAAGTTTCAATTCAATCCACCCAGCCGTTTTTTTGTTTGATTCGATTGAATTTTTGAAAAAATTAAAGGATCACGTTTCATGGACTTAACAGTTCAAGATCTTCAACCACATGAAAGAAAAAGATTTCCTTAGCTTTTTCCACATTTTCATTACGAACAGCGTTTAAATTTATGAAAGAGAAAGATCGAACTTTTTATTGTTTTTTTTTCATAAATTTAAACGCTGTTCAGAATGAAAATGTGGAGAAAGCTGAGGAAATCTTTTTCTTTCATGTGGTTGAAGATCCATGAAACGTGATCCTTTAATTTTTTCAAAAATTCAATCGAATCAAACAAAAAAATGGCTGGGTGGATTGAATCGAAACGTTGTAGGGTTTTCGTGGGTATATTGAACTGTAAAAGGCACACTTAACATGTGTGGTTCTCTCAATATTTCTGATTGAAAGTTTGATGTTTCAAAAATTCACCAAAAGCCTTTTTTGTCTTGTTTTTTCAATATCATGTAACGGATGTAAAAAAAATTTTTTCCGAGAAAAAAAATGGCATGTTCTTGTAGAGAATTTATTCAGCTTTTCGAAACGCACCGTTAATTTTCTGTGCGATCATTGTTCGCTGAGATATCAATGATCAAAGAGAAAACAATCATTTTTCATTCAAAGTCCGATATCTCATTAAAAAATGGTCGAATCGAGGTAAAAAAAAAGCAAATTGAAGCTGAATGAACAGCCTATCCGGCCCATATGGTGGTTGAGCTGGGAAAATTTTTCTCAAGTCCGTAGTCGAAAAAATCAAAATCAAAACATTAAAAAAAAAAAATTTCCACTGTACTCGTTAAAATAGCGCGATGCACATTACTTGAAAAAAATTTTCGTCTCAAGATCTCAAAACTAGAGATTTCAAGCTTCAAGCTGTTTTTTTTCTACTCCGATACGATCATTTTTGAGAAAGATACGGCCATTTGGAAAACCGCTGAAAATTTAGATTTTTTTTTTTGATCCTTTAATTTTTTCCGCTAGTGTAGACTATTTTCTCCAGGTCTATTTTTTCCACAGGCTATTTTTTCTTTGTCTATTTTCCTTTCGTTATTTTTGCTTTTCTATTTTTGCCGGTCTTTTTTTTCCATGGGCTATTTTTTCTGCCTCCCAATGAAATTTTGTCTACATATATATATATATGATATTAAATAATTATAATTATTTACTATCATATAAATTGATTCTAGAATATATATTTCAAACCAAACACGGTTTAAAGAATCCCAAAAGCCGTAAAAAATATTTACAACAATTCAAATGACAAAAATGCATGGATACGATCGATGGGACGAGCATGCAGGTCGATACGATGCATGGACCACGTACTTGAAGGGTTAGGAATAGTAGGGCTAGGAACGACTGGGTGTAACATTTCTAACTCGCCACCCTATAATTTTCTCATTACTGGATCAACCGTTCCGAAAAATTTAAAATTTGGTACATTCGTAGATTATGATCAGATAATGATCCATTCAAATGTTCAGAGGGTCACAGAGAACGAGTAGAAGGATATTGGCACTTGAAATTTCTCAAGTTGAACATTGAGCCTTATAGAAAATCGCACATTTCATCATATTTTGCTGAATTGACCGTTCCGGACATTTGGATAAAAAAACAAGCAGGCGTTCGTCGCTGGGTTGGCTGCTATTTTTCCTACGTTATCCTTCAAATCGCTATTTCTTCCTTTCAATTTCTGCTAATGAATTAGCAGGATGCTTCCGAATGGTCCTTCTTGAATTTTTTCTATCATCTCTCTCGAAAAAAAATTATATATGCTAAATTTTACATAAAAAATCACTTTTTCACTTTTAATGTTCCCTTTTGGGTACAGTTTCTGATTGTCCTACGAAGGTGAGTAGAGGCTCATTTGAAAGAGAAAAATGTGTTCTTTCAGAAAACCAAATAAAAAATGGGGGTGTCCATTCAAAAAAATCGGGAAAAATTGCATTTTTCGGATTTTTTTTTGAAATATTGAGAAAAAAATACATTTTCCAATATAATAAGCGGAGAACTTCATCTAAAAATTCGAAAAATTGAGGGTTTGTTCAGCTCATGAACACGAATCTTTTGAGCTCCGTCCCGATGGAATCGGATGAGTAGTTTGGAAGATACAGCCGATCTTCGGAGAAACTTCGATTCAAAATATCTCGAGAACCGTTCAGCTGATATGCCTCAGATTCAATCCCAACCATCTTCATCAGAAACTACATATACAGAAAAAATTCGAAGTCTTCACGTCAATTATTCATTGAGCTATCGTCGTTAAACCGAGTTTTTAAAAAAAAGCACAAAAAAATTAATAACTAATAGAATAATGGGATTAAATTCATAAAAATTCGCCAAAAGTTAGATATTATGGTTGCGAATCTTGAGTGAAATTTTGAACGGAATTCGTCTCACACAAATTGAGAAATTTCGAAAGATACGATTTTTGAAAAATTGATATATCTCAGAAACCATTGGACCGATCTTGCTGAAATTTTTATGGGACGTACACTTCATCAAAACTGATATCTTGTCAAAATTTCAGATTTTTATCTCTCACCGTTCTCGAGTAATAGAGAGTCGTAAAGTCGTACATACAGACACACATACATACATGTCTACTTTTTTTCTCATTATGATTTCTCGACGTTTTGCATCATTTTGAGTCGTTTCCAATGAAAATTGGCATTTCGAAAAAAATTGCGAAAACAAAGCTTCCATTCCCGACTAGAAATTTTATCCGGCACGCCTGCTGTCACACTTGGTACGGATCAGAATGAATACGGTTATCCTGATCAGGCATGCCGTGGCTGCGTTCGATCAAGTCCGGATCCGGGATGAGTATGGCTATCTTGATCCGGTATAACCCGTGCGCGCCTGATCAGATCCTGATCCGGAATGAGTATGACTATCCTGATCCAGTATAGCATGGGCACCCCTGATCAAGTCCTGATCTGGAGTGAATATGGCTATCATGATGAGGCATAAGATAGGCAGACCTGATCAAATCTAGATCCGGAGTGGGTATGGCTATACTGATTTGGTATAGCATGAGCACGCCTGATCAAATCCAGATCCGTTATAGCATGGGCAGGCCCGATCAAAGATGGCCTTGATCAGTATTATATCAGGATAGCCTGATCAGAGAATTTTAGAGAGAACGCTAACTCTAATAGGACTGGCCTGCTCTGGACCTGTCATCTCCCGGATCTGGGGAATCTGATCGGGAATTATGAAAAACTCTAAGTCCGATCAATTTATCCTGATCCGGAAATGATCAGGACCATATCAGGTTCCCCGGACGTTTATTAATCTTTATTAACTTTATCATAAACAACTCATGAATCATTCTGAGTTCCCCACAGATTTATGATCTAATTCTGGAAATTATTAGTATCCCTATGGAAGAAGTTTATGTGAATGATCAGACTGACAGATGCTATAACTGAACTGTAGTCAAGTGGTTAGCGGGTCAGCTTAGTGTGTAGAAGGTTCTGGGATCGAGTCCACCCAGGTGCAAGCTAATTACCGAATTTTAAATCTCTAATTTCAGTGAAAAAATGTCATCTCACGTGCAAATATAACGATCAATCACTTGAAAGTGAATAAATAATATATTTTTTGTTATTGCGTTGATTAATTAATGATTAAAGTCTTTTGGATCATGTATGGAATTTCTCATCCGGCACTCATCTGGATTGCCTCATCCGGTCCTGAGATGGCGATCCAAGTCAGGCCCTGACTTGACGAGCGCGTTACAATCCAAACGTGGACCGGATAAGGCATCCAAGCGAGGGCCTGACGTCCGGAGTCAGGCCAGCCTGATGAGGTCCAGATCAAAATTTCTAGTCGGGTTCGGAAGCAAAAGGGAAATGATAGAAAATTATGTATAAAACATTCTAAACCCTTCAAAATGCAGCTTCGGAGCATTTAATAGTAGTAATCATAGTGAATAACTATAAAAACTGTACTTTTTATATTTTTTTTCTCTTTCTCACCCCCTCGGGACTCTATCTAGTATGTAGATACTATATGAATCAAACGAGACATTATAACCACTGACTAGGGCAGTATCGGGCGGTACTACGCTAAAAAAACCGGAAGCGACTTCTGCGATGTGAGCTGATTTCAAACTAATGTTAGACGTCATTGTCGATCGTCTGAGAATCCTATTGACAAAAAAAATTATGCGATGCCTCATTTTGTCTCACCCTCCTCTAAAATGATTTAAGATTCCTGAATATTTTTGTATCATCTAGTTTCATATTTTCGTTCAAAGTATAAAATTCATAAATTAGGTTAAGAGAGTAATCAACTAGAAAATATATGAATTGTTGATAATTTTGATCTTCCAATGTCAGTTATGAGGTTTTGTCAATAATTCAAAAAGTTGAATGCTAACAATTCATTCATGATCAGCTTTGAATCGATTATTGTAACCGAAGAGCCGATTCTCGAGCAGAATCGGAATCGACTCTGCTGTTCCAAGTTTCAAATAAAATATTCCCCCTGCCCCCCCCCCCCCCCCTCCTGGTCCAATAAATTAGTGCAACATTTTCGTGAGCTTTTTTTACGTCATACGAGATGCGTAGAATTACGCGAAACTGACAATCGTTATTCATGAATTGATTAATTGTTCCTTTTCAATTGTTTAAAAGTATAGTTATGAATTTCCCGTACAATTTTAATAATTCGCAAGTTCATTACTTTTTTCAAATGATATAAAGTGTAAATGCAAATTTCCCAAATATTTCCCGATAAATCCATGCATTTTTTGTCTATAATCAGTTCCTTAACTATCACTCCTTCTCAAATGTTGAAACTCTTCATTGTTCATAGAATAATTAATTTTTTCCAGACAATAAAGAAGTTTTTTTAAATTTCCCCAAGCCATTCATCGACGATTCCATGTACTTTCAACAAATAATAATCGTTTCATCTGCTAAGTATATTCTCCTTCAAAATTAGCCCAAATTTTTATTTACAGAGATATCAGGCTGTAGAGAATTTGAAGTGGGCCGAAATCAATTTTCTATACGTTTTTAGGAAGGAAATCCTACTTTACGAAAATACTTATTGAATTCTTCCCAAGTAATCATGAATAGTATTTTCCACCTATATTTTGTGACGTGTGGAGAAGTCACACGTCACGCATTTTCATGATTTGATGAAAAAAATTCCATAACTTGTATTCATGGAGAAAATGGGAGATAAGAATTTTCGGTCGCCAACAAGAGTCCAGTTCATTCTCCGAACTGTTTGACTGTAAGAATCCGCTTTGTCCATCCTTCTCATGAGAAAAAGACTGGCCAAAGGGTGGAATGCTTATCCAGCAATTTGACCACTCTTGACCGGTGGACATCTCCGGGTGTCCACTGAAAAAAGACCGTGAAAAGACTTTGGAATAAGCACACCGCACTTAGTTAGCTCCGCGAATGGACTCTAACTAACTTTTGGACTGTTATCTGCATTATCAGACATTATACTGCCTTTGAACCAGTATCGCTCGTTATTATTCAAAAGTTTCCCATCAATATCCCAATAAATATCCTGAAAGTGCGAGTGGATCCACCCGTGAGCTCTACTCCAGTGAGCTAGTCGCGGAGCCTTAAAAGGTGACAATCAACGGATATCTAGGAAGAAAGTGACCAGATTGCACAGTCGTGTAAGCCGATCTGGGAGAGTCCAAATGTAACAATTTCAAATAGTATTCTATATAAGTCAGAAATATTCAATTTTCTAACAATGTTATTCTAGTCCACAAATAGATGGAATAGAATGGATTATACCCCATACCGAGAAACACCATATGTAAAAGAAATCAAATAGTATTGTTGTCATTTCTTTTCAAGTACATAACAATTTTGCGTCACAGAATTCCAACTAGTCAATCAATTTTCAGATTTTGCCAGCGAGAATTGAATCGAAATTACAATAAAACCGGCTAAAACGAAGTCCCTTCAATGATCACTCTGAAGAGATTTTCATTTCCATCTTTGAAGATTTACTCTTTTTCTTAGTTTAATAAATTTAATTGAATATTTTCTTATTTCCTTTCGAGTTTTGAAGGAAAATAATAAAATTTCCAACGCAGTATACTGCAAATGCTCTGAGAATATTTCAAAAATATTCAATATATTTTAGTGAAACAATAAAAATTTTATGAGCAGAAAATGAAGGAAAATTATTCGTAATACTCCCATATTTTTTCGTGTGAAACTTTAGTCACGCTCATAAAACGTTCAGATGCATTGAATATTTACCATCCATTTTCTTTCATCATCAGTATGCATGAAACTGTATTTTATTGATTTCTTCAGCAATTTTTTCGAAGTTCATGACTACATTTTCCATGAAACAACTCAATTCTGATGCTATCATGTCTATTACGTGGTTTCAGTGTTGAATGGTAAGCGATGGATATCTGCCTAATGTCTTGAACCATTTTTATGAATAAAATAATCCTACTTTTCTATGCAGAATTTAAAATGCTTTTCGCGCCAAGATATATTGTTATTCAAATTATCGTGGATATTCTTTACATTTTTTTTCAACTTTTAAAATCATTTTTAAATTGAAAAACTTAAGATACAATCGCGCTATTCATGTAATTTCACAGATATTCTCAATAAAATGATTGAAATCCTCGAAGAAAGACTCATTTTCTTTCATCTTTTTGCTGGTGACTATGGTCATGGAAATTGGAATTGATGGAAAATAGCGGAGTTTCGTGACCTATTTGATGTTTTGAGACTCCGTTAAATAACGCAAAAAATTTCAAATTGAGTTACAAATGAAATGGACATAGATCGCTACTGATAACTAATGGATTTTTTATTGCTAGAGAATAGAAATACACGTGGTTTGCAAAAAAAAAAGTTTGAAAATTAGACTCTTTGCATAGGACAATTAACTATTAATTACATGGCAACCGTTTCACTGTACGAAACATCATTGGAACCGTTGAAAGACACGCAACATGACTTGGTGATCAATAAATTTCAATGAACCAAGTTTAACGGAAGTGCAAATAATGTCAGTATTATGGTGATCCTTCGTACTCAGTAGACTTGCAGTAGAACGAGATTCTTCCAAGTATGACAGAAATGGCGTTAATCAAGTGTCTGTTGTTCCTCCTCATGATCGCTAAAACAGAAGGATTGAAATCGAGTGATTATTCTCTTGGAGAGGCAATAATGGTTTGTTATTAAATTCTATTCAATATTTATCGATAATAATAATAGTTCAATTCGAACATCATTAACTTTGGATTTTATATTCCAGAAAACCATTCTAGAATCATGTTATGGGATGGAGAGTTTTCCCAATCCGGTTGTTATATTTGGAGATTTCAATACACTTGTCGAGGAAGTATCGATTATTCGGATCAATGAGTCGATGAACGTAACAGATTACGAAAAATCATTGAAATTCAAAGCAAGTAGTGTCGTATTGATGGAAGAAAACCCAATCAAATTATTATCACATCTGCGACTGTTGAGGAGAACGAAGTTTTGGGATAACTTGGATCCCTTCTTTATTATCGGCAGGAACACAGCCCCATGTACAAATTCGAGAATCATTCTGGGAACAATGTGGATAATGGAGATCCTCAATTCAATGTACATTTGTCCCAACTCCATTGATAACAGCCCAGAAATATACACACTGAACCCGATCACGAATTATGCACCTCATCCTTGGAAAAGGATTATTGATGAACTAGATAATGTGAATGTCTTTCGTCGCGATTTCGATGCAAGTAAGTGAATCATTGTTTTCAAATTATCGAATATATTGTTCAAGTATTCCATTGAAAGATACAATCTGATCCATCTATATGGAAGGATCGATCGAATTTTCAAAGGAAAATTTGATAGTACAGAGTTATAAATTGGAAATCCTAAAGTTCATGATGACCAATCCATTTTAGATATTTCCTGTACACATTTGACTTACGACAAAACAAAATTTTTGAATGGATATAATATTGTCGCTGTAGACTCTGCAAATGCACAGTCTGGTCTGGTGTCTGGAAGGAATTATTTCAAAGAGTCTGCTAGTTCTATAGCTATCAATTCCAGAGCCATGCGAACCATAATTATAGCTTTAAATGCAAGCGGCAGGTTCGAATTTGAAAGAGACTCGAATTCCGTGAACACACGTTACTTGCAAGGCTCTGCAGACCTTAGGTTATCATTTTATACTCTCGACTCGCTTCTCAACCATCCAGTTTTCTCCGCTCTTCGAAGGAGTGAATTAGTTGCAGTCGTGAAATTGAAAGCAGAAGTATCAACTTTGGAAAAGATTTGCCATTTATGGAGCACTCCTGTATTAATTGCAGCAGCTGTTGCTCTCGCTGTGTTGTTCCTAATCCTCATGATAAAGGGACGGAGTTTTGGATCAGCACTATTGGATATAACAAGATTCCTGACATACACCTCAATTCAAACTAATAATGGATATCAATCATTCAGAATTTATTTTACAACCATGCTAATCTTCATAGTCATTAGTAATGGTGTTTTCCAAGGGAAAATTGCCGCATTTCTCACTACACGAGAAAGAAGCAGGGCTGTTGAATCTATTGATGAGGCAATAAAGTTGGGATATCAAATGTATACTCATGAAGAAGCAGCCCCGTACGTGAAGTATGTCTGTCCAAGATGTGAATTCAAAAGTGTATCAAGGTGGGATGTGTGTGTAGAATTGGTGTTGAATAGTACTAAGAGTCTATGCGTAATGGACAAAGCAATATATGAGTCAACATACATTCTATTACCTTTAGACCGCGTTAGAGAAACATTCACTCCAACATTGCTGAGTTTCAAGTGTCGCAAGAACTGGCCATTGCGCGATCGCTTTAATGGTATGATAATGAGAGTTGTAGAATCTGGATTACCTGATTTTTGGGAAATGAGTCTAACAAGGATCCCAAAGGCCAAACGTCAGAGTATGGAAGCTGAACGGTCTTCCACACAATACCGACCTGTCGCACTTATGAAATTGGACTTTGCTTTTCAATTATTGGCCGCAGGTTTAGCTTTTGCTACCATTGTTTTTTGCTTAGAATTATGCTGGGCTCGATATGTGAATCCATAGAGATTGTTGAAGGAAATGCCTGGAGAATCTACAAATTAGTTTGGGAATAACTTGAAAACAAGTGGTATTGAAAGAATGAATCAATAGATTCTTGTAATTTCTATTTTCATTGACTAGATTGTATTTTGATAACACCTCATATGGTTTTGAGTGCTGGTTTGTTTCGCGTGCACTATTGAGAACCTCCATCAATTATCCCACACACAATTTGTTCAACGTGAATGAAATATTCTTACATAATTATAATGAAATTAATGATGACATTCACGTCTGTGTACACGCACACCGATGCCAGTCACCACTGATCTAACTGTGTAATTGCACACAATGACAGCTGCCCCGCAGAAGTGAAAAATGAATAAACTTTTCGGGCTTTATTCTTTTCTTCGAAATACGCCTAATAAATTTTTTTGATGTTATACTGAACATGTGCTCAAAATGAGCACACAAAATAAATAACGTGAAATATTGAAAATTGATTAAATTATTCAAAATCAAAATTTCAGCGCGTCCCGTTAGCTGAATAGCGGTAGCCTCTGGCTTGTCTTTCCCTACATGTGAATGAAAGAAATCGTCAACGCGCACTTGGCAAAAGACGCTACCGCATCTCCTGATGGTGACTAGTTTCAGGAAAATGTATCATCAACATCCTCCACAAATTATCCCACATAAAATTCTTTGCATATGAAAGAAATAGTCTCAGTTAATTATGATAAAATTAATGATAATATTCAGCAAGCCTTATTATTATTAGAAATTGAATTAATATTATTATTTTTGAGCCTCTTAAGGTAAAATATATATTTTTCGAGGATGATCCGAAAAGACACAATGACTCGATATAATAATAAATTAGTCGTTTACGTGCAAATAGGGTACACTGTAGTACCCATTTTTGTGAAGGAAATTAAGTGAATAAACCAAATTATGTGTGACTCATTCATCATTGTTTTTCATTTGAAATACCTACAGCCTTATTATATTATTGAAATTACTTGAGATCTTAACACTAACTAATCGGTACTGGAGAAACAGGTTTGTGACGAATACTTCGGCTTTTATTACTCTTATTCTTCGCTTGCAAGAAAATTGACCGCCCGATGATACTATACCATAGAAATTTACTCTCACAAAGTTAAAATGATCTTCATATTGACTGATGTGAGTTGGCGAAAGAAGATAAAATAATAGTTGTAATGGGTGAAGCTGATCAGGAGAATGGCTCAGGAGAGTCAATGAAATGCCATCCACGGCGAAAAGTCTAATCATATGCTGATATAATTATTTCCATATCATAAGTTGATTCGCGAATCATTGATCAATTTTTGTTCATTTCTTTGTTGATGTGAACACTGCAGCAACATGAATCCTCCCCAGCCGGTTACCTGAAAGGAATTTCAAACCAACAAATGGATAATAGTATTGCTTTCCAACTGATATAGCTTTTTCTGCTAATACTTTAGCAATATGCTTCCGAATGAAAGTAATTCATTCATTTAGTCAACAATTATCGTGTGATTCTTAATGGATATTCCCACCTGATTTTTCAGATATCCCGTGGTTTTCTTCTTTGTATTCATCGATTTTTGACTAATCGATAAGCAGATGTTATTCGAATTGGTTGAAGTTGTTCGTTCCTTTCTGCTGTCTATTTTCAGAGATTATTCGTTTATGACGATTTGCTTATTACAACGGTGAATTTTTATTAGAACGCAGATGATATAATATATCATTACTCAAGTATATTATATAGTGATAAATAGATTTGGCTTAAGAATTAGTCATCTATTCAAAGCATAGAACTCAGTAATGGCTGAAAACAGGAGTTTTTCGGATGGGTGTATTTCATGCATTCTTTTCTAATCCAGTGATCTTGCAGAACTATTAATGATTGTAATCAATGCAACATTCCATTATCTATTCACTCGGAGCCTCAAGACCTTCAAAAGCACTGATCCAACTTTTTTGAAACTATCATCAAAATATCAAATTTCGGAAAATTCACTAAAACAGCCATAACTCGAGAACTAATCATGCAAATCAGCTCAAAATTGACAGGCATCTAACTGATACAACTCTTGAGATAATATATGAGTTTAAATCACATCAGTTGAATAGTTTCCAGAAATTCCATTGAAAACTGATTTTCGAAAAATGGACATATTTCAAAAAGTACTGATCAGGTTCTCTTCAAATAAAGCTTAAAAAATAGAGTTCTTCGAGAGGAAGTTTTCCACAAAATATGAAATTTTTTTATAGAACTGTTTTGCTGTAGTTGAGACTTTTATGCACACACGGACACACATACACACACACACACACACTCACACACATGTGCTAAAAATATCATTTTCTCTCTTTTTAGACCATTTCAAGTATCTTCTATTGAAAAAATTACACTCGAAAATTCTGATGATTACATAGCTTCCATTCGGAAGCAAAAACGGTTCGAAAAATCCAAAAACGTAAAAAATATTTACAATAATTCAAATGATAAAAATGCATTCTCAAGCAAGGCTGCATCAGCAGAAGGTAGTATGCGTCAAAGTAGTGTTTCCATGGCAAAAGTCAGGGTGGCGACTGAAAACTAATTTCAAAATTCCCTGACTTTCCCATGAATTTTCCCTGACTAAAAATGAAAATTCCAGGACGTACAAAAAAAACTATTATTCGAATATCGGGGAAGGTGGGGACAATACGGTCATGAAGGGTAAAATGGACACATTTGAGTTTTTATGCCTATATTATGAAAAAATCCTTAAATGAATGAAAATATTGGAGATGGATTTTTTTTAAAGATTCCAGCAGAAAGCTGAGAATATGTTCGTCGAGAAATATGTGCCAGAATTGATTTTTTTCAATTTTTTGAGAATTCGTTTTTTTTTTGTCATTTTTGAGGGGCAAAAGCCTTTCGATTTTTGAGTAAATTCAGTTTTTTGAAAATATCTCTGGTTCTATTAGTCTTAGCGACCTGGGACCGATTTTGAATGAAAGGTGAGATCATTTCCCATCGATTTATGGGGATTTGAATTTGAAAATATCGATTCTTCAGATAGTTATGGGAACTTCCGTGAAAATTATGATCATCGGTTTTTGTACCATAACTATCTGAAAAATCGATATTTTCATATTTAGAACCCCATGAATCGATGGGAAATGATCTCATCTTTCATTTAAAATTGGTCCCAGGTTGCTATGACCAATAAAACCAGAGATATTCCCAAAAAACTGAATTTGCTCAAAAATCGAAAGGCTCTTACCCCTCAAGAATGCCTGAAAATATCAAATTCTCAAAAAATTAAGAAAAATCAATCCTGGCACATGTATCTCGACTCAAATTTCCTCAGCTTCCCGATGAAATAATTCAAAGAAATCCATCTACAATATTTTTATTACAATGTCCATTTTGGCTTACGTTTCCCTATGTTAAAATTCTGAGTTATTCTTGAAAACAATGTTTTTTATTAGAATTTTACAAAAGTCCCCGAAACTGCGTTAAATTTTCATAATTGTTATTTCCGTGAACCTTTTTGCAGAATTCAAACTGATCGAAAAGTTCAATTTTTCCATTAAATATCTATCAATCTTAAAAATATGGAGATACTAAAAAATAAACTATGGATTTCCCTGACTAACATTAAAATTCCCTGACTTTTCCAGATTTTCCAGGTCGATCGTCACCCTGCAAAAGGTCGTGTGTGCCAGAACCTACGACTTCCTGACTTCACTGAAGAATCAAATGATTCTAGTCGTGTTCTTTGCACTCATCACTTGTGATGAGTGATGAGAACGCATGCGCATTAAGCGTTAGTTGCATGATTCGAAATTGAAAAAATTAACCTGAAGTTGCGAGCTCACAGAAAACGTGAATCGGTTTTGCTAATTTTTCGATTTTATGTGTTAACTCTCTGTTAAAACATGAATTCAAAAGGAAATTCGACGGATAGACGTTTTTTTTCAGACGGTTTTTTTTCATTGTTTTAATCTCAGAAATTCATGTCAACATCATAAAACATCGAGATCTGATGACAAATCGTTAATCGATTTTCGGGGCATCACTCTTCTAAATGAAGAGACTAAAAGACACGACTATTCTGAACGAAAAATTAACCAACAGAGCTGGGATGGAATTCCTATGCTTAATGCCATAGAAGCTGTTTATAATGGAGAAATGGGATATAAAGCAGCAGCTCAACAACGTTTTGGAGCGCCCCAAGCTACATATTTCTTGATGATAGCAAATAGGGTCAAGCCCTACATTTGTGGTCAATATTTTCCGACTCGTGTGTTTACAAAACTCGCCTTCGGCTCCTTTTGCAACTTCACACTCGTTGCAAAATACTTTACCGCACTTCTTAGGCAATGTACTATTCGCATCTCCTTAACCCTTCACGTACGGCACCTATAAACTGCGGCGGAAAACTGACGTTCGTGATTTATGGATTGATTAATTGTTCTTTTTCAATTATTGAGAAACATAACTATGAATCTTCCCGCACAATTCTAATAATTTGCAAGTTCATGACTCTTTCTCAAATGTTGAAATTTTTCATTGCTCATAGAATAATTAATTTTCTCCAGACATTAAAAAGGTTTCCCTTAATTTCCCCAAGCCATTCATCAACAATTCCAGGGATTTTCAATAAAGAATAATAGTTTCATCTGCTAAGTATATTCTCCTTCAAAATTAGCCCAAATTTCTATTTACAGAGATATCAAGTTGTGGAAAATTTGAAGTGGGCCGAAATGGATTTTCTATACGTTTTTGGGAAGAAAATCCTACTTTGCAAAAATACTCATTGAATTCTTCTCAAGTGATTGTGAATAGTATTTTCCGCCTACATTTCAAATAGTATTCTATATAAGTAAGAACCATTCAATTTTCAAACAATGTTATTCTAGTCCACAAATGGATGGAATAGAATGGATTACACCCCATATCAAAAAGCACCATACGTGAAAAGAATCTAATAGTATTGTTGTGATTTAATTTCAAGTACACAACAATTTTGTGTCACAAAATTGCAGCTAGACAATCAATTTTCAGATTTTGCCTGTGAGAATTGAACCGAAATTACAATAAAACCGGTTAAAACAAAGTCCCTCCAATGATTACTCTGAAGAGTTTTTCATCTCCATCTTTGAAGATTTACTCTTTTTCTTAGTTTAATAATTTTCATTGAATATTTTCTTATTTCCTTTCGAGTTTTGAAGGAAAATAATAAAATTTCCAACGCAGTATACTGCAAATGCTCTGAGAATATTTTCAAAAAATTCAATATATTTTAGTGAAACAATAAAAATTTTATGAGCAGAAAATGAAGGAAAATTATTCGTAATACTCCTATCTTTTTCGTGTGAAACTTTAGTCACGCTCATAGAACGTTCATATCCATTGAATATTGACCATTCAGTGGTCAGAGCACCTGACATGTAATCAGAGGGTCGTGGGTTCAAATCCTGCTTGCGCATTAGTAGTAAGTGTACATTCTGAAGAGACAGCGTGTACCCCCTCCACTCCCCCCACTGGCGCCAGTGCACACGTGCACTGTATACTAATGAGCTGGACCCAAATGTCTTGGTCCAGATAAAGATCTCGGGAAAATGGGAAAGGGAGGGGGTGGGACGGGAAAAGGTGTTTTTCGGAGTGGCTCCCACAGGCGGACTTTCCCTGTTGGTTGGCGTGTTTTCGCCAGGTATCCCGGCGGGGATGCTGAGTCCTCAAGAGATAGCCATTTGCCGCATGCTAGGGCGTGAGCTACGCGAAAAAAAATTCTTTTCACGACTCAGAGTCGTAAATTTCGAAATTTCTTTTGAAGAAAAAAAAGTTACTTATTTAAGGCTAGGTCAGAATCATTATTTCTTATAAATTCCTAATAACAAGAAAAAGAATCAATCTCATGAACAAATACGGATTTCTATGACAGAAAAACTAATAATAATGTATCCACTGTCGGTAAAAACAAATTCTCTAAATCAATCTTCTTTTTAAGGTGGTTTTATGAGGAAGTGGGCTTATGAAAATTAAGGTACTGACCTTCTATGAAAAGGGCCTGCGGTCCATATACTATATTTCAATTGTCCTTCTGATATACCCAAAATCCATTCAACAGTTAAATTCCAACTGATATGGAAATATGAAATTTCAAATCTAATTATGAATTCGATAAAAATTATGAGACGCTTTAGCAAATTCGTCATCTCTCCGAAATGATACACTGCTGTATTCACATACACAGGCATTCATTCACATTTACATACCCCTATGCCAAATGATCAATCACGTCAAAGATGCGGTCAGCTCTTTCTAATTGTAGATTTCACTGAATTTTCCTGAATTCAGAATCAAAGAAAAGAAAATACGTGGTAAAAAAGATTGAATTAACTTTTATTTTCTCCGAAATATTTGAAGAGTCCCTAAATATTTTTCATGAAAATCCATAGGATCTGTTTTGAAAAAAGAACATTTCAGGGTTTTACCATTTACTGAGTGTTAGTAATTAGAACTTTGGAATTGAATATTCATTATGTGGCAACATTTTTTTTAAATTTTCTATGAAAATTGAAGATAACATGAATAGTTATTTCACACAATTTGAAGGAAACCCGCTGATCACATGAAATCTCATACAAGTAACTTCAGCTTAGTTCAATATCAATAGCTTGGGATGGGGGAAATGAGTGAAATTTTGAATTCGGATGAATTTTGAATCATCATAACCAGAAGAAAAAATCATTCAAAGAACAAAAATACTCATTCAGCATGAAACATTTTGGAGAAGAATGAATGTTTTCTGTCACACAGAAAGCAATCTATCATGCAGAATACTTCATTCTTTCAGAATTTATCTGTTAACGCGAGATAATTTCTAATATAATATTTCGAATTTACGTTTGAGAGAGATATCAATTTTTTCACTCTTGAAATTCAATCTCAATAGACCATACGTATATTTTTGTGAATTATTAAAATTCATAGACTTTCGTGGATAAGGGTTATAGTTTTCAGAATTCAATGCCTAATACAATCTCAATTAATACAATGTTCAGTTAACTCACATGTGCGTGTTCCTCCAACGCAGTGTTCAATTGACTTCAATGGAATTATTTGTGGTACCAATCACAGTTCTTTTATTTGATCTATGCACTACATTCTGTAATATGAATCAACAGTTCCATGTCATATCATTTTCCGTCAGTACAGAATTCTTCCAATGCGATCCGCAAACTTGATTAGAATTTGATTGAATACGATGAGTGATTCTGAACTGATTTTTTTCCACGGAATCGAAGAACTTCAAGAAATTTTAACTAATCCATTCTATGCGAGGTAGAAGCTAATTTCTCCAGACTCCAATATCATGCTTCATGTGTTTTAATCTGTAATTCTTTTCAAAAATACATTTTAATATTTTTGAAGAGTATGAAAATCAACTGATCCATGGGTTTCTGTTTTCATGGAGAAGAAAATGATTTGCGAAAATTTGAAATCTTTAGAATCCTTAGGTTGGTCTACGAACTTCTTTCTAGTCTTTCCCATTCAATATTGATTGAAATGAAAACCCTATTCCCAGTCTCAACAGAAATGATGCAACTCCATTTTTCTCAGTATATTATTTCACAATTACTTAGTTAGAAACAGAAAATGGGAGAAACTGAAATTCTGACGTTATGACCCACACAATTGAATGGTCGACAGTGTTTGGGAAACAATAACCGTCGTGCTCATTCCAAATTTATGATGATACTTTCAATCGTGAAAGTTCCTGTCTTTTAATTTAGACTATATGTTGAACACAAAAATTTGTCTACATAAATAGAAATGTTTTCGGACCGACAGTTTGGCTGTTCGGCTACGTGTGAACTCGGAGATCTACTAAGTTCAATAGTAAAAAAAAAACTGGTTGCCACTTGAATGGATGACTGATCAGCTCGTCGGCTAGAACAACATACTGGCAGGGAACTACCCGTGCAATTTTCTCGTCAGTGTGACAGAATGATACACTAGAGCCCTGCATAATCTAGTACCTGTACTGGTCCGGTTTTCCAAGATTTCCTCTACTTCTAGACGAATATGATGTAGTAATTGGAAAAATTTAAGGCATGGTGTAGTATGAAGGGAAGGCTGCAAGGGATAGGAAATTGGTACAATTGTAAAAAGTCGGAAGATGATACAATAGATAAGGAGTTTAAAACTGTAATAAAAATATAAGTTCTTCAAAGATTCGTCGATATAGACTTCATAGCAATTGATCACACAATATTTCACGAAGATTTTCCACTGAAATAACTGTACTATAACGGGCCATTATTGATAAATAATTACTCAACTTTTCTTCCAATGATTTTTTCTAATTCCACCTCTATTGCTATTCAGATCTTCTAATTGTTGGCCTCGAAACCTCTTCTGCACTTTCAAATTCTATGAACTTAAAATTCTCCAAGCATTTATATGTTTAGCCAAAATGTTTCCAATGATTCATTTTCTGTTTATTATTAATAATCAGATTAATAATTAGAATTTATTTATTATCCCATTTTCTGTAAATTGTTCGTTATTTGATGTTCAGGTAATACTGATTAGGAGTTGAAGTTTAGCGTTTCATTCAATTAATATTTGATGATTCATATTTCCTTAGGGTATTTTCTTTTGAAAAAGGACGATCTTCTTTTATTTCTCTCCGAGAATTTGGTATTGATGTATGACATTCTCCTATTATTGCTTGATTATTTCTTTTAAACGATGAATTACTACTGCTTACTATGTTCCCATCATCATTTTTATGAGATGTTTGAGTTCTGGCCTGTTCGTTGATGATGATCTATAGTTCAAGATTAAAATTTGAGGAAGAGTTTCCAGATCTTCTTCTTCTTATTCCTTTTGGCTATATCCCCATGGAAGAGCAAGTGCCATAGAGTTTCTAGATGAAATAACTAATTGACTCTTGAATCGACTGATCATGAATTATCGGTGGAACATCTTCTAAATGATTTTTCATTCTGAAACTATCACTACGGTCACGGTAATCTGATGCATTACCTCAGCTGATTATCGGCAGTGTTGGATCGTTCTGCATATTTCAAAATATGCACACTCTCACTCAAGATTCCGAACTATCGACGTAAATCAAGTTTTTCTCAGTATCGATTAACTATTGAAGAAAAAAATTCTATACAGCTTCATCCCTTTCCGTTTAAACATGAAAACTGAAATATGCAAAAAAGAGGGATTTGAATCCCAAGCAGCTGTTGTTGATTTCCCCCTTTGTCAATGAAAACTGTTTCAGCCATTATATTTCTGCGTCACCATATTTCATGTTTGAATCTACTCTGCTGAAACTGTAAAGATAACTGACATATTCGTTTTATGTCTTTAGAGTTCGGCTTTTCCACTAGAACGCTTATACGCATCTATCGATGATCGATAGTCATATGAGCTGCTGAGTGCAAAAAGATGAATTTCCATTGACAATATTTTTAGAGTGCCAAGTATAGCGTCTTCTTCGTATTAATCTCCACTGTTCCTCAATAATTAACACCGCATTCAATGTTGTAGTGGATCCATAATTGAACCAGACGTAAATTTTTTCATAACCAATTATCATTTTCATAAAACTTTTTATAATGCAAAATTATCTTTGAGATTAAAATCAAACATGCTCATATATCAATTGAAGATTGTGGAGCAATCAAATTTTGAATCAAATCATATAACAGCGTTAAATTTTTCTATGTAGAAAACTTTCAGACTCAAGTATCATTCTCATGATAGTTCTCGAAATTTTATTTTCCAAATAGTAATATTTCCGTATTTACAAATTAAAACTATCGTTCTACTCTATCCAACAATTTTCTTTGCTTTAATAGCCAAGAAATTTTTGAAACTAATCACATAAAAAATCCACAACAATACGAAGATCGAATATTTATAATCTTCAGAGATGTTCTCATCAAAAATCGTATCTATTCCACCGTCAGTTTTCCTGCATCCATCCTTCGTGAATAATACAAGAACCATACTTGAAATAGATGCAATTTGGGAAAGATTTTCCAGAAACCGAAGATGTTTGAGCATAAAGTTTTCGATTCAACATCTTTAAGATCATTTTTCATTTTGAACTATCGAATGTAAGATTATTGTTCTTTACCAATCTTCCTTTCAGTGATGCTCAAGTGTATCCACAGCACTTGGAGTTCCAGATTTTATAACTGACGATTTGAGATATAATTTCTTGAATCGAAAAATAGACTTGAACCCTGATTCCATTATATTTCCATACATTCTACATCTGTCTTCATTGCTTAGAACAATTTCCGATTTATTAATTCTCCTGTAGTGTATGGAAGTTTTTTTGCGATCTTCTTCCAAATACGATTATCATTTTCAACATTTCCAAAAATTTTTCATACGAAAGTGCAAATGATTGAACTTCTGATCTCACCGTAGTCTTGATTTCCTATTTTTCTTCCAAGTTTATGAGTAAAACATCTGTCGATTTTCTTTCAAACCTATTCCGAACACCTTCCATATTTTCAAATTTCCACTTAGTTCTTCCAGTTTCAATATGATTTACTTTTTCTGTTCAATTTCATCTGTTCTACTTCCTTGTTCTCATTTTTTGATTTCTTTAATTTCTTATTCCCTTTTTCATTATTCAACATTCCTATTTTTTTTTCAATCTGATTATATATTTCACTCGATTTGTTTCGTCATTCGCAATTTTGAATATCTCTCCTACTATCACAATCTCTTTTAGACAGATTGAAGATTTAACTGAAGATTTTTTTGTAATTGATATTGTTTTTGTGTGGATTTGTAATTTTAATTTTTTTCAACTGTTCTGGTGAATGGCACTGAACATTCTTCTCCAGTCAATCTTGTGAAATAGATTTATATTTCCATACGATTTTAGAAATTTCAGCTTCAGATTGGATTCACTCAGGATTCGATATCTTCTAGACTGGTCTTTTTATAATTCTTTAGAAAACTCAGCTTCGGCTCTGGTTCTTTCTCAATACAGTGAAGATTCACTCTAGCTCCCCTCATCATTTTCAATATTCCTACCAATGATACAATTCTATTTGAGGGCAATACTTTTCCCATTATCTTCTCCAAAGACGGAATTTCTCTCAAAAATGATACTTTTCTCAATAATTTCATCACAGATACAATTTTTCTCAAACATCCGTTTTCTCAACATTTTTTTCATCTTTATGCTTCCAAATTCTATCATACTTTATACTGGTTTCATTTTTCTCGACAATGGTTTACTTTTTCTTTAGATTTTCTTAATTTTTATTTAAAAAAATTTTATTCATATCCATATTTTCTCCATTTTTCTCAACATGTTCTCCATTTCTCTCAAAAAAATTATTTTCCTACATTTATTCTTAATTTTCATCGACAATAATTCCATTTTCCCGATGTGTTCTGAATTTTTATCAACAATTTCATTCATTTCCACTGCTTCTTCATTTTCATCACTGATAATTCCATTTTTCTTCAACACTTATTTAATTTTTATCAACGATAATTACATCTTTCAGAACGGTTTCTTCTGCTTCTTTATCAATGAGAAATTCATTTTTCTTAACGCTTCCTCTATTTTTATTAACAATAATTATATGTTTCTAAATTGTTTCTTGATTTCGCCTAACAATAATTCCATCATTGCCGTCATTCTCTCCAATTTCATTAAGAACTATTTCATTCTGACCAATAGAGTTTTTATTCTCACCAACGATGATCCCATTCAGTTCAATACTTTTCTCAATATTTCCGTTTTTCTTAGTACAATCTTTCGATTTTCGGTTATTTTCTTTTTCAACCTCTCTATATTTCTCTACCGTTTCCCACTATTCTCATACTGCTCAACACTCTCAGGAATTTGGTAAGAATTTTCAGTTTCCCGCAAAATGCACTCTCCATTCCTCCTGAGCTTCTATCACACGATTTCTTGAGTCCTTCTTCAGTTAATTTTGTGAATTCTCATTGGTTATTTGCTTCAAATTACTATCAGCCAGTTGATAAAGACTGCCATTGACAAGTTTTGCTTCTTCGGTGCAGATTTTCATTCTTTTCCTAAATTTTAATCACTCAATTTTGTTAATCTTGAAGAGTGAAAAATGCCAGATGGATAAATATTCCTGAAGCTTCAAAATTGATGCTGGTGGAAATTCTGATAAATCTGTGCCTCTGAGTGGGCTACTAGTATTTACTGAATTTTTTCGGAAGATCATTGTGATTGAGGAATATGAGCTGATATTAACAACATCTCGTAATGATAAAAACGCCACTCTTTCAATCACTGATGAGTCACCAGAATCACTCTGAGTAAAATTGTATAGCTAATACCCACTATGACTCTATCTGATGAAAATAAAAATTAATTTACACGAGTTTCTTCAGAGATTATTGCTATTTCAGCGAGATTCAGATCAGGGGAATTATATTTCCTATCATAGAATATCATCCTATCAGCTGTGGAACAGAAAATTGGTCGAAACGGTGGGGAGAAAATTTTGAAAATCAAGCAGCCCTTTTGGGAAAACTTCAGTCACCATGAAGCTGTTGTTGGTGGATGTGTGAGGATTCCAAGGAGCCTTCAATGAATTCATTTTGAAAGAACTGGCTTGAACTTCTCTAGACGGATAAGTACAGGAAACAACTACAAAGTTTTTCCAGCCTCCATGTGATTTAGTAAAAATACCAGTAAAATATCGAAGTGCAAGCGAGTGGCTCGAGCGAAATTTCCATGGAATGCCATAGAATTATAGTGATATTCCATATGATCAATTGGAAAGTGTATGCCGAGATGATAAGAAAAATGCCTCGAGAAAAAAGTATGGTTTGGAAAATTTTCTATCAATGATTTTCTGCCCAGCATTGCAGACTTGGATGAATTATTTGATGATTGTCCATCGATTGCAAAATTCAACGACGTACCAGTTAATGCTTGTCTTTTTCATTGCAATATGAAAAATATGACGTGTGCTGCTAAAAATGCTCTATTACTACAAGAATGGATGTTGCAGAAAATTGTATGTTCAATAGATGAATCTATGCAGATATATTCCGAACGAGAAAATTTAGCACTGGTGGCTGTTGAAGACATATCACTTTTGCCGAAGGCTTTTATAAGTATATGTGCAGCAGCCAATGTACATGAAGTTTGGTGAAAATTAACAAACGAAATGAAAGTGGAGCGATAAATTCTCCTTTACAAGCGATGTTTTATACATCACGATGATTGGGGCGGTGATGTGATTGTCGGTTGTGCAATATTGAAATGAAGAAACAATTTCAAGATACAAATTATTTATTCATGATTAGTATGTATTACATTTATAATATTAATTTTCCATATAGTTTCTCTAAGAGTTTGCAATTTTTCAAAAAGTTTCCAAAAAAGTTCACATTTTTTTCCAAATTTTCGAGGACTCGATATTTATTTCAAAAGATTTACGATTGCATTTCGTCCTCCCTCCATTTTTCCAAGTCTTGGGTGAATTCCACGTGATTAAATCTAGTTCCAGTGGATCGCATTGCAACTGGATGTTCTCCGACTGCAATAGCATCTTGCATGGCCTCCAACTGGTCCAGATTCTCCAAGAAAAATGTAGAAGATCTCTTTGGCAGGAAAGTGGCTTGAGCATTATCAAGCTCAACCATGATTGCAGGACCATTGCGAGTATTTGCTTTGCAAATCTTTGTGACAATGAAGAATTTCTTTTTATCAAGATCTGCAATTTTCACACTGGGTAGATATCCATTACGAAATTGTCCAGCAGCGTTGATTTTTGTGAAATCCATATTCATTTAATTGGAAGCTTTACTAGTTTTGCACAGAGTTGAAGTATTTCAATCTTCTGCTGAATATCCTTTTCAGCTCCTTGAATTTTCTGTTGTAGAAGGTTCCAACGTTTTTCCAAGTCTGTTTTTTGTAGCGAGTAGGTATTTCTCATTGTACAATTTGAGACACTGATGGGATGATCCTAAACTCAGCTTTCTTTATACTCATTCTCCCCTCCAGTTTTTCAAGAAATCTGGGAAATCTGCCACCACCATTCAGGGGAAATGGGCCCTTAAAACCGGTCCAACGCCGGAGCGTCTATATACCTGGGAAATGTTACACAGAAACCATGTGGCATGGAAAAAAGGGCTGCTATAGGTTTCGAAGAGTGTCAAGTGAAATTTAACATTGAAGACATCATCTTCTAAAAATATTTAGAGCAGATTTAGACGTTAATATTTTTCACCTAGTTTGGACAAATTTCGATAGAGTGAGGCAGTGATGAGAAACTACATAATCTCAGATGAGGAGCCAAGAAATTGATAGTCATCATGGATAATTTGAAGCTATACGGGGCCAAGAAATTGCACAGTACTCCCTCATGTCTTTGCAGTTTCGGAGATGTTATTGCTAAACATTTTCAAGAAGATGGAATAACAGATCCATGGGAATTTTTGGAAGATGTGGTGTGACTTGACAGAACTTTTTGTCATTCACGAGGGCAGCGAAAGAACATTGACGATAAGGAAGCTCCACCAAGTACTCTGGTGACTTTTCTTAGAATTCTATAATCTACTCAGTTATCTAAATTTTTGAAGATTTCTCTCTCTACTAATTTTTCAATGGTTTTCGTTTCAAGGATATTTTTATTGAATACCTTGTTAGCACGATACCCAATAAACTATGCAAAGTGGAAACTTCAAATTGAGTGAGTGTCTAGTTCTAATGGGAGTTAAGACTGCAGTGACGTCAGGCCATCGTTTTCTTATATTTCTCGTTTCAAAATACATAATTATCAAATAAATTGCAGAGAAAGAGAATTGCGTTGCATCATTTTCTTATTCTTATCACGTCATAGTTCATGGATTCGAGAAAGAACTGGTACAACAAATAATTTTAGAGACATTGAAGTGAATTAAATACTACATTGGAAGAACATGAAACGAGATAAGTTAATTGGACGTTCTATGAAAAAACTAATTTCGAAAATTCAACAATTATTTTTACGAGAGTGTGTGAATTTTGAGAATCCCGTAAGAAAAATATATCTATTGTATCGAGATGAATTGCGAAAATAGAGAAACTGGATTTTCCACAAAAATGTAAATGTTGAATACTATAAAATTATCTTGCGATGATAGATGAATTCCGGAAGAATATTATGATTGATTGGTGTTATAGTTTACTTCTCTGAGTGTCAAAGAAGTGAAGTACCTATCCTTTTTACACTTGATTGATCGTAATGGAATTTTTATCCTGAATTTTTATTTTTGTTCTTTGAATAAATTTTTGCTCTGCTTCGAATGATTCAAAATTCTTCCTAATCTGAAATTTCCGGGATGAAAATCAATAAAAGAATTATTTCTGGTTTTGTTTCAATTTATTGGAAATGAAATGCTGCGTTCATTTTGGGAAACTGGTTCTGTTCGCTATAGGTGAAATGTTTCTCAATTATTGATATTAAATTCTGTTTTTTTTTTGTTAAAAATATTCCAAGCGTTTTAGCAGTACAATACACTTTCGATAGAGTGTCCTTTCTTTCGATGCGAGCTCCGATCATGTCTCACCACGCTTACTATCTTATTCCTTTGGCGGCACTATTGCAAACGTGCAACACGTTCGCAATAGTGCCGCTGAGCAATGAGGTTCAAAAATCGGAGATTATGCTCTATAATTACCAGATTCATTTCAATTTTATGAGTTCATATACTGATTGTTCATAGGTATGTTGGAAAAAACATTAACCACATCAAAATATCATCAAATCGCGACGTTTCGCTGGACAATGCCAGCTCCTTCAGGCTCTGAAACCAAACGTGAAAGCTATTCATTGTTCAGCTAAGCGTTCCAACAAAACGTCGTGATTTGACAATATTTTGATGTTGTTAATGTTTTTTCCAATATCCCTATGAACAATCGGTAGATTATGCTGTATTATTGACTCTATTGTGCAGTTACATTCTTACGATAAAGACGAAACCGTTGGCACTATATCGAACGTGCAGCACGCTCGCAATAGTGCTGGCCTACTGATATATAGTTGGGGAAGCCTATTTCTCGGGCATTCTTCCCCTACGGTCCCGTGAGTGGCACTATATCGAAAGAGTACTGTATATGATTGAATAATTATATCGATTGAGGATAGTATATTGAGGTAAATATTAGGCGAGTATGAGATGCAAATTATTGACCTTGTTTCCTCTATTGCCTAACCTAACTCAAGTACTCATGAATTCTGTCCTGAATTCAGAATACTGACCTGAATATCCAAAAACTATCATTTATGAAGCGATAGATAAACTTTGCTTACGGATTCGTCATCTATTCAAAGCTCAGGACTCAATAATGGCTGAAAACAGGAGTTTCTCAGATGGATGTATTTCATGCATTCTTTTTTAATCCAGTGATCTGGCAGAACTATTGATGATTTTAATCAATGCAGCATCCTATTCTCTATCCACTCAGAGCCTCAATACTTTCAAAAGCACTGATATAACTTTTTCGAAACCATCATCGAAATATTAAATTTTGACAAATTCACTAAAACAGCAATAACTCGAGAACTAATCATGCAAATAAGCTCAAAATTGACAAGCATCTAACTGATATAACTCTTGAGATAATATATGAGTATAAATCAAATCAGTTGGATAGGTTCCAGAAATTCCATTAAAAACTGATTTTCGAAAAATGGACATATCTCAAAAAGTACTGATCCGATTCTCTTCGAATAAAGCTTAAAAAATAGAGTTCGTTTAGAGGAAGTTTTCCACAAAATATGAAATTTTTCTATGAAACCGTTTTACTGTGGTTGAGACTTTTATGCACATACGGACACACACACACACACACATACACACACACACAGGCATGCGCTGAAAATGTCATTTTCTTTCTCTTTAGACCATTTTAAGTATCTTCTATAAAAAAAATTGGAATCGAAAATTGTCATGATTACATAGCTTCCATTCGGAAGCAAAAAAGTATTTTCGACTGGTTTCTTAAAATTATTTTGGAATGAGTTTCGAATGAAAATTTCCGAAAGGCTTTAGAATCAATTTTGAATGAAAATTTCGAAGAAGAAAAGATTTCGAAATATTTTTTTTTCTCCGGTCATTTTGTGAGTCAATATTAAGATTTACATTCGAATGAGAAATCATTTTCAACCTCTTTTTTTTCTATCACTGTAGAATCAATTTTGAAATTTATTTTTGAATAATAAAATATCTTTGAGTTACTTTCGAATCATTTTTGAAACAATCTTGAAGTTTATTGCCGAATAAGATTATTGTCACACAGTTTTTGAATATTTTTTGAATCAAAGCTCGCGTGTGACAATTATTATCGACTAGTTTTCAAAAAATTGATTTTGAATGAATGTTGAATAGGGAATTTTGAAAAGTAACTTCTATTTTGAACGTTAGTTTTATCACTTCAGAATCAATTTTGAATGAAGCTTTTGAAGGACAAATTATTTTTGAATTCACTTTTCTTTCCCGGAGCGCTGTTGAATCAATGTTGAAATTCATTTTCGAATGAGAAATGATTTTTTGAGTGGTTTGTTTTTTTATCATTGTAGAATTGATTTCGAAATTTGTTTTCGAATGAGAAATTATCTTCAAGTTACTTTTGAATTAAGATTTCCATCAGTAAATTGTTTTTGAATCGTTTTTGAATTACTTGCGAATCAATTTTGAATGAACATTTTGAAGGAAAATTATTTTTGAGTATTTTCTGAATCAAATTTCAAAGAAGAAAATTATTTTTGACTAGTTTTTTCAAACATTATTTTCGAATACAAGTTTTCGAAAGAGAATTTTTTTTTTCACTGTTTTCTAAAACACTTCTGAATCAACTGTGAATAAAACTTTCGAAAGAGAAATTATTTTTAAAGATCTCCGGAATCAAATTTCAAATAAGAAAATTCTTTACGACTAGTTCGTGAAAAATTATTTTTGAAAGAATTTCAAATAAAAATTTTCGAAGGAGAAATTATTTTTGGATATTTTCAGAATCAAACTTCAAATAAAAAAAATTTCGACTAGTTTTTTAAAAATTATTTTTGAATATTTTCTGAGTCAAATTTCAAATATGAAAATTCTTTTCGACTAGTTTTTCAAAAATTATTTTTGAATACAAATTTTCGAAGGGGATTTTTTTTTGAACGTTCTTTTCCTTACTTCAGAATCAATTTTCGGAAAAACTTCGGAAAAAATTATTTTTGAATAAAACTTCCGAAGGAGGAATTATTTTTGAATGGTTTTTCTTTCCTGGATCTTTTCTGAATCAATGTTGAAATTTATTTTCGAATGAGAAATTATTCTTAAATATTTTTTTTCTTTCCTGGATCGTTTTCGAATTAATCTTGAAATTTATGTGCAAATGAGAAATTATCTGGTTTGATATTCATTTTATCAATGCATTTCGAAATTTATTTTCAAATGAGAAATGATCTTTGAGTTACTTTTGAATCACTTTTGAATAACACTTTGGAAGGAGAAATTATTTTTTAATATTTTTTTCTGCCGAATCGTTTATGAATCAATTTTGAAATTCGTTTCAAGATGAAAAATTATTTTTAACGTTTTACTCTACTCTAGAATCAATTCTAAAATTTATTTTCAAATGAGAATTTTTTTTTACACAGTATCTGAATTTTTTTTGTTCATGAACTTCAAATTGAATTGACAATTAAAAAAAAGTATTTTTTAGTAGTTTCTTGAAAATTATTTTGGAATGAGTTTTGAATGGAAATTTCCGAAGGGAGTTTTATTTGAACATTCTTTTCGTCATTTCAAAATCAATTTTGAATGAAAATTTCGAAGAAGGAATGATTTTCAAATATTTTCTTTCTTTCCCGGATCGTTTTGTGAGTCAATGTTAAAATTTATATTCAAATGAGAATCTATTTTTTAACGGCTTGTTTTTTCTATCACTGCAGAATCAATTTTGAAATTTGTTTTCGAATAAGAAAATATCTTTGACTTACTTTTGAAATACGTTTGAAACAATTTTAAAGTTTATTTCCGAATAAAATTATTTTTACACTGTTTCTTAATCTTTTTTTGAATCAAATCTCGAATGAGAAAATTATTTTCGACTAGTTTTTTAAAAATTGATTTTAAATGAATGTTAAAAAAAATTTCGAGAAGGAACTTCTTTTTTGAACGTTCATTTTATCACTTCAGGATGAATTCCGAATAAAATTTTTGAAGGAGAAATTATATTTGAATATTTTTTTTTCCCGGAGCATTGTTGAATCAATGTTGAAATTCATTGTCGAATGAGAAATTATTTTTTGAAGGGTTCTTTTTTTTATAATTGTAGAATCAATTTCGAAATTTGTTTTCGAATGAGAAAGTATCTTCGAGTTACTTTTGAATCATTTTTGAATCAACATTTGTATAAGTAAATTGTTTTTGAATCGTTTTTTGAATTACTTTCGAATCAATTTTAAAATTTATTTTCGAATAAGATTATTTTCTCATGGTTTCTGAATTTTTTTTGGATCAAATTGCAAATGAGGAAATTATTTTTGACTAGTTTTTTGGAAAACAAATTTTGAAAGAAAATTTTGAAGTAGAAATATTTTTGAGTATTTTCTGAGTTAAATTTCAAAGAAGAAAATTGTGTTCGACTAGTATTTTAAAAATTATTTCCGAATACAAGTTTTTGAAAGATAATTTTTCTTTCACTATTGTTTTCGATCACTCCTGAATCAACAGTGAATGAATTTTTTGAAGGAGAAAATTCTTTTCGACTAGTTTGTAAAAATTATTTTTGGAAGAATTTTAAATAAAAATTTTCGAAAGGGAATTTTTCTTTTCGATGTTTTGTCTATCAGTTGAATATTGTTTTTGGATAAAACTTTTGAAGGAGAAATTATCCTTGATTATTTCCTGAAACAAATTCCAAATAAGAAAATTTTTTTCAACTAGTTTTTTAAAAATTATTTTTGAATTGTTGTTCTTTCCTGGATTTTTTTTGAATCAATGTTGAAATTTATTGTCGAATGAGAAATTATTTTTGAGTTACTTTCAAAGCATTTTTGAATCAACTCCGAATTGAGATTTCGACAAGTAAATTGTTTTTGGATAGTTTTTGAATTATTTGCGATGCAATTTTAAAATTTATTTTCAAATAAAATTATTTTTATATAATTTATGAATCTTTTTTCAAATCAAATTTCACAAGAGGAAATTATTCTTGAGTATTATTTTTTCGAATATTTTTTGAATGAAGTTCAAAAAAAAAAAAAATTCCATAGGAGAATTTTTTTTCAACTTTCTCTTCATGACTTCGGAATAAACTTTGAAATTTATTTGAATGACATTTGAATTATCTTTGTATTAATTCCAAAATTCGATTCGGATTCCTAATGAAGAATCATTTTTAACTAGTTTTTTAAAAATTATTTATGAATGAACAATTTCGAAAGAGAATTTTCCTAAACGTTCTTTCTATTACTTTAGAATAAATTTTGAAATCCATTCATAATAAGAGATTATATTTGAATGAATTCCGAATCATTCTGACGCAATTTCGGATGAGAAATAATTTTTGGATGGTTTTTGAATCATTTCTCAATCAATTCCAAGTTCACTTCTACATCAAATATTATTTTCGAACCGTTTGGAGTTATTTGAGACACGCAATTTATTTACAAGTACGGAGTCATTTTCAAATCAGCCAGTTCTACAGATGGCTTGACCTCAGACTCATATGACTGCATATCTTCCGAATTTTTTGCTCAGGTTGCAGAGCACTCAGATGAGTACACTGCTGCCTTGAATGAGAATCATTCCACAGCAACTGGACGTCCCAATAATGGAACAATGCATGTACACAAGTTTCTCCTAATATTTTGCATACAATTGAAGGTTCCTCCAACGATTCCTGCTTCTACGTCATAATAATTTGACATGACAATAATGACTGTCTTTTCCCGATTTTATCCCATATTTTATTGCCAGTCACACTGATCAGCTTCTCAGTTATCAAGGATTCATGTGGATCATCACTAATTATCTTGACTCTTTGAAATATTGAAAGGAATAAATTTGATGATTTTTTGTGATTGACGAACGTTGATGGTGAACAGAACTCATGCACTAGCAATTCCACGATTTCTCGAAGTTCGTAGGATACTTGATAGAATATGATTCCACGGTACTTGACCCATAGGCTGATGATATAACCGACTATGGTGTTATTTTTTCCTATCGATAAAAGGCTCTGCGTGGCAGAGTGATACCACAAGAACCATATCATCATGATCTATAATGACTAAGTAGATTTGATCATATTGAACCAGCCACATCATTAATACACCCTCTCTAGGTCAGGTGTCCGATTGTTGCACATTGTATTGCCATGCAATTATGATGGAATGATTCATTTTCAATTCTTTGCAGAGGGCTGTTGAGAAGTCATGTTGTCCTCCACTATTTCATCAAAAATAGACTTCATTCTCCAAATTTTTTCAGGATGATAGGAAAAATTCCTCAGGCCATTTTCTCAATCATACTATCCAGAATTTGAGAAAAAATTTTCCTTTGCGGCAAAATATAGATTTTTGAAGAGATGAAATTCATATATCGTAGTTATATCACAGATATATGGAAAATATATCTCTCATATATTTTACATATACTGAAAAATGGTCTGAATTGTAATTGTTAGAATACAATGTATATATGATTATGAAATGAACTAGATACATTTATTTTGTGCTATACATATATATATTTCTACAGACAATGCATATTCAATTAAACATTTTACTCATACTTTTTCCGAGTTTCGGAAATATAATAATTAATTCTTAACATACTATAAAAATGGTGATTCTTCTTGGGTACAGATACACTTAGAAATTCAATGTGAATTAAATGCATACGCAGCTCAAATAATGGCAACAGTTCCAGAATTCAAACTTAAAAATGACGAAATAGAAGA
The DNA here is from genome assembly GCA_963942555.1 of Aleiodes leptofemur. Taxonomy (NCBI): domain Eukaryota; kingdom Metazoa; phylum Arthropoda; class Insecta; order Hymenoptera; family Braconidae; genus Aleiodes; species Aleiodes leptofemur. The sequence continues at coordinate 6,267,408 of OZ012615.1, read as the reverse complement.
AATTGAGAAATCATTATGAGAAGTTCGGTATGATTGAATTGATACTCTGAATGTGGAATGCAAATAGAATTGTATTCAATTACCACTGGAGAGCATGGAATTTCACCTAGAGTCGACTAAATCAATGAGTCCTGTGATATTCAGATATTTAGGAGAATTTTAATCTACGAATTTAGTTATCTTCTTTAAACATTATCTTCGATTTTTTACAATAGGGAAGTTAACGTTCAAGTATTATTTGTTTTCCAGTTCTTCACCTATCAGTTCAGAACTTTTGTTGATTTCGCTCGAAAGCAATAGCAAATTTAGTGCGGAGTACTAAGATATTATAGCACGAACGGTCATTATGACTTTTTCTCGGCACACTGCGCAATTGTCCATATCAAGTGCACATCTCACACAGGCAACCATGTGTCGACAGGGTAAAAATACAATGCCCAATTCTCTGTCGTAACAGATTTTACATATTCTCCCATCGTCAGTCAATTGTTCTTCGGATTTTGGTGAATTATGAAATGTCCTCAATTCCAATTCATGGCCAGTGTATTCTGGATGCCTTATGCTCTTCGGGTCAGCCATGCTCGAACTGCTGAGTCTAGGTGCGTTCGAAAATTGGAAATCTGGTGAGGCACTTAGCCTGTAGTCTTCCCCATAATTAATATCTCTACTCCTTGGTGTCGGTATTGGTACTGTATCAGGATCAACGCCAATTGGTACATTTCCACATGGCAATTTACGTACAAATTTACAGATCGGGCGCCAACGTTGGTGATCAGAGGCCGGATTATCCCCTTCAATCCACTCAAAAATCTCAACCCCACATACGAAACATTGAACGCGATCAGCATCGCCAGTGAAGAAAAATCCAGCAGCTGCCATTTTAGCTGGATCTAAGTATGGCGCTGGCCAATGTTCATAGCTAGCAAGCCTTGCTGATTCTAAGCGATAATCAATTGATGAATAACCGCGATTGTCTACTTCATGAACACTCTCTGAATTGTTCGATAATGGTGGAGGTCGTCTTTCTAAACGTTGTATACTACCCACATTCACGGTTATTCCATGAGTAAGCATGCCATAGGCATGAGCATCCATGGTTGCTTCTGGATGTCAGAGAAAAACTGATGAAACGACGAGACTGTACCGTCTCTATACTCACCCCCCTCCAGTTAGAGGAAATTTGAAATTACTTGGTGGGGATGGTTCCTTGAAACAGGCCCATGTTAGAGTCTGGGAAATGTCACGTGGGAATCTGTGGCGAAGATGATTTTCAAACACGAACATCCGTTCGATTGGGAAAGTGTAACGTTAGAACGTTGTTTCCTCAATGTTCGATTTTTTAATAAATAATTATCAAATAAAATTCACAGTACGGAAATTTCCTATTTATAGAGATACACCATTTTTGTTGAGACCAGGAATAGGGTTTTTATTTCAATTAATATCGAATGGGAAAGACTAGAAGAAAATTTATCATGAAGTTTGAGTAATAAACCAAAGTATGGATTCTAAAACTTTTAAATTTTCGCAAATCATTTCGTTTTACATAAAAACTGAAACCCATGGATCAGTTGATTTTCATACTCTTTAAAAATATTAAAATGTATTTTTGAAAAGAATTGCAAATTAAAACATATGGAGAATGATATTGGAGTCTGGAAAATTAGCTTCTACCTCACGTAAAATGGATTAGTTGAAATTTCTTAAAGTTCTTCGATTTAGTGGAAAGAAATCAGTTCAGAATCACTCATCGTATTCAATCAAATTTTAATCAAGTTTGCGGATCGCATTGGAAGAATTCTGTACTGACGGAAAATGATATGACATGGAACTGTTGATTCATATTACAGAATGTAGTGCATAGATCAAATAAAAGAACTGTGATTGGTACCACAAATAATTCCATTGAAGTCAATTGAACACTGCGTTGGAGGAACACGCACATGTGAGTTAACTGAACATTGTATTAATTGAGATTGTATTAGGCATTGAATTCTGAAAACTATAACCCTTATCCACGAAAGTCTATGAATTTTAATAATTCACAAAAATATACGTATGGTCTATTGAGATTGAATTTCAAGAGTGAAAAAATTGATATCTCTCTCAAACGTAAATTCGAAATATTATATTAGAAATTATCTCGCGTTAACAGATAAATTCTGAAAGAATGAAGTATTCTGCATGATAGATTGCTTTCTGTGTGACAGAAAACATTCATTCTTCTCCAAAATGTTTCATGCTGAATGAGTATTTTTGTTCTTTGAATGATTTTTTCTTCTGGTTATGATGATTCAAAATTCATCCGAATTCAAAATTTCACTCATTTCCCCCATCCCAAGCTATTGATATTGAACTAAGCTGAAGTTACTTGTATGAGATTTCATGTGATCAGCGGGTTTCCTTCAAATTGTGTGAAATAACTATTCATGTTATCTTCAATTTTCATAGAAAATTTTTAAAAAATGTTGCCACATAATGAATATTCAATTCCAAAGTTCTAATTACTAACACTCAGTAAATGGTAAAACCCTGAAATGTTCTTTTTTCAAAACAGATCCTATGGATTTTCATGAAAAATATTTAGGGACTCTTCAAATATTTCGGAGAAAATAAAAGTTAATTCAATCTTTTTTACCACGTATTTTCTTTTCTTTGATTCTGAATTCAGGAAAATTCAGTGAAATCTACAATTAGAAAGAGCTGACCGCATTTTTGACGTGATTGATCATTTGGCATAGGGGTATGTGAATGTGAATGAATGCCTGTGTATGTGAATACAGCAGTGTATCATTTCGGAGAGATGACGAATTTGCTAAAGCGTCTCATAATTTTTATCGAATTCATAATTAGATTTGAAATTTCATATTTCCATATCAGTTGGAATTTAACTGTTGAATGGATTTTGAGTATATCAGAAGGACAATTGAAATATAGTATATGGACCGCAGGCCCTTTTCATAGAAGGTCGGTACCTTAATTTTCATAAGCCCACTTCCTCATAAAACCACCTTAAAAAGAAGATTGATTTAGAGAATTTGTTTTTACCGACAGTGGATACATTATTATTAGTTTTTCTGTCATAGAAATCCGTATTTGTTCATGAGATTGATTCTTTTTCTTGTTATTAGGAATTTATAAGAAATAATGATTCTGACCTAGCCTTAAATAAGTAACTTTTTTTTCTTCAAAAGAAATTTCGAAATTTACGACTCTGAGTCGTGAAAAGAATTTTTTTTCGCGTAGCTCACGCCCTAGCATGCGGCAAATGGCTATCTCTTGAGGACTCAGCATCCCCGCCGGGATACCTGGCGAAAACACGCCAACCAACAGGGAAAGTCCGCCTGTGGGAGCCACTCCGAAAAACACCTTTTCCCGTCCCACCCCCTCCCTTTCCCATTTTCCCGAGATCTTTATCTGGACCCAGACATTTGGGTCCAGCTCATTAGTATACAGTGCACGTGTGCACTGGCGCCAGTGGGGGGAGTGGAGGGGGTACACGCTGTCTCTCCAGAATGTACACTTACTACTCGCATTACATATTTTTTCCGAAATTTGATTCTCTTAAAAAATTTATTAATAAAAAATTAATTTATTAATAAATTTATTTGTTTAATGAGATATTCTTCAAAAACTGATGAGAAAATGAAAGTAATACTCAATTTTCTTGTTTAAAAATTTCAAAAATAATTGGGGCAAGAGCGATTGTTAAAGGATATTTTCCAACTAAAATTTTTCGCTTTCCAATAGAAATTCCCAAGAATTTGGGAAATTCCTCGGTTTTTATTAATTTACTAGCTGCGAAACCCGGCGTTGCCCGGGTCGAAATACATCGTACGCTCAATGGTAATAGGATCACACACATTCTAGAATGTTCTCGAACTTTCTGGGATATTCCAAAAGACTCTCAAAACTTATGGAACATTCTAGAAAATTCTTGAACCTTCTGGAACTTCCTAGCATGTTCTCGAACTTTCTGGAACATTCCAAAAGACTCTCAAAACTTATGGAACATTTTAGAAAATTCTTGAACCTTCTGGAACATTCTAGTATGTTCTTGAACTTTCTGGAACATTCCAAAAGACTCTCAAGACTCATGGAACATTCTAGAAGATTCTTGAACCTTCTGGAACACTCTAGTATGTTCTGGAACATTCCAAATATCTTCGAACTTTTTTGAACATTCTAGGAAATTCTCGAACCTTCTAGAACATTCTAGAATGTTCTCGAACTTTCTGGAACATTCCAAAAGACTCTCAAAGCTTATGGAACATTTCAGAAAATTCTTGAACCGTCTGGAACATTCTAGTATGTTCTTGAACTTTCTAGAACGTTCCAAAAGACTCTCAAAACTCATGGAACATTCTAGAAGACTCTTGAACCTTCTGGAACACTCTAGTATGTTCTGGAACATTCCAAATATCTTCGAACTTTTTTGAACATTCTAGAAAATTCTCGAACCTTCTAGAACATTCTAGAATGTTCTCGAACTTTTCCGAATGCTCCAAATTATTATTGAACCTTTTCGAACGTTTTTGAGAATCCTGCAGCTTTCTGGAACATTCTAGAAGGTTCCTAAATTAATCCCGAGAACATTCTAGAATGTTTAAGATTTTTCTCGAATATTCACACATATACACACTTCATGTCATTCAACACAAACCCGAGTCTATCTCAGCCATACAATATGTTGGAGAAGGATAGAAATATCCCAACTGACATTTTTGCCACCCACACCCACCCACTTCCACCCACCGAAGCCAAACTCCCTTACTTGAGAGTGCAGGCCACGGGCTATCTTTCACTACAACCCCTTGTGGGTGGCAGTGGGTGGTTATAGAGAAAAGGCTGGACAAACCCACTAACACATTCCTTTTATATATATATATAGATATAGATTAAAATTTTTTCCAGTTTCAGTTAAAAATAGTGAAGAATGAGGAAAAAAAATCAACAAAAAACAAAAAAAAAGCCACAGTTTAATTTTATATCCACTACCTACTAACAATAATGACATATGTATTTGTTTAATCAGTGATGAAGGCACAGTCTGAATTTTAACTGATAATCAAAGATGCAAAAAGAAACATTTTTTTATCTAGATTTTAAAACAGAAACTGAAAACGAAGAAGAAAAAAAAGCGATAAAAAAAGAAATATAACAAGAAAACGTCTACATAAAAGGATTTTTGGCATAAATTTTAGCAACAATAGGTGTGTATAGATAGTTTTGACGCATAGAGAGAATTTAAAAACGGAGAAAGGATTATTGCATAATACTTGAGAAAAGAAAAAGAAAAGCTATTTACACAATTTAAAGAAATCTCATTAAAAAATATTAACACGTAAAGACGTTAAAGTTTGTGACAAAAATAACTGAGTACTCATTCCAGACATCATTGTAATAAATTTATGAATATTTTTGAATTTGTGAATGGAAATCAATATGAAAATTGAAAATTTTAATATTTAGAAATAGCACTTGATTGACGAATCGAGATAAAACGATTGATATCTCGGAAACTAAGTGAAATAGTGCAATTTCGTTAATAATCTATTTTGCAGCTCCAAAAAGGTCTCTAAAAAAATTTCTCTCTATCTCTCTTAGTTTCCGAGATATTTTCAAAAAACCGAATGAATGAAAAAATTTAATTTCTACCAGTTTTTTGAATTTACTGCTTGAAATAATGAAGATAGTAGAATTTTCATGAAGACCTTTTTTGTAAAGGAAAAATTCGAGCTACAGAGAAGATTTTTACGAAAATTTCTCCATTAATTTTTGAGATATCGCTCTATTTATCTCGCTTAACCAGTGAATAATGAGGAGTGATCCTCAACATTTTATCTAAAAACAATTTTTAATAATGAAAAAATCATATCAAATTAATAAGCAGAAACTCAAGTATTTCGATACACATCCTTTCACCGTTACAAATCTCTGGAATTTTGAGGAAAAAAAACCCCTTTATATCGTTCGCTATGTGTACAATTACGTACATATAAACAGATGTATGTAAATCTAATGATGTATTTTTTTTTCTTATTTTCTTGGCAAATAAAAAAAAAAAAAAAAAATTGAAGACTGACAACTATACAAACAAACGTGCAGAACTACTGATGTAATATGATTAAATGAGGAAAAAGAAAATCAAGTAATGATTATTTGTAAATAATATTTAATTGCACTCCCGTGAGATAAAAAAAATGGCAAACGCGACTTAAATTTAAATATGGCTCTTAGATTTTTTTTTTGGGAGATGAAAAAATATATAAGTATATATATATAATTTTTATTATATATATATAATTGAAGTTCTGTCGTTCCTAATAAATTGCCGACATTTTGCCAGTGTAGAAACACTTTTTTTTTTTTTCATACAATTCCCCAATTTTTTTTTCTTCAATTTTATAAGACAAGGAAAAATTGAATATTCAATTTATGAATTCATCGAGATATTAACTTCACTTCAAATGAAGAATTCCTGAGAGTAAATTTCCTGAGTCTCAACAATTTAATTATTTGTATCACACTGAAGATTTTTATCACATCAGTCTTCTAGTGTTCATCATTTGCATCATTCAATTGCAATGCTGTGCATCTTTAATCCTGCCGATTCATTAAAAAAAAATAGAAAAAATAAAAAAAAAACGCTTTCTCATTGTCGTCAATAATTCATGTAAGAATGGAATAAAGAAGAACAAGTTTTCTATTATATCGTTGAATTTATTCAACAAAAGTTATAATTTTTTTTTTATAAAGAAGAAGATTGAGGCATTTGGATTTTTTAAAAATAATTTTCCTGTTTTCTCGCAATAACCGAGATAGAGAAATTTCTGTAGAAACAAAAGAGTTTTTTGTAGAGGTAAATCTGAGATACAAAAAAGACAATTGGAAAAATTCCCCTAACTCTTTTAAATTTCGAGATATTTTATGAAAACTTTGTATTTGCAATTTCAGGTATTTAATAGAGAGAGATGGGGCAAAAGGCAAATAAGGGGTGAAACAGAAAGATTTTAGTTTTGATTTTTTATATCATGAAAATCACTTGAAATCAATGGAAATATTGAAAATACTTTTTTTCTGATGATTCCATTGAAAAGCTGATGGAATTTCCAATGAAAATCATATGGCAGAATTGATTTTTTTGAATTTTTCTGTCAAGATTTGAAGGTGAAATGCTTTTCGTTTTTGAAAAATGTCACTTTTTCAAGGATATCTAGGGTACGATCGGTCATAGCGACCTGGGGATGAGCTCGGGTAAAAGGTGAGTTCATTTTCCATCGATTCATTTAGTTGTAAAAAAAATGTCGATTTTCCAAATAAATATAAAACAAAAACTAATTTCAAAGAACTGGGCCACAAATAATTGAAAAATCGATAGAAAAAAATTAGAACTACATGAATCGATGGAAAAAGAGCTGACCGTGAAAGGTCAACACCAGATCAGTACAACTGACAGACGCAAAACGTGAATTTTGCCAATTTTTGCAAAAAAATAAGTAGAATTTAAAAAAAATAAAACTATTCTGACACATGTTTTCCACGTAAAATATCCTCAGCTTTTCAATGGGATCATTTGAAAATCTCTATATCGAGCTGCTTCATTGGAATGTTCATTTTACTCCACTTTTTCCCATTATCTGTTAATTATTCTTCCTTTTTCTAACATAGATCAATAGATAAAATATTTAAAAATTCCCGCCTCAATCATTTACGCAACTGGTCGACTTTTCCAAGCCGCGGCAGCGCTAACAGTCATCATACGAATTTTACGCGGGATTTATTCGTAAATATCCACCATTCAAGATATTATTCATAAAAATGAACAAGAATCCACTTGCAAATCATCTTTTCTAGAGTTGAGAGCAACAGTTTAGATTATTTTTCAATTTATCCAAAATTAGATTACCTTGAAATTTATTTGAATTTAACGATTTATTTGGTAAAATTATGCCTCCTCGCTGCATTATACCGGATTGTCATCGTAATTCCAAGTGTATCGGCAAAAATGCGAATTCAAAAGTGCGCTCAATCAATATTCCAAATAAAAATGATGTTATATTGAAGTGGCAAGCTGCAGTCGATGCATCATCTCCACCGCATCCGATTATACTGAAAACTAAACAAACAATCTGTGAAAAACATTTTACACAAGATGACATTCTCTCCGAGAAAAAAATGCTATGGCCAAGTGGAAAAGTTTTGCAGTCGTAGGTATCCTACTAAATTTTTAAAAAATATTTCGTCTGATTAAGACTGATTCATATGATTAATTTAATTTTTTCTGGCACCGAAAATAATGAAACCGAAAGTAGCAAACATCTGATAATTTTAAGTCTCTTTTCTCTTTTAACGAATAAATTATTTAAAAAAATGAAGAGTATGGACATGAAGAAAATTCAGCAAAGCATAAATGCATGATTTTTTTTTTTTTTTAAACAATTTATTCCTTCAAAAGTATCCAAATAATTGTCAGATGTGTGCTAATTTCATTATTATCAATTTTCAGGCATCTTATCAGCGAAGGCAGCTTTGCAAGAGCGCAGTACTATCAATTTTTCCGTGGAAGTCTACAGAGCCTCTAGCACAGTCTACAGATGTATCTGCACGCATAAAAGAAAGCTCCAATGATTAATTAGAATTTACGAATACGTCACGGGAACAAAGTGAGATTGAAAGAGAAGAGATACGATGTAATGAAGACTTAAATCGGTCGTCCCCAAATATTTACACTGACTCAACTGTAGCTGCAGAAGATCACATAGCAGGATCTCAGGAATATTCGGTCATTCCAAACGAACCCTCACCAAATCTCAATATTTCAAATAAAGGCGAAAGTGAAAATGTTTGAAACTAATGCATCTCAGTCATTCCAGACTCCAACAACGTGGTCATTCTAGGACTTGCTTGAAGATGATACACCGATATTACCGGCGTCATGGAATAAGAATATTTTACTGAATGAGAAAATGAAAATCGTTAATTATTCATTGATTGCATGTGTCGCCGATCGAACTGGTCGAGCAGAAATACTGAAACAAATCAATATTGATAACAATAGGAACGTCGACGTCGCTGTAGCACAAGAGAGTGTGGATATTTCTCATCCAAAAATCTGCTATTTTCAATGATAAACAAGATGTCCAAAATGTATTATTGATGATTGATGAACTAAATGTTTGTTCTGGTTGTATCATCTCTGATGACTTGAGACAATTAGACTCTAATGTAACGTACACTGATCGCATGAATTACCGACGACATAAAAAGTGTCCTTTGTTATCAAATCTCAAGTGGTGTTGTTTTTGTAAAACTGTGAGAAAAACTCTATTGCAGAAAAAGGATCGTTATAGTAAACAAGAAGAAGGAAACAAACGTTGGAAATTTTCTCCACAATAACAGGTATTCGTGAAAAAATTGAGGAACAGGATTTCGAAAACGAAACAATTACAAAAGAAGTTACGAGAATGTAATATTAAATTAAGGCAATAACTTCGAGAATGTCAACTAAAAGTGGTAAAATCATCGAGTAAATTAGCTGATGAGCGAATGATAAGGAAAAAAAATGTCTCTCTATAAAAAGACAGCTGAAAGTACAACTATGCCTGCTGTTTCATATGGATTTGTCTTCCTGACATAATTTTCTGCGTGATTATAAGGTGTCACAATGAGTAACCCAAAAAATCCTACATGAAAGAAAAATTCGCAAAGCTATGATACGAACTGAATAAATAAAATTATGAACAAAAAATTGTCTTTATAAATTTTGTATTTATTTTTATTCTAGAAGTGAAATAATTCAATAGCAAAGGGGTAAAATGAGATAAGTCACTTTATCTTTATTATCAGGGTCTAATGAAATATCTCTGGATAATTTCTCTGAATTTTTTGAAAGAAACAATTTTTTAGCTTCAATTCCTCACGATAATTTATGAAAAGTATTGAAAATTTGGTGAAAACTTGTTGGAAAAAATTAGAGATGTAGAAAAAGTCAAGACAGAAATTTATCACTCTTCCTTTGTCGAGATAATTTAATGGAACTGATGAAGCAGTACAATATACTTATTTTGCTTTACCCCTTAACTATCGAATTCCGGAATTATTCAAGTGTGGGGAAAAACAACTAAATTACTGTTAGCTACTCATTTAAAATGGAGCTACCCAATTCAAGTCGGTAAGTGCTATTGCCACCATGCGGCTTAGTTCCTATGGGCGTTATAACGTTCTCTACACGTTTACCGAGAGTTATATGGGGCTGATTAGAGGTCTATGAAAAGCTAGGAATCGCTAAGTTGATTTTTTCATATATCTCAATGCTAGAATGAGATAGGAATCTGCAAAAAAAATGAATCAATAACTTGTTTTTTTTCCCCCTTTTTTCATTAAGAAAACCGTTATTCAGTATTTTGACATTAAAACATTAAGTGACGGTTTTTGACCTGGAACTTCTTGTTTCTTAAAGGGTCTAGCGGAATAAGTACTGACAATTAGCCCCCATTGAATTTTGTGGCGCCAATTTTTTCAAAGATTCATTACCGAAAAAGAGAATTTTCTGCAAATTTACAATTTTCTATATTGACTCCAACCAATTCTATATTGAAAAAACGCTTTCTTTCCCATAATTTGCTTTCCATGCAGCTAAATGTGTCATAAAAATCTGAAAAATTGGAACTCCTTGGAAGTTTATAAAAAAAAAAAAATCCAAATTTTTTACTCATAAATTCGATCTTTTATGATTCAATCTCCATTTCAGATAATCATTTCAATAGGCATCGACTGGCCTACTATTATGGCAAAAATTGATATAATTCTATTCCTTATTTTCAGTACACTGAAGAAAAGAAAATGTCCGAATTCGACCTGCAACATATTTAAAAAAAATGAAAACTCGTAAAATTTCACATATTGCGTTCAAAAGTTATCGATAAAGAATCCCTTGCATCCAATTAATAAGTCACCATGGCTGGAGTGGTTAATAAGGCATAACACAGATGTAAATCATCATTGTTTATTAATTATTTTGGTTATTACAGTCTTTAAGACTGTTATAATGGTTAGAAGTTCATTAATAGTGCACTCTGGAGAAACATCACTTTGACAAGGAGCAACTGCTGACTTCACTGGAATTCTGAAATATGGAACTAATGATCAGAGCCAATCAGTTCAAGAACTCTTTTATATCTCAACATAGGAGTCCGTCCACTTTCATGTCCACAAATATCAGTAATTGGGCTATCTTGAATGAAAATCCTTCCCGGGAAAAAATCGTCATATATGTTCAGATATGTACATGTACGGTTAATTCGCATATATGTCCATGCATGGGAAGTTCATATATGATCATATATGATCATGTATGAACATGTATGATAATTTTTTTCCCGGGTTTCATCAAGTTTCTAAACTCCGAAAGGATTCTTATTCAAGATAGCCCAATTACTGATATTTGTGGAAATTAAAGGGGATAGACTCCTATATTGAGATATAAAAGAGTTCTTGAACTGATTGCCTCTGATCATTAGTTCCATATTCCAGAATTTCAGTGAAGTCAGCAGTTGCTCCTTGTCAAAGTGATGTTTCTCCAGAGTGCACTATTAATGAACCTTTAACCATTATAACAGTCTTAAAGACTGTAATAACCAAAATAATTAATAAACAATGATGATTTAAATCTGTGTTATGTTTTATTAACCACTCCAGCCATGATGGCTTATTAATTGGATGTAAGGGATCCTTTATTGATAACTTTTGAACGCAATATGTGAAATTTTACGAGTTTTCATTTTTTTTAAATATGTTGCAGGTCGAATTTGGACATTTTTTTTTCTTCAGTGTACTGGAAATGAGGAGTAGAATTATATCAATTTTTGCCATAATAGTAGGCCAGTCGATGCCTATTGAAATGATTATCTGAAATGGAGATTGAATCATAAAAGATCGAATTTATGAGTAAAAAATTTGGATTTTTTTTTTATAAACTTCCAAGGAGTTCCAATTTTTCAGAATTTTTTCAGATTTTTATGACACATTTAGCTGCATGGAAAGCAAATTATGGGAAAGAAAGCGTTTTTTCAATATAGAATTGATTGGAGTCAATATAGAAAATTGTAAATTTGCAGAAAATTCTCTTTTTTGGTAATGAATCTTTGAAAAAATTGGCGCCACAAAATTCAATGGGGGCCAGTTGTCCGTACTTATTCCGCTAGACCCTTTCACCGAAATTTCAACTGGAAAAGGAGAAAGAATGAAAAAGAATTGATTATGTGTCAATTAAAACATCTATTAATTTTCCCCTTATGACAGTATCATAATTATTACATTTAAGAACATCTCCCCATTCTTTTCTACTTCCTCAAAGGAAGAGAAAAAGAAAGGATTATGATATCTTCAGATAGTTCGATTTTATTCCATCTTCAGTTTTTTGAGAATATCGCTTTGATCCCTTTTGAGAGCTCTTGGAATTCTCTCTACAAAAAAGGATGAAAAGAAAATCGCTCCATCTCGCTTAGTTTTCAATATATTTTTCGAAAACTGGTGACAAAATGAAGTAAATTTATTGGTAAACTTCATATTCCTACAAATAAGTCACTAGCTTGATTCTGAGTTCACAAATAGGGCGATCGTTTTTTAATAAAAAAAATTGGGACACAATCACTCCATCCACTTAAATATCCAGATATTCTCCATAAAATAAATCCTTAAAAAGAGACTCGTCTTCTTTTATTTTTTCGCTACTGAATTATTTACTTATATTATTATTTTTATAATTTTCATCATTTATTTCCATATTGACATTATCATTCACATTAAAAAAAGAGCTATTTTTTTCATTTCTTCATCACTGTGATCAAAAACTAATGGTGATTATAGTCATGGAAATTGAAATTGATGGAAAATTTCCGATATTCACAATACATTCATTGTTCTTAGACCCCGTTGAATAACGTAAAAAATTTCAAATTGAGAGAAAAATTAAATGGACATATATCAATACTGATAACTAATGAATTTTTTTTATTGCTAGAAAATAGAAATACACGTCTCTCGCGATTTCGAAAATGCAGAATAAATGCCGTTTCATTACATTCGAAGTATACAAACCGCATTTACGCTGAAAATATATTGTTTGTTGGTGTAAATTTAACTCGAGACTTATACTGTGTAAATTCTGTATGAATACAATGTGAAAGCCGTTGCAAATTTTTTTTGAATGCTGTTTAAATGCTGTATAAATGCCGTTCAAATATTGCTTGAGTGCCAGTTGAATGTTGCTTTAATTCTCATTGCGATTTTTGTTGATGATACTTGGGGTTCGATCAATTTTAGTACCCATCCACGAATAAATTATTTAATTTTACATATTTTGCCATGCCATTCAATTTGTGACTAACAGGAATGTTTTGTTTCATGAAATTTACAAAAAAAATATTACAGATATTGAAAAATGAAATGGTTAAATCAAAACCGAGAAGGGCATCAACGACCGCGCCGAAGGCGACGGCGGTGTCAGAGATGCATGATCATTCATGGTCACTTATCATTGAAATTTAGGGGAAATAATCAAAATAGAATAGAATAGAATCATAAAAATTTGAAATGAAAAATAGAAATCTACACCAATCAACGGAGGCGGCCGCCGATGGCGCTAGTGATATAAAAAAATGATGAAAAAGACGCGGGATAAGCATTTTCGGTCGCGAACAAGTGTCCAGTTCATTTTCTGAACTGTTTGACTGCAAGAATCCGCTTTGTCCATCTTTCTTGTGAGAAAAAAACTGGCCAAAGCGTAGGAATGCTTATCCAGCAATTTGGAGTTCTGATGCAACGGAGACACTGAAGTTTTGTCACTTCAGGGATTACTCTCGACTGATGGACACCTCCGGGTGTCTACTGGAAAAAGATCGCGAAATAATTAGCTTCGTGAGTGGACCCAAAGTAACCCAACATATTGTAATCCAATATATTGAGATCAACATTATATTTCAATTTGAACCAATATCGATAGTTATTATTGATATTATCCTCCAATATCCCTAAAAAGTCCCGTAAAGTACGAGGATCCCCCCGTGAGCTCTCCGAAGGTGAGCTAGTCGAAGGAGCTCATCGAACATTCTATTTATTGGTTGGAAAAGGTTTGTGTGCGGTTTAAAGACAAATCTGGAAGTAAAACCTCAAACGTAATATAAGCAAAAATGGAAAACCTTCTTAATTATAAGAACTCTCATTATTAAATTGTAACAATGCAACGAAAAAACGAAGTTTTACATTTTCATTTTTCTCTCTATGTCAAGAAATGAAGAGTTCAAATGATAGTAAAAATGTCGTATTCATTGATTTTTCAAAATCAATGTTCCAATACTCCATTTTAGAAAAATTTGACCTAGGAAAAAGTATATGTTTCAGATTAGCAGCAGATACCAACAGGTCTTCAGGCAATCAACCAAAGCTAAGCAGCGATGTTTACAGTCAGTACTTGGATTGGTGACCGGAACGTCACGGATTTCGTGAACTACCAAACAAAATTCTCTTTTTTCTTTTTTATTCACTTCGTTTTGATAAAATTAGAATAACTGTAATAGCAGGCGATGCTCCATCTTATAATTGAAAGAGAAATCTATGAAAAATTGTCATTTGCGGTACAGACACGAAGAGAGGGGGAATGTAAACGCTGTGTAACTGTCGTTTGAATGATGTATAAACTCCGTGTAAATTTCGTTTCACGACGGATTTGATACAGTATAACTGCGATAGAAAAACTGTAGAGAGAAGGGCATAATTGTACGGGGTGAATGCAATGCAAATACCAATTTACCCCGAAATAAATTCTAGATTTACATGAAAACACTGAATTTATACGGAATAAATTCTCAATTCATGCCACATTTTCAAAATCACGAGAGGCGGTTACAAAAAAAAAAAAACGTTTGAAAATTGAACTCTTTGCATAGGAGAATTAATCATTAATTACATAACGACGGTTTCGCTGTACGGACAATCATTGAAACAGTTAAAAGACAAGCAACATGACTTAGTGATCAATGAATTTTACGGAAGTACAAATAATGTCAGTATTATAGTGATACTTCGTACTGAGTAGATTTGCAGTAGAACGAGATTCTTCCAAGTATGACAGAAATGGCGTTGATCAAGTGTCTGTTCCTCCTCTTCATGATCGCTAAAACAGAAGGATTGAAATCGAGTGATTATTCTCTTGGAGAGGCAATAATGGTTTGTTATTAAATTCTATTCAATATTTATCAATAATAATAATAGTTCCATTCGAACATCATTAACTTTGGATTTCATATTCCAGAAAACCATTCTAGAATCATGTTATGGAATGGAGAGTTTTCCCAATCCAGTTGTTATATTTGGAGATTTCAATACACTTATCAAGGAAGTATCGATTATTCAGATCAATGAGTCGATGAACGTAACAGATTACGAAAAATCATTGAAATTCAAAGCAAGTAGTGTCGTATTGATGGAAGAAAACCCAATCAAATTATTATCACATCTGCGACTGTTGAGGAGAACGAAGTTGTGGGATAACTTGGTCCCCTTCTTCATTATCGGCAGGAACACAGCCCCATGTACAAATTCGAGAATCATTCTGGGAACAATGTGGATAATGGAGATCCTCAATTCAATGTACATTTGTCCCAACTCCATTGATAACAGCCCAGAAATATATACACTGAACCCGATCACGAATTATGCACCTCATCCTTGGAAAAGGATTATTGATGAACTAGATAATTTGAATGTCTTTCGTCGCAGTTTCGATGCAAGTAAGTGAATCATTGTTTTCAAATTATAGAATATATTGTTCAAGTATTCCATTGAAAGATACAATCTGATCCATCTATATGGAAGGATCAATCGGGTTTTCAAAGGAAAATTTGATACTACAGAATTATAAATTGGAAATCCTAAAGTTCATGATGACCAATCCATTTCAGATATTCCCTGTACACATTTGACTTACGACAAAACAAAAATTCTGAATGGATATAATATTGTGGCTGTAGACGTTGCAAATGCACAATTTGGTCTGGTGTCTGGGAGGAATTATTTCAAAGAGTCTGCTAGTTGTATAGCTATCGATTCCAGAGTCATGCGAACCATAATTATAGCTTTAAATGCAAGCGGCAGGTTCGAATTTGAAAGAGACTGGAATTCCGTGAAAACACGTTACTTGCAAGGCTCTGCAGACCTTAGGTTATCATTTTATACTCTCGACTCGCTTCTCAACCATCCAGTTTTTTCCGCTCTTCGAAGGAGTGAATTAGTTGCAGTCGTGAAATTGAAAGCAGAAGTATCAACTTTGGAAAAGATTCGCCATTTATGGAGCACTCCTGTATTAATTGCAGCAGCTGTTGCTCTCGCTGTGTTGTTCCTAATCCTCATGATAAAGGGACGGAGTTTTGGATCAGCACTATTGGATATAACAAGATTCTTGACATACACCTCAATTCAAACTAATAATGGATATCAATCATTCAGAATTTATTTCACGACCATGCTAATCTTCATAGTCATTAGTAATGGTGTTTTCCAAGGGAAGATTGCCGCCTTTCTTACTACACGAGAAAGAAGCAGTGCTGTTAAATCAATTGATGAAGCAATAAAATTGGGATATAAAATGTATACTCAGGAAAGGGCGGTTGCATACGCAAAGCATGTCTGTCCAAGATGTGAATTCAGAGATGTATCAAGTTGGGACATGTGTATAGAATTGGTGTTGAATAGTACTAAAAGTCTATGCGTAATGGACAAATCACAGTATGAGTTAAAATACATTCTATTACCTTTAGATCGCGTTGGAGAATCATTCACTCCAACATTGATGAGTTTCAAGTGTCGCAAGGACTGGCCATTACGCGATCGCTTTAATGGTATGATAATGAGAGTTGTAGAATCTGGATTACCTGATTTTTGGGAAATGAGTCTAACAAGGATCCCAAAGGCCAAACGTCAGAGTATGGAAGCTGAACGGTCTTCCACACAATACCGACCTGTCGCACTTATGAAATTGGACTTTGCTTTTCAATTATTGGCCGCAGGTTTAGCTTTTGCTACCATTGTTTTTTGCTTAGAATTATGCTGGGCTCGATATGTGAATCCATAGAGATTGTTGAAGGAAATGCCTGGAGAATCTACAAATTAGTTTGGGAATAACTTGAAAACAAGTGGTATTGAAAGAATGAATCAATAGATTCTTGTAATTTCTATTTTCATTGACTAGATTGTATTTTGATAACACCTCATATGGTTTTGAGTGCTGGTTTGTTTCGCGTGCACTATTGAGAACCTCCATCAATTATCCCACACACAATTTGTTCAACGTGAATGAAATTCTTACATAATTATAATGAAATTAATGATGACATTCACGTCTGTGTACACGCACACCGATGCCAGTCACCACTGATCTAACTGTTTAATTGCACACAATGACAGCTGCCCCGCAGAAGTGAAAAATGAATAAACTTTTCGGGCTTTATTCTTTTCTTCGAAATACGCCTAATAAATTTTTTTGATGTTATACTGAACATGTGCTCAAAATGAGCACACAAAATAAATAAAGTGAAATATTGAAAATTGATTAAATTATTCAAAATCAAAATTTCAGCACGTCCCGTTAGCTGAATAGCGGTAGCCTCTGGCTTGAATTTCTATACATGTGAATGAAAGAAATCATCAACGCGCACTTGGCAAAAGACGCTACCGCATCTCCTGATGGCGACTAGTTTCAGGAAAATGTACCATCAACATCCTCCACAAATTATCCCACATGAAATTCTTTGCATATGAAAGAAATAGTCTCAGTCTATTATGATAAAATTAATGATAATATTCAGCAAGCCTTATTATTATTAGAAATTGAATAAATATTATTATTTCTGAGTCTCTTAAGGTAAAATATACGAGAAGACACAATGACTCGATATAATAATAAATTAGTCGTTTACGTGCAAATAGAGTACACTGTAGTACCTATTTTTGTGAAGGAAATTAAGTGAATAAACCAAATTATGTGTGACTCACTCATCATTGTTTTTCATTTGAAATACCTACAGCCTTATTATATTATTGAAATTACTTGAGATCTTAACACTAACTAATCGGCACTGGAGAAACAGGTTTGTGACGAATACTTCGGCTTTTATTACTTTAGTCCTCATTCTTCGCTTGCAAGAAAATTGGCCGCCTGATGATACTATACCATAGAAATTTACTCTCACAAAATTAAAATGATCTTCATATTGACTGATGTGAGTTGGCGAAAGAAGATAAAATAATAGTTGTAATGGGTGAAGCTGATCAGGAGAATGGCTCAGGGAAGTCAATGAAATGCCATCCACGGCGAAAAGTCTAATCATATGCTGATATAATTATTTCCATATCATAAGTTGATTCGTGAATCATTGATCAATTTTTGTTCATTTCTTTGTTGATGTGAACACTGCAGCAACATGAATCCTCCCCAGCCGGTTACCTAAACGGAATTTCAAACCAACAAATGGATAATAGTTTTGCTTTCCAACTGATATAGCTTTTTCTGCTAATACTTTAGCAATATGCTTTCGAATGAAAGTAATTCATTCAATTTGTCAACAATTATCGTGTGATTCTTAATGGATATGCCCCCCTGATTTTTCAGGTATTCCGTGGTTTTCTTCTTTGTATTCATCGATTTTTGACTAATCGACAAGCAGATGTTATTCGAATTGGTTGAAGTTGTTCGTTCCTTTCTGCTGTCTATTTTCAGAGATTATTTGTTTATGACGATTTGCTTATTACAACGGTGACTTTTTATTAGAACGCAGATGATATAATATATCATTACTCAAGTATATTATATAGTGATAAATAGATTTGGCTTAAGAATTCGTCATCTATTCAAAGCATAGAACTCAGTAATGGCTGAAAACAGGAGTTTTTCGGATGGGTGTATTTCATGCATTCTTTTCTAATCCAGTGATCCTGCAGAACTATTAATGATTGTAATCAATGCAACATTCCATTCTCTATTCACTCGGAGCCTCAAGACCTTTCAAAAGCACTGATTCAACTTTTTCGAAACTATCATCAAAATATCAAATTTTGGAAAATTCACTAAAACAGCCATAACTCGAGAACTAATCATGCAAATCAGCTCAAAATTGACAGGCATCTAACTGATACAACTCTTGAGATAATATATGAGTATAAATCACATCAGTTGAATAGTTTCCAGAAATTCCATTGAAAACTGATTTTCGAAAAATGGACATATTTCAGAAAGTACTGATCAGGTTCCCTTCAAATAAAGCTTAAAAAATAGAGTTCGTCGAGAGGAAGTTTTCCACAAAATATGAAATTTTTTTATAGAACTGTTTTGCTGTAGTTGAGACTTTTATGCACACACAGACACACATACACACACACACACACACTCACACACAGACATGTGCTAAAAATATCATTTTCTCTCTTTTTAGACCATTTCAAGTATCTTCTATTGAAAAAATTACACTCGAAAATTTTGATGATTACGTAGCTTCCATTCGGAAGCAAAAACGGTTCGAAAAATCCAAAAACGTAAAAAATATTTACAATAATTCAAATGATAAAAATGCATTCTCAAGCAAGGCTGCATCAGCAGAAAGTAGTATGCGTCAAAGTAGTTTTTCCATGGCAAAAGTCTGGGTGGCGACTGAAAACTAATTTCAAAATTCCCTGACTTTTCCATGACTTTTACCTGACTAAGAATTAAAATTCCAGGACGTACAAAAAAAAATATTATTTGAATATCGGGAAAGGTGGGGACAATACGGTCATGAAGGTAAAAAGGACACATTTGAGTTTTTATGCCTATATTATGAAAAAATCCTTAAATGAATGAAAATATTGGAGATGGATTTTTTTTAAAGATTCCAGCAGAAAGCTGAGAATATGTTCGTCGAGAAATATGTGCCAGAATTGATTTTTTCCAATTTTTTTAGAATTCGTTTTTTTTGTCATTTTTGAGGGGCAAAAAGCCCTTCGATTTTTGGGCAAATTCAGTTTTTAGAAAATATCTCTGGTTCTATTAGTCTTAGCGACCTGGGCCCGATTTTAAATGAAAGGTGAGATCATTTCCCATCGATTCATGGGGATTTGAATTTGAAAATATCGATTCTTCAGATAGTTATCGGAACTTCCGTGAAAAATTATGATCATCGGTTTTTGTACCATAAGTATCTGAAAAATCGCTATTTTCATATTTAGAACCCCATGCATCGATGGGAAATGATCTCACCTTCATTTAAAATTGGTCCCATGTCGCTATGACCGATAAAACCAGAGATTTTCCCAAAAAACTGAATTTGCTCAGAAATCGCAAGGCTCTTACCCCTCAAGAATGCCTGAGAATATCAAATTCTCACAAAATTAAGAAAAATCAATCCTGGCACATGTTTCTCGACTCAAATCCCCTCAGCTTCCCGATGAAATAATTTAAAGAAATCCATCTACAATATTTTTATTACAATGTCCATTTTGGCTTATGTTTCCCTATGTTAAAATTCTGAGTTATTCTTGAAAACAATGTTTTTTATTAAAATTTTACAAAAATCCCCGAAACTGCGTTAAATTTTCATAATTGTTATTTTCGTGAACCTTTTTGCGGATTTCAAACTGATCGAAAAGTTTAATTTTTCGATTAAATATCTATCAATCTTAAAAATATGAAGATACTAAAAAATAAACTATGGATTTCCCTGACTAACATTAAAATTCCCTGACTTTTCCCTGACTATTCCAGCCATTTTAAATTCCCTGACTTCTCCAGGTTTTCCAGGTCGATCGCCACCCTGCAAAAGGTCGTGTGTGCCAGAACCTACGACTTCCTGACTTCACTGAAGAATCAAATGATTCTTTCAAAGAATTAGGGGCAGGAGGGGCAAAATGGAGTATCCAAGCAATCTCTAGACTTTTCTAAACTTGAGTACGATAGAACTCCTTTTTTTTCATTGGAATTTGAAGTAAATGAAAGAATCTTCAGTTGCCATGAGCAAATAAAGAATTTGCAGGCAGAACGGGGTACGCGTTGAAAAAAAAAGAAATTTCTTTATTAATTCCTTGAGGTTTGATTTATCACCAATTTCTCCCGTCATTACGCCGGGGAACCTTTACATTTCCATAGGATCAAACGTGAATTTAAATTTCTAAACTTCATGACCTAGCTGAAAAGTTTTTCTCTAGAAATAAAGTTGTTTACATTGCAGAACTGACTAACTATTCAAAAAAATTGATTGTTAAAAAGAAATTAATGAATGGAGTGCGTTATTGCTCGCTCGTGAATTGGGGTACGTTCTGGCTTACTCGTTACGCTCGTTCGTGAATGGGGAAGTGTTGTCCTTTTGGTTTTAGAATGTGTTTGGCCTGAAAAATGTCTAGTCCGAGTGAACTCGTTCATCACGTTTTCTCCGACCCAAGCACTCAAAAATTTCACACGATTTTGGTGTCACTCCGAAATTAAGTACGTATTGCTGTGTCTCCAGGTGACGTTTTCTGTTCGAATTTGCGCACCTAACGCGTCGTGCGCATGGGCCTCATCACTCTTCTAAATGAAGAGACTAAAAGACACGACTATTCTGAACCAAAAATTAACAAACAAAGCTAGGATGGAATTTCTATGGTTGATGCCATAGAAGCTGTTTATAATGGAGAAATGAGATATAAAGCAGCAGCTCAACAACGTTCTGGAGCGCCCCAAGCTACATATTTCTTGATGATAGCGAATGGGGTCAAGCCCTACATTTGTGGTCAATATTTTCCGACTCGTGTGTTTACAAAACTCGCCTTCGGCTCCTTTTGCAGCTTCACACTGGTCGCAAAATACTTTACCGCACTTCTTAGGCAATGTACTATTCGCATCTCCTTAACCCTTCACGTACGGCACCTTTAAGCTGCGGCGGAAAACTGACGTTCGTGATTTATGGATTGATTGATTGTTCTTTTTCAATTATTGAGAAACATAACTATGAATCTTCTCGCACAATTCTAATAATTTGCAAGTTCATGACTCTTTCTCAAATGTTGAAATTTTTCATTGTTCATAGAATAATTAATTTTCTCCAGACAATAAAAAGGTTTCCCTAAATTTCCCCAGGCCATTCATCAACGATTCCAGGGGTTTTCAATGAAGAATAATTGTTTCATCTGCTAAGTATATTCTCCTTCAAAATTAGCCCAAATTTCTTTTTAGAGAGATATCAAGTTGTGGAAAATTTGAAGTGGGCCGAAATGAATTTTCTATACGTTTTTGGGAAGAAAATCCTATTTTGCGAAAATACTCATTGAATTCTTCTCAAGTAATTGTGAATAGTATTTTTATTTTTTTAATTATTTTTCTTGCCATGTATAACCTTCCGGTTTTTTAATTTTTTTTCTTTTCCTGTCCCACCCCCCTTGCGACACCATGGACCGACTTCTTTGCCATACTGCACCGCATTCGCCATAGACCAAGGGAAACCATGGAAACCCTGATCAGCGCAGTCGGATTCATACAGAGCCTCAATGTGCCTTTCAGTCACGCTGACGAGAAAAGCACAGTAATTCTCTGTAGTCGCACCTCACCGATCAGTTTGTTATTCGGATCTGCATACGGGAAGCGGTCAACCATCCAAGTAGTAACCAGACTCAATGCTGCTTAACCCGGTAGACTCGCCGAGCCGTACG
Source organism: Aleiodes leptofemur (assembly GCA_963942555.1). Classification (NCBI taxonomy): domain Eukaryota; kingdom Metazoa; phylum Arthropoda; class Insecta; order Hymenoptera; family Braconidae; genus Aleiodes; species Aleiodes leptofemur. Next base: position 6,244,698 of record OZ012615.1, on the reverse strand, counting down.
CAGACCGAACAGCCAAACTGTCGGTCCTATAATTGTGAATAGTATTTTCCGCCTACATTTCAAATAATATTCTATATAAGTAAGAACCATTCAATTTTCAAACAATGTTATTCTAGTCCACAAATGGATAGAATAGAATGGATTATACCCCATACCGAAAAGCAGCATACGTGAAAAGAATATAATAGTATTGTTGTCATTTAACTTCAAGTACACAACAATTTTGTGCCACAAAATGCAGCTAGTCAATCAATTTTCAGATTTTGCCTGCGAGAATTGAATCGAAATTACAATAGAACCGGTTAAAACAAAGTCCCTTCAATGATTACTCTGGAGAGCTTTTCATCTCCATCGTTAAAGATTTACTCTTTTTCTTAGTTTAATAATTTCAATTGAATATTTTCTTATTTCCTTTTGAGTTTTGAAGGAAAATAATAAAATTTCCAACGTAGTATACTGCAAATGCTCTGAGAATATTTCAAAAAAATTCAATATATTTTAGTGAAACAATAAAAATTTTATGAGCAGAAAATGAAGGAAAATTATTCGTAATACTCCCATATTTTTTCGTGTGAAACTTTAGTCACGCTCATAAAACGTTCATATGCATTGAATATTTACCATCCATTTTCTTTTATCATCAGTATGCATGAAACTGTATTTTATTGATTTCTTCAGCAATTTTTTCGAAGTTCATGACTACATTTTCCATGAAACAACTTAATTCTAATGCTATCATGTCTATCACGTGGTTTCAGTGTTGAATGGTAAGCGATGGATATCTGCCTAATGTCTTGAACCATTTTTATGAATAAAATGATTCTACTTTTCTATGCAGAATTTAAAATGCTTTTTCGCGCCAAAATATATTGTTATTCAAATCATCGTGGATATTCTTTACATTTTTTTTCAACTTTTAAAATCATTTTCAAATTGAAAAACTTAAGGTACAGTCGCGCTATCCATGTAATTTCACAGATATTCTCAATAAAATGATTGAAATCCTCGAAAAAAGACTCATTTTCATTCATCTCTTTGCTGGTGACTATACTAATGGAAATTGGAATTGATGAAAAATTGCGGAGTTTCGTGACCTATTTGATGTTTTGAGACTCCGTTAAATAACGCAGAACATTTCAAATTGAGTGACAAAAGAAATGGACATAGATCGCTACTGATAACTAATGGATTTTTTATTGCTATAGAATAGAAATACACGTGGTTTGCAAAAAAAAAGTTTGAAAATTAGACTCTTTGCATAGGACAATTAACCACTGATTACATGACGACGGTTTCACTGTACGAAACATCATTGGAACCGTTGAAAGACACGCAACATTACTTGGTGATCAATAAATTTTAATGCACCTAGCTTTACAAAAGTGCAAATAATGTCAGTATTATGGTGATACTTCGTACCGAGTAGACTGGCAGTAGAAGGAGATTTTTCCAAATATGACAGAAATGGCCCTAATCAAGTGTCTGTTTTTCCTCTTCATGATCGCTAAAACAGAAGGATTGAAATCGAGTGATTATTCTCTTGGAGAGGCGATAATGGTTTGTTATTGAATTCTATTCAATCTTTATCGATAATAATAATAGTTCAATTCGAACATCATCAACTTTCGATTTCATATTCCAGAAAACCATTCTAGAATCATGTTATGGAATGGAGAGTTTTCCCAATCCGGTTGTTATATTTGGAGATTTCAATACACTTATCGAGGAAGTATCGATTATTCGGATCAATGAGTCGATGAATGTAACAGATTACGAAAAATCATTGAAATTCAAAGCAAGTAGTGTCGTATTGATGGAAGAATACCCAAACAAATTATTATCACATCTGCGACTGTTGAGGACAACGAAGTTGTGGGATAACTCGGTTCCCTTCTTCATTATCGGCAGGAACACATCCCCATGTACAAATTCGAGAATCATGCTGCGAATAATGTGGATGATGGGGATTCTCAATTCAATGTACATTTGTCCCAACTCCATTGATAACAGCCCAGAAATATACACACTGAACCCGATCACAAATTATGCACCTCATCCTTGGGAAAGCATCATTACTAAACTAGATAATTTGAATATCTTTCGTCAATATTTCGATGCAAGTAAGTAATTCATTAATTTTAAATTAGAGAATATATTGTTCAAGTATTCCATTGAAAGATACGATCTGACCTCAATCTGATCCATCTATATGGAAGGATCAATCGGATTTTCAGCGGAAAATTTGATAATACAGAATTATAAATTGGAAATCTTAAAGTTTATGATGACCAATCTCCTTTAGATATTTCCTGTACACATTTGACTTATGACAAAACAAAAAATTTGAATGGATATAATATTGTGGCTGTAGACTTTGCGAATGCACACTTTGGTCTGGTGCCGGGAAGAAATTATTTCAAAGAGCTTGCTAGCTTCACATTTGTCAATTACAGAGCCCTGCGAACCATAATTATAGCTTTAAATGCGAGCGGCAGGTTCGAATTTGAAAGACACTACTATTCCGTGAAAACACGTTACTTGAAAGGCTCTGCAGACCTCGTAATATCACTTCATACTCTTGACTCGCTTCTCGACTATCCGGTTTTCTACGCTCTTCGAACAAGTGAATACGTTGCCGTAGTGAAATTGAAAGCAGAAGTATCAACTTTGGAGAAAATTCGCCATTTATGGAGCACTCCAGTATTAATTGCAGCAGCTGTTGCTCTTGCTGTGTTGTTCTTAATCCTCATGATAAAGGGATGGAGCTTCGGATTAGCACTATTGGATATAACAAGGTTCTTGACATACACATCAATTCACACAAATAATAGATATCAATCATTCAGAATTTATTTTACAACCATGTTAATCTTCATAGTCATCAGTAATGGTGTTTTCCAAGGGAAAATTGCCGCATTTCTCACTACACGAGAAAGAAGCAGTGCTGTTGAATCTATTGATGAGGCAATAAAATTGGGATATCAAATGTATACTCATGATGAGGGGGTCAAATACGCTAAGCATGTCTGTCCAAGATGTGATTTCAAAGGTGTATCAAGTTGGGATGTGTGTGTAGAATTGGTGTTGAATAGTACTAAAAGTCTATGCGTAATGGACAAAGAAATATATGAGTCAGAATACATTCTATTACCTTTAGATCGCATTGGAGAATCATTCACTCCAACATTGATGAGTTTCAAGTGTCGCAAGGACTGGCTATTACGCGATCGCTTCAATGGTATGATAATGAGAGTTGTAGAATCTGGATTACCTGATTTTTGGGAAATGAGTCGAACTAGGATCCCAAAGGCCAAACGTCAGAGTATGGAAGCTGAACGGGCTTCAGCACAATACCGACCTGTTGCACTTATGAAATTGGACTTTGCTTTTCAATTATTGGCAGCAGGTTTAGCTCTTGCTACCCTTGTTTTTTGCTTAGAATTATGCTGGGCTCGATATGTGAATCCATAGAGATTGCTGAAGGAAATGCATAGAGAATCTACAAATTAGTTAGTGAATAACTTGAAAACAAGTGGTATTGAAAGAATGAATCAATAGATCCTTGTAATTTCCATTTTTATTGACCAGATTGTATTTTGATAACATCTCATATGGCTTTGAGTGCTGTTTTGTCTTGCATGCACTATTGAGACCCCCATCAATTATCTCACACACAAATAGTTGAATGTAAATGGAATATCCTTATATAATTATAATAAAATTAATCATAATATTCACATCTGTGTAAACCCACAACGATGCCAGTCACCACTGGTCTACCTGTGTGATTGCACACAGTAACAGCGGCCCTGCAGGTATGAGAAATGAATAAACTTTTCGGGCACTATGTTTTTTCTCCAAAATACGTCTAGTAAATTTTTTTTTCTCGATTTTATACTGCCCATTTGCTGAAAATGGGGACACAAAACGAAATTGACATGAAATATTCATAATTGCTTGAATTATTCAAAATAAAAACTTCAGCACGTTCCGTTAGCTAAATAGCGGTAGTTTCTCCCTAGCGGTTTCGAAAATGCGGTTTGAAAACTGTGTAAATTCCGTTTAAAAACTGTGTAAACACTGTGGTTATTTGTGCAGTTTTTCACAGTTTTTCTACCGTTTCCACACAGATTTCAAACGGAATTCACACAGGGTTTACCCAGTTTTTATACGAAATCTACACAGCATAAATCTTGCACAAAAAAAACGGTATATATTCGGCATAAATTCCGTGTAAACACGGTTTTTACACTCAAACGGTGTTTATACCGCATTCTCGGAACCGCTAGGGCTGGCTTGTCTCTTTATACATGTGAATGAAAGAAATCATCAACGCGCATTTGGCAAAAGACGCTACGCATCTCTCGATGGTGGCTCGTTTCAGGAAAATTTACCATCAAAATCCTCCACAAATTATCCCGCATACGATTCTTTGCAGATAAATGAAATAGCCTCAGTTAATTATGATAAAATCAATGATAATATTCGACAAGCCTAATTATTATAAGAAATTGGATTAATATTATTATTTTTGTGTCTCTCAAGGTAAAATATATATCTTTCGTGGATGATCCGAGAAGACACAATTGCTCGATATGATAATAAATTAGTCGTTCACGCACTACCAAATAGAGTACACTGTAGTACCCATTTTTGTGAAGGAAATTAAGTGAATAAACCAAATTATGTGTGACTCATTAAACATTGTTTTTTATTTAAAATACCTACAGCCTTATTACATTATTGAAATTACTTTAGACCTTAACATTAACTAATCGGTACTGGAGAAACAGGTTTGTGTCGAATACTTTGGCTGTTATTATCTTAGCCTTCATTCTTCGCTTGCAAGAAAATTTTGCCACCTAGTGGTAATCGTCAGTAGAATTTGACTATCGCAAAATTAAAATTATCTTCATACTGCCTGATGTGAGTTGGCGAAAGAAGATAAAATAATAGCTCCAATGGGTAAGCTGATCAGAAGAATGGCTCAGGGGAGCCAATGAAATCTCGTCTATGGCGAAAAATTTGATAATATGCTGATATAATTATTTGCTATCACATAAATTGATTCGTGAATCATTAATTGATTTTTGTTTCTTCTTTGCCGATGTGAATACTGCAGCAACATGGAGCTTTCCCCACCAGTTATCCAAACGATCTTTCAATCGGAAAATCTCTTTGTGTTTGAAAATTCAAACACACAAAATGGAAAAAAAGTATTCATAATAATTTAAATAATATAAAAATGCATTTTCACGCAAGAACAGAAGTTGCATATTAATGAAGTAATAAATTTAAAACTGAAATTCCCGCTCAAAGGCATGGTGGCGCTAGTTTCAAATTCAAATAAAATAAAACTCCCGCGCAAATGAGTGCGCCGCGCAACAATTTCGTGAAGTGAAGGCACAACAGTAATTGTATTCTAAATGTTCCTTTTTTTTATTTTGAATTAATTACAAATAGTTTTCGTTTACTCGAAAATCAATTTTTCAACAATGGGAGAGAAGGATAATGCACAAATAATCGTAAGTATTAATATCAATGAGTTTATCATAAAGTTAGCATTGTTGACGCATGCCTAACCTACAAAATAAATCCACCGGTAACGAACTCCCAATGATTTTTTGAATTTAGAATAAAAAAACATTGTAATGAACAAATGAAGTGATTAGTGGAAAATGGGAAAAAGGGATGAGTTCTAAATTAACTTTTTAATTTTTCATTAATATTTCGGAAATTATTACGTAAACTGAAAATTTATGGACAGACTTTTTCGTAGAGAACTGAATTATTTATGAATAAAAAAAAAATTGAGGAACAATTCCCTCTAAACCTGCAGGAAATATTCATCAATTAATCAATTCAGACGTAATTTTTAGATAAATCCATGCAATTATGAAATTTTTTAACAAATTTCTTTCATTCAATCAGTTTTTTGCGTTTATCTCGGAAAGTGAGCGAGATAGAGCGATTCCACTTCAAACCTTTTTTGTAGCTCTTGAAATTTTCCACAAAAATGGATTCGAGCCAAATTGCCCTATCTCGCTTAGTTTCCGAAATATTATAAAAAAGCTGGTTTCAAAATATGATAAATTTGGCTAAAAACTCAATAATTTTAAATCCAGTTTTTACTTTGCAGCTCAATTGCATTTAGAGCATTTTATAAATATCTTTGAAACTATTGGGTTTAGAGAAATTTATGAAGAGGCCTTTTTTGTGGAGAATTTCATTTCCTACAAAAAAGGTCTGATCGTGTTTCCTTTTAAACCTCGTTGTTTGCGAGATATCGACGATTCCAGATGTAATTTTCAGATTTATTTTTTTTCAGCAATTTGAATTTTTTAAACAAATTGATTTTATTTTGTTAGCTGCGATTGTAGCAAATATCTTGGAAACTGAGTGAGATAGGGCAAGTCTGCCTCAATCCTTTTTTATAGAAAATTTCAAGAGCTAGAAAAAAGGATTCGTGCAAAATCGCTCTATCTCTCTTAGTTTCCAAAATTATTCTCAAAAAACTGATAATGGAACACAACTAGTTTGTCTGGAAATTTTATTAATTTTCTTTCGTTTATTTACTGTAAGAGGGATAATAAAGTATTTTTTTTCCATGAAAAAAAGGGGATTCCCGATGCTTTGTGTAGCAAAGCAGGAATGGCAGTGACCTGGCGAACGGGAAATAAATTAGGAGTTTTTCCACACAAACAAGTTGGCCTTCACACCAATGGTAATTATCAAAATTTCTCAATTATCTAAAAAAAAAATTGAAATTTCCAAATTTCTCACGTTTCTTACCAATTTTTTAGGAATCTTTAAGAATCTAAGCGAGATAGCGCAATTTTCATTATTACATTTTTTGTAACTCTCCAAAATCTCTTCGAATAAGGTCATTATAGAAATCGCTCTATCTCGCTTAAATTCCAAGATATTCCCGAAAAACTGATGGTGAAATCAAATCGATTTGTCTGAGAACTCCATAGTCGTAATTATTTCGCTTATAAAAGATTAATAACTAATTAATTCTCAATAATGACACCTTTCCTCCAAATTGCAGATAAAAAGAGCGACTACTACCCCTGTGAGGCCCAAATACATCTTCTCCGTCAAGAAGTCATTCTCTTTCATCCAACCCTGAGAAAACTGGTCAATGAAAGTAACGGAGTTTTTGTTTCAATAAGAAAAATCAATAAATCAAAAGTGGGCGAGGTGAGACCAGAGTTGGTCAAGTACAGTAAACAATACAGATCAATCCTACGCGCTTGTGTTGAGAGCTTACAGGATACTGCTGCTAAGGCACTTGATGATAAAAAAAGCCTTTTAGAAAACTTTCTGACTATCTTTTACAATGTCGAGTGCGTTTGGCACTTGACTGAAATACTTTACGTCGATACAATTCCAGGTATTTATTCACATAAAATAATTCGAATAAATTAATGAAATTCAATATAATAAAAAAAATTGATACAATTCGTTTTAAAATCCGTTTTTACAGATCATCTTGAAATTTAAGGGGAATAAAGAAATTTATGTGGAGACCTTTTTAGTAGCTCTCAGTTTCTTCTACAAAAGGGGTCCACAAAAATTTCCCCATTTCCTCAAGATTCCAAGAAGTTCAAAAAAAAACTCAAAAATCTGAAGTTTTTCAATTTACTCTATTTTGTGACCAACTTTTTAAAAATATCTCGGAAACTGAGCGAGAAAGAGCAATTCAACCCAATTCTTTTTTTGTAAACAACTTTAAGAGCTACAAAAAAGGATTCTTCCAAATTCGCTCTATTTCGCTTAGTTTCCGCGATATTCTCAAAAAAACTGATGAAATAAACTCGATTATCTAAAAACACCATTGCTAAAAATCCTACAAAAAAACCGAAAATACTAATTTATCATTAATTTTCCAGGTGATGTAGTTCTCCCGCAATTGATGGAGTGGGTGCGTTTTCACTTCCCCTCTCGCGAGCTTACTGCCGTCAAGATCCTCTCGAAAAAGACAATAGGTGCCGAGCTGGAGAACGTGAATTACTGGGAGGCTATTTTTGCCTGTGCCTTACATGGCAAGCTCGACGTCGTCCGTGCTCTTCTTTCCTACCACAGTAAAGCAGACAACCGCGGTTTCGTAGCAGCCGAGAACATCCTGCGAACAATGCCCGTCTACAACGTCTACGGTGGCTACTCGATCAATGAATTCACAATGAGATGGAAGTACTGGCAGTTGGATTTATCCTCGAACATTGACTGCAAGACATTTGTTGTCGACGATAATCTGGACAAGCTGATGCGGCTCGTGGTAGGTGACCAGGGAGTCCTCTGGGAATTGAGCAAATACACTGAGGCTTGGTACGAGCTTTTAGCTGCCAAATTATTCTACTCATCACCATGCTGCAAGCAGCCAGAGCTCGCGAGACATGCAAATAGCGTAGCTGACAAGTGGCAGGCTAGACGTAATTTGGATAATGTCATATTGGCATTGATGGAGAGTGATTTGCATCAAGTTATCAAGCAGATTCAGTACATGAATGACAATGGCTGGTTTGCAGCACATCTGACAGATTTATTGTACAACAGCGAGAAACTCAATATCATTGACAAGGATCAATCAAATGTCACGGATAAATTGCATGAATCTTTGCTTCTTGATTATGGTAGTACTCTCATGTCGCACTCATCTTTGTGGCAGTGTGGGGCTAGTTATTTGGAGCACTGTCCAACTCATGGACTGGGACGATTGGAGACATTGCTGCAAGCTATTCCCCTTGGCAACGAGGCCAAGGCCATGAAAGTCATCAATGTGGCGCAGAATAATAGTCTGGTTAATGTTGTCACGAGCATCTGCAAGATTCAGGGGATCAAATCAATCAGACAGGGAAGACTTGGAAATGCTTTGGCTTGGGCACTCAGGGCTCAGGATGGACCTTTTGCCACTTATATTGCTGATCAGTTTCTCAAACGTTATGCGGAAAATGGGGAACTCGAGTGCAGGGACTTGTTGGAAAATCTTGGACGACATATGCTGACGAGCGATCGGTTGACGTTTCTTGGGAAGTACTGCGAGTTCAATCAGATGTATGAAATTGGAGAATTCAAGGAGGCTGCGAGACTTTTGAACTCTTTGCTTGTATCGGATTTAACGCCTGAATAGTAAGTTGATTGAGGGAGTTTTTTTTGGAGATAGGGAGGACGAGATGAAATGGACACTTGTTAGTTTCAACGATGATTGGGCGGTACAATCGGAAAAAGAGTTAAATTTTTGTATAATATCTTTAATAACATTCTGTGCAAGATGAAATTCTCACATTTGATTCAATGAATCTGTGGAGAATGTAATAAGGAATAAAATGAGCCCTAGAAACGAAAAATTAATTGAAAATTGAAGAATTTTCCATAATTTTTACATTTCTTCAAATTTTTCAAGATTTAAAGGAATGCAAAAAATAATGAAATTCTTTCAATTTTCAATTAATTTTTTGTTTCTAGGACTTATTTCATTTCTAGTTACATTTTTTGCAGATTCACTGAATCAGATTTGAGAATTTCATCTTGCAGGCATTGTTGTTAACGATTTTATACAAAAATTCAACTTTTTTTTTCGATTGTACCTCCCAATCACCCTTAACGTTTTATATTATGAAAATCACTTGGAATCAATGGAGAAGGAAAATAGTGGAGATAGATTTTTTCTGACGATTCCATCAGAAATTCGTTTTTCCTTGAGCAAAAATTCGATTTTTTTAGTTAAAATTTTTAAGGGAAATCCTTTTCATTTTTGAAAAATTTTACACTTTCGGGAATTTTTTCGATTCTATTGGTCGTAGCTACGTAGAATCGGTCCCAAATTAAAAGTGAGATTTCTCCTCGATTTACATAATTCTAAAAAATATTACGATTTTTTAAATGGATACGAAGCAGGAATTGATTCCAAGAAAATAGACTATAAGTAATTGAAAAATCGATTGAAAAAATTAGAACTACATCAATCAATGGGAAATGAGCTCATCTCTCATTTCGAATCAATCCAAGATCGCTACAACTAACAGAATAGAAAAAAATACCCAAAGAAATGATTATTTTTCGATTTTTGAAAAAAAATCGAATTATCAAAGAATTTTAAAAAAACTAATTTTAACACAAATCTTCCATCTAAAATTTCCTCAGCTTTTCACTGGAATCTTGTGATTATGTCGGAATTTGAGGGAAATAATTTTTTTTTGATGATCTCATTCTTCTAAACAAGAAAGTACTCATTTCCATTAAATTTCAATAATATAAAAAAAAACAGAGCAATATGAAGTAATTTTTTGATTTTCTTCAACAGCAAATATTTCTCCATCTTCTGTAATGAAAATAGATTTATCTCGAAACGAGAAATTTTGTAATGAGAAAATTATGTTATTTTCCTTTCCAGTTTCTGGCCAATTCTTCTGTCCGATGCAATTCCCCTTCTAGAAGCCGAAGACGTTCTTCTCTCAAGCGAGGACACATTCACATTAATGAGATGTGTCGAGGAACACGGTGGTGCATCACAATTTGAGGACAAAGTTGATATAATACGTTTGGGAATGGCAAGAAATTTATCACGATCTCTGATTCTCGAGGATTGTCAGAGTGATCAATGAAATTATTGTTAATTAACTTCATCCATTTGTATCATAAGGTATGTGAATATTTCTAAGTATAATTTTTTTCAATAAAATGAACAATGTAAAAAAAAAATTTAATGAATTTTCGACTTTCCTCCAAAACATTCAAATTCTCTATTTTTGGAAATAATTTTGATTCTCTGCTTTCAAATTCATATGAGTACTATGCAAAACATTCTACGATGGGAGAATATCAAACTGCACATCTCTTGAAGCTTCTTTTTCTGTTAGTAATGAATAAAGTGAGAAAAATAATGAAGAATAGATATAAAGAAACATTTATTCACGTGCATCAATGTCGTGACTGTAATGCAAATGTTTGAAATAATTTTTTATTTTTTTTTTTCATTTTTTATCATCAATAATAATCGACATTGCAGGAAGTTTCATAATATAAGGGGAATGAAATATCACTTTAAATTGTTACAATGTAAGAGAATGAAGTGAAGAAAATTAATCTGATTTTTTTAAATCGAATTTTTTTTTTCTCGAATATTCCAGAAATAATCGAAAAAATTAGATTCTTTCCAATAATTTTTTTTTTCTATGGGACAATGATCTCTTCTATAGAAAGAAGCTCCCTGCAAAAAGATCGCTATCTCACTCAGATTCCGAGATATTCCACTTATCAAGTTGAAACAAAATTAATTGAAAAAAAAAAAACATTTTTTCATTTTTTTGAATATCTCGAGAAAATAATAAAAATAAAAGATTTTGTGTAAGAACCTTTTTTGTAGAACTTTTTCTTCTCTTCGACAATGGTTTCCACAAAAAATTCGCTATCTCGCTTAGTTTCATACATATTTAATTTACAAACTGAAAATCAGAATTTTTTTTATTTTTTTATTTATTGAAACTTAGAATTGATTTTAAAAACACAAATTTTCTTACTTAAAAAAAAAACCTTTTTAAATTGAAAAAAAACTGCATTAAATTTTCTTCATTCCATATTATCATAGTATAAACAAAAGAGATAAATGAAATATTATCGTGAATAAAAAATCATCATTAATCGCATTTAATCCAAGAGATCCTAAAAAATGATTGCGCAGTGTATTTAATCAATATATCGATTGGCCAATACCAAAAAGAACTACGACAACTGGCCAATTAGTAATCGATGTCATCGCAGTGCCATGAATGAGTAAGTACCATGAGACTGTATAGTAAGCATCCGTTTAACACCTGCATTTCGTGCACACACACCTGGTGTTTGAGAATCGTGCCAAAAAAAAAAAAAACGAAGAACTCCACCTCTAACAACGAGACTTGAATTAATTATTTTATAATCCTCTTTGAGACAAATTTTTGCTGAATAGCCGGAAGTAAAAGCTGAATTATTAATCGAATACTTGCTGAATTTTTATCATTGTCGCGATTAATTCATTCAAATTGTCAATTCAAAACCCATTTTTGTAGATTCAAAAAAAAAAAAATTTAAACTTCTCAAAATTTTGATTTTTATTCGATTTCCTTCGAAAGAACGGAAAAAATTAGCCCAAAAAGTGTGTAATCCAATCCATTCTGGTGTAATAATTATCGAGATAATTAAGAAAAAGTCGAAATCGCGAATTTAATCGGGTTTTAAATTAGGAATTGTAAGACCATCAGAAATTGTAAGACTGTAAATATTTACTGTACTTATTGTTAGGGGAGAGTGGGGCCAAATGGACACTGTAATGAAACGGTTAGAGATGGATTTTTTTTTATGATTCTATTGAAAAGCTGAGGAAATTTTAGCTGGAAAACGGGTTTTAGATGTATTTTTTTAGATTTTTTTGAAAATTCGATATTTTTCGGCATTTTTGAAGGGTAAAAGCTTTCGCTCTTTTGAAATTTTCAGTTTTTTTGCAAATATCTCTGGTTCTATTGGTCGTAGCAACTCGGGGTTGGTCTTAAATGGAAGATGAGCTCATTTCCCATCGATTTATGGGGTTTTGAATTCGAAAATATCAATTTTTGGGATAGTTATGGGCCAAAAACTGTTTCACAAAACTATTTCACGAAAATGCCCATAAATACCTTGAAAATCGATATTTTTGGATTGAAAACGCTATGAATCGATGGCAAATGATCTCACCTTTCACCTCCAATCGGAATTTTTACGCTACGACAGATAGAACCGAAGATATTCTCAAAAAACTGAAAATTTTCAAAAAAAAGGCAGGCATTTACCCCTCAAAAATGCTCAAAAAAGTCAAATTCTCCAAAAATTCAAAAAAATTAATTCTGGCACTTGTTTCCCGCCTAAAATTTCCTCAGCTTCCCAATGAAATCATCAAAGACCATCTACCGTCAATATTTCTATGAATTTCAAGAGTTTTTCATAATATTTGCCTAAAAACTTAGCTGTGTCCATTTTACCCCTGATGTCCATTTTGCCCCACCTTCCCCTATATATTATGTTAATAAAAATCCTTAAACTTAAAAAACTTCACTTTTTGAATTAATTCGTGAAGTATTGCTCCAAAATGAATTGCATAATGTTACTTTCCGGGGTAATTTCTTCTGCTCTTTTCGATTGAATCATCAGTGTTTCGAAATTCTGTAGATAATTTTTTTTTATATTTTTTTATTCGTAAAAAAAACCTACTCTTGTTATAACGTAATTCGATCCTCACAGCAAGGATTGGTGCGCAATACGATATTCTACTGGCCACCGGATACAGCACTCTTGAAGTATCTAAAATGTGCTTCTATATATATTTAGAAATAAAAATGATAAAAAGAAAAATTGATTTCAACAAATTACATACATTTTATTAGACTCTTTCTTTTTGAGAGCGATTAACGATTTAGACAGATGGAGAAACGAGAAAAATATGAGAATAGTTATTAAGAAATAATTCACGTAATTATCAATCGTTAATGTGTCACAATGTCATTTCCGGTGGTAACGAGAGATGTAGCATTGAATCAAACGACATTGAATATGAATCATAAGACATCTATAGTTCGGAAGGATTAGAAACTGGATTACGAGATTATGTGATTACTCAGATTCTTCACGGAGGGAATCACTAATACTCCGGTAATTGCCTTCGATTTTTCTAGATTTTATTGATCCTTTTTTTTTCATTGTAAATTAGTATTAATTACTAAGAATTAAATTATTTCAGAGGTGGAAGCATTTTCCTTTTTTCTTTCTTTTTTCTAATTTATTTGCAAAAATGTTTAATAATGTTTATTTGACTAAGACTCCAGGCTCCATCGGAGCCAATAATACAGTATATATTACAATTAAGTACAATCGCATTGAAATTTTATACAAAACATAGTTATTGCAATTGATCATTAGAAAAAATTCTTTGAATTTTTATTTTACATTAGATACGATAGAAATTGAAAATATGAAGTATCACAGAGAAGATATTTTTGAGTCTCTTTTTTAAAAAATGAAAGTGAAAAATTATCACATGTTATCATGAATGAAAATCAGCTAAAATACAGTCTTTGGAATTCATACAGTCAATTGCATTATAAATAAGGCCTTTATTTTGACATTCACTGCTTCGTTAATTTCGCGATCTATCAAATATTGAAAATAGTGAATTTAGAATATCATTAGAAAGAATTCTTTGAATGCTTATTTTACATTAGATAGAATAAAAATTGAAAAATATAAGGTATCACAGAGAAATAGTTTTGACTCTCTTCTCAAAAGAAAAAAAGAAAGGATAATATTATCACATGTTATCACGATTGAGAATCACCTAAGAATCAGTCTTTGGAATACAGTCAATTTCACTACAAATAAGGCCTTCACTTAGGCATTCACTGCTTCATTGATTTCACGATTCATCAAATATTGGAAACAAAGATTTTTGAATGAATCCACTGATTCTGCTGAAGCAATATCAGCCAGCAATTCATTCCAAAAACGAGCAGCCGTTGCAAAGAAAGATCTTTGATTGGACGATAGTCTTGATGTATGTAGATGAATTAGGTCGTTGCGGCGGGTTTGTCGTACTCTGGTATTCGAATTCAGAAGCTGTAGGTTATCAAGAAATAAACATAGACGATCCAGCTTTATTGCTTTGAATATCACCGTTGCCGATAGAAGAAGCCTTCGATTTTTTATTGCCAACCAGTTCCGTTGCCTTCTGGCGTCAGAGATGCGGTCGAAACGACGTAGTCCAGCTACGTAACGTACACAGGCATTGAATGCTCGTTGAAGTCTACGTTCTTCAATATCCGACACATCCGTGAAAGCAATGGCACAGTAATCAAAGAATGGTAAAATCAATGCAACCACCATACGTCTTGTTAGATATTCATTGAAGAGGTCTCCATTAGCACGCAGACGTCTCAAAAACACACATTTTTGCGAATATCTCGGGAATTATTGAGTTTACGAGAACTGGTGAGCAAACCTTTTTTTTAGCTTATGAAATTCTCTGCAAAAAAAGTCTTCTGATGAATTCTCCTAAAACCACTCGCTTTTAAGTTATTTTAACTGTAACATAAACCTGGTTCAAAGTTTTTAAATTCTTAAGAAAAAAAAACGATAACCCAAAATCATATTCTGCTTATTTTGTGAATATCTCCGAAAATATAGATTTTACAAGAATTTATCCTGAGATCTCTTTTATAGAAAATTTCAAAAATTACAAAAAAAGTCTCCTGCAAAATTCTCCTAGACCTCTTCGTTCCGGAGATATCCAAAGAAATCCGTTAAAAAAATTTTTTCATCCCAATAAAATCGAGGAAAAATTAAATTCAACGTGATTTCCTATTAGGAATTATCTAATAAGCGAATAACAATAAATTCGTGTCCTTTAACGCATCAGTAACGTTCAGCCACTAAACTCTGAGCCAACTTATATCCAATTAAATACCTCTCCAAGATCAAAATACCATGACATCACAATTATTCAAAGTTCTCAATGATTCAATAGAAACAATAGTCATGAAATCACGTGCTATCGGTTAAAAAAATGAATTATCCTCAATTATCATCACCGAGTGTATTCTCAACACTCAGAATGTAATAAATCACTTCAGCCCATTAAATTTGATTCTAATTCCTTGAATTAAGTAAAAGCACAAAATTAAAAAAAAATTAAGTAGAAAAAAAAAATTAAATTAAGAAAAATTAATTCGTGCAATCGAATGAAATCACGTGAATAATTAATCTGACCTGACTCGCGGTATTAAATATTTTATTATCAAACTATGCCTATCTCCAGACGAGTAGTGGCAAAAAAAAGGGGATTATAATTTAATTAGCAGCGAGATATCGAATAGGGAATATATATATCAGTAGTAATAAAGTAAAACAGGATAAATTTATTTATTTTGGTGATCATTGTCAATAGAATATCTCGGAAACTAATGGAGATACGCCCTTTTTGCTTCGATTTTTTTTTGTAGAGAATTTTGAGTGCTCCAAAACGAAATTAGATTATTCTGAAGAAAAAAATCAGAAATAAGTAGGGGCAAAATGGATTGATTAATCAGAATGATTTGAAGTTTTTTTTTGAGAGTGAAGGATTCTACGAAAAAATTTGAAAAAATTCATCAATAATGTGCACATATCGATGCATCTTCTCAATTTTGTTCTAGATTTTTTCCTGAAGTCCTTCACTCCGAAAAAAAATTCGGAATCATGTTGCCACGAAGATCCATTTTGCCCCACTTTCTCCTGCTGATTTTTTTTTATAAAAAAATTCTCAATTCTTGAAATTATTTGATATTTTTATCGAACTTCACATTCATCAAGTGTTCCAATCAATGAATCAAATGATTCAGTCGGAATTTTTGTGAAAATTAACTTTAAAAAATTTAAAAACTTTTTTACAATGAAAATTTCTTAATTTCTTAAATTCATTTTCTTCCAAAATTTTGTGATAGAATCGTAATTTTTATCCTCACTTTTTTCTGCAGCTCTCTCCCCCTTCCCCGAAATAGATCACCCCCCCGCCTTCCCTTTCAAAAAAAAATTCCCTAATTCCCTCAGATTCCGGGGAATCCCCCAAAAAACTGCTGTCAAACTGAAAAAGGTTTCATAATTTCTTCAAAGAATCCTTATAAATAAATAGAGGAAAAAAAAATACATCCGGCTGTTCATCATCATCATCACCAATGGGTCTTCAAAAAACATCCTGGAAACGTACCACCTGAGTTGGCCAATGCCACGCAAACCTTATTGCGGTAAAAGCCCATTTATTTTCACATTGATAATGCAAAATTTAACAAAAGACTGGAAAATAAGCAAAATCGTGTAACCTTCGTTGCTAAAATAATACGTTCCCGTTTCCCTTTACCATTTTTTGATCTCCATAATAATAAAAAATAATAATAATAATCATCATCATGATCATCATAATAACAACAACCACAAAAATAACAATAATCATAATCATAGTAATTATAAGACTTCGATGTAAATTTTCATCTTTTTCTTCCATTCGAAGTGGAACGATGAAAATTTTTTTTCTCTTTTTCAGTGAACGAGAATAGAAGTTTATTTGATTTAGAATCAAAAATGACCCTCAATTCTTCATTTGAGAATGTGAATTGATTTTGATATGCTGCATGATTTTATCCTGTTCATGGTCGCGTGCTGATCGTTCTCCTTTTTATTCTGACTCACTAGACAATTTTTCCCCTTTTTTTCGATTTACATGAGACGACATTTCGTTTATTCATAAGGAAAAGGAAAATCAATTCATCTTCTTTTTTTTTTATTTTCTTAGGGAGAAAATTGTTGGACGAAGGAATTTCTCTCTATTGTGAGGAATCACAATTGGGGGAGAAAAAGGTGGAAAATAGTCTTGGAGAACCGGAAATTTCTTTGAATTTCGTTCGAAGCAGTGAAGTTGGAGAAAATTTAAAATTTTGAGGGAAAATTGAAGATTACGTTTGGAGTTCTTTGGAAATATCTCGGAAAGTATTGGGTTGAGGAGGATTTATAAAGTAACCTTTTTTGTGTAGAATTGAATTCTCTACACAAAAGGTCTCTTGATAAATTCTTCCAAATTCATTCGTTTCGAAGTTCTTTCAAATTCAAAATCACATTTCGTTTATCTTGAAAATATCTTCGAAAATATCGATTTTACAGGAACTTATCAAAAAACCTCTTTTATGGAAAATTAAATTCTCTAAAAGGAAGTGCTGAACACCCCCCCCCCCCCCCCTCATTTTCGAAAAAGATATTTGAAAAAAAAATCATAAAAATTTCCCAAATTTTTTTATAAAAAAATTTACTCAACAAATGAAAAAATGAAAAATAAAAAAAAAATTCAATGAAATATTCAATATTTTTATCTATAATATTATCTCTAAAATCCCATTATATTCAAGTATACCTGAGAATCTAAGATTTTCTCTTATAAAATAGAAAAGAAATACGAAGTTGAGGTTTTATTATTTCTGAACGATCGATGTTGCACTAGACCTCCGCCTCTCCCTACTCGAAAATAACGATCGTGCGAAACTTACCAGTTTGCCCAAGGCCTCAGTACTCTATATTATATCTCTTTATATACATATGTATATATATAACTGTATGAAGTGTCTCGTCTCCCTCAATTTCTCGCATGTTCTGTGTGCTTTCGCGAGGGCCGATATAAATTCAGTAGAATAATCAAAAAAAAGAAGAAAAAAAATTAAGATGAAAAAAAAGTGAATTATTGTGTGTCCTTGCTGGCTCTAAACAGCGGCGAATCATTGTTATTCACAATAGGGATAAACTGATAACGCGTATTTGTCACGTACGACAAATGAGAAGAAGTCAGACTCATCCACGTTTCATTCACATGATTTTATCTGTGCTTTAGAGACAAAAAGGCGCAAGTGCTATGCTTACACATAGCACTTACACCCCTTTACAATATTCTTACGCCTATTCATTCTTAGGTGTTCAAGCTTTCCCACGTGCAACATTGGTTCTCGTGTAATTTCTCATTTAATTACAATTCTAAGTGGATTTTCTTTACCTTTGTAAAGAAAATAAATAACTTTTTTTTCAAATTTATTTAAAAATATCTCTCAAAAATCTCAAAATTTGAGATTAAATTGTCTTTTTGAAATATTGCTATTAAGAAGATGTAGCAGAGAGAGAGAGAGACGCTTTTTATTGATGCCCTGAACCTTTACAGTATTTCCTAAGGACACAAAAACACATATACATTTTTACATTAAATCAAGAATATTACATCGTAACAATAGTCACTATTAAGTACTTTCTTAGTGTAATTCATGGCTTTTTGATTACATTAGTTTTTGCTGGAGTATTTTCATCTAATTTGATTATATGTATATATCGTCGTTTTAGAAACAAAGAGGCGTAAGTGCTGTGTATAAGCACAGTACTTACGCCCCTTTAATTCTAAAGCGACAATATATATATTTTTTTAATTTTTTAAGTTTTATATATTTTTCTTTATTCTTTATTTCATTAATGTGTATATTATAGTGTGTAATTGTGTATAGAGAGAGATACTATGAGACATCTTTAATGGTATTGAGAAATAAAGATCTTTCTTGATGAATATGAAAAAATATGCATATAATACGATGTATCGCATCGAAAAAATCAATATTCCTTAAAAATCTCAAAATTTGAGATGACATTGTCATTTTTTTTTTTAATGAATAACTGCTCTACATGGACCGTACTCTATAGCAATGAGATGACAGGTTTTACATAACAAAAAACATTTTAGCATTATTGAACTATATCTCACAACAATGTAAGAATTTCATGCATTTCCAATAGTTTATCTTAACATTAGCAGAGTACAACTACGCTTTCTCATGGAATTGCCGCAATTTTATCCTGCTTTGAACAAAGCACAGTAGTGGAGTCTGGTGATCTCACTCTTTACACTGTGTTCATCAGTCAGAAGATCAGTTATGAGCTTTTGTCACAAAAGGGAGTGATACTCCTCCTTCAAGACGTAAATCATGTTTTATGGCACTGTTTACTTTATAATGAACAGAGAGAAATTATGTTAAAAAAACTAAGACAAAGTAAATACCAGTCACCTCACTCCACAGACGTATTCTTAGCCTCGACAAGCCCTATTGCTCTAAGAATAGTCCATAAGTTCATTAAATTAAGGAATATTAGGATATAAATATATATGCAACAATGTACAAATGAATGTGAAGAACCGATAAAGGTTAAAATTTGATATATAAAAAAAAGAAAGAAAATAGTTTTGCTTTTTTTAGTAGTTTGTAGAAAAAATAAATAATAATTATAGGGGAAACAGGAGCAAAATGGAACTGTAATTGAAAAAAGACTCGGGATTTTTTTTTAAGTGAAGGCTTCTGCCGAAAATTTTGAAAAAATTCAACAACAATGTTCACATATTAGAGCATCTTCTCAAATTTTTTCAAATTTTTTTACGACGTCCTTCACTCCGAAAAAAAATCCTGGATCATAATGCAGCAAAGGTCCATTTTGGCCCACTCTCCCCTGAGTTTATTTATTGATAATCTTGGATTCGTAGTTGTGTACCTTTTCTTGCCATCATAAAATCTACATTTAAGAAAGAATAAATAACGTCATCTTAGAAACAAAGAGGCGTAAGTGCTATACTTATACATAACACTTACGCCACTTTCTTTGTAAGAAGATATTTATTAATTCCACTTTTAATGAGATGAACTTTATATCATTCTCTCATCAACCCAAATTCGTATCAATTTTGTTATCACTCGAATGGATAATGCCGCTACTAATTGACTCAATTATGTCTCAAATTTATGACGGATGCGGGGCGATAAGAAACGAAGTTGTCAAAACATGTTTATTAGATTTATCAGTGATGGAGAAGTCGTTTTTGGAAAATTTCTTCGAAACCATGGGAGATGGGGAAATTTTGTGGAGACTTTTTTCGGAGAGGAAGAAGGGCTTTGAGAAAGGTTTTCATGAAAATTGCTCTGTCCCGCTTACTTTTCGAGATATTCAGTAAAATGTCGGAAGTAAAGTGGCGAATAAAAAAAAATATTTTTACTCTGGTATTAGCATTTGTTGTTTACCTCCAGAACTAATGGAGATACGTAATTTTTGCACAAGTTCTTCTTGTTAAGAATTTCAAGAGCTACAAAAAAAAGGCTGGACCCAAATCACGCTATCTCAGTTAGTTTCCAAGAATTTTTTGAAAAATGGCTAAAAAAAAAGCTTTTTTTTTTAAGTGAAACTTCTTTTGGGAGGGTACCAACTTTTTTCTCGCGTCACAAAACGAGTGAAACATTTTGAGGGGAACGTGGTAGTGGAGTAGTGGGGGAAAAGGAGAAGCAAGAGAGAGGAGAGTGCGTTGGTGGGGATGCCACTCTAACATATGCTTTAGCGGTGGAGAGTGAAGACGGCAGAGGGGGGGAATAGGATTTTCGCGAAGAGTGCTACATACACACTGTATTTTTATTTTATAATTTTTTTTTTTAATACACGGAGAGGATAATATGGTAATTTTTCTAAAAGATTTTTATAAAAATTACCATGCTCCACATCATAATCTTCGCTTTTTATTTCTGAAGAAAATTGCCATTTTACACTTTGCTTTGGATTGAAATATCTCGAAAACTGCTCAAAAGTTATCGAGACATGTTGTGAATGAAATTTAGAGGGAAGATTAACGAATAAAATAAGCAAAACTTCGTTTTTCTATGACTCGTAGTTATTAAGATATCAATTTTTTAATGAAAAATTCAGGAAGGACGTCCGAGCACTCCTTTGTTTACTATCGGGCCTCGTCCATTGTTTCTGAACTATTCATTAAAAAATTGATATCTTGGAAACTACTGGTCGTAGAAAAACGGCGTTTCGCTTATTTTCTTCGTCAATCTTCCCTCTGAATTTCATTCACAGCATGTCTCGATAAATGTTGCATAGTTTTCGAGATATTTCAATCCAAAGCCAAGTGCGAAATGACTCATGGCTCATGTACCGAAAACAATCGAAAGTACCCGACTATGCCCATTCGTCTACCATATCGTCGCCTTAGAGTTAAAGGGGCGTAAGTGCCATTTCTCAATTTTTTTTCAAAATAACGAAAAGGCGTATCTCCACTACTATTGCTCCTATAGGCTCTCCAAGGCCTTTTAAACAATATTAGTAAAAAAAATAAAAAATAATAACACATAGCCGTAAGTACCACTGACTAATAACAAAGGGGCGTAAGTGCCGGAGATACGCCTCTTTGTTTTCAGTGTTTTCATTGAATTTCTCCTAATCGTTGGAGAAATACTAATAACAAAGAGGCGTATCTCCAGTCCATGCGTCTCTTTGTTATTTTTAATCGATAATAATAAAGAGGCATATCTCCAGCACAAGCCTGATTTTGCTATAAGCAATGCATATGATTTGCTTATATTCTTCCCGCGCATAGATAATAATGAAAAAAGAACTAATCCGTGCTGGAGATATTGCCGATGCAAAGAGAAAAAACCAAGAAAAGGCCATAATAATAATCGGTAACTAATCGCCAGAATTTCTTATAAATCTATTTTTCCTCCAAGTTTTTTGACAATATTTTGGAAACCAAGCAAGATAGAGCGATTTCACCTCAATCTTTTTTAGATAAAAAATCCTAAGAACAAAAGGGCGTAATTCTAACAATTTTCCTATGCTGTAAAAAAAATTATAAAAACAAAAAGGCATAAGTGCCAAAATTTAAACAAAAAATCCTAAAAACAAAAAGGCGTAACTCCAAATATTCTCATCAGATAAAAAAATTATAAAAACAAAGAGGCGTAAGTGCGGA
Organism: Aleiodes leptofemur; assembly: GCA_963942555.1. Classification (NCBI taxonomy): domain Eukaryota; kingdom Metazoa; phylum Arthropoda; class Insecta; order Hymenoptera; family Braconidae; genus Aleiodes; species Aleiodes leptofemur. The sequence continues at coordinate 6,222,350 of OZ012615.1, read as the reverse complement.
GATACTTCCTTTTCACTTTAACTTTAAAAATTATATAGCGTTTAAAAAGAGAATAACAAAGGGGCGTAAGTGTGGAGATACGTCCCTTTCATTTTAAAATTGGTAGTTACGCCACTTTGTTATTTTGATTTTCAATTATCCAAATAATGTTCCAGAGGCCATAAAGAACATTTTGGAGTGATAAGTGGACATACGACCCTTTCACACCAGAATTCCGTGTTTTTCGCACTTACGCCCCTTTAACTCTAAGGCGATGATATTATGAGGCTAGCATGAGAAAAATGTGGAAGTAAACGTTTTCTTCGAATATCCCGGAATTTCAGCAAGATAGAGCAAGCTTGCACGAATTCTCCTTTATAGAGAGTTTTGAGAGCTACAAGAAAGGATTGAAGCAAAACCGCTCCATCTCGATCAATTTCCTGTGTATTTACAAAAAACTGATTTAAAAAAATGTAGTTGTCTGAACACTTCATAATCGTGAAAAAATGATAACTTGTTAGTGAACAGATAACCAAAATACTAGAGGCAGATACTCAAATTCTCAAAGTGTTGTGTTCATGACACAGCTAAATGTGCTTTTTGCCGTTTTCCTTCGAGATTAACCTCGTATCCTCACATTTCTCAATTATTATCACTTGTTCATTTGAAAAAATCCTAATAATTCATCGCTATCTATACACAATAAGCAAGAAGTTTCACTTCTGTCGCGTGGGTTCCACGCACCCTCTTTTTTGTAAACCTTTTTTTTATTTTTTGTGGTTTTTGGGAGATTCCTCAGAAACTAGGGGAGATGGAGCATTTTGTGTGGAGACGAGAAAAAGAGCTACGAAAAAGTTTTCGATAAAAGTGGCTCTATATCTTTTTTTTTTTGCAATTGTATTCAGGAAATTCTGGCTACAAGGAACTCCTTAGCACTCAATGTAATTCATAAATTTGCTAAAACGTGTAATATTAGAATATTACTTGTAAATCTATATAATGTATATTTACAGAGTTATGTAAATAACCCTAACGAGTTGACCCTCGGAGTACACACCTCTGAACAGAACTTCAGAGCACACATGGGGTCAAATTGACCCCACTCCATTTTTTGAGTGCTATATCTCGAAAACTATACATTTTTTCGGAATCTATGTTATGAGGTTTTTTGTAGATAAAACAATGTACTTTCGAATACAATCATCGTTGGTTTGATTTAACTATTTTTTGATGGTAAAAAAATTAGTCGAAATTGGACCTCGTTTCTAGAGTCGGCCAATTTGAATGAAAAAGCTTCTAAGCGTCTTCTAGTTGACTATTTCAGATATTTTCATCCATTTCATCACATTTTTGGAGCAAACAATTTTTTGGGGTCAAAATGACTCCCAGTGTACTCCGAGGGTTAATACAATTTAATTTTTAAAAAAATCTTTTTAAATTTCCGAAATAATCCAATTCAAGCGTTTTTATTAACATATAATACAAACTGGATAACAAATATTATTTACAGTTACAGCTAGACAAGTATTTACATAGTTTCAGCTCTTAAGCTTTTACTTATATTTAAGTGATTTTGTGGTTTTTTGTGAGACTAGTGTGGGTTTTCAAGAAGCAGGAAATTTAAAATAGGGAAAAGTTAAAAAAAAAAAAAAAAAACCCCCATGAAAAAACCCCGAAATAATCAATGAGATGCGAAATTTCCTAATCGATTCTTCAGCAATTAATCGGGAGTCCCTCAAAATCACCGAAAAACATCGCATTCACGATTTAAATCTCCGGAACAACACGTGATTACTACCACCCACGATTGTTTTTGAATTTCTCTCATTAAACCCAACAAAATATGCGTGACTTAGATGTGCGGGGGGGGGGGGGGAGGGGGTTGGAGGTGACGAGGGGATAGAAAGCGCTTAAAGAAGGGAAGAAATGTCGGAAAAACATTTATTTGATCCAAAATGAAACAGAACTTCTGTTATTGCACAGCCAATGTCAGAATAGGGAGAGGGGATGAGTCACTGGCAAGCGCTGCAAGTTCTTTGGGGGGGGAGTCCGGTCTCAACAGTCGAGGTGGACGGACGTCTCTCGTTCGTTTCCCCTTTTAATTCACATGCAGAGATAAAAAGTGAAATAAAAACACGGAAATAAACTTTTTTCAAATTGTCAATAAAAGTAATCAAAAATAAAAAAAATATTGATGATGAGAGAGAGAGAGAGAGAGTTTATGATGAGGAAAACATACTTGTCCCCTTTTAAAAAGTGGAATATAATAATAAAACAATAAAAAAACGAGAGGAAATAAATTTGCGATAAATTTTGTCTGAGCTCAAATTTCCTATACTACTGATTACAAAAAGCTCTTTGTTTTTCCTGATAAAAAAAAAGAAGAGGTAAATTTTTCTTTTCCTTTCTTTTCGTGAATTCTTTTTGAATTTTCAAATTTTTAATTTATCAATAAAATAAAAATGACCTTCGAAATTATCAGCACATGTGCACTTAATCCTCGTGTGTCGACAAAATAAAAAGAAACAGAACTCAATAAAGTGTGAACAGTAAAATTAATGATTTTTCGTATTTTTTTTTGTTAAACAAAAATGTTGATGCTTCATTTCTAATTGCGCACGAGGGAGAGGAAGTGAAGGGAGAAGAGAGAGAGAGAGAAAAAAAATAAACCAGTGATTGTCGATAATTAACCTTCAGCTTTGTGTTAATCAATGCCCAACTAATGACTCTCAAAGTGAAGACAAACACATGTCAGTGGAATAAGTTAATTAAAATTTTTTTTCTTTTTTTTTTGAGTGAAAAAAAAAATTTAGAAATTATATGAGAATTCTGGAGCACCCAGCTGGACAGTAATGAGGTGAGTTTTGAGTGTCTGTATGTTTGATATGAAAACAGGGGGAAGGAAAAAAAAACATTGAGGAAAAAATTGTGCGGCGAGCTCGCGTGGGCATTTTTGTGTCCCTCGAAAATTTCAGTAAAAGAAAACCGAGGAAAGAAAAAAAAAGGAGCATGGCCTTGGAGTTATGAGGGTGTTGATTTATTTTTGGCGAGTGCTGATTCATTCCATAAAAAAAAAAAAAAAAAATTATATGCACTTGAGATAGTTATCCTTTGTTCCCCATAAAGTATCTGTGTTTATTTTCACATAAAGATTTGAAAGAAGTGAATTTTTGCATTTTTCGAGTTTATGAAAATACGGGATTTTGCAAATTTCGATGGTGCCAAATGAAAGAGGGGGAAATTTGAGGCAGAAACTGATATACACACAGAAAAAACTGAGCATAGAATATAAAGTGAGCATTTCATACCATATGATTTGACCTTTTACATGAAATATGCTCTAATTGTGCATGTTTCATACACACGATTAGTACATATTTTATGTACTATTTGTACATATTTTATGTAGTATTTTTACATATTTTATATACTATTTGCCCATATTTTAGGTACTATTTGTACACGTTTTATGTATTATTTGTTCATAAGATATGTACGAATAGGAGCAATTTTATGCAGAAAACCAGTGCACGATTTTCGCGCTCAGAAGAGCATATTTTGTGCTGTTTGTATTTTTTAGTGTTTTGTGTATCGAAGAAATTATATATCAATTTTGAATTCAGCATAATACAAATGTTTTTGGTGAAATATTTCGACAGATATTGAATAAAGCAATTTTGATTTTTGATTGATCCAAAATTGATTGTATTATAGTGTTTTTCGTGGTAGAATTTCCCTGGCTTTCCAATGAAATCAAAATTTTTCCAAAATTCCATCAACTTTGTGAATCGGGAATGAGAAAATTTTCCCAGCGCAATTAGCGGTTTTCTTTTTTTTTTTTAATTCAATTTCTTATGAGAATTCATAGATTACCGCTATAGGCACTCAGATGTACAGGAAATCAGTCAATAAATATTCAATTACGTAATAAACTATTTGACTCAGCCATTAGAAAAAAAAAGAAGGAAAAAAAAAACGTTAATGTTTTGTAAAAACATTCGAGAAATAAAAAAACGAGAAATACTTCCTCGGGCGTAATTGATATATCGTTTGTAGGAATGTGATTACGTTCCCGAGGAATCTTTAAGTTTTTTTCCTTTTTTTTTACTATTTATTTATTTATGAAAATAAAAAAAAAATCTAAAATTCGAAAGCAATGTAAATTAGGAATTTGTAGTGGTATGAGAGTCCTGTGGGAAAATGGTAAAAATTTAATTTGGAAAAAGTTGAATTGAACACGCGAGAAGAGCTGACAGTGATTTCCGGTGGGAATTTTCATTATTCGAAAATGTGAATAGACATTCTGTTCGCACTGAAAAATTCCGTACAAATTACTCTATTTATTTAGAGCCAATGGGAATTGTTATTCATTGATAAAAGTAGTTCATTAAGATTTTTAATTATATTTCATTTTAGCTAGAGAATTTTTTTGTAATTGTTTCTTAATGACGGGTTTATCGCATGGAATTGTTGTTTTTCAGTGGATTCTACTGTTGTCGGTGTGCATAGAGAAACTACATTCATTCACAGTTTTTTTTTCTTTCGAATGAGAATCTGATTAATTCAATGTATCAAGAGGAGACGGATATAATTATTTCATTTGGATTAACCGCTCAATGTCTCGAGAATGAGCAAGGTTTTATAAGTTTTCCTCAAGCAAATATTATTTCTCAATATTTGGCAAAAACTTTTGAAACAGATCAGGACAAAGTGACTTAGGGATTTTTTTAGGAGTAAAGGACTTTATGGACAAATCTGAAAAAATTTGAGAAGATGGTCTGACATGTCTACATTCTTGTGAATTTTTTTCAAATTTTTCCGTAGAGCCTTTTCAAAACATAAAATCCCAGATCTTTTTGACTAACAGGTCCATTTTTCTCTGGATTAATTTGGATTTTTTTTTTTTCAGAGTGAAGGACTCTATGACAAAGTCTGAAAAAAATTGAGAAAATGCTCTGACATGTCTACATTTTTGTCAAATTTTCTCAAATTTTTTTATAGAGCCCTTCTTTCAAAAAAAATCCTGGATCTCCACGATTTATTAAGAACTTGAAAACGAGTAGACTTGAAGGAATGGACCTTTTCATCTTTTTTGTGCAGAATTCAATTCTCTACAAGAAATGTTTCTTCATAAATTCTCATAAATCTAATGGTTTCTAAAATATTTCGAAAAAAACTGAAAATACAATTTTGAAGTACTTCTTATTTCACCACTAATTTAATTCAAATTAATAATAATGTAGATAATGCTTCAACGATCGAAGCAAATTATCATTACCACTCTGACATATTGAATTCATATGCACCAATTGGTCTCGCGATATCATTAAAAACAAGGCTGTTCATTCTTTCGTCGCATTATTTTAATAAGAAACTACATACTAAAGTGAAACGTGAAGTCTAGACGAGTATATAAAGTTATTTAAAAAAAAACAAAACAAAAAAAAAGAAAATCTGATAATATTTACGAGCAGTTGGTAGAAAAATATCGGCCCACGTTTCCTGTTACTTTTCATTTTTTTTTACTCATTTTCTTTATCAGAAAATGAATGGAATGAGTCAAGTTTCGATTATTATCACTCGTAAACGTTTTTTAATTAATGAAAAAAAAAATTGTCATTTCATTCCAATAAAATTACACGCTTCATCTTTTTCTGCCCACATTTCCCTCGATTACGTTTCTTTCTCTGATCAATAAACGTTCAAAAATAACTAGAAATAAATTAGAATCAATTGAAAATTAATTCTACTGAATTCTTAACTGAATTTTATTGAGAAAAAAAAAATTAGAAAAAATCATGGATATTATATTGCGAATATCTTTGCAGCGAGTGAATTTAGGGAAAAATGTCAAGATACCTTTTTTGTAGAGAATTTTATCAGCTACAAAAAAGTCCCCACAAATTTTTTCCTAAACCCAACTGTTTCAAAAATCTTTCCAAAATAAACGAACTTATCTAAAGAAATTGTAAAAAAAGAGCTAAAATTTTTTTTGTACATTCTTTTGCAAATATTTCCAAAATCAGTGGGTTTCAAAAAAAAAGGGCCAGGAAACTTATTTCGTAGAGATTTTCAGCAGCTACAAAAAAGGTCTCCTGACATTTTTTTCTAAACCCAACAGTTTCAAAGATATTTTCAAGATAAACTTAATTTAACTGATAAAACGGTGAAAAACGTCTAAAAGTTTTTTTGTTATTTTTCTGCAAATATCTCTAAAACGAGTTCAAAAAAGAATTTTAAGAAACGTTTTTCTCTGTGGAGAATTTCTAAATCAAGATTTCACGAATCTCTTGTTCCCCTCATTCCCATTACTTTCTGAGAAATAATCCAAAAAAATCCATTGATAAAAAAAACAAATGTCAAATATTAATTGTCCAAAAAATCCCCAGAAACTTTAAAAAAAAAAGAATTCTCTGCAAACAGTGAATGCCATCAAAGAAAACTTTTTAAAAAAACTGAAATATTTGAAAGGAAATTTTTGCAACATCCCAACTAAATAGACCGAGACCATTGTCTTTTCGCGTCTCATCCCAGACACACGCGAGGCCAGAAATTACATACATTTCCGTTTCGTTGAACACAAATGTCATACAAAAACCTTATGCGACTGAAATTGTGCAATTATCGTTGACTGATAAATGACAATAGTCGAATGCAAACGAAGAAATGAAAGAGAAAAAAAAACTAGTGACGAGCCTATTTTTTTTATTTCATTTTTTTTTTCAAACTAAACTACTGAACTCCAACTTCCTTGCAGAGTGCACTGTCATATTGTGCTATTACCACTAGAATTAAACGCCCATACTGCACTGAGATACGTCAGTTTGAAGAATATAACAATGACGTTTAATGTTGAGCTTGATCTTTAATATTGATAACTTCGTGAAAATTAATGTCCTCATGGTTAATGAATTCCCTCGACAATTACCGGCTGACACGAATGCCTCAAGTCTTTCACAAAAAAAACAACACCAAAGTGGAAAAATGTAGTGCATCAGGGGAAAACGAGACTAACTGGGCTTTCCAACAGAACGAGAAATTCATTGAAAATCTGTGAAATTTTTTTTGCAAGGAAATTCCAGTTTTTTCTCAGCTCAAATCATCTTCCATGAATTTCACAAATAAAAATGAAAAAATAAAGGAGAAAAAGTCGATTTTTTTCTGATAATTTTTTAAAAATATTTCGGAAACTAAGCGATATAAAGCGATTTCGTCCTAATCTTTGTTGATAGAGAATTTCAAGGGTCACAAAAAATGGTTATTGTTCAAAATCGCGCTATCTCGCTTATTTTCCGACATATTTTCAATAATATGAGTAGTAAGAAGTAAAACAGGAGAAAAAAATCAACTCATCTTCGTGATGACTCGTAGTGAAATATTTCGGAAACTAAACGAGATGGAGCGAATTTGGCTTGATTCTTTTTATGGAGAATTTCGAGAGCTGCAGAAAAGAGGTTCAAAGCAAAATCGCTCTATCTCGCTTATTTTTCAAGATATTTTCTAAAAAAATCAGTAGTTGAGAGGTGAAATAAGACAAATCGACCTATTTTTGCAATGATTTTAAGTGAAATGGCTTGGCAACTAAGCGAGATAAGGCGATTTTGACCTGACAACATGTCTTGTAAAGAATTGGACGAGCTCCAAAGAAAGATTAAGGCAAAAATGGCGTATCTCCATCACAGATGGAAATACTTTATGAAGACTTTATAAGAAAGTTACAATTCTTTATAAAAAAAAGTTTCAATTCTTTATAAAAAAAATATTCTTTATAAAGCACTTTCGTACGTGATTAGTTTCCAAGATTTTCTTGAAGAACTAATGTCAAAAGAAATAGACTTATTCAGTTTTATTTATTGGCTACTGAATTTTGATGGAAATTGAAAAAAATACAAATTATGTAAAAATAGAATGTTTACAAAATTTTCCTGTAAATCGCTATTTTTTCCAAAAAAAATTGATGAAAAAGAAAGTCCAATTCATTCAATCACATTTTTTTCATAATAAATTATTTGAAAAACCTGTAAATTTTTGCTTAACAAGTTTCATAACACATTTTCCTCAATATTTCATACACTGTAATCGATAAAAATCTACTGCCGATTATTCCTCGCAAATTAGCCATTAATTAAGAGAATAATTGTTGCCTCGAAAGGGCAAAATTGTTATTAATTGCATTTGACTTGTGAAGGTGACTGGAATGCATGAATATGGCTATGATGATAGCACAAGCGTGTGTGAGGTCAGTGTAAATAATACTTGCAAATTTTATTTTATTATTTTTTACAGGCAGCAGTTGACAACAATCGAGAGAAAGTAGCCACTGCAATTTTTATCATCGTTAAAAAAAAAATCAGAAAATAATCTGAAAAATTCGAATAAAAACGAAAAAAAAAGGAAAAACATCGAATTACATTGTTAATGTGTCATGGCTATTGACCTAAATCCAATGTAGAGGATGATTGATTTTTTTATAGTTCTGGTGGTCGTTTGATGTACCAATTTATGGTTGGATCCACGACCCCTGGGCTAACGAGAATGGCCATGACCTCAGGAACCAATAAGTGGGCCTCCAGGGTTGTTGTTTTCCTTCAACTCGCAGCATGGAGCGCAGTTGGTATTGTACTGCTCCAGAAAGGCGTTACGTCCTTACAAAAAGGACCAGAAGGACGCAACGTCACGCAGGTGAATTTTTAATGACTTAGAAATGATTATTCATTTATTAAAATTGATCCCCACATTTTTTTTATTTATTTTTCTTATGTTTATTTTTTTTTCGCTATTCTTTTTGATCTCCACGTTAACAGCTCCTTTTTTTTGTGGATATTTTGGAAATTGTGGAAAATAGATACATTTTTGTGGATAACCTTTTTTTTGAGGAGATTTGGAGCTTTCCTTATCTAAAAAATTAGGGAGGGAAAATTGTCTAACTCACTAATTTTTGGAGATATTTGGGGAAAACTGGGGACGAGGAAAAATTGTTTTTTTTTTTGTTTTATTCTTTACTCTTGAGCTTTTGGAAATAAAGGAGATACGTGCTTTTTTTGAGAGGATCTTTTTTGTAGAGCGGAATGAGAACTACAGAAAAGGTCTCTATCAAAATTTCTGTATCTTGCTTCAATTCCTCAGATATTTCTGAAAAATTGCATTTAAAATCAATTTACCTGAATTCTACGAGATTTTTTTTTTTCTAATGAAAAATAGTTGAGGAAAGTGGAGAATTCCTGAAAAACTGTCTGGAAAATTTAGGAAAATTTTCTGGAAAATTTAGAAAAATTTTCTGGAAAATTCTGAAAAAAATTCTGGGAAATTCAGAAAAATTTTCTGGAAATTTTTGATAAATTACAAATTGTTAAAGATAATTTGATTTTCTAGAAACCCTGGGAAATTATAAATTGATTTTCTCAATTTGTGAAAATCCTGGAAAATTTTCTGGGAAATGCTTTTGAGGGAGATTGATTGTATTACAGAAATTTCCGGGGCAAAATTTTCACTGGCTTTTCCATGAAATGTAATTTTAAAATCCATCAACTTTTTTTTACTACGAGCAAGTTAATTTTCCTCTCGCGTAGGAGGAACTCGATGGACTTTCAAGCACTTATTTTTTAATAACCTTTCACGTGGTCCTCATAATTTAATTGATATTTAAAAAAACAATGAAACTTCATTTACAAGGCTTATTAAATTTTGATAGAATTATTTAATAAAAATAGAATAAACTTTGGAGTTGAAAGTTTTCAGGAAGAATTTTAGTGAGCATATTTCTGATTCATGAAAATGCTAATTAATATTCATTGAATCGATTACTCCAAGTTCAGTTGTATTGACCTGACTTTAATGGTCTTCGTAGAGAACGTGTTCATAATTTCTTAATAAAACTCAACTCTAACCGACTGAATTGAAAAATCCAAAGAAAAAAAAAACGTTAATTCCCCTTCGTCACCACATTATTGTAAATATCTCTGAAAATAACAAAATTAGAGAAATTTTCCTGGAGACCTTTTTTGAAGCTCTACTTTTTCTCCACAAAAAAGGTCTCAACCAAAATTTCTCTATCTCTCTTATATTCCGAGATCTCTTTACTTGAATTAAAAGATTAAGGATGATTGAGTGGTACAATCGAAAAAAAGGTGAATTTTTGTATAAAAACATTAATAACAATTTATACAAGATGAAATTCTCAAATCTGATTCAGTGAATCTGTAAAGAATGTAATGAGGAATAAAATGAGCCCTAAAAACAAAAAAATAATTGAAAATTTAAAAACTTTCATTATTTTTTATATTTTATCAAATTTTCCAAGATTTAAAGGAATGTCATAAATAATGAAAATTTTGCAATTTTCAATTAATTTTTTCTTTTTAAGGGCTTATTACATCTTTCATCACATTCTCTCCAGATTCACTGAATCAGATTTCAGAATTTCATCACGTATAAATTGTTATTAACGATTTTATCCAAAAAATTTCCCTTTTTTCCAATTGTACTTCCCAATTATCCTCAATCAAACTCAAAAATATCTCACCAAAAATCAATTTTTTCCACAGATTACTCGAGCAAATCCAATAAACTTCCAGCCAAATCCAGAGAATGATTTGTCTGTGATTCCAATAGTCGAGGATGGCCTAAGTAATCACCAAACCATGAGCAAAGATTCATGGAAAGACTTAATGCAGAATGATCAGCCACAAAGAAGTCAAAAACTCGAGAAAACCCCAGAAGTCACAGACCTTGAGCCCGAGGACAAGCCACGAATGCTCGAATCCATCGATCCTCCAAACTTCAAAAACAGCGAAAAATTGACGAAAGATGATGAATTATCAAAGATAATTCTTCTAAAAAAGGCACTAAAAAAACGCACAAAATTTGATGAATTACCCAAAGAAATTGATGAAAAATCATTAATCAAAAATAATTCAAAAAATTCGGTATCAATGACATTAGATAATCATGAATTCCAAAGATTAACAACTGAAAAGACTGATATCATGATTAATGATACAAATACAGATAAAGTAACGAAGAAAATTAGTAAAAATATAACATCAAGTAAAACTGAAAGTATTTGGGAATCAAGAAGAAGATTGAGATTATCACATTTGAGTGGAGGTGGTGCAGCTGCTGCAGTTGCTATGGTAGCGGTTGGTGCTGTTATGCTTGTTTTAGGTCCAGCTGTTATTGTATTACGTGCACTTGATGAGAGGCGACAGGAAAGAAGATTTTTAAAATTATCTGGACGCGATGATTTGCCACCGACTTATGAGCAAGCAACATTAATGGATGAAGCACCGAGGTACTCGAGTCTTAGTTTGAATACCATATTAGGACCACCACCACCACCATCGCCCACACCTGCTCGAGCTCAGCTCGTTTAGGAAATTATTGGAATTAATTGAAGTAATTCTGAATTTTTTACTGGGTAATTCTTCTGAGAAGATCTCATTTAAAAATGAGGAGAAATGCTTCGGGAAAATGTAAAAATGCATTTTTCCGAGAGAATTTCGAGGGCTAAAAAAAAGGTGTCCATGCAATTTTCTCGATTTTCTCCAGATTTCGAGATAATAAAAAAAAACACGATGACTACTAAATTTATCAACATATCTGAGAAGTGTTCTTTTACGTTCACGAGTGATAAAATTAAAGAAATTCTTTTGTGCTCCAATTAATGATGATTTCAGTGTTGTCCGTGTTGAATCATCTGATGTATAAACTCCGTCCAAACGATTGAAATAAAGGAAAAAAATGGTCTTTTTTGTTCATCGAATATACTCTCTTATGCGAGGGAAAAATTCAATGATGAGGAAAGAAAAAAATAAGAATAATGAGAAAAAAAAATGTAATATTGAGGTGATGATCTTCATTGGCCTGTGATGACAGTAGTTTCACTCAGGCATTGCCACCAGTGTCGAGAGCAATTATCCTTAATTGACCGGGAATTGACCCCGTCGAACTTACTGAGCCGGGTAGTTGAGAATTATTATTGCATTTGTATCACGTTTATTACTGTACAAAGTGGACAATGAAATAGTTCTATAAAAAAGAAGGAAAAAAATATGTTTTTTTTTTTTTTTAGAAATTATTGTATTCATGTAATTTCTGTGATGCTTGTACACAAATTCACGAATCGGAGCATAATTTAGGAAATTGGATCTGCAGTTAGTCATGGGTGATCTTCGGTAAATGAATCGATTATCGAAAAATCGATCTTTAGGAAATGGTTTTTTTTTTAATCCATTTTTTTGAACGAAAATGTCCCCTTCAACTAAAATTAGTGAATCGCTATTATCGAATGATATCTGATATCTCGAATTTAACGCGATATATCGAATCGATTAATCGATTTTTGGGAAATGATCGGATCGAAAATTGCGGTTTTTAGAAGTAAGAAATATTGATGCGGGCGTGCGAATCGCACTTTTTATTGCTAGTCGAAATAAAAAAATCGATCAATCGATTTATATACTGTCAATCGATATATATACTATCAATTAAAAGCGCGTCTACATCAATTTCTTCTGAAAACCATTATGACAAAAAACATTTATGTTTAACATACTTTGATGGATCGATCATGTTCAAATATCATTTAATCGATGCGATAAATCGCGTTGACTTCAAAATTGACGATAAAAGAATATATATATCACATCAAGTTGAGATCGATAGTTTATCAAATATCGATTAATCGATGCGATATCTCGTGTTGAATTCAAAATTTACGTATAAAAAAAATATTTATATCACATCAACTGAAGATCGATAGTTTTTCAAATATCGATTAATCGACGCGATATATCGCATTAAAATCGAGATATCACATCACATTCGATAGTTCCATTTCACTCGCTTCAGTTGAAGGGGAAGTCCCATTTTTCCTTTTTTATTTTTTTTAGAAAAAAATCGATGCAATTTTTCAAAAAAAAAAATGAAAAATCGATCAATCGATTTTTTCAAAATTGCCCAAAAATATTGATTTTCAGAAAAAACAAATCGATCTCACAAGGACCGTTTCTAAAATCGCCCATCACTATTTGCAGTAATTTGCGAATATCTCCAAAATTATTGGACTTGTGAAAATTTATTAAAGACCTTTTTTGTAGCTCTAACTTATTCCTACAAAAACGATCTCTACAAATATTTTTCCATCTCCTCAAGTTTCCGAGATATTCTTTAAAAAAACATAATCGATTGTTCCGGAATCACTGAATTATTAATCCACGCAAATTGCAACGTCGTCATAATAAAAAATTGAATGAAAAAAAAAAAATCCAGTCATACAGGTAATTTAATCGTATAAGTGTGTATGTGTGTGTGTGTGATAACGTCTAAAATTAAATGTAAATTTGACTGATCGTGCTCTATCAATAAAATGATAGGACAAATGTCGCAAATAAAATGATATTTCCCATTGTGTTAATAAATTAAAAGAAATGTACATAATTATTGTAATACTTTGTATATTTATAACAAAGAGAAATTTTTTTTTTGTAGGATTCATTAAACCAAATAAAATCCATAGCAAATCATTTCAAATGAATCACATGATTTGATAAAGTAGAGTGATTCCTGAATGATAAGAAAATCATCAACAAATGAGTTGTAACAGGTGAAAAAATAATTAAATTTTCAGACAAATTTATTCTATTTTATCATCATTTTTCTTTGGAATATCTCGGAAATTTAGCGAGATAGAGCAATTTTGCCTCAATCCTTTTATGGAGCTCTTGAAAATCTTTACAAAATAGGGTTCAAGCGAAATCGCTCTATCTCGCTTATTTCCCGAGACATTTTCAAAGAACTGATGACGAAATGAAAAAATACTGTCCAAAATTTTCATATTTTTATTTTTCGCATAAATTAATTTGTCCATTAGTTTTTTAAAGATATCTCGGAAACGAAGCGAGATAGAGCGATTTTGCCTCAATTTTTATCTGTAGCTCTCGAAAACTTCTATGAAAAAGAACGAGTCCAAAATCGCTCTATCTCGCTTAGATTCCGAGATATTGAAAAAAAAAACAAAATTAATCTGAAAACTTCATAATTCTTGTGAAAAAATGTAATTTTACTTTGAAGGTCATTATCTCGGAAACTAAGCGAGATACAGAACTTTTCATAGACACCTTTCTTTTAGCCCTTGAAAAGTTCTACAAAAAAGCACTCTTAACAAATTCTCCTAAATCTATTCGTTGTCGAGATCCTTCCAAAACAAGCAATTCGCAAAATTTTGATTTTTTCCTCAAAATTAATGAAGTCAAATCGACTTATCTCGTTTTACCCATTCATGCGAATCTCTCTCTCTCTATCTCTCTCTTTACCCAACTGATCCAATAATCACTCGAGTGCAAATGATAAAATACAAAGTGAAGGGAGACATGAGAATCGTAACATTGAAGTTGTCGGCGGGTGTGTGGGGGGAGGGGGGGAGGCTTACTCAAGGTTCACTTTAGTTTCCTCGCGAGTACCGTGAGATGGCTAACGAGAACGAGACTGGATGAAAATGGACAGGACTGAGGCGGCTCCACTGACTAGCGGTAAGAATTATCAAAATTTGCCCCCAAAAAAAAGGGGCAAATCATTAAAAAATAGTTTTGAAAAAGATGAGAAATTATTTTCAATTCAATTCAATTATTGATTTTATCTGAATTGAGAAAAATTTAATTTAATGAAATTTGTAGGAGGCAAAAAAAAAGCAGAGTATTTGTCATACTCGAATGTGTATTTAAACTTGTTGACGTCAACGTGGCGGTGTGTTTACACACTTCATGTAGGCTACTGTTTACGCACGTGTGTGTGTGTGTGTAAAATTGTGAGACGTATCAGTCAGTTTTTTCTCCCTTTTTTTTTTTTTAATAAAATGCGCGTTTAATTGGTTCATGCAATGGTAATGAGAGTTTTGTGTGTTAAGGCCACAAGTAGATGCGAATTAATAAAAAAGGAAAATGGTTATTTTTAGATGTGATATCTATTTTTAATTAAACCTCTTTTTTTACAATTTATGAAAATTTCAAGAAATTTTTATTTTGCTCATTTTTTTTTTTTTTTTGCTTTTTTATTGGAGCAGAGAGGAGATATGGCATTTTTAGAACGGGACTTGCTGCTGCACTTGTGCTCATTGTTGTTGTTACGGGAATTGGTATTGCACTGTTATTTGGTATAAGAAATGCTACAATTCTACTGGGAATTCTTTTACCATTGATGCTGCTGAGTGCAGCAGCTGCACACCTGTGGCTCTGGTGGCTGCACAGACGTGCAGCTAAGAGACGAGAACAAGCAGCAAACGAGTGGGTGTCGGCGACACTTGCACGACAGGTTGACAATTTTTTTTTCGATTTTTTTCTCTCGAATTTTTGGGTTTTTTTATTAATGAAAATTTGGGTAAATGTTTATTTTTTTAATAAAAAAAAAAAAATTGATTTTTTGAAGTGAGAAAATTGAGGTTTTAGTCGTTTAAGAATATCGCAGAAATGAATGGGTTTGGAGAAAAATGGTAAGAGACATTATTTTCAAGGGAATTGAATTTCCTATAAAACAGGTCTCTTGACGTTTTCCGATGAACCTACGTGTTTTGGAGATATTTGGAAATGAATGAAGACGTAATTTTACGGAGAATTTATTGGGAGTTTTTTTTTACTGAATTTTGACCATTTTTAGAAGGAAGACGAGGAATTTTTTTGAATTCGGGGGATTCTGTTGAAAAGCTAAGAAAATTGCCGGTTGAAAAAAAAATATAATGCAGTTCATTTTATTCGATTAATTAGGGAAGATCGGGGCAAAATGGTCCTGTAGTTAAAAAAGACCGGGGATTTTTTTTAAAGATGAAGGTTTTTCTTATAAAATTTGGAAAAAAATTCACCACCAATGGAAATATTCTGCAGCTTCTTCTCAAATTTTTTCGGATTTTTTTTTACAGTTTTTCCCTCTGAAAAAAATTCCAGAATCATTTTGATTAGGTGGTCTATTTTACCCCGGTCTCCCCTATATTTAATTTATTATATTTTTATTATTGTATTATCTAATTTTGTTTTTTTTTGTTAATTCAATTTTTGTCGCATTTGGTCCCATTGAATTCTGAGATTTTTTAAGAAAAATGGAATCTCGCAATTTTTTATTTTTTTGCCGCATTATAGTGTTTTTTCAAATTTTTCTAGCTCTTCAATCGAATTGGGAAAAATCATGAAAAGTCTTAAAATTGATTGTTAAAAAATAGGTGAATCATTCAAATTGAATTTGAAGTTTCGTCTGATCCGATTGTGAATTATCTACTTCAGAGCCATGGACACGTTTCGTCTAATCCAAGCAGTGGAAATTCACCTGATGTCTGGTTCAAAGGATATTCACAGAGATCATCAGGCTACACTCCACCACCTGGATATCACATTGTTGACGGAAATAATTAAATTTTTATGACAAAAAAAAAATATTTATAACTGACTTTTTACGATAATTGACGGACCATTGTTGATGTATTTATAGAAATATGAGTATATTTTTATAACTATAGTTTTTAAGAATAAAAAGATCGAAGAAATCTGATGTTTTTGTGAACAGAAACTTTTATTGAATAATAATAAGCATTTCTTGATGAAGAGCAGAGAAAAATAATTTTTTTTTATTTGACTTCGAGATTGAGTGGGATATTTAGACCAGATAAAATAAATTGTAAATGTCAATCTTTACATTTCTTTTCTAAATTCTTATTTTTTGTACTTTTAGGAGGTTTTTTCAAAAAATTTCCGAACATGGCTTTTTTGTAGGAAAATTTGACTGACTATTCGCAGCTAACAGCCATTTCTTGCTGAATACGCCAGTTCTCGTCCGATCACTGAAGCTAAGCAGCAATGAGCGTGGATAGTACTTGGATGGGTGACCGCTTGGGAACACCACGTGCCGTTAGCATTTCTTTTTTTTTTTGCAGCTTCTCCTAATATTCCTTCAAAATATTATTTCATCGAAAATTAGAACTGCAGAAAAATTTTTAGAATTTTTTTTGTATTTTTCTAGAACAAATAAATGATTTTTGAGACAAAAATTAGAAGACTTAGAGACCTAGAACACGTAAGTTTTTTTTAATTTTCTACTTGTGAATATTTTTCATTTTTTAAAAAATACTTTAATGTGAAAAAAAAATAATAAAAATACAAATCATCAGAAGTCTGCTATTTTCAATATAATTGAAATTCTTCTCGCTCCGGTTGAGTGAGTGAATAAAAAGCAAAACAATTTTATTCTGCAGTTTTTTTTTTAATTCCTCTAAAAATAATAGAGATACTGCATTTTTTGTGACTGTTTTTGAAGCCTCAATTTCCTCTACAAAAAAGGTACTTACGAAAATTCCTCTATCTCTCACAAACTCTGAGATATTGAAAAAAAAAAAATAAATAAAGACTCAAGGATAATTCTTTGCTCAACGAAGTCACGTCAAGTAAATTCAAATATTCCGCGGGAAAAAAGCCACCAATGAATTCCCCCAGAGTGCAGCACCGGCTTGACCCCCCACGTTTGTGTGTTTCACGTTACATCTACTCCAAAAACCGGTGCATCATAATTTTTATCATCAAATAAATAACTCAAATCGTTTAAAAGTAACGTTAACACCACTCAAACCATAAAAATAATGTTTCTATAAATAATATTACATAGTAAAGTGAAAAGGTCATTGCGAGTGCATCATGATTCAAGGGTGAGTAACCTGGTATAACCTCTAGACTTCCTAGAACTCATTTTTTTTCCAAACTAATCGAACAATTCAGTTGAAAATAGTGTTAAAACTGAATGAATTCAGTCCCGAAGAGATAAAATAGAAAAAAAAATCGATTCTTGCATTTAACAGTTTTTTTGAAAAAATCTCGGAAATTAAACGAGTTATCGCAATTGTGTCCGAATCCTTCTTTGTAGCTCTTGAAATTCTCCACAAAGTAAGCTTAGATCAAAACAACGCTATCTCGCTTAGTTTCCGAAATATTCTCGAAGAAGCATTGAAAGGAATCGCTTTGTATACAACTGTTAATTTTTCAGACGAATCAATTTTACTCCATTATCAATTTTTCAGAGAATATCTTGGAAACTAAGCGAGATAAAGCGATTTTGCCCTAAGCCTATTGTGTAGTTCTTGAGATTTTTCACAAAAAAATACTGAGTGAAAATCGCCTTATCTCGCTTAGATTCCGAGATATTAAAAAAAAAAAAACTAATAACAAAATTAAATCAATTTGTAAGCTTCATATTTTTCAAAATCCTGTTTTACCTCTTTGCTACTGAATTTCTCCTATTGATCTGCTCATTATTTCATTTTTTGACAAAAATCAGGGTCAAATGTCTTTTTTGTCTCACCCCTTTTGCAAAAATATCCTGAGAACGATGAGGTTTACATGAATTTCTCAAGAAACCTTTTGTGCAGCTCACAAAATCCCCTCCAAGAAAAGCATTATTTATCATTTTCCCATGAATCCAATCGTCTCCAACTTATCCTCGCAGCATCATAAGTTTTTTCCTCTTACATTCTTCTCTATCCTATATACCTTCCGTATATATTACTCCCACACTAGATTCATAGAATTCCACAAACTTCATTGAAATATATGTTAAAGCCTGCCAAAAGTTTAAAACTGTGCACATAGACTGTTATTGTTGTTTGTATATGAATTGTTATCCAGCTGTTTAATTTTATTGAGATGTAGGACTTATGCACTGCTAAAAGTTTCCGTCTGAAGTTTTCGGGCAAAATCCCGGAAATTTCAAACGAGTCACATTTCTACTGAAATTTCAGACAATTACGTTATTGAAAAATGAACACATCATCGATTTTCAAATAATTTCGCGCCTGGATCTCAATGAAATTGGTCAATTTCAGTTTAATTGTTTCTTGAAAATTTAGTAAAAATAGGAAAAATTTTAATAAAAATTGAAAATTCAAGTCGTTTTGATTCTGAATATTCATGTTTAGTTGAAAATTCAAGTAACTTGTAGAATTTCCGTGTCAATTCTACTTAAGAATCATAGATTCCTTCGAATCTCCTCCGAAACTCACAGATTTCATGACCATCTTCCCATTAAAAAAAGATCAAAATCACGTTTATGAAAATTCTCATCAAATTGTCTATGAAATTTCTATTTTTTCCTAACATTGTGGGACGTTGGAATGATTAAAATTTAACAATTCTAATTAATTGTCAAATTAACGATGTTTCGCGCGTTTTATGCAAGCTTCCTCAGGTCCTTGCCACCATTAGTATATAATCAACATGAAGATAATTGTATCCAATCAGAAATTCAATCCATGCAAGAATATTTTTATTCATATTGGATTATGTTACTCTAACTTGTCAAGTAGGACAAGTAGAGTAACATCTTCTTCATCCTGAATAAAACGGGCAAAACGTCGTTAATTTGACAATTAATTAGTATTGTTAAATTTCAATCATTCCAATATCCCATGACCCCTACATCCTGATTTATGAACATGGAAATAAACATCATATTTGGTTTTCTTTCATGGTAACAAAATTGTTTAAACTTGAACTTGAACTCATTTACAGAAGAATTTTAACGAAATGATTTGATTTCAGTTACAAGACTCTGTGCTCAGCGACATCCCGTTTCCAGCAAAAAATAGCAGCAAGATGCGTGATGACAAAGGCAGAGGCAAAAGCCAAGCGAAACGAGCTTTTCGATGCCGAGAAGAGTCGCCAGCAAGCATCAGTAGGTAGAATCGAGAAGATCAAAGTAATTTATCAAGGTCCAGAGGACGAAGTGACTCTGCAGATGAACAAGGATCTATCAACGCCACATGACTGCGCTATGCACATTTCCGAGGCACTTACCAAGTCATCTGCACTGGCACTAGTAGACGGTGTTCCATGGGACATGCACAAGCCATTTGTTGGTGATTGTCAGTTGAAATTATTTGGAATGAGAACACCGAATGACAGAGCAGTTAATAATGCCTTTTGGAGAAGTTGCTCGTTGCTTTTGGGTGCTGTTGTTGATTCAGCATTCAAGGACGATATTCCCTGTCATCTCCACAGTTTTACAGCGCCAAATATAAAGTCAGGCAGCTTTTTATATGACGTACACCTTGATCTACCCGATTGGTCGCCAACAGTCAATGAATTACGTGCATTATCAAGTTTATTTGTTAAATTGATTCAGCAAGAATTGCCACTGGAACGTTTGGAGATAAATCCACCACTGGCACTCGAGATGTTCGAGGATAATCCATACAAAACCAAACAAATACCAAATATTGCACAAAATAATGACAATAAAATCGTTGTTTATCGCGTGGGCGATCACGTGGATATCAGCAAGGGTCCAATGATTGGTAATACGAGGACCATTGGACGAGCTACTGTCACAGCTGTTCACAAAATTCAGAACGACAGCGGCGAAAGTCTGCACAGGTTCCAGGGCATTGCTCTGCCAAGTGGTATCATTGTTAATCACTTTATTTATGGAATTCTTGAGGAGAGAGCTAGAAAAGTTAATCAGACAGTTTGGATGCCGTACAGAATGGAGCAGGAGGAGACAGTTGCTGCTGTAGCTGCTAATAATTAATTTTAGAGAGTTATTATTGATGAGGAATGGTATGTTATATGTAAATAAATTGATGATACACTTGAGTTGTAGTGTTTTTTTTTTTTAAGTGACATTAGACGATGGTAAATGATTTCACCTGTTGTTCGAGATCAACTTCAGTCGTAGGTGACTACGACCAATAGAACCAGAGATATTGTCGAAAATGGAAAGGGTACTGAAACTTTAGGAATGTGCTGGATACATTAATGCTTCGACTTCAGTTGTTTAATAGCGAGAGTTTTTTTCAATTGTATGACTGTAATATTCGGATTCTCCGAAGTGTCTGTAGAAACTGTGAGTTTTTCAGTTTTGAAGACTTTTATTGCACTCAATTATTTTTATGTTACAGGAGACAATAAACAATAGTCCCTGGTGTGATGATATTTGATTCCTGCCTCATGGGCTCAATTCAAATTTGAGAATGAAATTGATCAGTGATTACCAGGGCCAGGGACTTGGTATGGAAGGGGAAATACTAATAGGTGTACAAAAAAGGAGAATAATATGTGTGAAGTTTGACCTGTATTAATATGTATAGATATACATTGTCCATTGAGTTAATTCTTTGTATTCCTTCTTTAAAACAAAATTCTGGATATAGAACAAGATAAAATTTAAGATAAAAAATGAGACGAAATTCAAGATGAAAAACAAAACAAGACAAGACCGATTATCGAATACTGCCGATTACAGGTATTACTCTTTTTTTTCACATGTATTAGTATTTCCCGTCCATACTGAGTCCCTAGCTCTGGTGATGACAGTAGATTTCTGTCTTTCGTTTGGTGAATGTACATGTGTTTTCAGGAAAAATCTCATAATGAAAATCTGATCAGTATTCTGCTCGTTTTTCCATGCTCAAAGGTTTATATACTGTCGCGTAGTCCGCTAGTTATTACCTAGAGTCTCTAGTGACCATTTTTCCATTTTTACCAGAAACATACCGCCAGGATTGAAAATAAAATTAAAATAAAAACAGAATAATAGATCTGTCAATTCAAAGAAATAAATAAGAGGGAGAGACACGTGCACAGCATTTGCAGAGAAAGTTATGATCCTGAAGTAAACAGAAAAGAGCAATAAAATTCAAACCCCAAAATTCCAATGTAATAGGACCACCCGAGGATAGAGATCCCTTTGTATTTTTATTTTTCCTCTCAATTTTCCGATACATTTTCGAGAGTAATTCAAACGCTTTCGTAGAGTCATAAAAGTCGTGAAAGTCCTTCATCAAATTTCTACAAGGGTTTTTCAAGTGTCTCTTCTATCTCACTCTCTTTGCACATGTGAGGTCCCTTTGTTTGCAAACACGTGGGTCCAAGAATTGGGGCCGAAGGGATGCTGGACTTTGTAGGGATGAAAAGTCAACTCCTTCGACCTAGATAAGCTCTACATTCGTCTGGGTCAGTTCCCTACCCATGGAAATGGATGAGCGCAACACTTTCATTTCAGTCTTCGTAAATTCGTTTTAAGTTTTGAAAAGGCAGATTCTTCCTGAGTATTGAACCAAAAATATCAAGGAAATCTTGATCTCACGTTTCGGAGTAATAGTAAAGAAGTTAATAGTTGAGATTGTATAAAACTGTTTATGTAATTCAAATTGAATCAAGGAAGATATAATTAATGAGAGTACATCCAAATTCTGTGTTTCACAATTTCATTTGTAATCCATCCATTCAAACATTCCCGCATTCGTGAAGCATCTAAATATTCTGGAAAGCCCGCTTCGGTACGTAACAATACTCAGCTAATCACGTGGGTTGACGTCACGATTAACCAATCAAAATTTACAATTCTCCTGAAAGATTCTGTAAGGGTATTACTGGAAATTTTCTGGATTTTTCAATGGAATCATTTTAAAAAAGAAATCTCAAGCTGCTTCATTAAAATTTCCATTTTACCTTCACTCAAATGTGAGCAAAGTACCAATGTACGTTATCCCGCGTATAATTGAGTAATTATACTCATCACTTCTGATTGGTTTTATTTTTTCCTCTTTCACCTATCATAAAACGACATATCCGCAATTTCCTCGTTTATTCCTTATCTTTTTGTATATAAAGCGTGAATAAATTTGCAGAATGTCATAATAAAGAGTCGACTGTTTTTCAAGCAATTTATCGTCATGTTTCGTTTACAAACAATACTGTTAACCGTTTTGAGCTTCGTAATGGTAGCATATGCGATACGTGAGTACTTTTTCGAAATATGATTTGTCCTCGAACCTAGAAGTATAGAAGAGGTCTTTACAGAAATATCTCAATCTCGCTTAATTGTTGAGATCTCTTTCAAAGATGTATGATAAAAAAAAATAGAGTTATCTTTTCTCATCTCCTCACAACTGAATTGTTATAAATATTGTTGCCTCAGGAACAAAGGGGCGCAAGTGCTATGCTTATACACAGCACTTGCACCCCTTTGTTTCTAAGGTGACGATATATATGGAATGTTATAAAGTATATTTCTTGCCATATGGAGTTTCCAAATAAGAACAACAAATACTTATTGGTTTCTGAATGACTTCTGTTGAAAATCGGAAAAAAACTAATTATTATTTTTATCCCCATTTCAAAACTACCGTCAACAGCTCAGTTTCTGACACCTTGAAGCTAGTTTCTGAGAGCATAAATGCAAGGCAACAACTATCTGATTATTGAATGTGATTCAATTATATTAATATATGTACATTTGTTGTACTAAACGAGTTGAGCAATTGAATATTAAACAATATATTGTACATTTGAATATAACTGAGGAATTTACAAAAAGTGTCAGTTACTAGAGCAGTGTCAGAAATCAGGGCTTCAACGACATTCGAAGAATTTTATTATTCAATTTCTTCATTTTCAACATTTGGATAATTTTATCGAGTCTCGTTTCCCTCTCAATCATTTAGTCTCAATGTATTTATGAATTTTTATGTCATTAAATACTTTTCAGAATGCAACGACTACACAGACTGCGAGGACTCCATCAAGTGTGGTGGAGGATTCATTCCCCTCTGTTACGAAAGAACTTGCGAGTGTAGTCCAATTCTTGCATGAATTCTACAATTATATCAAAAAAATTCATTGACTTATGCATTTTTTAAAAAATAAATTCTTAACGACGATCGAGAAATTTTTAGGTACTCACATAATATCGATCAGTTAAATGTAATGATAGTTTTTTTTTTGGTCAGAAGTGGTCTGATGTATATAATGAATGTCAATGGTTGGAAAAAGAAAATAAAATCTTGTTGATCATTTGACATCGATCTCAGGTGGCTATGAGGAATTAAATCGAAGATATCCCCGAAAATGGAAGCATTTCCTTCACATCTTAGCTAAAAAAATCGATCCTGACATGTTTTTCATTGGAAATTTTTTCACCTTTCCAATGGGTGAAAAAATCCATCGCAAGCCGTTTCATTAGAATTTTCATTCCATTCCACCTTCACTCAGTATCCGGAGAAATCTGAACAGGTGTATTCAAAATAATGAATAAAATACCAATGTATATATATGAGGGCTCTTTTTTCCACTGTTTTTTCTCGAAAAAACAAAGTAGCGTATGTTTTTTTGGCACCAATAGGTTTTCCGGGGCAATTTATGTAATCATGGTAATAGAAGAATACTAATTTCATTATTAGCATTTTACTGACTTCAGTTTCCTTCTCCAAAAATTCCTAACAAAGTGACATATCTCCAGCACATACGTCTCTCTGTTATTTTGAATTGATAGTAACAAAGAGCCTTATCTCCAGCCCATACCTCTTCTTGGGATTCTGAATTTATAATAACAAAAAGGCGTGAGTCGAAAAAAATAATTTAATAGAAAATCTATTTCTAAAAAGAGGCGTAAGTACCATGAATTCGACAAAAAAAAATCGAAAAACTCAAAGAGGCATAAGTACTATAATTTAGATAAATTAATGTCAAAAAACGTCATCAATTAATGTTATAAATTTAAAAGTCAAAAAACGAAAGAAGGTAACTCCAAATATTCTTATATCAGATGAAGAGATTATTAAAAACAAAAAGGTGTAAATGCCAAATTGTAAATTTTTCGAAATGAATATCCAAAAAACCAAAGGACTTAAGCCCAAGACGTAAGGTGGAAAATGAAAACAATGAAGTGACGTAAGTGCAGAGATACTTCCCTTTTACTTTAACATTAACAATTACGCTACTTGATTATTTTGATTTTCATTTACTCAAACACGTCCAGGACATCATGAAAGATTTATGCATGATTTTCAGAGATAGGCTTCTTTCGCACCAGAATTTAGCGTTTTTGGCACTTACACCACTTTTTTTCTACTAAGGGAACATTAAAATATCACGTAACATTTATACCCGGGGGGAGGGGCTCAATGAAATGTTATTATGTGTTACGTAGGGGAAGGGGGGGGGGGGGGGGGGGGTCGCCACAATGTTACGTTACATTATTTTCCCTGTGAATGTACCACAGGAAGAAGAAGTAGAGAACCTCAAAGGAGCAGAATCAATTGAAGATGTCCCTAATTGGTTGGCTGGTTCTCGATCAGAAGATGTTAGTCTTTGTTAACAAAATGTCCAACGTTATTAACTTAAAGTTGACATCTTCAAATTTTTATCGTTTCCAAGTGCAAAATTATTATATTACTACGTTTTAGGTTTCGAGTAAATTGTCCTGACTATTTTATAATGGTTATCGTTGACAAATATTTATGAAGTTATTGAAAAAAATTGCCTTCTATCAAAATTGTTATCTATTAATTATTGATGGGTATTTAAAAAAAGAACCCATAATGCCACGTAACTAATCTTGAAGGGGGGGGGGGGCACATGAAAATGTTACGGTGTGTTATGGTAGGGGAGCGGGGTCTGGAAATTAGGATAACAACGTTACGTAATATTTGAATGTTCCCTAAGGCGCGATTATCTAATTCTCATCACTCCTAATTGGTTTAATCACTTACACGTTCACCTATCACAAAATGACACAGCTTCAGTTTCTTTCGTAGTTTCGTCCTTATCTTCCCGCATAAAAGTCGCGAATAAACTTTCAAATTATCATAATAAAGTCTCGACTGCTCTTCAAGTGTTCCACCCTCATGTCTTCTCTGCGAATAATACTGTTCATCATTATGAGCTTCGTAATGGTAGCTTATGCAATAGGTGAGTACTTTGTTTTTTTGAATTGATCCTCTAATTTCATCTTATTCAGTAATGTTTTATTCTAATGAAAAATCATGCTATTGGTTTTGTATCATTGAATATCTCTTAGAATGCAGAGACCACGATGACTGCAAAGAATCAATTGAATGTCCCAAAGGATTTCTTCACATGTGCAACAAGGGGATGGGAAATTGTTTCTGCAGTCCACGTTTTTGGTGAATTCTTCAATTACTATCAAAAATAATCATTGTCTCATACATTTTTTCCATAAATTCCTAAAGTTGATCAAGAAATTTTTAGGTGATCAAATAACATTAACTAATTGGATGTAATTGCATAATCGTTTTTTTAAGAAATACATTGAGTTATGTAATGACTCTTGATACTTAAAGAAAGAAAATAAAATCGTGCTAAAGTTAACAAAATTGTTGTATGCTGTATGTAAATAAATGAATGATACACCAGAAAGGACTGGTTTATTATGACTTTTTCTGGGATTTCAGAGTTCTAATAATCCAAAGAAATTGAAGATATTCCTAGAAATGGTAAAGGAAATTTCCGGTAAAAAACATGTTGTGATTAATTTTTTAGTTTGTTTTTTTTCAAAATTTGTTTTTTTTCGCCAAAATTCCCAAAATTAAGGAATAATTGAACTCTAGTAGTTACACTTCATTTAATGTTTATTAACAATCCATTGATTTATATCGTCGCCTTAGAGTGAAAGGGGCGTAAGTGCCATTCTCCCCGATTTTTTTTCTCAAAATAACAAAAGGGCGTATCTCCACCATTATTGCTCCAATAGGCTTTCCAAGTAAAGGCCTTTTACGCAATATTAGTGAAAAAAAAAAAAATAATAACATAAAGGCGTAAGTACCACCAACTTATCACAAAGGGACGTAAGTGCCAAAATTTAAATGGAAAATCCTAAAAATAAAAGGGCGTAACTCCAAAAATTTTCATGAGATGAAAAAAATTATAAAAACAAAGAGGCGTAAGTGTGGAGATACGTCCTTTTCACTTTAACTTTAAAAATTATATAGTGTTTAAAAAGAAAATAACAAAGGGGCGTAAGTGTGGAGATACGTCCCTTTCATTTTAAAATTGGTAGTTACGCCACTTTGTTATTTCAATTTTTAATTATCCAAATAATGTTCCAGAGGCCATAAAAAACATTTTGGAGTGATAAGTGAACATATGCCCCTTTCACAGCAAAATTTCGTGTTTTTGGCACTTACGCCCCTTTCACTCTAAGGCGACGATATGAAAATACAAAGTATATATTTGTGAGTGACTGTACTTGTAGAAATGAGCGAGAACACATATGTTCTCAATCATGTTTCGACTTAGAGTGACAATGCCTAAAATCTTCCTCGCGGGGTACAGAGACAATTGTTGGCCCAGGTCATTCACCTAGTCACTGTGCGCGGGAAAGTCAATAACGTTCGAAATATGGAATTGACTGATAGCTACAGTAGGGATATTATAGCGATCAGTCAATTCCATATTTCGCGCGTTATTATATTATCCGCATAGAGTGGCCAGGTGAATGACCTGGGCCAACAATTGCCTCTGTACCCCGCGAGGAAGATTTTAGGCATTGTCACTCTACGTCGCGACATAATTGAGAACATATGTGTTCTCGCTAATTTCTTCAAGTACAGTCACTAACAGATGTATACTTCGTATCTTCATATAAATCAATGGATTGT
This sequence comes from Aleiodes leptofemur, assembly GCA_963942555.1. Taxonomy (NCBI): domain Eukaryota; kingdom Metazoa; phylum Arthropoda; class Insecta; order Hymenoptera; family Braconidae; genus Aleiodes; species Aleiodes leptofemur. Next base: position 6,194,950 of record OZ012615.1, on the reverse strand, counting down.
TAATAAACATTAAATGAAGTGTAACTAACGGAGGTCAATGATTTCTCAATGATTATAACTAGTTTCATTTCAATACGCCTTCAAATTTTGGCAGAAAAAAAGAAACAATTTTTGAAAAAATTCTAAAAAATTAATCATGACCTGCTTTACAATGGAAATTTCCTCATCTTTTCAATGGAATCATTCAAAAAATTCCACCTCAATTTTTATTCCACCTTCCCCTACTATTCCAGGAAATGTAAACACCTTTGCACTGTCTAACTTTCCTCATTGCTTCTGATTGGTTTTAATTCTCAGATTTTATCCTATCATAGAATGACACTGCTTCAGTTTTCGCGGGTTTTTCGGTATCTTCTTGTATAAAACCGTGAATGAACTTGTAAAATATCATAATAAAGTCTCGACTGCTCTTCTAATAACTTGCCGTCATGTTTTGTCTGAAAGTAATACTGTTTATCATTTTGAGCTTCGTGATAGTTGCTTATGCGTCGCGTGAGTACTTTTTAAAAAAAAATTATTTGTCCTCTGATTTCTTCACATTAAAATTGTTTTTTTTTTTGTTATAAAAAATATTCTATGCTAGTCTATATGCTACATAGATTTCGTGCTAAATTATGAAGAAGCTCAAAGATATGGAATTTTGTTATTATCTTTTTTTCCAGAACGAAACTGAAGTCAGTAAAATTCTAATAACAAACAGGCGTATGTGACCGGAGGCCTGTTTGTTATTAATGTTCTTTCGGAGATCGAAATTTACAGATAGATACTATTTATAGATATATTATAGCGTTAGAAACAATGAGGCGTAAGTCCCATTTTCTCCATTTTCTTCCCGAAAAAACTAAGTGGCGTATGTTTTTCTTTTTGTTCTAATCGGTTTTTCGAGGCGTTCTATACAATATTGGTGAAAAAAAAATATAAAAACAAAAAGACGTATCTCCGGCATTTACGTCTTTTTGTTTTGATTTTTTCTTTTAGGATACTAATAACAAATAGACGTATCTCCAGTTTTGAAAAACAAATAGGCGTAAGTCCAAATAAAATTAAATATAAAAACTATGAAAACGAAACGGTGTAAGTGCCATAATATGACATCTTTAGATAAAGAATTCGGAAAAATACAAAAATATGTAACTCCAAATATTCTCATGTCATATGAAGAAATGATGAAAATAAGAAGACATCAGTGTCAAATTAGGATTTCGTGGAATAAAAAATCTAAATAATAGAAAAACGTGAATCCAGGACGTAGCCTGAACAATAAAGAAAAAAAACGACGTAAGTGCGGAGATACGTCCTTTTCACTTTAACATCAGCAATTACCTCACTTTGTTATCATAATTTCCAATTATTGAAATGAAATCAAGGACATCATGGGAAACATTTTGGCGTCTTTTTAGGAGATACGGCTCTTTCATTCCAGAATCGAGCGCTTTTGGCACTTACGCCACTTTGTCCCTAATGCAACGATATGTTATAGTGTTTTTTTCTCACCACTATTACATACAATGCCGCGAAAACTCGATTAGAACGAAAAAAAAACATAAGCCACTTGGTTTTTTCGGGAAAAAATCAAAAAGATGATCCTTACGCCATTTTGCTACTAACGTGTTCATATGTGATTCTATAAAGTCGATTTATTTCAATAACTAATTTTCCGGATAAGGATAACGCTAGTCATTAGTTTCCGAATAATTCTTCCTGAAATTAGAGAAAAATAATCATTATTATTTTTACTATTATTTCAGTCAAAATTTAACTTCCTTCATTCAATTCGTAAATATATATATATATATATTCAAAACTATTTAAAGAATTTTTTTTTATCAATTTTTTCATCTCCAAAATGTAAATCTCATTGAATCCTGTTTCCCTTACAATCACATAATATCAATTTATTCATGTATTTTTGTGTAATCAAATATTTTTCAGCATGTGAAAATCATCGTGACTGCAAGGACTTGAACATGTTCTGTCCCGATAAAACTGTTGCCAGGTGTAGCTTGGACACAACGAATTGCTATTGTAGTATGTTTAAATCATGAATTCTTCAAAAAAAGATTGCTGAATGGGCCGTAAACGGCTTAAATAAAAATAAGTACAAAAAATCTTCAATTGTATCAAAAATATTCATTGCCTTGTGCATTTTTATCATAAATTCATGAAAATGATCAAAAATTTTCCCCATAATCAAATAATATCAATCAATTAAATGTGCGATTGCATTATTTTTTCAAATTAAAAATCCAGTGATTCATATCATGAATGTCAATATCTGAAGAAAGGAAATGAAGAATTTTCCTTTTTTCCTTATTTTCTCTAAGATTGAGTTGTTTTTCTAAAGTCTCAGGATCTAAGGAAGATGAGGAAATTATTGGAATGACTTTGTTTGGTGGAAAATAACGAAATCGCAAATATTCACGTACTCAAGCTCCAAATGCAAGTGCTCAGAACTCCAAAATAAACAATTTCCTTACAGACACAAAATATTTCATGAAAACTTTTTTTCTGGAGAAAAATGACTCAGACTTAAACAAAGATGTTTATGAAAAAAATATAAAAAAATTCATGATACACTTGAAAGCACCGCTTCACTTTCGTGTAGCTTGAGATTTTTTTCGGGAGGGGGGGGGGAAGAGTAATAATATTTTTTGCTCTAAAATCGACGTAAATCAATGACAACTAATTTCATTTATTATTCGAAAGTAACCTCAGGTGGCTACGACTGATAAAATCGAACATATTCCCAGAAATGGGACGAGGTACCTCTTCAAATCTTGGTAAAAAAAAAGAATTTAAGAAATAAATCAAAAAGTCACGTCTGACATGTTTTCTCAATCATTAAAAAAATTCCACGTCAAACCATTTCACCAGGATGTCCATTTCACCCCACTTTCCTCTACTGTCCAAAAAAATGTGGACACCTGTCCAGAAATGATAAGCAAACTATCAATGTACGCTGGCCAACTCTCATTCTGATTGGTTTTATTGCTCACACACTCACCTGTCACAGAATGATACAACTTCATTTTTTCGATTTCGTTGTTATCTTCTTGCATAAAAGTCACGAGCCAACTTACAGAATATTATAATGAAGTCTTGACCTGCCTGCAAGTAATTTGGCATAATGTTCTCTCTACAAGTACTACTATTGACCATTTTGAGCTTCGTAATGGTAGCTTATGCGATAGGTGAGTACTTTTTTCTTAAATTTCATTAGTCCTCTGATTTTTTATCATTAAACATTTTCTTTTAATAAAAAAAATTCTATGCTAGTCCACATACTGCATAGGTTTTGTGCTCAATTATAGTAATTCTCCTGAGTCGTGGCCAGTATTATTCTCTTAGCGCAATTCAATTCAGTGGAGAAAAAGTAAAACAGGATAAATCTACTGTTTTCTCATCCATTTTTGAAAAATATGTAGATAACTGAGGGAGATAGTGCCTTTTCCTCTTATGCCTTAGCCATGAAACTTACGATTCCTAGTAAAATTTCATACTTGGCCCACGAAAAAATCGTCATATATGTACATATATGGAATATATATGAACATATATGTACATATATGATCATACGTTTCTTTGAGAAACCGGACAGCTATGACCATACATGGGCAATATATAATCATGCAATCCTGTTGAAACCGAGCAGGTATGGGCATATATGAGCCACATATGGACATATATGAGCATATATGAAACATATATATTGTTTTCAGATTTTTGAGAGTGGCGATAATTGCCAATAATTTGTTCATTTCAATAATTAATAAAAAATTGAAAAATCACGATTTAATTTTTGGAAACAATTTTAATGTAATTGCATGCTCTTTCCCCACAAAAACGTATTCTTTCACTTTTTTGATAGAACTGATATTTAATGAGATGCGAGCATCTGGAGTTGAAGTATCCACAGCGTTTTTCCAAAATCAAAATGCTCGTAAATTTTGAATGTTTTTTCTTTACCATTGAAAATGACTTTTCTTAGCCATTCCAACACCATATCCAAAAATGAACAAAATCAAAAATCATCATCCCAAAATAGAGTGAAATAGCGTGGAATAAACCTCATTTATGTATTTTTGTGCTATTAAATATTTTTCAGAATGTGTGGACTGGACTGACTGTAGAGAAATGGATTGTCCCCGTGGATCTTTTGGAATGTGTGAGGAAGTGAAAAAGTGTTGTTATTGCACCACTGTTATGTAATAAATCCTTCAATTCGATACAAAAAATTTCTATGCATTGTGCATTTTTTCCATAAATTCTTGATAATGATCTCGAAAGTTTCAAGTAATCAAATAACATTTTGTCACCGATTCATGTAATGAATCCCAATATCTGGAGAAGGAAAATAAAGTGTTGTTAAAATTTACATAAATCTCTTAAACATTATCTGTGTCTAGAAATAGACTTGAAGTATTTTCCCTTTCTTTTCCCTAAATCTAATTTTTTTCTCCTAATATCTCGAAATGTCAGGGAGATGAGGAAATTCTTGGAATGACTTTGTTTGGTGGAAAATAACAAAGCTCAGTACAAAGTACTCATATAGCAGAGCTCAAAAATTGATAATACTGAAAATCGCAGACATCTGGCAATTTTTAGATTTTTATTCTTATTAAACAAATTATGCACATGTAGAAAATTCAAGAAACTATGAGTGCAAATAAAATTAACTATAAGCGCAAATTTTTTAAAATATTTTTTTTCATAATAGTTGATGAATTTGAAGAGAATCCGAAGAAATGTCAGATGTGTGCTAAATTCATTATCATAAAAACTGATAGCTCCTTCAAGTCACCTTAGGCTGAGTTCGGGGAGCACTAAAAGCAAGTTAGCTAACTTGGCTCAGAAGTTAAAGTTAGTCAAAGAAAAAGTTAACAAAAAAAACAGTTTCCTTAAAAAATTTCAATCTTCACTCAATAATTGAAATATCTCGAAATTCCTAAAAGGCATAAAAAATTTTGTGAGAACATTTTTCTATAACAGAATCACCCTTCCAAAAATATTTCCCAAACAAATCACATTAATCTCCCCCAAAAAAAATCCACAAATACTTCTCACATTTGTTTTTATTAATTTATCATTTTATACGTCAATTGGTTTACTTTCATACAACATTGCTTCAGTTTAAATAGAATTAAAAATTAAAAATACGACATACAAGAATGTATAATCCAACAGCCTCTAGTAATCTCCATCATTTATCTCTGAAGCAGCCTCGAGCATTTTAAGAGGATGCTTTGTCCCTGCGAGACTGTACCTCCCACGTAAAGTGCCCAGGTAGTCGATTAGCAACTGATGCTGGACAATTAACTGTCATCTTCATCCAAATTTCTGGATTGCTCGTAATAGCTCCACTGTCTACATCATCGGTCTTCAGTAGCGAGCGGATTGTCGATGGTGCAAGCTCAGGCGAGCAACGGAGCTCAACACCAATGACTAGATCACACGTTGGATAAGATTTGACATCATCAGCATCATCATCATTATCATCATCACCATCATAATCCTCATTCACTTCGGATTGAGCTGATCGATGCCACTTAGTTGCGTATGCGTGTTTGTTCATACTGCCATAGTAATAGAATTGTCCACCGTATTCACCGTAACCTGAATAGGTCGCTGGCATTGGTAGTTTTGGCAAGACCAGAGTAGTCGGCTGAATCGAGCACTCTCTCAGGTAATGCAGCCTCTCGTAATAGTGCTCGTTGACACTAGCAACTAGACGTCGCAAACGCAGGTACATGAATCTCTGCTCGTCACGCCAGGAATTCTCGTCAGCTGATGATGGCACCTGGAGACAGGTGAACCAGGCACGACGCAATGTGTACTGGAGATGCATGCACACGATACTGCCACGTACACCACGTCCTGGATTGATGCGAAATGAGAGGAGCTTGCGACCCTCCGTCAGACAGTCCAGGAGGTCCACTGCCTTGCAACCGGATACCAAGGGAGATCTTTTTGGAGAATTGAAAGGATTTTTTTCAAGGTTTTTTCGAGGGGCTATTCTTTTGGAAATCCGGTGACACAGTGATTGCTGATTTCACCTGATTTCAGGGTGATTTCATGCAATCATCGATTTCCAGGGTGATTTCAAATTTTCGATTTCATCTATCTCGTGTAAGATGGAAGGATAGGAGAGGGGGCAATATGGGTGGGACTTGGGAGGAAAGAAACGCATTATATTAATGCTAAAGGGATTAATAGTAGTTTTTATGAGGGAGGTGAATGAAGGAATGATGTCATAAGATTGAAACGATGAGACTTGATTAATTTCTCTCCCATTTTTCTACACCAATTGCAACTGATTTCATGTGATTTCACCGATTTCAATGGAAATCACCTGAAATCGATGAAATCACAGGATTTCAATTGACTTCAACTGATTCCAGTCCTGAGTGACGCAGTGATTTCACAAATGAATAGCCCCTCGAGTTTTTTGGAGATATTTTGGAATATGGGGGAATCGGAGGGAAAAAAGGGAAAAGTAAAAAGAAAAAAAAAGAAATTAAAAAAATAAAGAGATTTCTACCAAATTTTCCCAATTCTTTTTCATTTCGAGGTAAGTATTTCCATAAAATGAAAAAAAAAGTGGAAAAATTTTATTTCACTGCTTTTTTTTCTGAAAATTCTTTTTTTTCCAAGGAGATAGGACAATTATGATGAAAGGAGAATTCTTCAATTTTCTTCAGTTTTTGAGATCTTTAAATGAAAAAAGGGTCTATTTTAAGAACAATTCGCAAACCTGTTGAATTTTTTCTCCGAGACTTTTTCGAAGTAATTCATGAATCTTTTGCAAAGTCCAAAAAAATCAGTGACAACATTTTCCGGGCCATTTGGACCAATTAATTCACTTGGATGTGTTCTTGCCAGGTAAATTATGTAATTTAACTGATCAAGTAGTATACCAGGATAGAAGGAGAGACGTGAAAATCTCTCGGGATGTGGTGGATGGGTGTAACGCCATGTTACTGCACGCAATAAACGATACTGCATGCGCACCAATTCCAATATATTGAATACTTTTGTGAAGACTAGAAGATCAGTTGGATTTTCAACTGTTGTAATTTTTTGTTGTGTGTATGACAATGATAATTCCAGTCGTTGACCAGCTGAGAAAAATGCACCGTTCAAGAGCGAATGGGCGACCATTTGACAGTGTCTGAAATTTAGAAGAAAATTTTTTTCGTTTCATTTTTGCAATAAATTAACTACAATTTTTGGTAGTGAATCGACAAAAAGGGTTTTTTAAAAACTTTTTCGTTCATTCTTCTGCAGATATCTCCGAAACGAGTGGATTTAGGAGAAATTCTCAAGAGACCTTTTTTCTAGAAAATTGTCTGAACAAGAAAAAAAGTCTCGTGATAAATTCTCATAAACCTCATCATTTCCGAGATATTCTCAAAAACTTCACTTAATTTCTGTTTTTTCCTTAAATAATGATGAAATTTGAGAATTTTCGGGATTTTCTCGATTTCATTGAAAATATCGGAATATTCTACCCCAGAAAATGCTATTATGTAATCCGTTTTGCCCCAATACTTTTCGAGATTATAAAAATAGACTTTTTTAAAAACTCCATTTTTGAATATCCCGGACAATTCAACGAAAATTTATTGCATTATAGCATTTTTCAGGGTAAAATTTCCCGATTCTCCTAAAGGAATCGTCAAAACTCCAATAATCAATCAAATTCACCGAAAAATCATCAATTTCCTTTATTCTATTACCTCGAAACGAGTCGAAACGTCGTAGCAACAATTTGCAGTGGCAGAAACGTCAAAATAGTCTCCAATACTTCAGGTGGTAGTGTCTCCAACGTATAAATTTGCTGTGTCTTACAAACTCCCCATGGCTCCCATGTTGAAAGTTTTCTCCTCTTGCTAGCACTCATTTAAATATCACGATGAAAGAAAAAACCTTATCTATTCCAAAATCCCCGTCAATTATACATCAAAAAAAAAAAAAAAAAAAAAAATAAGAAACAACCTCAACCAATCGAATCACCTCAAAAAATCCTCAATCAATCAGCAGTTCCCGGGGGTAATTTCATCCACAAAATTCAATGAAAAATTCTCTAACAAAGAAAACAATATCAATAATCTCACTTAAAAATACCAATACATCAATTAAAATTCGTAATTATCCATGTAAAAATTTCTTAAAAGTTAAAATTTCATATCTCCTCTATTTCTTTTTTTTCCTCTATTTTCTCAAACAAATGACATTAGAATTTGATAGAAAAAAAAATGAAAACATTACCACATTTTTTTTCTTTTTTTTTTCTCCATAAACACAACTTTTTTTCATTTGCCACGACACATGACTAAAATTTATTCTTCAAAACTTTAGCAAAAAAAAAAAATTAAAGTGAAAAAAAAAACACTAATCATTGACTTATGGCACTGTAATTTGTGTGTTGACAACCAGTCAACTAATCAATAATTTAATATCGTATATGCTTTTGTGCTGATTTATGCAGTAAAGTTCATGGGCATTAAAAGTGTAAATTTAGTTTGTTCCATTGATGATTCTTCAGCAACATATGCACTAATGCTGTCTAATAAATTCTGTACATCATTACGATTACTTGGATGTTTTCTCTTTGTGTGTTCACGACGATGTTTTATTTCTTTGAATGTTTTGCCACATTGTTCACAGACATAGGGCCTAGCTGCCTCGTGTGAACGTACATGTCCATCGTAGTGGCTTTTGCGTACAAATTTCTTTCCACAACGTGAACAAACAAATTGATAACGTCCCTCGTGTGCTGCTACGTGTGAGCTCAGGGTCCACTTTGTTTTAAATGTTTTCGAACAATAGTCACAGCGTATTTTCCCAGATGCTGATTGATTTGCCTCGGCTTTTACAGGTGGGAGGCGTGGACCTTTGTTTATTAAGAGCATCTCTTCTAGGAGGAAATCGTCGTCATCGTCCTCGTTCTTCTCAGGTTTCGGCGATGCAGTCGCCTCTAAAGCTTCTTGTGCTACCAGTATACTCGTTGTGTGCTCTTTCATGTGCTCCTCCAGAGTCTCTTCGGTGTCGCACTTTATTCCACAGAGTGCACATAAATTCTTGGAGGATTTCTGGAAAAAAAAGAGTTGGAATGAAAGAATTTCTTTGAGTTTGTTATACTGAGAATAGGGAAAAGAGGGAGGGGGGGCTCATTACGATTTAACTATTCGAAATATAGGTTTTTTGATGATTCCATTGGAAAGCTGAGGAAATTTTAGGTGGAAAACATGTGTCGAAATTAATTTTTTTGAATTTCTCCAAAATTTGAGTTTTTTGGTCGAAATTGAAAAAATTGATTTTTTTAGGCATGGCTTCGGTTCTATTGGTCGTAGAGACTTGCTGTTGATCTGAGATGAAAGGTGAGCTCATTTTCCATCAATTTATGTAGTTCTAATTTTTTTTCATCGATTTTTTAATTAGTTATTATAGCTCATTTTCGGAAAATCAGTGCTTACTCTGTATCTACTTGAAAAATGGATAATTTTTTTTCAGAACTGTATGAATCAATGGGAAATGAGATCATCTTCCATTTGAGACCAGTTCCAAGTAGCTGAGACCAATAGAATCAGAGATATCCCCAAAAAATATGAAATTTGTCAAAAAAGAAAGGGATTTCACTTTCAAATCTTGATCAAAAGTTAAAATTTTTTAAAAATCCAAAAAAATTAATTTTAACATATGTTTTCCATTGGAAATTCCCTCAGTTTCTCAATGAGATCCTCAGCGAAGAACCACTCTTCACTATTGCCATTAATTTCGAGGAACTCAAAGGAAATATAAATGAGAGAATTTCTGGAGTTTTAAGAAATTATCCTGAGTTTTTCGAGAATAAATCAGAAGCGGTTAAATTTAGAGGAATTTCTCAAGAAACCTTTTTTGTAGCGAATCGAAAGAGCCACACAAAAGTTCTCTTCACAAATTTCCCTAATTGCAACGGTTTCCGCGTTATCCTTAGAACAACCCTCACCTTGTCATGAGTAGCAACATGTGCCTGTAATTTGCTGAACTGTGCATATCTCTTCTTGCACAAATGACACGGAAAACTCTTTCCCTCTCCAGCAGTGCCAGCTTCTTCACTGCTCGAGTTTGCCTGGGTGTGTGTTTTCAAATGCCGTTGAAGTATAGAATCATTGATGAAATTCTCACCGCAATGCATACAAGTGCGTACATTTGCGTATGTTTGTTCGCACAAACGTTCTTTTCTCTTCTCGTGTCTCACAATGTGCCGCTTTAAATCGTGAGCCCTTGAGAATGCACGTCCATAACGTGAACAAGTTGGAAATGGACAGCCTTTTGTTTTATCAGCTTTTTGTATAACTGATGCATAATAGTAATGAGATTCTGGTTTTATTGCTGGCACAATTGGAATTATCGACGATGTGTTCAACTCAATGTTCGATTCAACTTGTAGTTGAGTTTGTGCATCATCTTTTATTTGTATGTCATTATTCTCAGTGGATGATTGCGGTAATGCTGATAATGGTATTACAATTGATATTGTTTGATTTGATAGCGGATGAACTATTTTTCCTATATGAATTCCTTGCGATGACAGATTTATTGACTCTGTCTCCATTTTCTCTCTGTAAAATGAGTAATTAATTAATTATAATTGAAATAAATTAGGATTCATCGATTTTTGTAGCATATCTTGGAATTGAAAGGAAATAGAGGAAAATATTCTCCTATTTCCCTTCAGTTCCAAGGGAGGAACTTTTTTTTTTGAGGAAAATCTGAACTATGGAAAGGGTTATTACGAAAATTGATTTGTGTCGCTTAGTTTCGGAGATATTCCACGAAAACCGATAACACAAAATTGTTTTTCGTGATTTTGAAAAATTGTAATTATTTAATATCATCAGTTTTTGTAAAATATCTCGGAATTCAAAGGAGATATGGGAATTTTTCTGTAAGGACCTTTTTCTGCAGAGGAAAATCAGAGCTACAAAAAAGCTTATTACAAAAATTGCTTTATCTCACTTAGATTCCAAGATATTCTACAAAAATTCCGATGAGAGGAAATTGATTTTTCTCGATTTGAAAAATTGGTATTATTTAATATTTTCTAAAAGAGTTCATGAGCTTGATGTGTAACGCGATCTTTAGTTTATAATTTAAGCTAAAAAATCCGAGAGTTGGTTCTCTGCTAAAGACTTCGCAATGAAAAAACCCCTTTGTTCCGCGGTTACAGTATCATTCTCCTCTACCACTGTGTTTATTCATTTTTTTTTTGTTTACATTTGAAGAAAAAAAAAGAGATGAAAATGAATGGAACCATGAATTCTTTTTCTCTGAGTCATTTTTCGGCCTGTGAATTCAGTGGAGTTAATATTTTTTTTTCTCCAGCTCTAATATCAAAATGATTCAATAGTAAAGTAAAGTAGGGGAAAAGAATAAATCAATTTTACTTGGATTTTTTGTGAGATATCTCGTTATCTAAGGAAGATAGATAAGTTTTTGTACAATGAGAAAAAAAAATTTTGTTGTAAGAAAATTCATTTAGTTGAAGCAAATTTACTTCACTCCAGAAAATTTCAATATATATAGATATAAAAATTGTGAAGGAAAATTTTGTTGAAAGGCAATTTTCTTGCTAAAAGAATTTTTTTTCCTCAGTGTAGGGATCTTTGCTGTAGAGGAGAATATGGACTACAAAAAAGGTTACGAAAATTGTCACCAAAATTTCTCTATCTTCAATAGATTCAGAGATATTTCGCCGTCCTATAGCAAGAAAGGCGTAAATCGTACACGTTTCCTATCTTGTTATGCCCTCTTCACTCTAGGTTGACGATTTGTTAAAACGTGATTTTGGAGGAAAATTCAGTAGAGAAAAAGCGAAACTAGAGTTTTTGTGGAAAACTTTTTTGGAGGCCATTTTCTCTTCTATAAAAAATTTTTCCTTCGAAATTTCTCTATATCTCTTCATTCCCGGAATATTCCCATGAAAAAACAGACTCACATTGAACAATTTCTACGAATATGAAATTTTCAGACAAATCGAAGAAGAATCGGATAAAATAGTGAAAAGTTAAAACAGAATAAATCAACTTTTTTCAAGTTTTTTCCTTAAATTTTTCAGAAACTAAAGATGATAGAGTGATTTGCCCAAATTCTTTTTTTTTGAGCTCTCGACATTTCCTTTAAAAAAAAGGATTATGGCGAAATTGCTCTATCCCGCTTGGATTCCTAGATGATCTCAAAAAAAGAAAGGGCCAGAATATTGAAGAGCTAAAACTGAATAAATTCATTGTTTTTAATCACTTCCCTGAGAATATCTCGGAAACTAAGCAAGATAAGGCAATTTTGCCCTAAGTCTTTTCCTTTAGCTCCAATGAAATGCTCTTAAAAAAAATGTGGATAAATCACTCTATCTCGCTTCGTTTCCAATACATTTTCATTTAAAAAATCGCACAAAATAGCAAAAAGGTAAAACTTGACGAATCATTTTTTTTGCTTTTTTCCCATATATCTCGGAAGCTAAGTGAGATAGGCGATTTTGCTAGAATCCTTTTCATTTGTAAAGAATTTCAAGAGATACAAAACAGGATGAATGCGAAATCGCTTAATCTTCCTTAAATTCGAAAACATATAGATTGAAAAAAAAAATAGGTGAAAAAATAAAATTTCTCGAAAAAGGTCTTTTTCAATTCTAAACAACCTAATTCATTATTAATCGAAATGTAAAATCGGTCACTGCTCGTATCCTAATTTCGTCAACCGAGAAGTGCATGTGAGCTCCTGTGTCAACTGCCTGGATCCTTTCTTACCCTCAACAGCAACGCAGAGGGGTATATGCGTTTGGTATTGAATGCATTGGTATTACGATGCGTTTTTAACGCCTTATGATATTGAAAAGGATTTAAGAAATATGGTCTTATCGACTCGAAATGTAAGGATTTGTCCAGAGATGATTCTATCGTAACACGTTAAATTAAATTGTCATTTTAAAATATTGCTATTGTGAAGGTGTACCGGAGAGAGAAAGAGACTAAAAGACATCTTTAACATAATTGTGAAATAAAGATGTTTCTTGATGAATATGAGATAATATGCATATAATACGATATATATCCCATAGAAAAAATCAAGATTTCTCAAAAATTTGAAAATTTGAGATTAAATTGTCATTTTTTTTTTCGATAAAGAACCGAATATGACGCCACGTGGGTGGTTTCCTTTGTTCGTTCTAGACCCCCTCCCCCTTAATAGCTCCCCATTTTTAAGATACACAAAAAAAATCGACCCGCAGAGGAAATTTGCTCCCTCGTACATCGACCCCACAAAAGAACAAACCCCCCCAACCAAAAAAAAAAATTGAATTTTTTTCCTGAATAAAACACAAATGATATCGAGTGATTTAAAACCTAAACACAAGAATAATTTCGATATTTATAAAAGTCTGGGCTTGCACCCCGAAGAAGGCAACGATCGATGGTAAACTGACGGCGATTGGGCGGCACGAATAGCCAACATGCACTCCAATAATATGCTGAATGAGCTTCATATTAAATTTCTCCTCCAAAAAAAAAAAACAAAAAAACCGCTCAATTCTCATTTCTCGTCGAAAATGAATCAGACAAAAATTAAAGTTTAATCAAAATTTTTTCATTTTAGTTGATTTTTTCTGTTATCTTGGAATCCAAACAAGATACGATTTTCTCATACATACCTTTTTTGTAGCTCTTTTTCCCCTCTACAAAAAAGGTCTCTTCAAAAATTGCCGTATCTCGCTTAATTTCCAAGATAATCGAAGAAAACCGAGATGAAACAGAAAACCCAATTTATGTATCCCTTTCGTCTCTTTCTTTTTAAATTAATGTCAACAAAAGTATTGACTAGACATTGTTATTTCCGAGTGAATTGAAGGAATTATTCAACAATTAAATAGCAATTTAAACTCACGTTGTGTGCAGTAAACGTCAAAGTTCTCGATGAATCAGAAGAAAAAAAGCTCTTTCCTCTTTATTTCGTGAACTGGAGTATATTCAGTGTCTTTCTCACTTCTCTATTTTCGTCTACACACTTCCATTTCCCAAAGTACTCAAACTGTGTCTCCGAAACCAATAAGAAAAGGGGGAGAAAAAAAATAATTCACGTTGTAACTGGAAAAAAAATAAAAAAATTCAATCACTTCCTCTCTCTCCAATTCAAATGGTAAATACTGTCGATTATATTTTTCACTTTCCTCACTTCGTATCGAGGAAAGTGGATGTCCTACTGAATTTTATACACTGAGTGTCTGAACAACTCTACACACAAACACATACCCACACACATATACGCGAAATACAGAGCGCACTCTCCCTCACTGGGGATATGCAGCCTCCACTGTGTTTAGTGTTTGAGAATATAGGAGTGTAAGAAAGGTTTTGAATGCCCTGCACGTTATTATGAGTAGGGTCACACAACCAGTAGATGGACACTAACCAAAAGATGGACGGTTTCTATTATCGAGGATTTTCTTAAATAAATGAATGATTCTTATACTTTTGACGTCAATTTCTGATTATTACATTCATAAAGATTCATAAACTATTTATTATATATCGATTGATCGAAATTTAAAATCATACCACTGCAAATATGCAACTGTCCATCTATTGGTTATTCAAGTTATTTTCCAGTTTTTCTTTGATTTTCTTTAATTATTTCTACATTATTCAAGTGTAATTGATTTTTAGTCGATTCACTGTCTATTTTTCTGTACATCATTTTTTTCTGCAACTTTTTAACGTGATTTGCCTATTTCATATGAATTAATAAAGTCTAATATTTCCTTAACCGTCCATCTATTGGTCATGTTACCCGATTTCCACCCCTTGAAAATTGCTTTAAAAAAGCTCTTTGATCATCAAATTGATGGTATTTATTCAAAAAATTAATGGGAATTATTGCCTTTTTTTTAAATGTTTTTTCTCGTTTTTTTGGGGGGAGGGAAGAATTATTTGAGAATTTATTTGCGGGTGTGAATAGGCAGGCTGCCCCTGCGCAGACGCACTGCGCAACCCTCGATTCACCTTTCGAGCTGTGTTTTATAGTTTTTCTGAGTATTTTCATTCATTATAATGGGGAATGAGCAATTTTTATTATTGAGTTTCATTAATGGTTGGGGGTTTAGGAGAATTTTGGGAGACACGTTTGTTGGAGATTTCAAAAGCTAAAAAAAAGATTTTTACATTTTTCCCTGAATTAATTAGTTTTATATATTTTATAATTTTGAACTAGTTTTATATATTTTTATAATTTAATATATTTTTGAAATAATGGAGACAAAAGTTTTTGAACCCTTGTTATCTTATGAATGAGAAGAAAAAAATTCAGTTATATTTCCCTACTCAAAATTTTACAGAATTTTCGATTTTCTATTAATTTTTTGAAATTTTGATTGTCAAGTTTTATTAATCGTTGGGGGTTCAAAGAAATTTTTGCAGAGGTTTTTTTTTTTCCCTCCCATCACCCCGTACACCACTCGAAAATATGTAATTGCCCACGGGCAGAAGCTATGTAACATAAAATATGTTTAACGTGTAAATACTTGTACATTGTATCTGGTCATGTTAATAAACTCTCCAAAATGTAAACTATGTTCCAGAATTTTCGAAATCATTTTGAAAATTGTTTGCAATTCTTTTTTTTTCGGTATTTTCTCAAATTTAACTCCAGTGAGCCTCATATGGTTATACCTTTAAGGAAAAGAATGGTTTGTAACTATGAATTGTCGTAGTGAAACTAAAACTGAATATCTCAGCTACGACCTTTTAAATATGAATGTTATTTTTTTCAAAAATTATTTTTGTCTCACAATATTCGGTAACAAGGCGTAAAATTAATCTTCAAAAAAAATCTCCCTATGTCATTCTATCGTAAATGACCAAAAATTGAAAAGAAAAAGAAAATTCATCGGAACAACTTGGATATTCTTAATAGGAGTTTATAATAACCGCCCTTGATAAAAACCCTCTTAATTTAAATACCACTATCATTAACAAAGAGGGTGTAGCCCCATAAGATTTATCTTAATTCCCATCTGCCACTGAATTACATGAAAATTCTACGTTTTAAACGACAAGATGTGAAGAGCCTTAATGTACCAACGACACACCTCCTTCGTCTCCCATGAGATCTCTTTCATCGGTCTCTTTAATCAACTAATGGTATGGATTAATGAACGCTCAACTCCAACGCAGATTCATGTATATTTTTCATTTCTCAAATAGATCACTTACACTCAGGAACTTATTTAACAGCATGTGTAATTGAAGTGCGTGTTCATTAACTGTATTTGAAGTTTTCACTTCGTTAATAAAACGAGTGAGATACTGCTCATATACATTTCCTCCCATCCATTAATGTCAATTACTTATTAGAAGTAATGAGTGAAAAAAAGGAGAATCCCGTGGAAAATGTTTTTAATGGCAGATGCTCCCACTTCAGTTGCAGGTGGCGCCACTGATTAGGACATTTAATGGGCGCGAGAGAGACAGAGAACCCGTTTAATGTCCCATGCTGGCTTTTGATTGGCTGTCTCCCCACCCTAGCGGCTTTTTTCGCTCCACTCGCATGAAAAGTGAGATTTTTAGTACGTGTGTAACAGTATTCTACAAATGTGAATGAATTTCCGAGTCAATTTCGGAAATATGGTGTTTCCGACTATTAATCTGTGAGTTTATTAGCATTCTGTGTCAGCAACACATGGCAGGAAATGGGCTCACACGTTTTTTCTCTTGAAATGAACAAATTTTCAACAGAAAATTACAAAAAATGACGAAATTGTTTTTTTTTCGGAGTTTTTGTTTTTGTTTTTTGTAAAAAAAACTGTCTATATTTTTTATTTTATGACGATTCTACGTTTATAACATAATCGCAACGTTAAAGACTTTACAAAGAAATTGTGATCATTTTCATCTCTTTATCCTTTATTGTTTATTTATTATTAACAAAAAGGAACATTTTCCCAAGTAAGTTTGCGAGGCACTTAGTGCATCCTTGCTATTAAGTTAATTGTTTCGTAGGCACAATTCGAAGACGATAGGCATTATTACTCTCAACTCAGTTATACTCAACCAGATGCACTCAAAGAGGCATTTAGAGTGGTATAGTCACTGCAATAGAGGAAGGCATTAATTTACTTTCACCAAAATAACCTCAATTAAAGATTAATTTATTAAAATTCATTATTTTGTACTTGCGTCAATTTAATGGGATTAAAACTGTTCAAACGAAGTCTTAGACTCTCGTTTCAGTGTTCCGCATTTCTATTGGTTCATACATTGCGTAGTTCGTCCAATGACAGAGACGATTCTTCGAAGAAAAAAGGCGAAACAAAATTAGACCGAATTAAATTCATTTTTTCGAGAATATCTCAGAATCCATGAGAGATAAATAATTTTTGGGAGAAACCCTTTTTTAGAACTTGTTTCGTTCTACAAAAAAGGGATCCACGAAAATCTCTGCATTCTTGCTTAAATTCTGAGATACTCTCGGAAAGCCGTTAAAAGTCTTCCCGAAGACATTTTGATTTGAAGATACGTCACAAAATGGCGGCTTCTTTCTGCTGATATCTCTGGAACAAATTGCTTTAGGAAAAACACCAAGAGACCTTTTTTTTGGAGCATTTTTTTCACTACAAAAAAGTTCTCTTGACAAAATCTCCTAAACCTTTTTTTTCTTTACATATTCTCCAATAAACCACATGAAATTCTTCAATTTATTGACTCCAATAAATTTCAAAAAATCCCTATGAAAAGCGTTTCCATACTGGAAAAAAAGCGAAAAAAACATGAAAAAAAAAATATATATTTCCAACTGAATTGAGTTCAACAGACTCTACCACGCGAATCTCAATAATTCAATGCACAATTAATTCTCAATAATTGAAGTGCCTATCTATAATGCATTGTTCAAAAACTTTTGAATGATGCAATTGCGTAATGCAGTTCATAATGGTCACTAAGATACAGTCTGTTAACATCACATTTGTATACAAATTTTATCAGAACCTAATTCAATTGAAATAAATTCTCAGTATTTCTAAGGTTCTTCTGAGAATTTGTAGTTCAATGAACTGTTGAATAATTAATAAAGTGTCCCAGATAAAATTTAAAAAAAAACACTTTCGTCATTGCAATTAATATCTTAATTTGAATTCAATTAATCCAGAGATTCAATTGTATCAAATGAAACAATAATATTAAATTATTCACTGAATTGAATAAATTTAACGGATGGATGAAGACAGATGTGAAAGTATCGAGTGAAAGATGAACGATTTGAAATATTTAGAAGAAAAAAAATACAGAGATTTCATTGACTGAATATTATTAGTGATATTTTCATCTCGTTGATAATATTTTCTTCAACCAACTGATTATTTGGAAAGTGAAAGAAGTTTTAATCTCATAATTAACTTATAAATTCATTTAAATAACTTGATTTTTTTTCTTGATTTTCTATTTCTACAATTATGTACAGGATTTAATTTAATGAAAGTCAATGTAAACGAGTATCAAGTATCTTCATTGCTGCGAATTGTTTTTTTTATCCAATCGAGGTAGTGCTGGACTTTGGTATAAACATCGGGAAAACCAGGACGTGCACAACCAGAGCCAAAGGATGTTATACCAGCGAGTTGCCAGACACCATCGGATCGACGACATTGAAGTGGTCCACCAGAGTCTCCCTAATAATTAATTATTGATTAATTATAATTTTTCATTTTGATGAAGATAATTATCTGAAGATGGTTCAGATGACGTTTTTGAAGAATATTTAGGAAACTAAGCGAAATAGAGAAATTTGCGTGGAAACTATTCTTGTGGCTCTCATTTTCCTCTACAAGAAGGATTGCGAGATAAATTCTCGTAAATCTCATGATTGCCGAGATATTTTGAAAATAATGTGAAAGTGATTTTTTGAGATGATTTTTGACGTTTTTCCAATATCTCGGAAAATCAGCGAGATATGTAAATTTTTATAGAGTCCTTTTTTTGAAGCAGATCCTGCTCTACAAAAAAAAATGTTCGAAAAATGTTTCCGAAAAAATTTCGAAAAAAATTTCGTGAAAATTTCATAATACTTTCATGGAGATTTCATGAAAATTTCATGGAAATTTCACAAAAATTTAATGGAAATTTCATAAAAATTTCGAAAAAAAAATTCATGGAAATTTTATAAAAATTTCGAACATTCTGAAGAATCTCAACTATTAGAATAAAACTGTTTTTTTTTGTTAACTGAAAACTAAAACCGAAAAATCATTGAAACACAAGCGTTTTTTTGTACTTTTTTTAGAGATTTTCTCGGAAACTAAGCGAAATTAAAAAATTTTCATCGAAGCTATTCTGAACCTCGAATTTTCCTCTACAAAAAAAATTTCTCGATAAATTCCCCGTAAACCCCATAATTTCAAAGATATTTTCAAAATAATTTGAAAGTGATTCGTTCAATGGTTTTTCTTCGATTACAGTTTTTGGAGAAGATCGCAGAAATTAAGCGAAATACGAAGAATTCTGTAAAGACCTTTTTTTTAGAGCAGAGTTTGCCCTACAAAAAATGTTCTTATGAACGTTACGTATCTCGAGTAGTTTTCGAGATATTCAGAAAAAACCGAAAAATCACTGAAACTTCAGCTTTTTTTCTTCTTTTACTATTGCATAAAAAAAATTCCTATCAATTCATTGAACTTAATGTACTCACAACGCAACTTCCAGACGATCCATCAGTATGCCCAGCACACAAGTGTCCCTTCCTTAGGAGGACAGTATTACCATAGGCTTTAGTACACTCTTCGATATTCAATAACGGTATTTTTGCCTCTAATAAAGCGCTAGAGAGCGAAGGCGATGGTCCAGATCTTCCCCAGCCAGAAGCAAAGCAATTAGCACCAGATATTTTTTCATCCGCTTCAGGCAGACAAATTGTTCTGATGACCTTCGAAAGTGGAGCTGGTCTGCTCAGTTTCATCAGTGCTAATAAATGATAATTTCAAATTGTTATTAGACTGGAGACAAAATTTAATGAGTTTTTTTTCGTGAATTTACCAATGTCATGAACGTAATTGTTGAATTGCTCGTGAATGAATATTCTCTCTACAGGAATTCTGACGGAGCCTCGATTTCCAGAGTCCAGCTCCCATTCACCGATCACTGCTGTCCAGAGTGCGCCAATTGGTAAATTGAAGAGATCGCTAGAGAAAATTTCAAATTTTACAGTTTTAGCATTTTGTTTTTTTTTACATTTTTTCGTCATTTTTTTGCTGCAAAATTGACTCAGTTGCAGAAAATTTATTCGACTCCAAAAAATTTCAATACATAGGAAAGAGTGGGGCAGAATGGACCTCCGTGGCAACATGATTCAGGATTTTTTTTTCGGAGTGAAGGGCTTGACGAAAAAATCTGTAAAAATTTGAGAAGATGCTGCAATATGTGAACTTTATTGGTGAATTTTTCCGAATTTTTTCGGACACACCTTCAATTACGAAAAAAATCAAAAATCGTTTGAACCCACAGGTCCATTTTGCCCCAGTCTCCCCTATAGATATCAAAACTGGAAAAAGAAAAATTTTGTTATAAAAAAATTTTCTGACTACAAGATTTCTTTTCTCAGTATAAATTATTTCGGAAACTAAGCGAGATAGCGAAATTTTCGTGGAAGCTTTTTTGTAGCTCTCATTCCACTCTATGAAAAGGGTCATGATAAAAAATTTCGCTATTTCATTTAGTTTCCGAGATAATTAGAAAAGAAATTAATGACAAAAATTTTTCTAAACAAATTTAAAAAATTTTTTTTTTTTTTTTAATTAAAAAAAAAAATTATTTTAACGTACTTGTGAATACAGTGAGCAGCAGTTAGTACCCAATCATCCTCAAGAAGTACACCACCACACCAATGTCCAATAAATCCAAGTTTTGGATGCAACAATTGCAATGAGACCTGCCAAGGCCAAGAACCTCTTCTGCTCTGTTTCCCATTGAAAATACGTCCCGTTGTTTTACTCAATGACAATTTTCTCGGTTGAATCATCATCATCATCTCATTCCTTGGCTGACGTTGGGAAGCTGCGGGACGACCGCAATCTACCATTCAAAAATTCACTCTCTGTGTACGGCCCACGCCGCGGCTTTATCGCGAGGAATTGATTTTTTTTTTTTTTTTTTTTTTAAAGAACTCGAATGTTTGAATTTTTAAGTTAATGTTGGAACTTTCGTTTTTCTTTGCGTTTAAAATTCTATAAAATTTAGAAACTTTCTCGACGAAGTAATTGGATGTATGGGTTTTTTTTTTCAAGGTCACAGCGAAATGATGAGCGTGAGAAATTTAGGAAGAAAAAGGCGCAAGAAAAGTGAATTCAGTAGTGAAGAGATGAAACGAGATGAGGCGAGCTATGGTTGTAATAATTCAGTAGCGAAGAGTTAAAATAGGACTTTTATTATTATTATGTTTTTTTATCGACTCAATCAACAATTTTTCTCAAATATTTCGGGAAATAATGGAGATACGCCACTTCTACGCTGAAAGTTTCTTTCAGCTCTTTGAAGTCTCTCCAAAAAAGGCTCAATGCAAAAAGGTCGTATCTCCATGAGTTTTCGGGATATTTTGAGTAAAGGATTGGAGATAAAAATTGACTTTAACCATTTTACCTCTCCACTACTGAATTCTCAATTGAATACCCGGGAAACTAAGCGAGATAGCGCTTTTTTCTGCGAAAACCTTTTTCGTAACTCTAATTGTTCTCCACAGCAGAGATTTCGATGAAAATCTTGCTATCTCACTTAGTTTCCGGGATATTCTTCGGAAATGATACGGCAAAAGGGATGAATTCGGATTTAGATTCAGTTTTGCGGAAATCTAACAGAAATACAGAGGTTTTTGTGAAAACCTTTTTTTGTAAGGCCTGATTCGCTCTATGAATAAGATATCTATGGAAATTTCTGTATCTCTCTTCAGTTCCGAGATAATTTCCAAAAAACTATAACATTTTGATTGGAAAATTCATCAAAAAGCTTGTGATTTTTTTTTATCATAAATATATTTGAAAAAATATATTTATGGGAAAATTTTGGAATTTTTTTTTTGTAGAAAATTTTCCGGACTACAATAAAGGTCTTTTGTCAAAATCCTCTAAATAAAAATAATCAACTTTATAATCAAATTAACAAAATAAGTCGATCTTTTTCACCCAAATTGTTCTGAGAAGATCTCGGAAATTAATGGAGATACGCCTTTTCTACTCTATCCTTTTTTTTACCTCTTGAAATTCTCAACAACAAAAGGAGTCAAACGAAATTGCTCTAACTCGCTTAGTTTCCAAAATATTTGAAAAAAAGACTATAATCCTACAGATTTTTGAAAATAGCTTAGAAACTAATGGAGATACGCCTTTCCATCTTGTTCCTTTTTTATAGCTCTTGAAATTCTCTATGAAAAAAAGATTTAAGCAAAATTGAATTCCTCAACTTACCCGATTCATCAGTTTCTTCATTTTCCAAAGAAGCTGATAATTTCGTTGCACTCAGGATAATAAATATGACCAAGTAACCAGCACAGTTGGTCATTTCTTTTTCCACTTGTCCTCCCACACAATTTGATAATTAAACGATTATTAATTTAGGATAAATTTATCGCACATTTTTTGTTTTCTCTCAATAAACTTATCATTCCAGCAACTTCATTATTTTTGCAAATTCTCTAGTTAAGGAAAATTCAGATAAAAGTGAACAGGTTGCACTGGCAAGTTGTTGCTTTGGTGGAAATTGAAGAAAGTGATCGGCGAGTTTGTAATGTCAGGGATCTCTTGCCGGTCCGGGCAACTACAGACGATTGGTCTACTGCCCGAATGGACGTTTCCACTATGTTACTTGGAAAGTTATACGTGCTTAGTTGCCTTCTTTTTTTCATCCTTTTTTCTTTTCTTCTTAAATGTTGTTTTACGCCCCTTCGAACTCTCCCGACAGTCATTTAAAAAGTAGTGGGGAAGAATTTTAACAGTAATAGTGTTAAATCGTGATTTTTTCGTGAAGTTCAAGGATCAGACTAGTGTGTTTACATTCTGAGGATTTTTATTGCCTTGCTTTTCATTAAAATTCAGTTTATTTCGGGGAATTTTCGGGAGGGTCAGGCTCATGGACAGAATGTGCATTAAAAAAATACGGTGGTTTTTTTGTTTGTAACTCTTGGAGAAACGTTATATTGAAGAACGAAAAGATTAATTTGGAATTTTCAAAAAAATTCATCAAATCATTTTGCAAAAATGAAAATTTTATTGAAGAGAAAATTTTATGATACCATTTTTGTAGATTTCGTAAATTTTTATTTCAACTCAGTGTCAAATTCATTTTGGAAAAGCTGTTGGAATTCTCGTATTTTTGACTCAGATGTTTTTCATCCAGTGATGACGAAAAACAATAAGGAAAATGATTAATTATTGAGTATTTCGAAAAGTGGAATTTCTTCCATCATCAGTTTTTTTTCAAATATTTCGGGAAGTAAGCGAGATAGAGCGATTTCGCCTACATTATTTTTTGTAGCTCTTGGAATCCTCAAAAAAAAAAAGAATTCAATCGCAAAATCGCCCTATCTCGCTTAGTTTACGAGATTAAAAAAAAAAACTGATGACAAAATGAGATAAATTTATCTGAGAATCTCAGATTTTTAAAAATCATCTTTTTTTACATTCTACTTTTTTTTATCTGCCTCGAAAATCAAATGGGATAGGAAAATTCAGGTGCTGCCCTTCTTTTGTAGCCCTCACTCTCTTCTACAAAAAAAAAGGTGATTGTAAAAATTCATTTATCCTCTTTGAATTCCTCGATATTCCCCGGAAAACTGATGACAAAATAAAATCATCCAGAAAAAATGCTGCAATTCCCAAAAATTCATTGCCTCAACTTCTAAAAATGCCTTTTTCCCCAAAAAAAAACTTGGCTCGATCCAAAAACGCGGATTCTCCAAATGAAAAAGTAAAACAAGTAAACAATATATATGAACCAATTTTTTTTCAGTTACAGGCCTCTCCAAAGAAATCCGAAAAAAATGACCCAATAATGTAGCAAGATGTTAGTATCTTCCCAATTTTTTTCAAATTTTTCAGCAAACTCCTTCTCCCCTAAAAAAATCTCTGATCATTTCGCTCCGATGGTCCATTTTGCCCCAGTCTCCTCTATAACCATAAATGAAGGTCACTTAAGGTGATTTTTCTTTTTTGAAACATTGAAAAATCCAATTAACCATAAAACCTAGTTTACCCAAAAGGATTCGCTCCAATTTAGCCTTTTCCCTTTTTTTTCCCTCCCAATTTTCATTCCCATGGAAAAAAAAGCCACAATGGGTCAAAGAAAGCGTCAATAATTAATTAATCCATTAGTTTTTTTCTCCCCCCCCCTTCCCCTCGATGAAAGAAAAAAAAATAACTAGAACCGTTGGAATACATTCATACGTTATTTTATTCATTTTTTAATCGACTAAAACTCGTGTGTGTGTGTGAGTGTACGAGAAAGTGAAACCATGATCTGCGTGAAAGAAAGGAAGAGCCTCACGTTTACTTTACAGTAACGGTCAATCTTTCATAGACTTTAAACATTTTCCCATTGAGATATTATAGTGAGATAGAGCGCAGAGAGAGAGAGAGAGAGAAAAGAATGGACCACTAAAAGCTTCACTGCCTCTGTCTCTACTAAAAAATAGACACAAACATAAACCCAATTAATACTTAGCCGCAATTATTTTAAATTATAATTTGTTTATTTTCAATGAATTATTTACTTTCGTTTTAACACGCATCAATAAATATTTAAAACTTTTTGTAATTATGCAAATTTAATAATAATTTTATAATACAAGTAATTCAATTTTTAAAAAATATCTATTTTTCGTTAGGAAAAAAATTATAAAAATAAAATTATGAATTTCTAATGAAATATTGGAGACTTTCCCCTCAATTTATACTTTTTGCCAATAAAAATTAGCATTGAATGGGAAAGTTTGAGAGATTGCGTTTAAAAGTTTTCAGGAATTTCAAAAAAATTATTTGGATCAATTCAAAGGATATATTGACCCACATTTAATTCAATGGATCCATTAAATATCCCTTTTTTTTCATGGTTTCTTCTCTCGTGGGCGATCGAAAAAAAATGATTTTTAAATGCGTGACCTGCGCAGATAGGCACAGCAGCACTGTCGCTATTTATGGCGGGAAAATTGCGGGCAACAGACGCTGAAAATCAGAATTTTGTTGTTTTTCTCCCGATGGCGATGAGATAAAAGTGTTTGGAAAGGTTTCGTCGTTTTTTTTCTTTCTTTTTATTTAATGATCAAGGGGTTATTGTTTCTGAATTAAAAGTGGAAAAAAAAGGGGAAAAGATGAGCCGACCCGACATATCGAAAGAGAAGGATGAGGTTAGTAGAATCAACAAAGTTTTATACATATATACATGACTCTCTTTGATTTCAGTAGGTCAGTCTTTAATGATACTGACTGAAAATAACAGACATTTGACAATTATTATTAATTTTTTTTAACAAATAAAGTGTTATTAAAAAAATGAAAAATATTCAAATGTAGAAAATTCAAAAAACTGTAAATACAATTTTTTTTATATACTTTTTTTGTAATAATTTATTTAAAAAAAAAAAAAAAACAGAATATGGTCAGATGTGTGCTCCAATTTCATCACCATAGCCTTTATATGATAATAAAATCAGCACACATCTGGCAATTTTTTGCCTTTTTTTTGACACAAATAAATTATTATAAAAAAAATATTCAAAAAATTTCCACTTATAGGTTTTTTAAGTTTCTACATGTGCATATTTTTAAAAAATTTCTTCAAAAATAATTCATTTGATAGAAAATAAGAAGACTAAAAAATTGTGAGATGTCTGCTATTTTCAGTGTCATGCCTTTTGTTGCATAGTGAATTGTTTGTTGCTACTGTCTATAAACATGAGTATTTATTTTTTCTTTAATTTCATTATTCTTTAGCTCAAGGATAGAGTTTTGGAGGGAAGAGTGCTGAGAAGATCGACACGAAATCTTCCGGATCATTTGAAGAAGGTAATTAATGAAAAAAAAT